>ML681989.1:10475728-10635143 GCA_007922195.1 Podocnemis expansa | reverse complement strand
AGGAGTTGTGTGGCACTTTAAGACTAACAGATTTTTTTTTTTTTTTCTGTTAGTCTTAAAGTGCCACACAACTCCTTGTTATAACTTTTGCTGTCAAACTCATGGAATCCATAGCTCTGTCCACTGGAAGTGGCAATCCACTTCAATATTAACTTGAGTTTATTACAGTCATGGGAGGGTCCACATTTTTCATGCCATCACACAGGGACATAGTGGGCTTAGTGATTGGTAGTGAAACTCTGAGGGCAGCTGCAGACACTTCAAGCTCTGTTTAAGACTTAGACTTGCATTTATCCTCGTATCTGTGGAGTCTTTGGGGAAGACCAGAGGCAAGAGAAAGATGGAATCTTTGGGTTCTAGGACTCTACATATTATCATGGATTCCTCTCTGAGCCTTTTCCCCCTCATTGGCTGCCTCCCACTTTGACTTAAATAACTTCTTCAAAAGAGGAATGAAGGGGGATAACAAATTCTGGTTTTGGATGAAAAGTATTAACTTTTTGATTTGTCTGGTTTCCCCTCTTTCTCTGGCTGGATTTTGATGAGTTCACCATTTTCCTGCTTATGGCTTCAGATATGTTTGGGGAAAGAAACTCTCCTGCTTCATTGATTAGGTTTATTATGTTCCATAAGGCTCTTATATTCTCCCTTCTTTGGAGTGGGGAAGAGTAGAAGCCACTGCCTCAATGTTAAGAGCCCGGATCAGGGTTTCTACCATACAACACACACACTGCTACTCAACTATGAAAGAGACTCAGATTCTAAGGTTTTGGGGACAAATATGATCATCCAGTCTGACCTTGTGCACAATGCAGGCCACAGAACCTCACTTACCCACCCCTGTAATGAACCTCTAACCTATGACTGAGTTATTGAAGTCCTCAAATCATGGTTTAAAAGACTTCAAGGTACAGTGAGTCCCCCAGCAAGCCAGCACTGCCCCATGCTACAGAGATAGGTGGAAAAAAGCCAGAGCCTTAGCCAATCTTCCCTAGGTGAAAGTTCCTTCTCAAGCCCCAAAATGGCAAATCAGTTAAACCCTGGGCATGTAGGCAAGAGCCACCAGCCCGACACCCAAGAAAGAGTTCTCCGTAATAACTCAAAACTCACCCCATCAAACATCCCACCTTAGGCCATTAGCGTGTCTACCAACCATTGTCAAAGATCAATCAATTGCCAAACTAGGCTGTCCCATAATAATATCCCCTCCATAAATTTATGAAACTCAGTTTTAAAGCTACCTAGGTCTTTCTCCTCAAAAGCTCTCCTTGCAAAGCTATTCCAGAACTTCACTCCTCTGATACTTAGAAACCTGCATCTAGTTTCAAGTCAAAACTTCCTGATGGTCACTTTATATTCATTTTTGTGTCCACATTGGAACAGAACTTAAATAATTCCTCTCCCTCCCTGGTATTTATCTCTCTGATGTATTTATAGAGGGCAATCATATCTCCCCTCACACTTTCTTTAAGTTAGACTAAACATGCCAAACTCTTTGAGTCTCCTCTCATAAGGCAGGTTCTCCATTCCTTGGATCATCCTAGCAGCCCTTCTCTGCACTTCTCCCTGTTTGAATTCATCTTTCTTCAGCATGGGAGACCAAAACTGCACACTAAATTCCAGATGACATCACACCAGTGCCTTGTATAACAGTACTAACATCTACCTATCTCCCCAGGAAATACCTCATCTGATGCATCCAAGGACCACATTGGCTTTTTTCACAGTCGTATCACATTGGCAGATCATAGGAATCTTGTGATCAACCAGTACTCCCAGATGCCTCTCCTCCTCTGTCACTTCCAACTCATGCGCCCCCAGTTTATGGCAAAAATTCTTGATATTAGTCCCTAAATGCATGACTTCGCATTTTCCATTATTAAGTTTAATTCCATTCCTTTTACTTCCGTTTACAAAATCATCCAGATCTTCCTGTCTGGTATCATGATCCTTCTCTGTACTGGCAACACTTCCCAACTTGGTGTCAGCCACAAAACTTCATTAGCACATCCCCTATTTTGTGTCAAGCTCAGTAATAAAAAGGTTAAATAAGAGTGGTTCCATGATCAATCCCTGAGGAATTCCTATAGTAACCTTCCTTCAGACTGACAGTTCACCTTTCAGTATGAACTGCTGTAGTTTCCCCTTTAACCAGTTCCTTATCAACCTTTCAACTTTCATATTAATCCCCATTTTTTCCAATTTAAACTAATAATTCCCTGTGTGGAACCATATTAAATGCCTTATTGAAATCTAGGTAAATTAGATCCACTTCATTCCCTTTGTCCAAAAAATCTATTATCATCTCACAAAAGGAAATCAGATTGGTCTGGCACAATCCACCTTTCAAAAAGTTATGTTTTTTTTTTATCCCACTTATCATTAACCTCGATATCTGTAACTACCTTCTCCTTCAAAATTTTTTCCAAGAACTTGAATTCTACTGAGATCAAACTAACAAGCCTGTAGTTTGGATCACTTTTTTTCTCCTTTCTTAAGAACAGAAACTTTGTTGGCAAGTCTCTAGCCACATGGTACAATCTGAGTTTACAGATTCATTAAAAATCCTTACCACTAAGCTTGCAATTTCACATGCCAGTTCCTTTAACATTCTCAGATGGAGATTATCCAGGCCTCTCAATTTAGTCCCATTAAATAGTTTGAGTTTGGCTTCTACCTCAAATGTGGTAATTTATACCTCCATATCCTCACTCCCAAGAGCCACCCTAACACTATCCCCAAGATCATCTGTAGCCTCATTAAAAATGGAGGCAAAGTATTTGTTTAGATATTTGACCATGCCTAGATTATCCTTAACTTTCACCCCATCCTCAGTGCCTAGCAGTCTCACTTCTTTCTTTGTTCTCTTTCTATTTATATGGCTATCGAACCTTTTACTATTGGTTTTAATTCATCACTTCTCAGCAATACTTCAAATGGGTTCATGGCTCAGGCTATGTAAAAGGCCAAACAGAAACCCAGATTCACCTGGAAACCAGCGTACACTTAGGTTCCATTCAAACCAGCAAAAATTAGCCAAGGTTTATACAAGTTCTGCAGGCCTGGGCTAATGCCTCTGGCACCCTACACACAGTCTTCAAACCATCCCCCCCAGACACAAGCATAATAAGATATTCACTACTCTAGGTGAATTTCATAATCTGAAGCAAAGTTAAAAATCACAAAATGCATCTTAAAATAAAAATTAACCTGTCACTAATATGATCTCCAACTCAATTTTCAACATTTCCTTACTTTGGAGCTTACAGAATCATAGGACTACAAGAGATATCAAGAGATCATCTAGTTCAGTCCTCTACACTTATGGCAGGACTACCATACTACTTACGGCAGTATTACCCAGACCATCCCTGGACAGACATTTTTCTAATCTGCTCTTAAAAATCTCCAGTGATGGAGATTCCATAACCACCCTAGGCAATTCACTCCACTGCTTAATTACCTAGATACAAACTCGCTCCTAATGTCTGACAAACTGTCATTGCTGCAGTTTTAATCCATTGCTTCTTGCCCTTTCCTCGGAGGTTACAGAGGACAATTTTTCTTCCTTCTCCTTGTAACAACCTTTTATATATTTGCTGTTATTACATAGTAAATTAGCACCTCCTTTTACCAGACCTTCCAAGACCAATATAGTGCAACTCCATGCCAGGGAACAAAAGCGCAAGACAGTTAACACCCTGGACAGCCAAACACTCTGCTGATCAGACACATTTGGGATGTGTCCAGAACCACACACTTGACCTGAAGGAACCTTGGTCTAGTTTCAACTACTACTTTTTAGCATAATAGATAAAGGAAATCTATAGCTAAAGTGAATACAAAATGTTTCCCTACTCTCCCCCCCACCCACCACATAATCTCTGTATTTTAGAATGCACATAAAGTTTACAAATTTCAGTTTGAGTACACTCACCTCAGGCAATCCACCGTATGAGCCATTCTTATATAACGGCAGGAACAGGCATACTTTGTTTGGCTAATTTTAATAAGCCCACTTCGTACACAGTGTTTCTGCAGTAACAAAATCAAGTTTAGATCAGTGAGTTCTAAACCTCAGAAACAGCAGTTAAAACTAAAGAAACACAAAGAAAACATCCACTTTGGGGCAACTGTAAGTAGCACCTAAAAAACCAAGATGATGATTTCCTATTGATAAATACAATTTCTATAATTACAATTTCTTCATGATACACAGTGGGGTGGAAGTAAAACTATGATAATCATCTCCAACAAATGTAATTAAAACAATGAAAATTGTTTTTGACAGGATAAAATAAAGCCAGTGAAAGCCAACAAGTGAATTATGGAGTATAGAATTTGATTTAAGGATAAATTATTCAACAGTATTTAGCAGTTTGTCCATTATGTTAGCCCATTACTTGACTCTGAAATTTGAGTTGATTTTGGTCAGCTGGGAGGGCAAATGGAACAATATGTTCTTTACCCAGGCAACTTGCTTGTCTCATCAAGAACAGAATTATAATAATGCCATAGCAAACTTCTTTTCCTTTGACAGATCTACTTACTTTCCTATTGTTGTATTTCAAAACAGTGTAGAGTTTATCATCTGCTTCAACTTTTTTGGGTGTGGCTATGACAACAGCAGGCACATAACAATCATTTCCTCTCTGTGTTCCAGTTCTGGCAAATACATAGTCACCAACCTGCATACCAGAAAAAAGTTAGGTTGCAAGTAACAAACATAATATTGGAAATGGCACGGAACCAAAGGCAATTCACTATGAATTAATCTTCTTTAAAAATTATCAATTTATTCAAAATATAGAAATAACTAAACAATAAATTATCATCATGCTCATATATGAGCTGCAGAACAAGATAAATAATGTACATAGGTGCTTAACAACTAATAGTTTTTCACCTGCAATGATGGACAAGGCATAGCTCCCCCTACAGGTATAATGAACTTTATTGGTACAATCTGTGTCTCTCCATGGCTGAAGTCAACAAGTGCGTGGGTGGAACTAATACTCTTTATCACTGTTCCTAAGAGAAAAGCATACAACATACAATATTAAGATCATACAGAGGGTTTTTATCCATTATGGAAGAACGCCAAAAATCATGTAACCTGTAATATGTTCTCCTACGTGCTGCAGTAGAATCTATAATAATTGCATTTGACACTCATATTCCTTTAGAATTATTATACCATTAGCTAAGCTCTGCCAATATGCATTGCACTGTACAAGACACACATAAAAAGAAAGTCACTGCTCCTAAAGAATTTATAATACAGAGTCTGAGTCTTTCAAAATAATTATATATAAAAGAAATAAAAATTCAGGAAGCCTACCCAGAGAAACCCAAAACAGCTATCAAAAACCAATATAAAAATAAAAAACAGAACCAGCCACAATAATTCCATAACCCCTGAATATCACCTCCAGGATCAACCTTGACACCAGGACCCAACAGATGGACACTCCACAGCACCCCAATGTCTAGGGGCGGTCTTAGAAATTCTGGGGCCCTGGGCAAAAGTCAAGGATGGCCCCCCATGCCACGTGGGAGGTACCCATCCTTGACTTTTGCCTCAACCCACCCTCGCTGACCTTGCTGGTCCCACCGTGGGCCCCCTTAGCTCCCTCATGGCCATGCTACGGGCCCCTGTCCCCCCACTGGCCTCTCCAGCCCTCCCACTGGCCTTACCTGCTTTGCTGCAGGCCCTTTACCCCTCTCAATGGCCACTCCACGGCCCTCTGCCCCTCTGCCGGTCCCACTGCAGGTCCTCCCAATACCCCAGGGGGCTTGCTGGCCCTGCCGTGGGGCCCCCACCGCCCCCCAACTGCTACACTGTGGTTCCCTTGCTGGCTCTGTCACAGGTCCCTGCCCCCCCACGCCTCTCCCCCGGTCCCCTGGCCTTGCCAGCCCTGCCACTAGCACTGCCCAACAGACCCTACCATGGGCTCCTGCTGCAGCACAGTGCCCCTCCCCCTGCAGGATCTTGTGCAACTGCCCTACCTGCCCACACACAAAGACCACCTACGTCCACTTCATCAATACACCTCAAGACTACCTCTTACTGGAGCTGAATAATCTGTACTCTCCAACTAATGGAATTTCTCTCCCATCACAGAACCTGATGCAATATTAACATATGGAAAACAACAAATTCTTTCACTGACTCCACCTCAAAGAAACCATTTTATAATAAGGACACCACCACCACCCTCCACTACCACCTTTCCATCAATTGTCATAAGAAAAAAGGATGCCTGACAGTGGACACAACCACACATGATCATTACACTGATTGCTTCAGCAGAAAAAAATTGACTGTGAAATCCACTGCAGTAGTTTCACTACCAAGAGGCCAGTTATACAGTTCCTGAAATCCAACCACCAGATAGGGGTCAAATCAGCAGACAAAGAGGGTGTCATAAAAAAAAATAAATCTGTTAGTCTTAAAGTGCCACACAACTCCTTGTTTTTTTTCACTAGATCAACAAAGACAACAGACAACTCTCTGATACTATCAGCTATAGAGAACTCAAAGATGCCCCTCACTGCAATTCACCAAGGAATTAAGATCATCTGATTCTTACCCAAATAACCCCAAGGGAAACTCTGCAACCTCATCTTTCATAATCCTTACGCTCAGGACTTCTACATGCTTCCAGAGACATACAAACAAGGGAACCCAGGAAGATCCATCATGGCTGGCCACAGCACTCTTATTGAAGGAATATCAGGACTCATAAAAACCATCTTCAAGCAAATTCACACACAAAGAGCCAGCATCCTCCAGAACACAAACAACTTCCTCCAGAAACTCCACAACATTAGCCACCTCTCTCAGAACACCACTCTTACCACCATGGATTTCACCTGCCTACACGACAAGAACCCTCACAATGATGGCATTGCTAGCTGTCTCAAATGTTTACAAAATAATCAGATATCCACTCCAAACATCCATTACATCCTTACCCAAAACAATTTTGCATTCAACAACATACACACATTGTCTAAACCATGGGAACAGTCATGGTTAGTAGGATGGCTTCCCAGTTTATCAACCTCTTCATGGGGCACCCTAAGGAAAAATTTCTGGGCAAAGACACTATAAAACTAAGATATACCCGAGATACATCAGCTTCTGGACAGACAACCTAAAGTTCCTCAGATTTCCACAACAACTTTGGTGATCACTATCCATCAATCAAATCCCTTCTGGAACAGTCCCACACCAGTATCAACTTCCTGGAGACTATGATCAGTTTCAATAAGGAAAACTTACAGATAACAACACATAAGAAACTCACATATCAGAGCACCTACATTCAGAATCAGTAAACACCTCAAACATAGCAAAAAATCTGTTATCATTATCTTACAGCCAGATCCTCCGTTATCACAGAATATGTTCCAAGGAAAACATTCAGGACACACTTAAAATCACTTTCACCTAATAACAACAGTCCACCACACAAGCAGATTGCATCATGAAACAGGTCAGCCAAATACCACAAGAGAACCTGCTTCAGTGCAGGGGAGAAAAAAAACCAAAACCAAAAACAGACAAAACCCCCACCCTCTGACCACACCCCATGCTGACACTTACTGTGCCACAATGGAACCAATACAGGGTATCACTAAACAAATTACAACCCATGCTCAATGGAGACCACTTCCTTAAAGAAATCTTTCCTGAATGCCCTCTTCCAGCCCTCAAACACTTCCACAACACTGCCAAAATCTTCATCAAAAGCAAGCTACACACAGACAAGGACTCACCAACTCAAAAGTAGCTACAGACCCTGTCAGAATAACAAATAGAAAACCTGAAAACATAGGTCCAATGCTGTGATGATCAACATTTCCCACAACACACCTCTCTAACTTCCTGGGACATTCACATGAAAAACAAGAAAACTTTCCACAAATGCATTAGAAGCAAGAGGAAGACCAAAGACATGATAGGCCATTACTCAATGAGGCAGGAAAAATAATGTAAAAAATGTGGAAGTGGCAGAAGTGCCACATGACTTTTATTTCAGTTTTCATCAAAAAGTTTAGTGGCAAATGGACACTTAACTTAATGAATGCCAGTGAAAATGAGGTAGGACCAGAGGCTAAAATAGGGAATGAACAAGTTAAAAATTACTTGGCTATGCTATTTTTGAGTCAGGGCCTGATGAAATACATCAAAGAATACTCAAGGAGTGGACTAAGGAGATATCTGAGCCATTAGCAAACATGTTCTAAAAGTCCTGAAAGTTGTGAGAGATTCCAGATGACTTGAAAAGGGCAACTATAGTGCCAATCTATAAAAAAAGGGAATAAGGAAAATCTGGGGAATTACATACCAGTCAGCTTAATTTAAGTACCCAGAAAGTTAATGGAACAAATTATTTAGCTATCAATTTGAAAACCTCTAGAAAATAATAAGATGAGAAGCATCAGTCAGCATGGATTTGTCAAGAGTAAATCATGTCAAACTAACAATAGCTGTCTTTGACAGGTAACAAACCTTGTGGATACAGGGGAAAGTGGTAGATTTGGTATCAGTTCTAGTAAGGCTTTAGATATTGTCTCACATGACCTTCTTATAAACAAACTAGGAAAATACAACCTTGATTGAGCTACTATAAGATGGGTGCATAATTGGCTGGAAAGCCATTCCCAGAAAGTGGCCATCACTCGTTCACAGTCAAGCTGGGAAGACATATGGAGATGAGTCCCATTGGAATCAGTCCTAAGTCTGGTTCTATTCAATATCTTCATCAGTGATTTAGTTAATGGTATAGAAAGTGCACTTACAAAGTCTGGGAACGATACCAAGGTTGGGGGGCAGGGTCTGCAATGCTTTGGAGAATAGGACTAAAATTCAAAAAGATCTGAACAAACTGGAGAAATGGTCTGAAGTAAACAGAATGAAATTCAATAAGGACAAATGCAAAGTTGTTCACTTATGAACTGCACACACACAAAATGCCTAGGAAAGAGTAGAGCAGAAAAGAATCTGGGAGTCATAATGGATGACAAGCTAAATGTGAATCAACATCATAACACTGTTCCAAAATAAGCAAACAACATTCTGGAATGCATTCGTAGGAATTTTGTAAGCAAGACACAATAAGCAATTCTTCTGTTATCAGGGCCAGATTAAGGGGCCTCAGGGTCCCAGGCTGCCTACCACTGTGTGCCGCCTCCCCTGCCACAGCACCTGCAGGCAGGCTGGCCCCAGGGGTCTCCGTGGGCAGAGGTCGCTCTCCATAGTGCTCCCATCCCAGTCCAGCTAGTCTGACACCAGGGGAGAGGCAGGTTAGTGCATGTTCACTCCTGGGGGCAGGGGGGCTGGATGGTGTGCCATGCCCATGGCCCTGGAGGGCTGCACCAAGGGTCCCACCACATGCCTGCCACCCCTGTCCCTGGGGGTAGAACAGCTGGACTGGGGCTGACAGAGAGTGGCATCTGGCCATAGGGGACCTCCAGTGCTGGCCTGCCCACAGGCTGCTGCAGCAGGGGCCTGGGCAACAGGCAGGGGATTGGAGGGCACAGTGGTGGGCAGCCCAGGACACCAAGACCCTTTAATCTAGTCCTGGCCCATATAGTGCTTGAACTGACCTAACCCTATCCATACTACTCTACAGTAATTAGGCTTCAGCTGAAGTATTGTATCTAGTTCTGGGTGTCACATTTCAGGGAAGATGTGGACAAACTGAAGGAAATCCAGAGAAGAGCAGCTAGAATGATTAAAGATCTAGAAAAATATGACCTCTGGGGGAAGATTAAGAAAACTGGATTTGTTTAGTCTGGAGAAGAGAAGACTGGGGGGAAACATAAGAGTTTTCAAGTGCATAAAAGGTTACTATAAGGAGGAGTAAGAAAAAATGTTTTCTTTAACCTCTGAGGATAGAAAAAGAAGCAATGGGCTTAATTTGCAGCCAAGCCAGGGAGGCTTAGGTTGGACATTAGGAAAAGCTTCTTAACTTTTAAAGTTGTAATACAGTGGAATAAACTGCCAAGAGAGGTTGTAGAATCTCCATCATTGGAGATTTTTAAGAACAGGTTCAACAAATACCTGTCAGAAATGGTCCAGAGCACTGGACTCTCAAGGTCCCTTCCAATCCTACAGTTCTGTGATTCTATTTTTGTACCATTATTACTGTACCAAATGCAATACCTATTTTAAGTTTCAAGTTATAATATTCTGAGAACAGTGAATAAATATCTCACTAAATGTATATTGTAATGTCTTATTTATGTTAAGGTAGGAAAACATTCTCTCCTTTACACAACCTACCTTTCACTCATTTGATGTTTTACTGAATCAGCATTTGGAAATAGGACAAAGACTTTTGATTACATAGCTCAAAAAAGAATATGGACCAGCATCAGATCATTACCAACACAAAGTTAGATAAATTAAAAAGCTAGATGAACAGCAAGATGGCTTTCTGTTCCAACTGTAAAATTAAAGAACTCAGCCTGTTACTGTCAACTTGAAAACAATTATCAGACAAATAAAAAAATGCACAGAAAAAATAAGCCAAACTAACACATAAGCAATGAGCTTTTCTCCCTATTTTATCTGTACAGGGAACAGCCCTAACAATGTGGTTGTGTTAGAGTATTGTTCACTTGTTTTAATTTAACTGACTTGGAGTTCATGAATGTGAGGAATAGCACTAGATGACAAGCCTGATGTCGAGCAAACAGGCACAGAGCAAGCTTCTCCACAAAGTTTTGCCAATGCACTTCAATCTTCAATAAACATGTAAGTTCCATGTTTGCACCTCTCCTGAGAAGAGGCTGCCAACAACACTTAAGTACCTTTAAGATGTTCTCTGATGTCAGAAACTGTCCAAGGATATTTTGTTACTCATAGAAAAAAAATAATGTAGATTAGTTTGATCCTCCCCCCCCCCATACCATATTGAGGACACAACTTCACATAATACACACTCTGACTTAGAGAACAAAAAACAACAGAAACATCTATTGATTATTCTACATGTATTAGATGACTCAACCACTGCTAAATCCTAAATGAAAATAAACCAGCCCAGCAAGAAAAAGGAACAGCGTGGTACTGTCTTTCAATTTAAAAGGTATACCTCAATTTTATTCCAGAACACTTCCCACCATCCTTACTTAAACAAACAGATCTATCAAGCATGTCTGCAGAGTCTTCTGTACTTCATTGGCAGAATTTCTGGGAGGAAAGATGAAAATCCAACAATATATACAAACAAGGAATCCTGCAGCTCTTATAGACTAACAAATTTATTTATTATATGAGCTTTCATGGGAGAAAATCCCCCTTCATCAGATGCTTTGAAGATGGGGTAATTTACAGAATGGGAGGAAATAAATGCAGGGAAGTGTTAGTCAGGGGAACAGGTCACAAGTGCCACAGGACTCCTTGTTTGTTTTACTGAACTAGACTAACACAGCTTGCCCATTGGAACTTGGTAACAATATTTACAGTAAATCATATTAAAACTAAACCATCAAAAAGACTAGGTGAAGGCTACTCTTTAATTCAGTATTTTTTAAAAGTTTGAAATATATAAAAAATACTTACCTGGAAAATAAAAGCCTGTGATGTCTGATCTCGCAATTACCTTTTGGCCTTTGAGAGTCTCAAACACTTTTCCTTTCTGTTTTTTCTTAGACTGTGCCTTTACACTTGTGTCTGTAAGCTTCTGTAATTAGGCAGATAAAAAAGGCATTCTTCATAAAGATAACCTAATCAGGATACATCTGTCTCTTTCAATGACTTAAAAGTTCATATAATTTCATGCTATGGCTTAGATATATTAATTGTATCGATTATCCATAATAAACTGGGTGATTTGGGAGTCTTCAGTGAACACTGTGATCTGTATAGAGGGAAAAAGCTGTCAGTGATGCCCATCATCAAGCCTAACTAGCACTTTCTATTGTAAGAGCCTGTTTTCAGCTGTTCGTAACAACAATCTTTAATTATCCACTTTGAAATTTTCCATGTCATGTGTCTGACTCCAGATGAAGTACTTTGGAAAAACTCAATAAAACCAGGTTGTTTATCTCCTAGAACAAGGTTAGGGAAAAATAAAGATTACTCCTTTGTAACTGAAATGAACTCTAAATATTCACACTCTCCTTAGAGAATGTTGACTGTTCCATGAGACAAGTATAAATAAGGCATGGATGCGCCAGTTGCCTCATTTCTTTCCCCTGCAACTCCAAACTCTTTGGTAAGTTGGACTCCAAGTGAGGCAGTCAGGGAGTGTGACCATGCAGATCTGAAAGATAAATCATGCCATGCTGTTGTGTCAAATCCAGTGCCAGAGGCAGAGGTCCCAATAAATTGTGAGAGATGAACTAAGTCCAGATACCACAGCTGCCTTGGCCACATTGATTAAAATTACTTTAGCCTCGTCTTGTCTCATTTGGTTTATGATTTTTGAATAAAGGAAATCAGGGGAAATGCATACATCAGGCCCTGACCTTAATGAATTAGACAGGCATCTGATAACTGATTCCATCACTGCCTGCGCTCAAGCAAAAATTGACCATTTTGCTGTTGCTGGATGCAAAAAGATCTATTACTGGATTCTCCCAGAAACTGAAGAGGTTTGACAATAAATTCTTCAAGGACCATTCCGGTGTCTGACGTTTTGACCTGTACGGATGATCAGCAAGGACGTTCTGCTCCCTGACTACATGGATCAGGGTGACTATGCTAATTTATACCCCAATTCCAAAAGCTCTTTGCCTGCACATATAACAAGCTCCCTCCCTCCCTTGTTTATTCAGATAATCACTGTCATGTTGTCCATTACTACCCAAACTATCTAGTGTTGCACCTGAGGTAAAAATGTTTTTAAGACCAATTTCATTGCTATCTGTTCTGATATGCCAACATGAATTTTTTTCTTCTTTTGATAACCAAAGAGTTTTGACAAATAGTCTATTGTTTAAATGGGCCTTCCAACCCAGTGTAGATGCATCCACAGTAAGTATCAGTGATGGAGAAGAAGAACTGAAGGATATAACCAATCATTCCATTTTGGGCATTTGTCCACCACATTAATATTATAGAATTATTATTCTGTGGTGCACATTTCCTAAACTAGTCTAATTTATTGCCAACCAAGGCTGGAGGTCTGTCATCCAAAATTAGTAGTTGAAACCAATAAAGCTAGCACTCTCAGAAAAAACAGTATTGGTTGTTATAGGGATTGAAAAAGGAGATTTATGGACAGTTTGGTTTTTACAAAATTTTCTTCTGAAAGAAATGCCTTTGCCATAGACAAATCCAGTATTACCCCAATAAAGGAGATCTTCTGAGCTGGGATCAAAACTGACACAATTTATTTGTAATCCAAGATTGGCAATATTCCTTTTATATGTAATAGGATGTCCTCCCTGGATAACACTTTTATTAACTAATTATCCAGGTCTGGTGACAAATACCCATTGCTTTCTCAAGCACACTGCTACTACCAATAGAAATTTTGTAAAAACCTGAAGGTGCTGCAGACCACTAGTTCGCAACCTGTGACCACCAGTAGTCATAATTAGAAGGAAGTGAGGTAGCTGAAGCACCATGTCCCTTTTAAACCCTCGCCTCTGGAATGCTCAGTGTTCTCCGAGGGAAGGAGCAAGGTAGGAGTGTCAACACCCTGATAACTACCCCTAGTTAAATTTCTACCATTCAGGCTGCACCAGTCCAGAGCATCCCACAAGTGAAAACATTTGAAGAATATGTTGTTTTTGAGGCTGGTCAAAAAATTTCATTATAACTATTTGTCTCTGGACTATTGGGTTTTCATCAAAATGATTTTCACGAAAAGTACCTGCATTCCATATAGGTTTTTGTTTTTTTTTAATGAAAAGTCAAAACACCAAAACCTTGAGGATTTTGGATGAAAATTTTAATCTAAAATAACTAAAATATCAATTGGTAAGTGCCTAAATGTAATAAATCAAACCAAAACTGTTTCAACATTCTTGAATCATTTCAGCTCAGTCCAGTATTGAATCACTTTACCGAACACATTGTCTTACAAGAGGTGTAGTTCTGCTATGTTATGCCTTCATCCTTCTCTATTGGCTAGGCTCCCTGACTGATTTACATTTCCCATATTGCACTACAGCCATGTTATTCCCATGAAGTACAGCAGCAGGTCAAGTCAACAAACTTTAATGTTGAACTGACTCATAATGAAACGCTGGCTCAACAAACTGCAATATTTCAATTTGGGTTGCCCTGAGCCAAATCAAAACATTTATTTCAATTTTTTAGATAGAAACTTTCACATTTTGAACCAAAGTCTTCAGTGTTCATGTTTCCGAATCAACATTTTCAGTGGGGGGAAATAAAATAATCCAACCAGTTCTTGCAACTTTTCCAAAATTAAAAAATTTGTTTAACTCTAATATTTAGCATGTCCATGCTTTGGCACAAGGATTTGATATTTACAGGAAGTTTTTTCCTGTGGAAAGACAATATCTTTTGCTGACCCTGTCAAAATCCAAGCAAACTGGCCAAATTATAAACCTTGAAAAACTGCAGTTCACACATGTTCAGTAGAAGTTCTTTATGGGTTGCAATAAGAGTGTCCAAATACTCCATCTGCACAGAGCATGCTCTATTACCATCCCCAAGAGGTCACTCAGTATGCTCCAGCATGGGTCAAGCAGGACTTTTACTAAAATTGCTCCTCCTATATACAAGGGAGGACAAGACATGAGAGCAGGTAGGCTGTCTCTTGCTGGCTGTTTACTCCCAAGAATAGAAGGAAGGTAGCATGGCAAGGAGTTGGAACAAGAGTCAGGTGGCAGCTATGCGAGACAGGAATTGAGGGAGAAAATAGGACTGGAATGAGAGGACACATGCAGATAGGAGCAGAAAGAGAAGGATCTTTAATCACTTTAATATAATTCCTTACATACTTTGGAATAGAACCAAAGATTTCCAGATTTCAGCATTCCTCTGCTCAAGTCAACAAACACCTGTGAACCCCACTGGCAATGTGCCTCACAGTCATATCCCTCTTGTGACTGGTTCACAGAGAGGACATCCTCTACTATTACTACTTACTCCATTAGCTCAAGTGGTAAATGTCTGTTTTGTAAATCTTAAGGCTCCAATCCTCAGATGACCTACCAATATGGTCCTATGTGAAGTCTATATGGGTCTATGACAGAATTTGGAGGAGGGAGATTTTTAGTCTACTTCATTTTTTTAAAAATTAGGTAATTACATTTAAAATATACATTTAAAATCCATTCAGTTTGCAACATCATGCACTCAAAAGTTAGGAACTGCTACACTAAGGTTGCCAGTGCAATTTGGTCCTCAGGTGCACACTCTTTAATGGCATGATCATATATTATTTTTTCCACAGAACTCCTGCCTCTCTCAGTACACAGGTTGGATCTCTTCTGGGGATAAATCAGGGTTGTGAATGAGGCTGTTGTCTGCAGGAACCTTAGCCCATGTGTTCAAAAAGCTAGACGGTATAGAGGAACAAAGAAAGGGACTGCAGAAAATGAAAGGAAGGTCTGATTATTGTAAAGTAAGTTGACTGCACTCCTGGATAATTGGATTCTGTCCCTTCCTCTGCTAAACTTCCCCCTGGGTAAGTCACATTAATCATAATTTTCACAGGTGGCAACTGTATGCTTCTCATTTTCTGGGAAGCAATTTGAGACACCTGGAGTCTGGGAGGTGCTGAGCATTCACAGCTGTAACTGAGTTCAGCTGGAAGCTGTGCTTTGCATATATAAATTAGTATAAAATGCAAAGACGCCCTCTGAAAAATCAGACCCTAGACTTCTCAAATTTGGCACCCAGATTAGTGGACACTTAGCAATTTTGTTCTCAATCAACTTGGAGTGTCAATTACATATTTGTAAAATAAGGCTAATACAACTCTTATGACACAGGGGTTGTGAAAATGCTTGTGAAGCACGCCTAGGCTATGATGATCAGCACCATAAAAAAGCTGACAAAAATTATTCTGGATTCAGTGACGGGTTGAATGGTGTACCGTAAATAAAGTCTGCAGCCTTACCCTGAATTATAAGGATAAAAAGAATTATTGACCAAACTCTGGCTAAGATGGCATTTCATAAATTCTGAGTTCTCAATATTGCAATCTTAACACACTGTTCAGATTAGGGGGTTTTATGTAATTATAAACTATTTGTGAGCTTTAGGGGGGTCACTCTCTTTAAAATAACTGAATTCTGGAAGTGGGGGGGAAGCAAAGCTGAGAATTAGTTTCTCAGTTTCTTCCCATGAAGTGGTCTCTCCACCAAGACAGACAGATTTGGGGGAAAGATGCCGTGAGGGGTGGCATGTACGGAAAATGATGGTATCCCTGATCCCTGTCCTGCAGGACTTTGGGGGCATCAATGCTTGATCCAGCCTACTTCACTCTCTACCTGGAGCACCTACCCTGCCCCAAAATATCCTGAATATTCTCACTGCTGCCATGTGTTATCCTATCTGCTAGCATTCAAAATTAAACATTAAGGCTTTTTGTCTCCTGAAGAACTTTATGAAAAAATACTTGTAGGAAATAGGGAAAAACAGTTCTAATACTGGAAATCATGTAATCCCAATCACTTATTTTACAGGTATGGTTTAATAATTGGCAATAAACATTCAGCTACATTTATTTCAACAAAAGCTAAGTCACACTCCAATTACAATGTATACTTCTTTCCATACTTTTGAGGTCAATGCATCTGAACATAAATTATGGAGAAGTGTGAGACTGCAAAAAGTAAATGCAACAGTCTACTTCTCACCCCCAAATAATTCTTAAAGCACTTATTCATTAGCACACCTGGCAAATAACGATATGAAAGTTCCCTTTTCCAACATCCCAGAAATACATTGTTTTAAATTAGCAAGTTTCCATTTAGATTCCCACAGTTTTTATATACTTTATTTGTGTGCAGAAACAAAACCTAGAGATTCCTAAAAATACTGCTGATAAGGGAGACTATTATCTTCCTTCTTCCCCTCAGAAACTGATTAGTCTCCTGCCTCCCTATATAACAGTATGTTGGCATCAAATCCAACAATGACCAGGAATCAGTGGTGATGCAAAAGACAGACTTTTTTTTGCTGAATTGCTCTGAGACTTTTCCTGATGTTGCATCCCCACACCTTTTAATTCTCTCATAAAGTAATGTGGAATGAAACCAACAAGAACATTTTTCTCTAAAAGCCTGCTTTCTAGTTTTATCCTTTTTTAGAGAGCACTCAAGAACACAATACAAAATGAGTTTATATGAACTTTTTTTTTTTTATTTCCCAGGTAGTCTATAACAAAATAATTTCACTTAATTGTCTGCTTGCAATGTAGAATAATAAAAGGCTAGGTTAGAAGATAGGAGAAAAGGGTTATTACTCTACAGACAAAACAGGCATTTAAACAATGCATATTTTTCCTTAGGTGCCAAAGGACAGCTGCTGTTGAATATTTATTCTTAACTAATTTATGATGCATGACTAACAATTTGTGGAACTTTCATCATTCTACATTAGTCTTAACACTAAACATGGACTAAGCACAAAATGAGGATTTTGAACACCAGAATTCAGGGGAGTCAGAAACACGTTTTCAGTTCAAGTCTGTCTCTGACTACCATTTGCATTTACAATGTATGGTGCAATTAATGCTAACATTGTCAGCATTCCAATTTCTGTAATTAAGTTCTGTGATAATTTTACTATCAAAAGAGCCTAATCCTGTTTATAAGTGTGGACTGATCAACATTGGACAGGCAATTTGGCAGCAGCTGACAAGCAGTTACACCAGCTAAGCAGATGGTTTTATTAAATTGACTTCCAGATTGATTGAGTGGGTCTTCACTTCTGCGCAGGAGATCAGGATAGATCACTCTGACAGCAGCAAATTTGCCACCATCAATGAAGATACACCCTCTGATAGGGTGCTGGTTAAAAAACTCAAAGTTAAGCCAGCCCACTACCACTAGAGCAATAAATAACAGGGGATTGGTGCTGGGCTGGCTAAGTGAGCCTGCGGGGACTTGGCTGAAAGAGAGCTACCACTAGACTTCTTATGCAGGCCATGTAAAGGTTCACAGAAAAGGCAGGGCAGGAAGTGACCATCCTAAGAGCAAGAATCCACAGTTGGAAGAGAGCTGCTCTCTGTTACTGGCATACATGCATACTAAACTAATATCTCTACCTAAATGGACCTCATTGTCCAAGTTTGTGCTCAAGATGTTTGGCTATCTGATGTCTGTACTACCTGCCCACATAGCTTGCTTGAAGTTGTTCAAGAGCTTCCCAGACAAAAAGCCCCAAATTAATTCATTCCCAAATCATTCCAAGTATCTCTGTTTCCAAACCCCCTTGACCACTCCCTTTTTGGGCAGAGATATTATCTTCTCTGAGCAAGGGACCTCAGTTAGCATAGTCTTCGTTGCCTCCTCCAGGTACATGCTTGCTCACAGCTGTGGCTGTTTACATGCTGCTGGAAGAGAGTTCTGTCTGCCTCCCTTCTGAGCCATGCAAAACCTGCCTCATATCTGTGCATGTACGTGATGCTGCAGAAAACATATCATAGTAATCAGGTAGGATAGGTTATGAGTACTCATAAAGGAAACTTGCATGGTCTAATTTGCATACAATCATAGTGCATAAGCAAACAGCAAAGTTAAATAGATTATACCCTAGGGGTGCACCGACATGCATCCTGTCACAAGCATCCCTTTGTGAGAGCTGTGACTCTGCAATCCAATTGCCTAGCCTCTGAGATTTGTATTGACTCTTCAAGACTCCCCAGTAGTTTAAATACACCCTTTCCAGAGCTCCAGCTTTGTAGGTACTCTGCTTTACAGCTTCTGTAAGTTCCCCCATCTTCAAAGCATCTGATGAAGTGGGACTTTCTCCCATGAAAGCTCATGAGACAAATAAATTTGTTAGTCTTTAAGTACCACAGGACTCCTTGCTTGTTCTGCTTTAAAGTCTCTCTCAAGGAACACAGTGCAGTTGAAGCCTTTAATACACAGACTACGCAAAGGTTTCAAACTCTTTAGAAATCTTTAGAAATAAATAGACCTAGACCAAATGACAGAACACTTACATGCCATTCTCTTTTTACTTGCTCACCACTCAAGACTTCTTCAGGATTTGGGTCAGTGTCCTGTCAAGATTCCAAGTTTCCTCTTTTGCATCTCTCTCTCCTTATGGCTTCTGCTCTTGAACATGGAATCTATCCTTCATCTCCTCCAGCGAGCTTCCTTTGATCTTGGTTGGTCAAAGAAAGTCCTCTCTGCAATGAAAGTATGCCCCTTTGCTCCTCTCTCCTGCCTCCAAGCTTCCTTTGTCTCTTAAGTTTTTATATGCTAGCACTAACACCTGGTTTCTTTGTCCTGATTCTCAAAAAATCGCATTCTCTCAAACCTCAGCTCTTCCACACCCTCCCATAACTTTCTGCAGAGAAGTTGAAGAAAACTTCTTTTATTTAGGATGCAGTTACCTCTTCATTTCAGATCTTTTCAGGTGCTTATAGTCATTAACAACCAACTTACAATTACACAGCCAGGAAAGGACCACTACACTGTCTCCTTAGCACAAATAGCATGAGGCAAGAACACACTACAAATAATCATAACAGTTAAAGGATACTGTAACAACCTGATTATCCTGAACCAGGGCTCAGAGGCCGTTGCAACATCCACAAACGACATCCAACACAGATCCACTTGTAAGTGGAGAATTGAGGACCTGAGGCCTTAAGCTTCATTAAAGGTACCACCCACAGGGGTCTGATCAGTGGATCTCCAGAGTTCCTGATTGGGCTGGGTACAAAAATTAAGCCAGAAAAAGACAGAGGTAGCTGTCTGTTTGACAAGGTAGATCCTTGTTTGCTGCTACTACAGAGTCTACCTCCGCTATCTGACCTGACCTGTTCCTGATTCTCACTCAAAATACCTGCCCCTGGTCTGCAACTCTGCCTCTGACCCTTGGCTCTAGCATTTAGCACCTTCAGCTCTGCTTCTGACCTCAAGATATTAGCTCTGACCCCTAGCTTGACTCCCAACCCCGACTCCTGCTTCAACCACTAGGTCTCACAACTCCAGCTCCATTCATGACACATATAGGGAGTTTATCATCTCAAAACAGAATTAATGAATTGTACACACACGGATTCCCCCACATCATTAAACCATGTAGCTGAGACAAACTGAAATGGATTGACTTCCTTTTTCAGTGCCTTTGGTCCAAGGAATGGCCACCAGCTCTGTATTTCACCTAGCTTATAACAGATCACATATTCTAATCTTTTACTTTTGTACATTTTATTCATTTTTGCCCTGTAAACCAAAGTATCAAGATGTGTTTGCTCATTTCCCAAAGGGCCTACAGTTGACATAGCTAGAGGCCTTTCATAGTCCCATAGGTCTACACAGATGTCCTGTTCATCCTCTTTAAATAAGGCAAACTTTCACAGACAACACATCAACAGCATAAACACAGCACCAAGAGAAGTTCGAAGCATAGATGAAGATAGCCTATATGATTAAGTCAGTGGCAAGCTTGCACTGAAAGCAGCTGTTAACAAGGACATACAAAGAAGATTTCTACTACTTTTTAGTAATTGTCAAGGTATTTAGCAATGCTTAAAAATAAAGGTTTTTATTTTAAATTTTAGCAAGAAAGTTTCAGACAACTCAAAAGTCTATTTGCTGAATGGATTTTAAAGAATGTTTTGATTCACAGTACTACATACCATGGCAATTTTTATTCTGTACTACACAAGCTATTTAAGAACAGTGGATAGTTACTGTAATGTATTTCAGTTGGCAGATAAGTGCATTTACATCCATTTAGTCGATTGAAGTCACAATTAGAGAAAAAAATAGCAACCTTTTGAGGAGTTTAAAGACCAGAGGATTTATTCTTCCTTGCATTCCATAAATGGAGTTCTAATTACAGCTGCTTTTCTACCTCTCACTCAAAGCTTTTCAGTTGCAGATTAGCAATTACTGAGGATAGTGCTCTGATTAGGCCACTAAAGCAGGTTGACTCAGGATAAGTGATTGCACAATGTTAATCATATCATGGCAAGTAACGTATACTGATCCTTCAAAACAGTGGAAAAATTACTCAGAATGAACATGAACATTTACTTTCTGCTACTGTTCAACTATGCGCTGTGTCGAAGAAGATAATACTCCAAACAGCTACAGCAACAATTTAATATTTCCTGATTAAAATAAAATGCATAAGTTTGTTCTGAAAATCTGAAAAGTATTTTAAAACTAGAGCTAGGACTCTTAACTATGTTACATTCTCAGAACAACATTGCCCAGCTGTTATAGGAAACTGATTGTGAACCTCCTATTAGAGTAATATTTACTCCTTGTTTCTGAAAGTCATTCTCAGGTCTTCAAACACTTCAAGCCCAAGCATCATTTCATCAAGAGCACTACCCACAAAAGAGGAAGGTAGAAGCGGCTTGCACCTAACCTCCCAAACAATGAACACAAAAGTGAATCTATGAAGTGATCCTAATGCAGCTTATCTTGCTGTATAAATTTGTATACTGCTGGCAGTGCTGTTGCAATTAACAGAAGTTCTTGTGTAACATGGTAAGAACACCACAGCCTCCCTGACTCCTGACAAAGCCTCCAGAACGTCGAAAGAAGAAACTGCCCCAGTCAAGTCCACTTTGGCTTTTAAGCTTAGCCTTATGCATGGTGGAATAGGACACTGACAGTCTGTACAGCACAGACATGTTCTATAAAACTCACAATTATGTACCATATTAAACAATCTCAATGTCTTGAGTTAAAGTGCCCCCAATAATTGGGACCATAAAAAAAAAATTAAGACAAAGGTCAGGTCTATTTCTGGGCAGTGCTTTAAAAAATTATAATTTTGATAGCTTGCTTACAAATCTTCGCTGTCTCCTTTGCCAGGATTATTACCCCAAGAAAAACTGACTAGTGAAAGAAAAAAAAGGGAGGACACAATACATTTTACCCAATTAATTCTAAATTGCAGAAAAACTGCTCTTTGAAATAGTTTTGAGATTCATAGTGCACCATTCATTCACTATGTGGTCTATATAATTATAACAAACAAGGACTCCTGTGCCCCCGTGAAACTATAATTATACAAAGCCAATTCAATTTTAACATAAAGAGCTCTTCATATCTACAGTTGTACTCTGAAAAAAGCTAACAACTCAACATGAAACACATAGGGATTATCTTGTATTTTCTAATCTCCACAGGATGGTAATCATAGGCCAGCTCCTACTCCTACTGAAGTCAAAGACAAAACTCCCACTGACTTCAATGGGAGGAGGCATGTGTTCCATACATCTCTAAAAAGAGGGTGGTTGGTTAAAACAGGTTTGCATTAGCAAAGAAAATGGTATTACTCATGCATTCATTATGTGTGCCAATACTTGAAATAGTTTACAAGGAAAAGACATTTTGACAGATAATTCACAGTTGTGCAGGTACCCTGACAACATCCACATCGATTGGAACCACTTTACCTCTTCTCAAATCTCAAAGGGACCGTTATGATCTTTTAGCCTGACCTCCTCTATCCCACAGAACTGCACTCAATAATTCCTGCATCCAGCCCAGTCACATTGTATCAATGTTTCTTTTAAAATCTGACTTCCTTCAATTACAAAAATAAGGCATTGAAGGAACAGAAGAATCAAGTATGAGTCTGAAGATGATTTCTCCCATCTTTTTTCTAACTTTTATTCTAGTTGTGTGTAAAATAATCCTAATGGGAAGCCTTTATTTTCCTACTCATTTACAGCTCAGTCCAAAGAATTTAAGGATGTGCTAAGATTCAGAAGTCTGCAATTTAAGGATGTACATTTGCATGGTAATGTGCAATTTGCATGTGAGGTACAATTTAAGGATGTGCAATGTGATGTGTAACTTAAGGATGTGCTATGATTCAGAAGTCTGGAACTGATCTTCTGATGTCAGCAGCTCCATCAAATAGTGTAGCACTTTTTGAAGTTGATGTGGGTTTTATAGGAAAATGTTTGCAACTCACTTAGGAGAAATTGTATTTTAAAAAATTCTCCATTTGAGTTTTAAACCTGGGCAATCAGCATGGAAAGCTCTCTCACAGGGAAAATATTACAGCACATTTAAAAAATGTTCTTGCTTTCTCTAGAAACCTCTCAAATACTCTGCTGTGGGGCCTGCATAATGCCCCATCTACTACCCGATCCTAAATGATTTAATGGGTGCCTACAGAGAAATAAAGAAAACCTGAAGCTGGCCCAGATCAGCTGACTCAGACTTGTGGGGTTCAGGCTTCAGGCATGAAAAAGCAATTTCCAAAGGGATAGCCGTGTTAGTCTAGTCCAGTAAAAAAACAACAAGCAGTTGTGTGGCACTTTAAGACTAACATTTATTTTTTGCATGAGCTTTCGTGGGAGAAGATCCCACTTCCTCAGATGCTTCTAAAATGGGTGAACTTACAGAAAGGAATGAAACTAAATGCAAGGGGATGTAAAACATAGGATCAGGTCATAAAGTAACAGCAAATCAGAGCAGTTTACTCAAACCATGGTACGCCTGAAGTCAAATTACCCTTTGTAATGTGAAAAGAACCCATAGTCTAGATTGAGTCCTGCTTTCACAGAATTTAGCTTGCATATCAATTCAAGTTCAGCTGTTTCTCTTTGAAGTCTTGATGTCCCAGGTACATCTCTAACGACAGTCATTAACAAATCCATCATCGAGTGATTAGGAAGATGGAAGTGCTCAGCAACTGGTTTCTTTGTTCTTTGATTTCTGATATCAGCTCTGTGCTCATTCAGTCTCTTACGGAGTGATCGTCCTGCTTCTCCAATATATAAGGTGTTGGGGCATTTCTTGCACATGATGGCATAGACCACATTAGTAGATGAGCAGGTAAATGAGCCTTTGATGGAGTAGCAGGCTTGATTAGGACCTATGATGGTGTCTGTTGTGTAGATATGTGGGCAGACTTGGCAGCATGGTTTTTTGCAGAGGTGTGCCTGCTTCAATGTTCTTGTTGTTAGATCTGTAGTTGCTGGTTAGTATCTGTTTAAGATTAGGGGGCTGCCTATAAGCAAGGAGTTACACCTAATTATACCTAATGGACTGAAGGTAAAAAATCCTTTACAATCGACATATTACACAGACTACAGTGAGAGATTATGCCATACTCTCTCACAGAAACTCAGAAACCACTTGATCAGCATCCTGTACAGCAAACAGAGCAAAATTAAAAATGAAATCTCAAAACTAGATTCCTTCTTACAAAACCAACCTACAATGCATTCCTCTACATGGCTGGACTTCACAACAAAGAGAAAATCCATCTATGACATGCACTTTGCTTTCCTACAGAAGAAAAAAAGATACCAACCTATATAAACTTCTATACACCGCTACAGGAAGCAAGAGTGACACCTATAACCCAGCCAGCAACATTGTTAATCTCTCAAGCTACACACTTACTCCTGCAGAGGAATCTGTGCTATCTCGAGGACTTTCCTTCTGCCCCACAACTGCCACACACAAGATAAAATTCTGCAGTGACCTAGAGGCCTACTTTCGTTGTCTAAGACTCAAAGAATATTTCTATAACACCACAGATGCCTTCCTCCAAATACTACAAGAAGAAATATTCTTCATGGACTCCTCCAGAAGGCCCAAATGAGAGACTTGACTTCTATATTGATTGCTTCCGCCACCGTACCAAGGCTGAAATCGTGGACAAACAACATCCTTTACATCATAACTTCAGCCCTGCAGAACGCCATGCCATCCACAGCCTCAAAAACAACTCTGACATTATCATTAAGGAGGCTGACAAAGGAGGTGCAGTTGTCATCATGAATAAATCAGATTATGACCAGGAGGCTTATAAACAACTCTCCAACACAACTTTCTACAGACCACTTTCCTCTGACCCCACTGAGGAATACCAAAAGGAATTACAATGCCTACTCAAGAAACTCCCTAAGACAGCACAAGAACGTATAGAAACAGAAACACCACCAGAACCACGGCCAGGGATGTTCTATCTACTACCCAAAATCCATAAAAAAGGAAACCCTGGATGCCCCATCATCTCAGGCATTGGCACTCTTACTGCTGGCCTATCTGGCTATGTGGACTCCCTCCTCAGACCCTATGTTATCAACATCCCCAGCTATCTTCAAGACACCACAGACTTCCTGAGGAAAATACAGTCCATTGGAGAACTTCATGAAAACACCATTCTGGCCACTATGGATGTTGAAGCTCTTTACACCAACATCCCACACAAGGATGGATTAGAAGCTATTAGAAGAACCATCCCAGCTGATGACACAGTGCAGCTCGTGACTGAACTTTACGACTTTGTACTCACCCACAACCACTTCAGATTTGAGGATCATTTATATCTCCAAATCAGTGGCACTGCTATGGGCACCCGCATAGCCCCACAATATACCAACATCTTTATGGGCGACTTAGAACAACGTTTCCTCAAGTCTCATCCCAAGACACCTCTTCTTTACCTGTGCTACATCGATGACATCTTTATCATCTGGACACATGGCAGGGATGCTCTTGAAGATTTTCACAGAGATTTCAATAATTTCCACGACACCATCAAATTGAGCCTGGAACACTCCACACAAGAGATCCACTTTCTTGACACTACAGTACAAATCAGGGATAGACACATCACCACCACCCTATACCGAAAACGTACTGATCGGTATAGTTACCTACATCCTTCGAGCTTCCATCCTAAACACACCACACGATCCATTGTCTACAGCCAAGCCCTAAGATATAACCGCATCTGCTCTGATCCCTCAGACAGAGACAGACATCTTGAGGATCTCTATCAAGCATTCTTGAAACTACAGTACCCAGCTGGGGAAGTAAGAAAACAAATTGACAGAGCTAGACGGGTTCCCCGAAGTCATCTACTACAGGAGAGACCCAAGAAAGAAAGCAACAGAACACCACTAGTCACCACATACAATCCTCAAGTCAGACCTCTGCAAAAGATCATTAAGGACCTACAGCCTATTCTAAAAGATGATCCCTCTCTCTCTCAAGCATTAGGAGACAGACCACTCCTTGCTTATAGGCAGCCCCCTAATCTTAAACAGATACTCACCAGCAACTACAGATCTAACAACAAGAACATTGAAGCAGGCACACACCCCTGCAAAAAACCATGCTGCCAAGTCTGCCCACATATCTACACAACAGACACCATCATAGGTCCTAATCAAGCCTGCTACTCCATCAAAGGCTCATTTACCTGCTCATCTACTAATGTGATCTATGCCATCATGTGTAAGAAATGCCCCAACACCTTATATATTGGAGAAACAGGACGATCACTCCGTAAGAGACTGAATGAGTACAGAGCTGATATCAGAAATCAAAGAACAAAGAAACCAGTTGCTGAGCACTTCCATCTTCCTAATCACTCGATGATGGATTTGTTAATGACTGTCGTTAGAGATGTACCTGGGACATCAAGACTCCAAAGAGAAACAGCTGAACTCGAATTAATATGCAAGCTAAAATTCTGTCAAAGCAAGACTCAATCTAGACTATGGGTTCTTTTCCCATTACAAAGGGTAATTTGATTCAGGCTTCCCATGGTTTGAGCCTGTAAACTGCTCTGATTTGCTGTTACTTTATGACCTGATCCTATGTTTTACATCCCCTTGCATTTAGTTTCATTCCTTTCTGTAAGTTCACCCATTTTAGAAGCATCTGAGGAAGTGGGATCTTCTCCCACGAAAGCTCATGCAAAAAATAAATGTTAGTCTTAAAGTGCCACACAACTGCTTGTTGTTTTTTTAATGAAAAAGCAAATCACTGTATAAACATTCAGGCTTAGGCTGGAAGCCAAGCTCTGGGGCCCTGCAAAGACGGAGGGTCCCAGAGCTTGGGCTCCACTTTGATTCCCAATGTTTACATAGCAATTTTTTGCCATGCACGCCAAGCCCCATGATAAGAATGTATCAGCTGACCCAAGCCAGACACGGCCATGCCGCAGTGCTTTTACCCTGTGTAGATATAACCACAGAATCTTATAAGAGCTCCCTAGCCTGCAGTGAATTTCTGCCTATGGGCTTTATCTGTCTCAGATGCACCACTGTCACAGACTAAGCTTTCAGTAGGGAAACTTCATGCTACGGTCACAGCAACCTTGTGGACCCTTCTGTCCTGCAATACGCATTTGTTGGTTCACTCTGATGTAGTCCTCTTTGAAATGGAATTTGATTTAACAGTTAATTCCAGCACAGATCAAAGTGAACTATGGGGGACCTGAGTAGACCTTCCTTTGCTCCTGTTTGCCGCCCCTTCCACTCTGACCCCTCACCCCACAAACCCCCTGCCCCAGTGCAAAGCTCCTAGAAGTGGCAAGACTGAGTCTTTGCACCCCTCATGTCCCAGGGGTAACAGCTCTTCTTCTGTACCATCTTTCAGTATCGTAGATCCCCCAGACCTTGACGTACATATCCATCTCTCTTTAACCCTGGCTCACTACACCCCTGCCCCACAGAGCACTCACACTCTGCCTACCTTCTTCCCCCAACACATCCTGTCTCTAACCCCTATCTCTAGCTTCCTCAACCCCAGATCCCTCTTCTCCTGCCAGCTTCCTTGATCCACAACCTCCTTTCCTGTCCCTCTCCTTATCACTGGAGAAGGGAGGATTGAAATGGGATGTGGTAGGCTTGAGTTGATCTCCACCAAGTAGCTGGCCAGGACACTGAGCAGCTCGTCTCACTCCCTACCAGGAAAGAAGCGGCTTCTCCCGAGTGGAGCGTCAGAGCCTGGTATCTGTCAGTGAAGTGCTGAATCCAGCAGCAGGCCCAATAATAGGTTAAAGAAAGAGTCTACAAAAAGGGCTGGAGCTCTGAAGAGACAAGCAGGTAGAATACTGGGAGAACCAGGGAGGGAGGAAATCAGGGATCAGTTGAGCGGAGTTGGGAGGATGGAGGCAGGGATCAGAAGAGCCAGGCATGGGGTCAAGGAGGAAAGAAGGCAGAGAATGGGAGCTGTCACCACAGAGAACCTATGGGACAAGTAGGTCAAAGACCCAGTCCTGTCCCTTCGGAGGTCTGTACTAGGGTCAGAGATCTGTGGGATGGGGAGAATCAGTGTGGAAGGGGGGATGGGGACAGAGACAAAAGCTCTTTGCTTACTCAGAGAATGGTTTATTAAACCATGCAATTTTAAGAATTCAGTACAGCCATTACAAGTTGCTCACATTACAACAGAATGACATAATGGCTATGTCTTCACAGGGATTAAAAACCCACAGCTGGCCTTGGTCACCTCATTCCACCTTGTGGTGTTGGGTGGGGGAGAGGGGGAAATCGCTGTGTAGATGTTCAGCTCAGACTGTAGCCTGAGCTCTTCAAGCCCCTATGCAGGGTCCCAAAGCTCAGGCTTGGGTGTCTACATAGCAATTTTTCACCTTGCAGCCTGAGTCTTACAAGCCTGAGTCTGCTAACCCAGAATAGCCACAGTTGTGACACGGGTCTTTTATCCCTGCACAGATGTGCCCAGTGTGGCTTGGAGAACAGTATTTTTACTGGCTGTCAATCCAAATCTTTCAAAAAACATATCAGCATACACTGATTATGATTGAGGAAGATACCAAAAGCATGCATGTTCCTTATTTTCTAAGGTCACAAGCCCAGTGAAGTGTTTCTAAGCAGACTGTCAATGAGAATTTTACAGCTGCACAAGCATTCAGGTTCTGGTCCCAAGGGGCAATCATCCTGCATCCATTCATAGAGTTCCTGTGTCTCTGGAGTTCACCATACAGGATTATGGATGTTATGATTCACTGCAGATGTCTGTTACACTACAGTGAATCTAAAGCTGGTGTATATACTGTGTTTGCATGTTCAAGAACATATTTCAGAAAACTAACTTTGTATCTTCTCAAGAAATATTTCTCTCACTTACCCACAGCTTAGCATTAAGGTTAAAATCATAGGACCAGATTTTTAAGATGGTGTAATCAGCATAGCTCCACTGACATCAATAACGTTGTGTAGTTTCATATGGGTGGAGAATCTAGCTCACAATTCTGCAAGTTGTCTTAACAAGACTCTGCAAACTATTGGAATAAATTAAGTTTTGAGAGATGTGAGGTTTAAAAAAATGTAGACCATGTAGCATGAGGTCTCTCAAAACCATGCACTAGAGCAGCAGTGAACAAATTGAGGGATGGTACAAATGGTGCTCAGTGGAGGGAGGGACCAAGAAACTAGAGTGGGTATTGCAGGGGGAACAGGAGCAAAATTTTAAAAATAGCTTTCTCACTGCAACATGAACCTCCCAGCCAGCAGCGCTACTCTCCAGCTGCCCAACTCTGAAGGCAAATACCGCCACCACCACAAGCAGTGCATAAGTTAGGGGGGTGGGGGAGTGCAACAAATTCCATGAATGATGGGCAGAGTGCAACTAGAAAAGTTTGCACACCACTGCATTTTTAACTTCAAATTTTACCCTTAGTCTCCACTGTCAACAAACCAGACCATGTTTTTGTAGGTGTATGCAAAAGACACTGCTTACTGACTGTACTGCTGAACATGTAAGAAAAAAGAAAACACGCAACAGCTTTGGATTCATTCCAACCTATAGACATTTAAAACGGATCATAAAATCTACAACTGAGTCAACATCCCTGTCTCACAACACTACCTCTGGTCTTCAGGCTCTTGCTATACTCATAGCTAGTGGCTTCTCAAATCATTCTGGCACACCCCTCTTCCATGACAGCTCATTAGAACCAATGCCTTTATTAGAAAACTCATTCTGGTACCTCAGACTCTGATCTGCCTCCTCTGAAGGAAGAAACAGATTTCCTTTCCCTGAAAACACACACAGCAGCACCTGTCATCCATCAGTAGGACACAATTTCAATTTGCATAGACAAAACAAGGCCTATTTAAAATAGAGAAAGCAGCAAAGAGAATCAATGTGAATACATGGAAAGTAGAACTAAATGTGGCAGAACTAGGGATTACGCAATTTTGAACCTTGTAGATGTTCCATGGCAGGGTCTCAAACTCAAATCACCACCAGGGCCACATGAGGACTAGTACATTAAGCCCAAGGCCCGCATCACTGAAACCTTTTCATACAATGGTATTGCAAATATTGAAAGTAATAGTGTCATTCCAGGCTACAAGAAATAACTTTAGGAGCCGCATGTGGCCCTCAGGCTGTGAGCTTGAGAGCCTTGCTTTACAGCTTGAAAGGGTTTTAAAGTCTTACATCTCCCTGTTCCTTTGGTCCTATTCCTGCATCATAATCTCTCGAAGTACTATATATAGTTCTTGCCTTCTTCAAATGACTGACCATTACACCCAGCTAACAGTAGTGTTTGAGCCTCAAGCATTGTGAGAGCAGGACAATCTGTCGCTGAAGTGGGGATGGGAGTGGGAGGCCCAATGAATGGAACAGCGCTCAGGACCAAAGAGTAAAAATGGGTGCTTGGAGGACTCTGTGGAAGGGCACATTTTGGCCAAACCCAGACCCCGACTGCTTTCTCCTGTGGGACTTAGCCCTCTTTCTTGATTAGCCTAATTGCATGCGAGGAGGGAAAACCTGGCAAAACGTGTGCTGCAGGCAAAACTGCTGCTGTTGGACATCGTACTGGCTGTCGTATTGGTACTTCAGCACTGCCAGCATGTATACCTGCAGAACAGCCTGGAAGTCCTTGAGGGAGTGCAGCATCTCATCAGTTTTGTCCAAGAATTGTGTTTAGTCATTGAAGGGCAAATTTTCAATGGCTTACTGGACATCAGAGGCAATACACAAATTCTGCAGCCAGGAAGTCCTCCTCATGGTGACTTACACAGCCCATCACCCATTACCCTGGCTGATGAGTGTGACACCAAGTGCAGACTTCAGGGACATCTCAGTCATCAAGAAGCCCTCAATAAGAAACAATAGAAATTCCTCTATCATGGCTTAGGTCAGCTGGTCTGCAAACCTTGACACAGCTGTTCAGTTAACACGTCATACATGTATAGCAAGGCTTGCTAGTTACCAATCCACATTTGTCAGGAAAAGGAGTATAAATCTTCCTGCCCATGGAGTCCAGTCCTTCAGAGTTCCTAAACTTTCTCTGCCTGGCTCAGTTGTTCACTGCAGTTAAGACAAGGGAATTTGGGGCTGGATGGGCATAAAACCCCTCAAATATCTGAAGAAGAATAAAATAGAGCTTTTCCAAGTGCCTAGCTACAAGCAGTACTAAAACTCCAGAGGTTCTTAGTCAGGTCAAGCAGCAAATCACTGATACAGAGCATGATGCTCCCATGGGCAGATTGCTGTAAAGTGTCCATCAATTTGTGGGTGTTCTCATCCAAGAACTCTGCTTCAATACTGAGGGAAATAGTTGCATGCCACAAAAAGTCTGTTACTTCTTAAAATTCTCCAGTACCAAAACAGAGGATAAGCCAAGCAGCACAACATTGTCTGGAGATGAAGATGAGGGCCTTAACTGATCCAAAGCCAGTTCTGTTATACTATTACTGACCCAGATATGATGACTCTGGAAACTCCACAGGGAGAAGGACCACTGCCTGGGCTGGCAGCAGATGAACAGTCACAACCACAGACAACTCTAGCAATCTTGACTTTGAGCAAAACCTTGACAACCAAGTCCATGGAGCCCATGAAGGCCACTGACACAGTTAAGGCATTTGCAGTCAGTAACAGCCAGCTCAGGAACCTCTGTCCCAATCACAGGATACTCACTGATCTTGGTACCTGTAACAGACCATCAACAACCCTTGAAAGTAGTTAGAGAATGAACAGCAGGAGGATGATGACCCCAACTCAAACACAGAGGAGTCTTGGGATCCTGGAAACAAGGGTCAAGTGAGGTCAGAGGGAGCAAGTAGGCAATCTGACTCATCAGTCACCCTGAATGTGGCAGGAAGTGGCACTACTGATGGAAGCAGTACCATTGATGATAAGCACACAGGTGCTGGAAGCAGTATCGGTATCAGAGTCTGATGGTACCAATGTCAAGAGCAGCAAAAGTTGCTATAGAAGTATTTGCAGTGCTGACTGTGGCAGTTGTGAGGAGGTTCTCGGCACCAAAGTTCTCCCGTACCCAGAACCAACCCTACTTTCACAACTTGGCCTGTTGGAGCAGGTACTTCTTCAGGTAAAGCTCTCAAGCCACTTGAGTCCTTTTCTTGAGCAACTGATAGATTGTGCAACACTCCCTGACATAGGCCTCATCAAGACAGAGTAGGCACTGTGAGTGAGGATCACACCTCCAGACCAAGAACAATATTTAAACCCTGATGAGGGCACCAGTGAGTGAAACAAACTACTACAAGTGACACTAACAGTAATGGTATTACTAACTATATAAACAACAAGAGAAAAAAAAAAAAACTAAACTAATTGAGAGATTGAGACCACAGAGCTCCAACTACAGCCAGGCAGTAAGAAGGAACTAAAGGATAGTCAGGGCAGCACCTCCTCTTTTAGTCAGGGGAGGGGTACAGCCATGATGCACAAGCACCTTCCCTGTACAGGTACTTGGGACAGGGTTTACCAGACTCTCCAAGCACCCCTGTTGGAGACCCTTGCCCCTGACATACCCCACCCCAGAAAAGGGCAGGGGAGAATGTCCTCCAAGCTGCCTAGAGTGGCTGTTGTGACATAGCCAAACAGAAAGGGGATGCAGGAAGCAGCCAATCCAAGTCCAGCAGGATAGTATATAAAGAGCTACAGGGCCAGAATGAGATCAGCTCCTTGCTAGAACTGGAGGAGTATGGATTGTATAACATGGCTGTTTGATGGAACTACAGGACCCTAGACAGAGCAGTACTAGCAGAAGACAGGAAAAATGAGAATGAATCCTGGGCTAGTTGCTGGGAGTCCCATGAGGACAAGATCCCGAGGTAAGGGTGAAAAAGGCTAATAATAAAGTTTACCCCAATGCACTAGGGATATCCAGTGTCCCATGCATTCCTTCAGGCTCTTGGTCAAGAAAGCAGACTGATCCATCTTGGAGTTTTCATTTAATCAAAATTCTATCAAATTTAGTTATGTTTTTACATATGTGGTTGCACAATAAAACTATAGAGATTCTGCTAAATGAATTCAGTACACTGAAAAAAGTAAGTAAATGCTCTTGGATCTACAAAAGCTACAACAGAAGTATACTGTAGGAAGACATACCTTGCAAATCCAGATCACGACGTCTCACTAAGGACAAGGTACTACTCTTCAAAGACTTTTCTGTATTTATGCTGACACTAACAGTAGCAAGAGTATTTGTGTTCCTACCAGAGGAGAGCAAAAGTCTACTCTGGAAGCTGACATGTTGTACACTTTGTTGTTATACCTTTAATCATGCCCAAATGCACTGCACATGGATCCTTTTGAGGTGGAAGTCTGAGATAAGCATGAGATTTGTAGAAGACTGAATCATTTAGAGAGGTTACGGTGCACTTTGTGTCTTTCTGAAGAAACAGCACTGGCAACATATTGAATCGGACCTTGAGCTGTCAAGTTTCAAGCGGCATTTGACACACAAAGCACTCTGTCAGGCAATTAAGATTGTCAGTCATCTCTGTATCTTTCACCTACCATTTTCAATGGCAATGAGATTGTCAAAAGAGAGTAAAAGAATCACAATCAGTGCAAGCTAAAGTCAACCTCAGAGTTTTTCTTTAAAAAAACAGCATTCAAAGAATTCATTCTTCCTATCAATATATCCAGACGAGTCCCTCTGAAATGTAAGATGAGAACATGTGCACAACCAAGGGCAGAATTTCCCCTTTCGGCTATCCCTTACATCTTTGGATAGGAAGCTAAAGCCAAATCTCCATTTTCTTTAACAGTGGGAGCTACTACAACCTGACAAACACAAATTTCTTTTCCCTCTTCATCCTCCACTTGCTAAAAGCAATTTGATTATTGAAGCCACAAATGACTGTCAGTTGCCCCACTCCCATTGACTTTCAATAGGAGATAGATGCTTAACTACTCCCCATAACTGCTAACAGAAAATGTTTATGAGATGAAAAGCTGAACTATTTATATGCTAGAGAGAAAGGAAGAGATTGGGCAACAGCTGATCCTAAAATTCTTGATGAGATTCTTGCTCTGCTGCTGTGAAACAGTACGACTCAAGTTCCAAAGGGGTAGCCATATTAGTCTGGTTTGGCAAAACAAAAGGAGTTTTGTGGCACTTTTAAAAACAGACAAATTTATTTTTTGCATGAGCTTTCCTGAGCAAAAACCCACTTCATCAGAGTGCAGAAAATTTACATTAAAAAAAAACCTTACAATATGGAAGTAAAAGAGAAATCTTGTGACTACATTTCACTGCATCAGGTCAGATTACTTCAGCAAATCAAACAAACTGTATAGATTCATACACAATGCATCAAAGTGGTGAGGTTGAGAGATGTAAAAAAAAAAAAAATCACTGTTAGTAATGAAAAACAACAGAGTCCTGTGGTCCATTTAAAGTTTAATATTTGTAGTGGGAGAGCCAGTTAATGCTCCCATTGAGACCAGAGTTGATGGCATCTAATTTTCATACAAATTCTATCTCTGAGGTCTCTCTTTGACACTTTGATCCAGAGTACATGTGCCTGAAAATACATACAAATAAGTCCATTACTGAATGGCCTGGGGGATTAAAGTGATCTATTCATTTCTGAATGTTCTTTTTTCTGATGTCAGATTGGTGTCTATTTATTTTGCACAGAGACAGTCCAGCTTGTCTGACGTATTAAGGTGGAGAGGCATTGTTGGCACATGATGTCATATATTACGTTCGTGGATGAGCAGTCCAACAAACCCCTTGATGAAGTTGCTGTATTTAGTAGGTCCTATGACAATGTCATTAGTGTTCGTATGTGGGCAGAGTTGGTAGCAGGGTATGTTACAGGGATATATGCTTGTCTTACTGTTTCTGTTCATGGTCTGTAGTTGCTGATGAGTATCTGTTTGAGATGGGTGGCTGTCTATAAGAGAGGAGAGGTCACCCTCCCAAGGCTTGGGAGAGTGAGGGACCATCTTGTAGGATAGGCTGCAGATCCTTGATGATGTGTTGTAGAGGTCCGAGTTGGAGACTTCGGATGGTGACCAGTGGTGTTCTGTTTTCCTTCTTGGGTTTGTCCTGTAGAAGTTGAATACTGGGTGTCTATCTGACTCTGTCAGTCTGTTTACCCACCTGGGGGAGTGAAGACTGTAGTTTTAAGAAAGCTAGACAGAGATCCTGGATGTGATTATCAGCTCTCACCCTCCCTATCTGTTGTTCCACTCAGTTTGAATCAATACAATGTTTGATTTGCTGAAGTAATCTGACCTGATCCTATGATTACACTTGACTGCATTTATCCCTACTTCTATACTGTAATTTTTCCATTTTCAAGCGTCTGAAGTGGGATCTCTCCCATGATAGCTCATGCAGTAAATAAATTTGTTAGTCTTTAAAAGTGCAACAAGACTCCGTGTTTGTTTTGATGATCTAAACTAACATGGCTACTGTCATGCTAGGCCTGAAAAGGCCAAGCCATCTTTGTAAAATACAGGACCTAAACCTAACCTTTGAAGACGTGTTGTAGGGAAATGCAATCGTAGTGAGTAGGCTAGGGCTTTGATATGCATTTGTATCACTAGTGGTTTCTTGATGATGCCTACATGTAACCTGTTAGAGGTTAGCAAGGTGAATGAAGTGCTTCCCTATCTGTTACCATTGTTCTATTGGCAGGGGTCAAGAGGGAATATTAACATCTAAACGGACCTTTGATGTACCAATGTAAACTATCTGTTAATGGTGCTAATGCAGTTAATTACCTGGGGTGCTCAGGAGGTGAAGGTTTTTCTTCAAAGGACAATATGCTTTGCTATGCTCCACTTAAGAAAGTACCTGGGGACTGTCAAAGCCCACATGAAGAATTCACCTGCAAATGCCCACCTTGCTAGCTACAACTATATAAGGATGTTGGGAAGTGAATTCCTTTATCTCACATCTGTCCAAGCTTCTCAGGGAAAGTTTGGGCCACAGGATTGAGATCCCAGCCAGCACTGGAATGGAAACCGCCCTGCTAATTCTCATGGGGAGAATTAGAACAGACTCTACACTTGGATTATTTGGTCTCTGTTCCTTAAAACTGGATTTCTAACAACTGAAGCTGTGAAACAAGGATTTATCTTCTATGGACTCTAAATTATTTGTATGTATGAAATTCACTTTGACCCTTTAACATCTCATATTTTGTTTGTTTTCTTTTTATATTAAACCTTTAGTTGTAGTTACTAAAGGATTGGCTGGCAGTGTGGTATTTTGGGTAAGATCCAAACCTATATTGTTCCGGGTGATGTGGCTGGCCCTTTGGAGTCACAAGAACCTATTTCTTTAACAGACCTAGTGGTTCTACTGGAGACCGGTGACTGGAATGCAGTAAAGGGAGCTGGGTATACTATATGGTGGCTTCTTGATATCCTTTGTGGGGGATCACAAGCATTGTTTGTGAGTGGCTGGGGGAGTTTATCTCCAGGTAACCCACCAGTACTGGGAGAATCTGCTCTCCTTTTTGCAGCTTGCCCTGATCTTTGCATATTCAGGTGGTTATCCCAGGATGCCTGGGTCACAGCTACCCCTTTGGAAACTGTAAACTTGGATGTATGTGACCCACATCTAAGGCTGATTAATTTACACAGGAAGGGAGTGTCAATCTGAAGTGCAAATCCACTTCCCTCCAACACTAACATTGTAGGAGAACTGAGGGACTGACATGATGAAACTGCTGGGAGAAGCAAACCTCAGCAAAGATTGCGGTTGGGACAGTGAAAGAGTAAAGTCCTAAAGCTTAAGGTTGGCCTCTTCCTACAGCACGAGTTCTGATATGTATAATCAGCACTGTAGCTGCACCCACCCCTCACACTGAGCTGTAATGTACAGGTACTTAAAAGGCAGCGATATAGCAATTTTGCCAGCTTGTATTTTAGCTGCATACCCACACTAAACCCATACCCTGCACACATTTAGCTCTTCATAACAGTTGCCTTCTGCAAACAGCCCTCAAATGCACTCAGAAGAGTTGAAATAGGGAAGTGTTGACCATGAAGTAACTGAACCTGAAGTTATTGCAGTGGCCAACAATCTACAAAGCAATGAAGGTTTTAGCTTATGCCAAAACCATATAAGCACATATAGTTATAAAAATGTCCTACAGGAATCTCACTAATATGCAAAGGGAAGAGGGCTTACAAAAAGGCCATATAACCACTTAAAGTTCTCTATCAGCCTTGTATATGGGAGGCTTATAGGCAAAAACACCACCAGAGGCATGGGGGATATGCACTGCATAGTAAGCCTGTGTTCTGATTCAAGTTTGAGTCCAAGCCATGCTTCCATTTATTCAAAAAGCAGTCTGACTCCTTTCAGCAAGCACTCAGACCAGGGCCTAGAAGCCTTCATTCTGCAGTGTGGGCATAGTGCAAGCTACAGATCCAAGCCAGAAGAACTGTATAATACATAATGGATATGTTTGCAAAGCTGAGACACACAGATCCAGCAACTGTAAGACCAGGTTTACAATGCAGTGTGGGTGCTGAAGCGTGGACTTGAAAACACCAATTCCACTGGCTTGGGTTCCACAAGACCAGGCTGATGACTCAGCGTAGACGAAGGAGGACTCAAATTTGCTTCACTTGTATAGCCCTAAATAGAAAAGGCACCGTGAATAGAAATGTATAGGTGCTCTGGTACCACTGACATAGTGTTACTAGTACCATACTAAGCTATGGGCATAGTTGCATTATAAGTATAGTAGTACTGATGGCATAACAAGTGGAGTACCACAGGGATCAGTTCTGTGTCTGGCTCTGTTCAATAATTTCATCAGTGATTTGAATGATTGCACAGAGAGTACACTTATAAAGGCTGCAGATGATACCAGGCTGGGAGGGGTTGCAAATGCTTTGGAGGTCAGAATCATAATTCAAAATGATTTAGACAAACCCATGAAATCGTTCTAGGTAAACAGCAGGTGTGAAGCTGCTCTGGAAAAAGGCCTGGGCCCTGGACCCACGCCCCACCCCCTGGGCCTGATCTGGTCCTGTGGCCCTGGATTGGACTCCTGCCACCACCAGCCCCCAGCCTGGCCCCAGGTCCCCAGCTGGGAACAGGGACAGGTAAGGCAGCTGCTGCCTCAGGCGGCCCAGCCCCAGATACCCAGCTCAGGCCAGGGCCGGATTGCTACTGGCATTGCGGGACACATGCCTCCTATGCCCAGCACCAGTATCGCCACTGGTAAGCAGAATGAAATTCAGTAGAGACAGGTGTAAAGTACTCCACCTAGGAAGGAACAATCCTTTGCCCATGTACAAAATGAACAATGACTGGCTAGGAAGGAATACTGCGGAAAAGGCTCTGGGTGTCATAGTGGACCACAAATTAAAAACAAGTCAACAGTGTAAAGCTGTTGCAAAAAGAGCAAACACCATTCTGGGATGTATTAACAGGAGTACTGTAAGTAAGACACGAGATGTAATTCTTCCACTCCACTCTGTGCTGATTAGGCCTCAACTGAAGAATTGTGTCCAGTTCTGGACACCTCATTTCAGGAAAGATGTGGAGAAACTGGAGAAAGCCCACAGAACAGCAACAAGAATGACTAAATGTCTGGAACACTTGACTTATGAGGGAAGAATGTAAGAGCTAGGTTTCTTTAGTCTGGGAAAGAGGAGACAGAGGGGGAACACGATAGTAGTTTTCAAATAACAAAAATGTTGTTAGAAGGAGGAGGGAGAAAAATTATTCTCCTTAATTGTTGATGGTAGGACAAGAAGCAAAGGGTTTAAGCAACAGCAAGGGAGGTTTAGGTTGGACATTAGGAAAAAATTCCTGTCAGCGTGATAAACCATTGGAATAAGTTGCCTAGGGAGCTTGTGGAATCTCCATCATTGGAAGCTTTTAAGAACAGGTTAAACACACACTTGTCAGGGATGGTTTAAGCGGGTACTTGGTCCTGCCATGAATGCAGGGGACTGGACTTGATGACCTCTCATGGTCCTGTCCAGCATCTGTGATTCTATTTCAGTCATACAGATTGATGTAATGCTGGCAGATACCCACCAGATTGGATAGATGGTGGATTGAGTGTGATATTTACCCAAAAGGTGTCATGCAATATATTAATGGAAAACTAATCTCAATGATCATTAAAATTCTTCTGTGATGTATGTCTGTTTGCCCCACAAAGAACTTTACAGATGTACTGGAAATATGACTAAAATGTATTTAGATCAGGCCTATCAGGAGAGTTGACAAATGGATTTTTCTCCAGTCAAAGAGAAGAGGTCAACTACTCAAATTAGGTGTGAACAAATTCAGTAGGCTATTGTGTTGCATTGGCAGCTGCAAACAGAGATAATTTGCTTTGTCAAAATCACCAGTGCAAAAGGTACCAGCCTGGAGCCTACACTAGGCAGCTTAGCACATAACTCAGCAGGGCAAAGGAACTTTATCTAGGGGTCTGCTTCAAAAGAATTACCAGTCTATAAAGAGAGGTGGAGAAAAAACATTAAGTTGTCATTCACATGAAGAGCCAAAGGTATTAAGAACACTGAGCTCTGTGAAGGGTCCTGGTTAGAAAGCCTGATCAGCCATGCTGGAAAAGGAGACATGGTGAGAAATACTTCTTTGGACAAGGAACCCTAATTTGTTGTTAAGTCAGGTTTTAGTCTTACAAGCAAGCAAAATTAAAAATAAACTTCTCACTTTATTCTTTATACTTGGCATGACTAAAGCTTTTTATTTAATAAACGTATTTCACTTTTACTATGAACCAATTTAGTGTTTTCATTCAAATAGAGTGTTTGCTCACCCCAGAAAAGGTAATAAGCTGCTGGGTACTGTCTCTTTAAAGGAGGACCTCTTCAGGGAAATTCAGGACTGAGGAGGGGTTGGACTCACCCTGCAAAAACTAATTGGTCAGTGGAAACTAGGATGTGACCTGTATGTTTGTCTGCTAGCTGCTGGTGTCACAACAGCACAGCATTTAAGGCCCCAGAGTTGCAAGGCAGGTGGTAACACAGCTCCTTGCTGGTCTGGTCACAACAGATGAACAAACATTCCTACAAAACAGCATGTGATCACTACAGCTTCATTTATTTATTTTTTTAGAAGCATGATTAGCAACTCATTGCTACATGTTCTTCCCCAGCTTGCCGAATTATGGTTAGTGCCAACCTATCAAGTAGCTAAGTGACAGATGAAATTATCCTATCCTAGGAGCACACACTAAAGAATATTTGAAAGAAAAGGTTTGATTGTCCTGCTAGTACCACTTACCATTTTACTGGGGTTGACGTGGGATACAGAGGTTCTCTGAATTTCTTTTTTGGCAGCTTCCTGAAGATCAGAGGCTTGTTGGATGTATGTTAACCCTGCTAGAATCTCATCTTCCAAAAGTGTCACATCATCATAAGAAACAGGCCAACTCAGATTTTCTAAGGCCTGTAGCAAGGCTTCCTTGTGTTCCATATACGGAACTGGTCCCTCCTGATCAAACCTTTAAGAAAAAAAATTACAATAGTTCACACTTACATGTAGTAATGTTTTCCATCTTCAAGATACTTTACAAACATTAATGGCTTGTCTTCACCGCCCAAATTCACCACTGTCAGTTCAAACCTCTTGATTGACTGACTGCGTCTGTGAAGACCCATTCAGCCTACCAGAAAGTTCAATCCCTGAACACCACCCTGGCAAAAGCGTCACACTGAGTTAAAGGAAGGCCCCTCCCTTTGACTCAGCGTAGTGAATGTGACAAGAGTAGGGAAGCCAAATGCAGGTATGCAAGATATTTTGGGCAATTAACGTATCTCCATTGGACTGGCACCAAAAAAGGCAGGCAGTGTAGACCTGCCCTAAGTAATTAAACAGTACACTGCTCCTGTGAAATAAATGGGTGCTAACTTCACTGCTCTTAAGGGCTGTTCAACATACAGGTTTTATACCACTCTGACTATTGCAGTCTAAAAATTGATCTAGTTAAAGCTCTACAAATCCCCAGTGTGGATACAGTCATGCCATTATAAAAGTGCTCTTAATCAGGATAGCTTATTCCTTCACGAGCCAATTCCTGGAGTGCTAGTCACTGGCTAAGTATAGAAGGATTTATCCTGATGCCAAAGATGATGATGTCCCTGCCCTCCCAAAAGCATGCCACTCTACACTGAGCATGGATTAACATTTAAGGGGAAGTGAATGTTCTCTTTTACAGAAGTGAACATCAAGAGGGAGAGAGAATCCTCTTACTTTGTAACTCAGTGGACAACAAACCAAAACCTGAAACTTGTTTATCTTGTGTCCCATACAGATTTTTTACCAATAAGTTGTAGGCAGGAAATATTTGACAAGAGTAATAAAAAAAAAAAGAAAAGTGTTTTAAATATTTATGGTCTGATTCTTAAAGGTGCTGAGCACCTCATTTCCCACTGCATTAATAAATCCTTTAAAATTAAATTAAGGAGACAGAAAGGAAGAAGGTGACAACTTACTTGTTTTTTTCCTCTTGAGACAGTGCTCTCCAAATAATTAGATTTAGGCGCCTGTTAAATAAAAGAAAACCATTTTGGATCAGTGTGTTCAGGGTATGGCTAATTACCACAATAACAATGAATAAACCAGCACTTGGCTCTACAGATATCTCCCATGATTTATACTAAGCACAAACTGTGTCCTTATCATTTGTTGAATTTATCATCTGTAGGAAATAGGAAAACAGCATCTTTTATCTTATAGCAACATGATTATTTCAGGGTCACTGAAAGATCAGTGGCAATCACGGCTGTTTCCTGCAAGAATTTCAGTGGAGAGGTCAGGCCAGCACACAGTAACCTAAATGAAGCAATAGCACTGATTTAATGTCAGCAAGGAGCTATCCCCACAAATACAGCTTCAGCATGAAGGCACTTGAGAAGCAGTGTCCATGATTTTTCCCCCACTTAAAAATCAAATGCAATCACACTATTTACATTTTTCACTTCATTGTACTCAGCCCACTATGGAAAGGTGCTGTGGTGAAAACAGAACCACATACTCAAAAGTACTCAACATCCATCATTTTAAAAACACTGTGGAGTTTTTTCTCTTTGTTTTGTTTTTTTTTAAGGCACATATTACAGATTTATATAAGCCAGTTTAAGTTAACAGTTTTATCCCTAAATGTTAACATCCAAACAATGAAGCCAGCCCTAACGCTCTCTTTCATTTCACAATGCAAAAGCAAATCTCTGGGGATTCTAGTTGCCATTACATAGAAAAAAAAGTGAACTCTGCTATTGTTTGCAAATGTCTAAATTGGCAGGAGTTCAGTCTAACAAAGGCTCAGACTTTCCAAACACCTTGTTTTTTCCCAATCTTTATGAATTAACCATTGCAGTTAAACAACGAAACAAAAAAGCAGCCTATACAAAATTAGATTCTGAACATGGGTTTCTAACTGATTCAGTTCATCTGTGAAGGGAAACGAGTACTAGTTTCTTCAGAATGTAAATTACTAGTACATTCATAATCTGCATTCTTGGCATGCTCAGCCATCTATTTCACACTTCTAAATGCTGCACACACATAACTAGCTCATTTGTAAATGTCTGTGACTATTCAAAATCACACATGCTTTGTAAATCCTATCTTTTTTCTCCTTCACTGAAGGATGTTTCTCTGCAGGAACACAAAATTACTGTCATCATCTTACTTGTACAGTAATGGTCAATCTTATGTATGGTAAGGTTGTCGTCATGGTTTCTTCTGTTTTTCAAACCAACATGTACAGTACTAACATACTACCTAATTTATAAATGACAAAATAAATTTGTGACTATTCATGAAGCTGAACCCCAGCAAGTTGCAGATTCAATTATCTGAATTGTAATTCTGTATTGATAGCTTAACAGGCATAGTTGAACTGGCGTTTCACCTGGAAATGTGGAGTTATAATTTGTCATTTACATCAACCACAGGTTGAAACTTGGCATCCTGATATTTAGGTAAGGAATCATTTCACCATTCATACCTGTACCCCATCTTCAATGACATTTCCTAAAACTTAAAATCTACATTGCAGCCTTGCACCAGTAATACTATTGTTTAATTATATCAGTGCTTCTATCTTATAAGATTCGTTTCAAGGATTTATAGTTTGGAAACCTGGGATTTTAAAAAATAGCTTTACTAAAAATTGGTACATATTTATGCCTTCTCCATATGAATTCCATGGTACACAATTCTAAAAGCAGGTTTGTCTCAAAACTGAGGAGAAATATTTTTGGTTTTCAATAATTTTCACTTACATATAAAGGAAAAACAGCTAAAACATTTGTTTTGAATTTTTCATTGGCATTAAAGCTTAAACAACTAGTGCCTTCAAGCATTTTTTTTTAAATACTCAGATATATTTATAAAAATAGTGGGCCCAGTACTGCAATCCCTTATTGCTGCTAGTAACCCTAACTCACTTCAGTCAGGGGGCTAGATGCATCAGCAAATACCACTCACGTCAGTAAGTTTCGTAGAGACAGACCAGTACTTTAAAAGACAGTGTGTTCCAGCTTTTTAATAAAACACTCATAACATTTTATAAGAAGACATTTTGCTCCCCTTTATAATTCCATTCAAGTCCACAAGGATTATTCTCAAAACAACAGTCCACAGCAGTGGACAAGATGGAAAAAACTATAAAAATCCCATCATTAAAATCAAAGTCAAAACTCCCATTGACTTCAATGAGCACTGGATCAGGCTCCCAAGAACTATTAAAATTCAAATAACTGAGTGCAAAATAAAACTAAATACACCTTCCTTGATTTCCACAAATATTATACCAGACAAACATTTTCCAAATCCGTTTTCATTTATTGACCATGAAAGACAGGACAGGTCTACAGTACAAATTTATATAAGTGCAGCTGCACTGTTGTAGTGCATCATGTGAAGATAATCTAAGCCAGTGGTTCCCAATGTTTTTGACGATGAGGACCCCTTTTTAACATCAAAAAATTTCATGGAGCCCCAAATGACAATAGTTGTTACTGGGGACTGACTGCAGGCAGCATTACTGCAGAAGGGCAGTGGAGAACCTGGCCTCCACCTGCTCCCATGGGGTGTGGACATACCCAAGGTGTGACTGCTCACAGAAGGGAAATACAATTCATTTACAGCAGAGGTGTCAAACTCATTCAATGTAGAGGACCACACCGGAGGGCAGGACATCTGTCACGGTCTGCACGGGCTCCCCACCCTTTCCCCCTCCATGTTCAAAGCGGCATAGGCTCCCCTTCCCAACCCCACAGGCCCTTCCACACCCTCCCTTTTCCCTGCTCTTTGGGCCCTCCTTCCCCATGCTGGTTTCCAGACCCGCCCCCCCCCACCGCCCCCAGTCCCCTTTCCTTTCCACTTCTCCTATCTCCTGGTGGCAGGCAAGAAACTCGGACTCACTCACAGGCGTCCAGGCTGGGCTCCTGCCTCTCCCCCTCCCGCCCATCACTGTCAGTCATTCAGAATGCTGGCCTTTGGTTGGCTCAGTCCCAGCTGACCTTTGATTGGCTTGCTCCCATGTGGGCCGCAGCCACTTTTTGCTTTTTTGTGATTTGTGCAATGTGCTATCAATCAAATTAGCATGCTGACTCACTGACAGTGAATAGTTGGGGTGAGGGACAGTGTGGTGGCTCTCTGGAGCTGGCCTAACCTGCTGTGACTGAGACTTAGATTGGTTGGCAGACCACAGCAGAGCTGAGGCAGGACTGGCTGAAGTCCTTCCTTTGTTCTCCTTTGCTGTGACTTGGATCATGTGAGCGAGTCAGAAGCATGCCTAGCTCTGCCGTACCATGAGCCTGTCTTTGGAGTTCACTGCTGCAGACAGCTTCCAGGCACAGCCCAGGCAGCAGCTCCATGGGTCAGATCTGTGCACTTGGCAGGCCAGATCCAGCCCATGGGCCAAGGTTTGACACTGCAGATTTAGAGCCCTTTTCAACATGGATTGCTAGCCACCAGCAACTAGGGACAGATGTATTCATGGACCCTTACAATAACTCTACATACCCCCAGGTGTTCCTGGACCACAGCTTGGGAACCGCTGATCTAAGCCAACTAGAGAGAAGCAGTACCTATGTCAGCGGGATAAGTTCTCCTGTCAGCGAAGTGGGGTCTACAGAGGTCCCTAAAGTTATGCTACTAAACCCATAGGTAGGGGCCTAAATAAGTGGTTTCATTTTACAAAAGTACCAAACAGCCAACAGAAAAAGTCAGGATAATTATTTAGGCACCTAAATGCAGATTTAGGAGCTTAATATTACACAACTGTTTATTACATTTCTGTTTCAAAAGGGTTTTGTTTTATATTTAACTTTGAGAATACAGTGGAGATTAAAAATAAACTTTTTTTTACTAAAAAGAATGTGTGCATCATGTGTACAGAGTAACATTTATGATGTCCCCAATGGCATGTTCATGTTTAATATCAGACTTTAGAAGGGAAGGAAACATTTCTCTGGTAGGACAAATTTTAGACAATGACATTTGTTTAAAAATGCTCAAATATAAAGAATGTTAGAATAAATCTTTGCAGAGATGGAGTAGTGAACAGAGTGCAGGTGAGACAGTCAGAGATACATCATTAACCCAAATAATTATATGAAAAAAATGGAATTAGTCTGTCAGCATGGAGAAAATCAGAAAAGCAAACTTGCCTTTCATAGGATTTAATTGCTTGTTTCAGCTTCTCTTTATAGGCATCAAGATTCACTGCCTGAGGATTAATTAGTGTGATCTGCTTCTTGTCATTGCTAACATGGGCCAAGGGTAATACCTATAAAACACAAAAAAGGGCAAAAATTTCATTTATCATGTTATTTTTTATCTACCAGAATCCTGGGGTACTCCAACTTCATGTACACAAGGCAAGTCTCAAAGGACTGCATAAAGAAACAGCACTTGTATAAAAGTGATCAAGGGTTTGGAGACCCATGAGACTGATACTGATCAAAGGTAATGAGGCTGAAATACAATATTTCTTTCTGAATTAAGTCACCATTTCAGTACATGTACAGAAGTCTTATGAACTAGTGTAAGCCCTTTAAATGAATATTAGAATTGGGCAAATGAATTCTTATGAGGGAAGAGAAAACAAGCTAGCTAAATCTCCATTTAAATTCTAAATAGAATTATCTGATTTCTCTTAAAACTTACTTTAATAGCTAGAAGGTAGAAAAGAAAAATGCAAACAAGATTTACAACTTGCTCATATTATATATTTTGTTGTTTTAATATATCGTTTTTTACTTCATACAATACCAGCTTATTGGCATCTCTTTTCATACAACATGCACATTGGAAACATACTTAAACTTTTAAAATGTCATATTTTATACTCTAGGGGTTAGATTCCCAGAGGTGTTTAGGGTCCTAAGCATGCAGATAGGTACCTATTGCAATTTCAAAAGATCAAAGTAGGGTAGGTCCTTAACTCCATTGAAACCAACTTTATTGATTTGAAAGAGAGCTAAGTGCCTAACATGAGAAGACACTTTTGAAAATGGCACAAGGCATCTATACATATTTTTAGATGTCTAAATGTCTTTGGAAGTCTGTCTTTGGTGTATTACAAGACCTACAGAAGCACACTTTGCTACAAAAATATCATGGGGCTCTTAAAGAAAAGAGGGGAGTGAGACCTCCCACTACTTTCCAACCCCCAAACAACATTATCCAACCCAACTTTCCACAGCCTTCCAAAGTCCAAACAACTGAACAATTCAAGGGTAATTCTGGAAAACCTGATGTCTTCACTCCAGTGCACAGTACCATGAGGAAATATAAAACATGGGAGGAAAGTACTACGGTACTAAATAAATATACCAAGTTACCAAGTGTCTGGCTGAGTTTGAACATGGATGACTGAGAGGTGGCTGAAGCATAAACCTGATAAAACTAAAGTAATGTTGATGGCATACAAAAAAATCATATGCAATAAAAAATGCCTCTATCTGGAAATATGTCTCTGTCATGTATAACTTGTGGTTGCATCATGGGAGCCTGGCTGGATTCCCAGTTGCTGTTTGATGATCATATTTCAGTAGAAGTCAGAATGCCATTTTCTCCACCTGCAGCTGGCTGCAAGGCTGCTACCTTTTCTTTTTGAGAATGACCTCTTAACTGTCATGTCTACACTACCACGTATGTCAGCAAAACATATCTCACTCAAGGATGTGAATATCCCACTCCACTGGGCAACATGAAATTACACCGTCAGAAGTGGTAGTGTGCAGAGTGCTATGTCAGTGGGAGAGTCTCTCTTGCAGACACAGCTACCATCACTCTTGGGAGGTGGTTTAATTATGCTGATAGGTGAGCTCTCTCTCGTCAGCATAGAGGGGCTATATGAGAGATCTTACAGAAGTGCAGCTGCATCACTACAGCTGTGCCACTGTAACTCTAATATAGACACAGCCTGAGATTTATGCATTTGTGTCACCTATCTAAGAAACTACAATAAAGCCCTTCACAACGGAGCACACTGTAAATCCATTCAGAGGCTAATGCCAGTGAGAACGAACCAATTCAGTTGTTCGTAAGTGAAGTGTTTTGTCCAAACATCTGAGATCAATCTTTGCTCAGGAGAAGCTACTCAAAGAGCATTGCCTGCCTCTGGATTTCCAGATGGAGTTCAAGCCCTAAATGGTTTGGGACTAGCCTGCTTCAAACATCACCTCTTTTCCAAACATGTACTGCCATGGTGTTGAGCAAACTAGGTCTCCCTACAGTACATGACATGAAAAAGACCTCTAGAGCTTTCTCTACATGGGCCTCCTTTCTGACAGAATGAGTCTCTCCATCCCACCTGTTAACCAAACAATACATTAAAATTCAATTTAACTTCTGAAAGAATGGGTATAATAATTTGAATGGTACATGAAGGATAGATGAAAATACACACTCTATTATGCCAAGTTCCAAAGAGGTAGCTGTGTAGGTCTAAGTCCAGCAAAACAAACAAGGAGTCTGGTGGCACTTTTAAAGATTAAACACATTTATTTATTGCATGAGCTTTTGTGAAAGAAAATCCCACTTTGTCAGATGCTTGAAGATGGGGAAGTTACAAGTTACCCATCTTCATGCATCTGATGAAGTGCAGTTCTCTCCCATGAAAGCTCATGCAATAAACAAACCTGTTAGTCTTTAAAAACATCTCAGGACTCCTTGGCTGTTACATTCTATTATGGCATTAACCATACTAAAGGCACCACCATCTGCAAAGCAGATACACAAACGAATCCACAGAGAAATATTCTTGCAAAAATACTGAACCGGGACTTTACATTACGCTAAACACTCAAAACTGGATATGAAACTGACAAGCTGTGTAATGAATTAATCTCTTTGAAATAAGTCAGGTGAAACTGCCAGGGCACACAGAAATGCAAGACTATGCCAGCATGATGTTCATTAAGAGTTGCCATGGCAACATTTTTGCTTGTTTCTTATTTCCAAAATGACAGGTCTGATGTTAGTGCATCAATATTTGTAGAGGGAGAAAAAAAAATGTCCTAATAAAAGCAAGGGATCATTCTGCTCCAACAAAACCAAGACCTGAGGAGAAAAAAACCCAACCAACAATCATGTAAATATTTATGATTCTGAACTGAACCTTTCAAAGCATAGGAGCAACCAAGATTCTTAATGCAGCCTGATTATTCCTGCTCAAAACTTTTAGTATAAAGTCACACTCTAGTCCCAGCTTTTTCCCTAAATGCTGGCATGGATTGCAAAGGAGAATAGGACATAATGGCAGATAAATGCTGTAGACTCTGCTCCTTTCATTTCCTTTCCATGCAGCATACACCTGACCTGGAAGGATACAGGTTCCAGCACCTCAGGCACCTGCAGTTGAGCTATGCCTTGGGTGTCTTTATGAAATCAAGGCAAAAGGTCTCTGTAAAAATAGATGGCAAGATAGGTGCATTAATTTATAACTGCTTGTAACAATTGCTGGGCAAATAACTGACCTGTTGATCTGGACAGCTAATTGAAAGATCAGGGAAAACACTCAGTTTCCAAAAATGTTTGAAATTTGTCAGTAATTTGGAAAGATCTGTTCGGGTCAGGTACATGTGTACCCCACTGAAAGCTTTCAGGGCAGGCATGTGTGTACCCCACTGGCTGCGAAGATGGTGTGGTCAGGAGGGATTTGGCTTCCTTGACCATGGAGTACTGTTTCAGGAAGGAGGACTGATAGGCAGAGATGGCCTTCATCTGTCCAGGAAGGGGAAGAGCATATTTGTGCACAGACTGGCTGATTTAGTGAGGAGGACTTTAAACTAGGTTCAAAGGGGGAAGGAGCCCAAAGCCCACAGGTAAGTGAGAACATGGGAGATCTGGGGAAAGGGATGGAACTTGGGGGTTGCTGGGACTGTAACAACAAGAATAAAAGAGAAGGTAGTTGGAACATGGGGGGGCGGGAAATCAAATAATTGTCTTAAATGTTCCACTGAAGCCCCAATACATGAGGAGAGTGGGGGAGGACAACTCCTAGAAAAAAATGCAAGGAGGTATATGTAATAGAATTGAAAATCAAAATGACAAAGTAGGGAAATTGGCTGGGTATCTTAGGTGCCTATACACTAATGCAAGGAGTCTGGGAAATAAGCAGGAAGAATTGGTAGTACTAGCGCAGACAAGGAACTATGATATCATTGGAAGAACAGAGACGTGGTGGGATAGTCTGCATGACTGGAGCTCTGCCATGGATGGGTATAAACTTCAGGAAAGACAGGCAGGGAAGAAGAGGGGGAGGAGTAGCGTTATATGTAAAAGAGCTCTATGACTGCTCAGAGCTCCATTATGGAAGTAGAAGTGTGCCAGTAGAAAGTCTGTGGGTTAAGTTTAGAGGGGAGAGCAACAACGGGGATGTTGTGGTGGGTGTCTGCTATAGACCACCAGACCAGAAGCAGGAGGTGGATGAGGAGTTCTGTGGACAACTAGTGGAAGCTTCTAGATCACAGGCCCTGGTGCTGATGCGGGACTTCAATTACCCTGACATCTGCTGGGAGGCCAATACAGCTGTGCCTGGGCAATCCAGGAAGTTTTTAGAGAGTGTTGGGAACAACTTTCTGGTACAAATGCTGGAGGAACCAACTAGGGGCCTTGCACCTCTTGACCTGCTGCTCACAAACAGGGAAGAATTGATCAGGGACGTAGAGGTAAATGGCAAACTAGGCAGCAGTGACCATGACATGGTTGAGTTCAGGATGCTGATTAAAGGAAGGAAGGAAAGAAGCAAAACACAAACCCTAGACTTCAAAAAAGCAGATTTTGGCTCCCTTGGGGAACTGATGGGCAGGATCCCCTGGGAAGCTAATCTGAAGGGGAAAGGAATCCAAGAGAATTGGTTGTATTTTAAAAAAAACCCTGCTAAGGGCACAGGAAGTTGCCATTCCAATTAGGAGAAAGAACAAACATGTGAGGCAGCAAGAATGGCTTAGCAGAGAACTCTGCTCTGAGCTTAAACATAAAAAGGAAGCTTACAGGAAGTGGAAGCTTGGTCAGATGACCAAGGAGGCATATAAATATATTGCTAGGGACTGCAGGGATAAAATCAGAGAGGCCAAAGGACAAATGGAGTTGCGGCTAGCGAGGGATGTAAGGGATAACAAGAAGGGGTTCTACAAGTATGTTAATAACAAGAGGATGATCAGGGATGGTGTAGGTCCCTTGCTGAATGGGGCAGGCATCCTCGTGACAGAGGATGAGGGAAAAGCTGAACTGCTCATTGCTTTTTTTTGCTTCAGTTTTCACAGGCAGGGTCAGCTCTCAGCCCACTACCATGGGTGTGGCAGATGGGAGAGAAGAAGACAGGCCCTTGGTGACGGAAGGTCAGGTTAGGGGCTGCTTAAAGAAGCTGGATGTGCACAAGTCCATGGGGCCGGACGAACTGCATCCAAGGGTGCTAAGGGAATTGGCCGATGAGATAGCAGCACCGCTGGCCGTTCTCTTTCAAAACTCATGGAGAATGGGGGAGGTGCCAGAGGATTGGAAAAAAGCAAATATAGTACCTATTTTCAAGAAAGGGAAAAAGGAGGATCCGGGGAATTACAGACCTGTCAGCCTCACCTCAATCCCTGGAAAAATTATGGAGCAGGTTCTCAAAGAATCCATCCTCAAACACTTAGAGGAAAATAAAGTGATCAGGAACAGTCAGCATGGATTTACCAAGGGTAAATCATGCCTGACCAATCTCATTTCCTTCTATGATCAGATGACCAGTTTTCTGGAAGCAGGAAGATCCGTTGATGTGATATACCTTGATTTTAGCAAGGCTTTTGATACAGTTTCCCACAGCATTCTCATTGGCAAATTAAGGAAGAATGGGTTGGATAGGTGAACTATAGGGTGGATAGAAAACTGGCTAGATCAACGGTTTCAGTGTGTAGGAGTCAATGGTTCCATGTCTAGCTGGCAACCAGTCACGAGTGGGGTGCCCCAGGGGTCAGTCCTGGGGCCGGTTCTGTTCAACATTTTCATCAATGATCTGAATGATGGAATAGACTTCACTCTCAGTAAGTTCGCGGATGACACCAAGCTGGGGGGACCAGTAGACACATTGGAGGGCAAGGACAGGATTCAGGGAGACCTGGATAAATTGGAACAGTGGGCCAATAGAAATCTTATGAGGTTCAATAAGGACAAGTGTAAAATCCTGCACTTGGGACGGAGAATCCCCATGCACTGCTACAGGCTGGGAAACATTCAGCTAAGTAGCAGCACTATAGAAAAGGACCTGGAGGTCATGGTGGATGGGAAGCTGGATATGAGTCAGCAGTGTGCTCTTCCTGCTAAAAAGGCCAATGGCATACTGGGCTGCATCAAAAGAAGTGTTGTCAGCAGATCAAGGGATGTGATCATTCCCCTCTATTCTGCACTGGTGAGGCCACATCTAGAATACTGTGTTCAGTTTTGGGCTCCCCACTACAAAAAGGACAGGGACATGCTAGAGAGAGTCCAGCGGAGGGCAACCAAAATGATTAAAGGGCTGGAGCACAAGACCTCTGAGGAAAGACTGAAAGTGTTAGGCTTATTTAGTCTGCAGAAGAGAAGATTGAGGGGGGATTTGATAGCAACCTTCAACTACTTGAAGGGATGCTCCAAGGAAGACAGAGCTCGACTATTCTCAGTAGTAACGGAGGACAGAACGAGGAGCAATGGTCTCAAGTTACAGTTAAGGAGGTCGAGGCTGGATATTAGAAAAAAAAAAACTTTTTTACTAGGCGAGTGGTGAAGCATTGGAATGAGCTCCCTAGGAAGGTGATGGAGTCTCCATCTTTGGAGGTGTTTAAGGCCCGGCTGGACAAAACCACGACTGGGATGGTTTAATAGGAGTGGTCCTGCCTCTGGCAGGGGGTTGGACTAGATGACCTCATGAGGTCCCTTCCAACCCTATGATTCTATTTAGGTTGGGGTAAAGGCACTAGGATGTGGGCAACCCAGGTTTGAATTCCCACTCTGCAGCAGAGACTTGAACTCAAATCACCCCCTTGCCAAGTGAGCATCTACCACCAAGCCACAGACTATTCTGAGCTGCTCTCAGTTTCTCCTATTGAAGCTGTTCCTCTTTGATTAAATACTTTATTATTCATCAAACCAAAGTACAAGTAACTTTCTAGTCTGATGATCAGTGGTTCTCAACCTTTTGTGGGTCACAACATACTTCATGGCATATCACACCTCCACAAGACACACCAACTCACCTCCCCAGTTCTCTATGACACACATACTACTGTGTGGCGACTCAATAATATGTCCTGACGCAGTGGTTGAGAACCACTGAGGGGCACTCACAGAGCAGATGTGGATTCAAATCTTCCCTCTGCCTGACTAAGAGGATGGGTCTGAATCCCCATCTCCAACCCACCTTCTCCCCTCCCCTGCTCACAGGAGTGTTTTAATCACCTGCTATAGAGTCATTCTCTCTTTGGCTCAGTGAATATTTAAGTACTTAGAGTGAACCAAGCTCACTCTTTGTCTTTCAGGGTCAGTTTGAGAAAACTAACAAGGAGTCCTGAAGCACTTTTAAAGACTAATGAATTTATTTACCACAGGAGCTCTTGCGAGAGAAAATCTGACTTCATCAAGTATCTGACAAAATGAGATTTTCTCCCACGAAAGGGCATACAATAAATAAATTTGTTAGTCTTTAAAAGTGTCACAGAACTCTTTGTTTGTTTTTGCTGAACTAAACTAACACAGCTACCCCTTTGAACTAGACTCTGAAAAAGTTTTCCCCAGATAAAACTATAGGTCAAAGTCAATAGTTTGGGGTCAACCAAAACTGCATTTTTCAGCAAATAAACTGTCATAAAAAATGTGCCCAGCTCTACTTGTGACCCTGTGTCTCAAAAATGCCTACTGTTTTGTATGCTTACAAGTGTACCATTATAATATTCATTCCAAGTATAATGGCCTAAATTCATCTCTATGGATTAATTTGGCCCAGTAATACCCAGATAAAATATTTATCTGAAGTAACACTTGCAGTGAGGTGGTTCAAACTATCCTAAAGGCTTTTAGCTTTGATAACAGGCTTCTTTCAAACAGCAGTTAAAACAAACTTTCAAAATTGTCCTGGAAAGATGCAGGGAGTGCTTGGGAGTCCCTCCACAGGAAGAGCTGAAGAAAACAGCAGGTAGGGCAGCTTTTCACAAAAGAAAACAGGGAGCACTGACAACTGTTAGGAAACAGTGAATTAGAACTCTGTAAAACCCAAAGCTTCTGTGGGCGAAATGTCCTGTAACTTAACAGATTCACTGTCTTGTACAGTTTCACACAAATTTTACTTTATTATTCCATTTTGGCAAAATGGCTATTTTCATATATGAATGTACAACTCTGTATGTTTTTGATGCAAAAAGCCATCTTGCTTTTTAAAAAAAAACTCTCCTTTTTTGTATCAGAAGCAAGTTTGGTTTTTTGGCTATTTTCACCAAAAGAGCTGCTTTAAAAACCTATACCTCATAGCAAAAATTCCCTTTAAAATGCACCCACATTGGGATTAAAAACTGAAATGTGAAAAAAAAGTCTTAAGTTGTGTGTAGGTTCACATTTTGTTATGAATATTTCACTCAGGTCTACATACAGGTCTATAGCACATTCACAAAGCCTTTAGCTCCTCTTTACTGGGAGCTTAAACTCATGAGCTACAGCCTTTCCACTGCTGTGCTGTTCCTGAAAAAATTTTAATATTTAAAATGTACCATAGCGTATTTTCAGCATGTATAGCAAATACACCAATACAAGAATCCATCCAGGGATAACCTTCCACAACAGCAATTGCCCTTTTGGGAGAGCACAGTTTTACATTTCATGACAAATAATTCAGTGGGATCTGTGAACCCTCTGAATCTTACAAAAGGCACTCAGTACCTACAGGATGGGGCCTATACCACTCAAACCTGTTATTCTCTAAAAACACATCAGAGAACGTGATCCAGGAAAGCTTCACCAATTTACTCAGCTGGCTAACTAGAGTTCTGAACTCAAAAGTTAAAACTCCAGTGATTTAACACCTATCATTAATGACTATGACCCATAAACAATTTTTGAACAGCTGGTGGTTGCACACTTTCACCCACTGGTATATAGGCAAAAAATGAAAACAACATAGCTATTACATCCTCATCCTGCATAAAACAAAGCTAATTAATTTTATATCTCTGTATCTATTGTGAGTAAATATTTCCAAATGTATGTAGTACATTTACTATGAATAATCCATATCTGCCAAGGACATAATAATTTAATATTTATCTGGATGAATACTACAGATCTTTCAGTTAACAATGGTAAATTTTAGTTATCCCCTGAACCAGCATAAGAGTTTTACCTTATTGAATACTTTAGAAACAATATGTTTGTCCAAAACCGGGATGTATTTAGTACTATGGGGAACAGCTGTAGGGGCTAAGGCATCCATTATGGTGAGTCGTCTAGCAACCAAACCATGAGTCTGTAGCCAACGAGCTGAAGACATGTCTAGAGAACTAAAAATAAGAGATTGTGAGATGTAATACGAGACAGAAACATATTTGGTAATACAGCAGTTATTGAAAATAAAAGAAATAAAACCTCCACCACCACTTGCATGTGACACATACGTACTCTTTAGATGTTCTCTTTGCCACCTTTTCTGTACTTAGCTCTGTGGAAAAACATTTACCAAAATTTACAAAGGCATCATGTAATGGTTCTGTGCTCGTGCACACACACGCACGCGCACACACACTTAACATTACCTCTATCTGAGCATAGTAAAAAGGCTGCTAAGGTTATTTAAACAAGGAGCCCTGTGGCACTTAAAATTTTATTTATCATGTGAGCTTTGATGGATGAAACCCACTTTGCCAAATGCCAGTAATACAAAACTTACGGTATGGAAGGGAGCAATAAATTCAGTGATGGGTAAGTCACAGCTTGTTTTATTTGCTGAAATAATCTGAAGAGGTAGTGTGATTTACCTTTCACTGCATTTATTTTTTCCTTTCATGCTGTAAGTTTTCCATTTCTAGCATCTGCTGAAGTGGAATTCACCCATGAAAGCTCATATGATAAATAAAATTGCTAGTTTTTAAACATGCCACAGGACTGTTTGTTTTGCTGAACTAGACTAACACAGTTACCTCTCTGGAGTGTGTCAGTATGGAAAGCTATATAATAATGCTTATTCCAGATACTAAGTTTATTCATGAGAATTAATCTTTCTTGTGTTTCAGTCATGGTGCTTGACCAATATTAACAGAGTTCCCACCCAATCTTCACAAGAACTAATCAAAACAAAAGTGCAAAACTAGAGAACTAATTTTATCTTTTTAAAGATTTATAACTTTGAACTCAAAAAGGAAGATTCACCAAGTTTGTTCCTCAGTCCAGGCCATACTAACATATCATACTGTCACTGGTATGATGGCCAGAATAGCTACATTTAAGTGAAGATGTATGAAAATCTCATTAAGCTAATATACAATCTTCATACTTCTTTAATCACAGTGAGCATATCTCAGATATTCAGCCTGTTCAGGAGAAACAGCACTAATCCAATGTGTATTCAGCAGTCTTAAATGAACATATTCTGCACCACCCTTGTGGAAAATGATCCTGCCAACGAAACACTGTATACAAATACCAGGCAAGGATCATGAGGTCCTCCAAAAAACCAAAACCAAAGCCAAACCAAACACCACCAGATTATTCTTTCCCATTGCAGGGGTGCTAAACTGAATGCCATTTACAGACATGTGAATTTTACTCAATTGATCAATCAGTATTCATTGCATTTTAGTATGTCAAATTTACTATTCTGCTGAAAATCCTTCTTTGGCCAGGTTGGTGAAACCCAGAATCCTTTTTATTGATGTTTATAAGCTCATCGACAATTCAGTTTTATCTCAAATAGTGGGACCACCAAACCTAAACAGATTATAGAATATATGGCTTCCACTTCCAATTGTGCTAACTTGCCTTTGAAAGCAGTAGTTGATTTCAGGCTGTTTCTTAGTGAACAACCCTTTCTTTCAGGAGATATCCTCTCATCTCGTCTTCCTTCATAGGATTTCACTTGATGTCCCAGGGTCCTAAGCAGACTAGTCTTTGTTTGCTCTGCAAGCATTTAGACAGAGAGAAAAGTAAAACTAATCTACAAATCAATTGCTACCCACAATGCTTGAAAACATAATACTACTTTGAGATATCTGGTCCCTATCTAGATTCCTTTGTCAGTGCACACGCATGCATGCCATCTACTGGAGCAGGAACTATTGAAAGCAAATGTCCATTGATCCGTATGCACACCTCACGTCACCCATGTGGTGTCTCTGAGGTTTGTGTGTCTGCGTGGGTCAACATCCCCTCAGTTTCTGCTTACTATCAAGCATCAAGCCCTAAGAAGAGGTGAATCCAGCTAGGGACCATACTTCTCGAAGAACCATCAATTACAATAAGTAACCACTCCTTCTTCGAAGGATGGTCCCTATATGGATTCCATTGTGAGATGCATAGCTAGTAGTAATTAATATGGAGGTGGGGTTAGGACTCCATGGATGTCAGAGTTTGTAGGACTGCAGTGCCCACTGGCACATCAATGGAGGTGGTTTTAGCTTATGCTTAGTGAGCCATGAATATATGCATGGAACTCCAGATTCCAGCTTTGCAAATATCCTGCTATAGAACATCAGCAAGGAAGGCTGTTCTAGTTGCTTTTGCTCATGTGGGGTTCCACCCACCCATAGGAGAACCTGGACTGAGCAGAGGTAGTAGCATTCTGTGATGCACAGAACAATCCAGTGACAGATGTATTGGGAAGAAAGTGAATGCCCCCTGAAGTGGTCTGCTATTGCCACAAAAAGTTTTAGCAAGGTCCTGAAGGAGCAGGTGCATTGGGGGTAGCAGGCTAGCTCCCATCTGAGATAAAAAGCGTAGGGTCCTTTCCCTGTTAGAAGAGTGATGCTTAGGGTAGAAAATACAAACATGAATAACTTGATTGAGGTGAAGCTGGAAGGCTACTTTAGGAAGCAACTTAGGATGAAGTGTCAGGGAGCCTGTCTGTGAATGATGGTAAAAGGTTAGGGGGAGGTTCTGTCATTATGGCCACTGATTCACTGACCTGTCCAGCTGAGGTAATAGCCACAAGAGATTATTTTCATACAGGAGTTAAAATATAATTTGGTGAGCACCGGAACCCTCCTAACCTGGCAGCCCCTCCCCTTGCACCTCAGCTCCTGCCCCCGAAACGCCAGACCCTCACCACAGCTCCTGCCCCCCATGTGCCAACCCGCCACCCCAGCTACTGCCCCCAAGACACCTACGCCTATCAGACCCCAGTCCCCACTCCCTAAGCTCCCTGCCCCCATTCCAGCTCTCCTAACCCCCCACCCCCAGCTGCCCATCTTCACGCCACCCCCTGCAGCCCACCATCCCAACCCCTTCTCCTCCCTCCCCATGTACCTTCCCTGTCCCCACTGGCTGCCTGACCACCCCAACCCTCCCCCAGTCCACTTACCTGGCTGAAGAGCTGGGCGAGGGGAAGACGGTCGCAGCACTAAGCCAGCCAGTTGGTTGGCAAACAGGACCCCAGGCCGGAGGCTGGGGCCAGGCCACGCGCACAGCCGGGCCCTGGACAGAAGGAGCAGAGCCTCCACAGGCTCCATGGAAGGGGGTGTGACCAGGCTGGTCCCTGCCTGCAGCCCCTCCTTTCTGCCAGCCTAGGGGGATACGCCAGAACAGTGGGTTCCAGCACGCCCTTCTATTTTTAGGGGGCCCCAGAACGCAACATTCTGGTGTGTCCCCCTATTTGGGGGGGGGACCAGAATGTAGCATTCCAGGGTGTTTCCTTAATTTTAGGGGGCCCAGAATGCTGGGTCCCTGAAAATAGGGGACCCTGGAATGGCATTCTGGGGTGTTACCCCTTACTTTAACCCATTTTCATAGCTAGGTAAGTGAAGGTGCAGGAGGATGACATTCAGAGAGTGATCTTGTAAGTGCTGAAAGAACTAGGCTGAGGTCTTGGGATGCAGTTCTTGATGGGTCAAAACAAATTAAGCAAGCGTCTCATAAATCTAGCAATGGTCTGATGACTAAAGACAGTGGAGACACCCACTGTTGGAAGGAAAGCACTAAGGGCCACTAGGTGAACTTTTATGGAGTAGTGCACAAGCCCTAGCCTTTGTCGGTAAAGAAGGTAGTCTAGGACAGTTAGCGCACTCACTGCTGATAGTGAGTGATGATTATCTGAAGCCCATTGAGTAAACAGTCATCGTTTGTTCTGGTAACAAGGACACATCATGAGACAACAGCTGTGTGTGAGTGCCCCACTGTACTAGGGGGAAGAAAGCATTTTCTATCTGTGAGCCCCATCCAAATACCAAGCTGTGAAGTGGAGTAGTGCTGGACTGGGCTGCTGGATGTGGCAGCTGTGTTGGGTAAGCAAGTTCAGTAGGAGAGGGAGAGGGATTGGAAGGTGGATCAACAGGTGTAGTAGGTCCAAGCACCAATGTTGTCTAGGCCTGGATCAAGCTATGAATATAATCTGTACTAAATTTTGTTTCAGTTTCTTGAGTACCAAAGCCACAAGTGGAGAGGACAGAAAGGCATACAGATGGGCTGGCATCCTTGGGGGGAAGGCGGCGTTTCCTTGTAGACCCCCATCCAAAGGAGCCCCTGCAGCAGAAGTTTGGAATTTTGCTGTTTGTTTTCAAGGCAAAAAGAGATCCCAAGTGGGGGCTCCACCCTGTCGGAAGATGTTCTGGAAAATGGGGTTGTGGAGTTTCCTTTCATGGGAGTGATGGAAGGAGCAGCTCAGTTAATCCACAAGGACACCGTCTGTTCCAGCTATATGTGTCGCTTTTAATGTTATATTGTGCTGCAGGCATTAATTTCACAGGCAGATTGATTCCTGGCACAAGGATAAGGACCTAGCCCCCCTTAGTTGTTTACATACAATACAATTGACACATTGTCCATCAAGAGTTGAACACGTTTGCCCTGGAATAGAAGGAGATCATGGCAGGCACGATGAAAGCTCTCATTTCTAGGATGTGCATAGGGTTTTTCCATCCCAAGTCCAGGACTTTGCACTTCTCCTTATTGAATCTCATGAGATTTCTATTGGCCCACTGCTCTAATTTGTCTAGGTCTTTCTGAATCATGTCCCTGCACTCCAGTGTGTCTACTGTTCCCCCCAGCTTGGTGTCATCTGCAAACTTACTGAGTGTGCAATCTATCCCATCATCCAGATCATTAAATGAAAATGTTGAACAGAACTGGCCCCAGAACCAACCCCTGGGGCACACCACCTGCTCCTGGTTGCCAACTAGACATGGAGCCATTGATCCCTACTCGCTGACAGGGCTGTCCCTAGGGGGTACGGGGCTCTGGGCGAATCTCCCTCTGTGGGGTCCCCCTCACCCTCCAGGGCACTGGGACGGAGCCAGCCGGCCCAGGAGAAGGGCAGGCCCCTGGCAGCCATCCCACACCAGGGACTGGGCGAGCCAGCCAAAAGCGGCAGAACAGGGAGTGCAGGGTCTGGTTTCTCAGCCACCCTTTAGCCAGTGGTTGTCAAACTTGTTGCCTCAGGACCTAGCCCTGGATCCTTCTACCATGCAGTGACCCTCCACTGAAAAAAAGCAGTCGCTGCCAAAAAACTGAACAGTGACCATGCCTGCAAGGGGGAACGGGAGGCTTGGGGGGTTGGCAACCCCTCATGGCCTTCATCCTTTCTCTTAAGGCTTCTATTGGATCTCTGAAATCTGCACACCTATTTTGAGATTACCGACATGCAACATATGAGGGTGATCCCACATGCCATACTCCTGTCTCAAATCAGGAAGTATGTCAAGTCTCTAAAATTGCATGTAGTAGCCTAGAGAGAGGGAGAAGGAGAGAGAGAGTGTGTGTTGGGGGGGGGGGAGAGCTCCTTGCAAATGAGGGTGGGGTGACTGGGTGGAGAAATGAAATGGAAGTGCTGGGACAGAGGAAGAAGAAGAGAGCCAATACCAGGCTGGAAACAAAAGGTCCTGGAAGATCCTGTCTGCTGCTGAGCCTAGCCAAGTCCCTCCTCCCCTGCCCAATCCCAGGAACTGAAGCAGCCCATCTGGGTTCCAGTTTCACCTCTGCACTTCATCGGCTCCCTGAATCTCTGCATGAGTTTCCATGAACACACAATTGCCCACAATATTGTGACTGAAGGGGTGCTAGCCCTCTCTGCTTGGTCTGGTGACCCCGGCAATGTGCATAAGCCAGCAACACAATGGGGCTATCCACTCCCCCCTTCAGATTAGGACCTTGTTATAACTTCTCCTTCCAGTAGATACATCCCTGGGTTGGATTTTATTGTTACTTAGGCTTTCTAATTGTAGAAAAAAATACCATAGTTTGTAACACAGGCTCCTGCTAGAACAGTTTGCATTTCTCTTCTCTTTTTAATTATCAGTAAAAAAAAAAATCATCATCCCTGGAGTTTTTATTAAAATCTACAAGTTATAACTTTTGTTGCAAGCAAGGGAATTCTCTATCCACAGAAAAGAAAAGAAAAAAGAGGCAAGTCCTAATCTGCAAAAATACTACAATCCCAGAAATGGTGGGATAAGGTGGTGTTCACAGCTTTCTCTTTTCTTCATTCGATCTATTGATTAAAAAAAAACAAAACAACAAAGGTTGCTTGCCAGTGACCTCAGTCCTTTTCATATGAATGAGAGAAGCCGGAAGAGATACTGACTCAGAGAGGAGGCACAGAGATTTGTTAGTTCTAATGACTCACCTTTCTTGCAATGCAACAGGCTGCATGAACACTGCCTTAAGCAACTTCCACTCCAAGCCTCTGGCCTCACGTTAGAGCTGGCCCTATGAAGCGGGCTGCCACTTTTGGCCAGCTCATCCAGTTCCTGGCATGGGGGGGGGGAAGTGGTGCACCCCACGGCGTCCCCCAAAGCTCAATCTCCCCATTCCTGTGAGTAGCTATTCAGGCCTTGCTGTTGCCTGGAAAATAGTTTCCAAGGAGAGAGCCCCTAGCCAGGGGTGCTTCTTTGTTTTAACAAGTTTCTTCAACATCCCCTGGGGTCACACAATCATCCATAATCTGGCAATGGACATGATCTTTCCCTCTTGAGCCAAGGTGCTTTAGACTAGCCTATTTTTCCTGTATGCATTTCTCTGCAGGGCATGGATTCACAGTTCTGTGTTTGTCTGCATCCAGTCAAGCCATGTGAGACACATTTGGGGATATGACATAACATCATTTCATACCTGGGCATACATATGACATTGCAGAGAATATGCTACCTTAACAGCAACATTCAGTATGCCATGATCATTCCAAAAGCACATCAAGTGACATACTATGCATTAGACCATACACAGTCACACTGTAAGAGTTGCTGAGATTTGTAATGAGACCACAAACTTGTGAGCATAAGTGACTCCATCTTAGCACTGTTTCCTTATTATCTCAACCTGTAGCCTGACTAACAAAAGTATAGAGACCCTCTCATCCTTGAACAGTCTATAAGCAGGAGATAAGGGAAACTGCACCAGTCTCGAGGTCACCTATTAATCAACAATTTCTCCTGTTTATTACATTCCCAGGCTCTGAGGAGCCAGCCTGACCTTCTTTACTAATTCTCCTATCTTATATGAATATGTATGAAAACTAGCCCTATATGGTACTAATAAATGTATTAATCTTGTTTACCTTGAATATATTAACCATTTTTAGGATTTCCTTGAATTAATGTTGTACCTGTGTATAAAACCCTTTAGCACCGGTCCTTCGGGGCCGGCCGCACTCAGTAGCTCTGAGTGTCAATAAACTTGTGATTCTTCCTCCTGTTGTGCAGCTCCATCATTGACCAGAGCAGAGAACGAGCTTTTCTCTCAACAGAGTGAACATGGATGATACATAGATCACACCATATAGGTGTATGTGGGGTGCTGCATGTTACACCTATGTTAGATACATTTGGTGTTGGTGCACAGGACGCTGGGATGTGCAAAATTACTTGTGCTGTCTGTAAGATTGCCTTGTGAATGAACAACACTATCATGGCTGGGTCCATTGCTTGAAGAATATCTAAGAATTCATCCTGTGATTCCATGATGTTTTCAGTTTCAAAGTATTGCCATACATCATTGGAGCTCCTGATATTAGCCATGATAATCCAACAGAGATATGGATGGCAGAATGATGGAGTCATCCAGTGACAATAAAGTTCCCATAGGGGGCAGTAGATCAATTGCTCCTGAAAGACCCAGTGGTACTGGTGGTGCTGTGGCCCCTGCCTCTTCTCAGGATACCAATGGTATGCTATATTACTCACGGACTAGATGTTGCTGCTTGTTCATAATAAGGAACCCTGCCAGCAGGGTCTGTCTGATCTTGTATATTGGCCTGGTGGGTATCTAAACCACTGTTGTTGCAACATTTGTAGAGATGCATAGTACTGTCATGGGCTGTGTTCTGGGAAGAAATGCTGTTGTGGTTCAAACGACCCATCAGATTCTGATGGCTCCAGTAGTGGTGGTGCATGTGGATCTGGTGGAGGTCGCGGAATCCATGTGGGCTACAGTGCAAGCCAAGGTTGTGGGACCAGCTGTAACTGTGGAGCCGTAAGTACTGTTGGAACTGTAAAAGTATGGTGGTACCAGTAGCTGGCGCAAGAGTAACAGTTCCTCAGCCAAACATGAGAGCCATAGGATGTTCTGAGTCACCTTATGAATGAAGCCCTCCATTGAATGCAGAAGTTCTGCCATGGGGGTCAATGGCAACAGGTGGCCCAGACTGCAATGGTACCAGATCTAGCGGACCCTTTAAGTCTGTAGTCTATTGGGGCTTCAGAGGCGGGTTAGCTCACAATGTGCTTCATTTTGTTATCTGTCTTAGTCCTTTTGGGCGCCAAAGCTGTTGCACCTGCTCATGGACTTCTCACCATGCTGATCATGGCTTGGGGAGAGAATGCAACACTTAGACACGGCCCGTCTCGAGTATCTGCTCTTATGCCCATGCTCATACTTCTTATGTATTTTGGCCGGTGTCAACTGCTTCACTGGTACCACTGCCTGGAGTGCACAAGGACGCATAGCTTCTTCCATATAGAATTTTCTAAATTTAAATCGCCTCCCCCTCATGCTTTTGATGGAAAGGAGCAGCACATAGAGCACCCTGAAGCTATTTGGGATTCCCCCACGTAATATAAACACTGGTGCTCATCCCTTATCAAGAAAGACCAAGGGCACATGATGCAGCTCTTAAAGCCCATATGTTTTGGCATACTCCCCTTCACAAATAGGGTGGAGGGGGGAAAAAATTGAGATTTGTCTAATTCTAACTTAAAACAAACTATTTTATTTTTTTTAACCATGCTAAGACTAATTACTAACAGCTACTAACAATTCTAGTTGCTAACAAAGAAAATGTTTACTTACAAAGATCTAAGGAGGAAAAGACGATGCTCTTACTCCAGACTTGCAGCAGTAAGAGACAACTGAGGAGATGTACAGACACATAGGACCTTGGGACACAACATGTGGACAACACAAGGCATGCACACAGGTTGATGGACACTGCCTTCAACAGTTCCAGCGGATGACTCACACATGGACTCATGATGAAATCCGCATTGGGACCATCACTCAAAAGATGAAGAAAAAATTATGTTGAATAATATCCACAATTTGTTTTAGATAGCTACCTGCATACAGTGCTTGTTTCCTTCTGACTGGACTGTCAGAGCAAGTTTGCCATACGTCTACTGTATGCTGGTGTGAAGTCAGTACAGGCACATCTGAGGCACAGTGTGGCCTACTGGTAGGAGAGGAATTCAAGTCCTGAATGTGCGTATTTATAGAAGAAGCAGTAAGAGTCTGTTTGTGACCCCTGTTTATGTGTGATAAAAACAAGAGGGAGCAAGAGAATCACTTTCAGGAGTAGGAATGCATTTGTAAGGAAGCACTTTTCAAATGTTAAGTTTAAATGCATGCAGCACTTAAAAGAATGATTTTAAATGGTACACCAGGTTACAAATTGATTAATTTTATTTTACTACTAGTTCTAACCCATCAAAAATGACTGGGGAAAATCAAAAGGGAATTTATGAAATACTTTTTTATTTTCATCAATTAATAGCTCTTTAATTACAACATTTTTTGCAAAAGTTCTATGGTCCTCTAAAGCATTTCCTTGGTAGTTCGTATCCTTCACATAAACTTTCAGATTTTCATGGTTTCTTCCCTGAGTGAGCATCAAATACAATTGTCTGAAGAGTCAGCATGAAATACTGTAAACAGCTGAAAGCATAGCTGAGAGCTTTACAAATCTGACAAGTTGCAAAGGGACAGTTGTATCACCAGAGTGAACCATCCCTGGCTTTCACTGGCTGTTACTGTCCAGTTTTTAAATCCTCAGCCATTTCACCTTTATAAATTACAATGTGGTGTGCAGTTACAATAAGATATATATCTGTGCCATGCCAAAACCCCTAGGCCATTTTGATGTCAGAGTTGACTCAACCAATTGCTCCCAAGGAGCAATTGGGTGAGTCACCGCTGACATCAATAATGGCCTGTCACATGGTACACTTCACATCACACACGCACACAGCAAATTAGGAGAGTTTGTGGTCTTGATTTCACAATACATTAAAAATTGTTAGTTTTACTTACAGAGGTCAATGTAAAAAAAAATCCTGCTACCTGTGTAAATAGTTTGTCCGTCACTGAGGCCAGTATATTCTATTACAGCTGCTCTGAATTCTCAAGGGTAGAGGGAGAAGAGTGAGCCACCTTATAAATAATCAGTAAGTGATATAAATGTCTCTATTAATGTTAACAACAACAAAAAGCCCAGAAATAAATATTTCACATATTTTATATTAAGCTGCTGACCTTTCCTATGATGCATCTTGAATCATTCTCTGCACAGTGTATACCGCCTCATCTATAACACTAACTCATGAACGTTTGCTTGTATCCAGATAACTTTTTAAGGCACAAGACTGTTTTCATTAACTGTTAAAATCCTTTTTGGAAATGTAAATATTTTATATTTCTAGTACACAATTGAAATAGTCATAAGGTAAAATAATTTTATCCTTTTTATTAATTTAGTGGTCCTGGAATGTATCTGCTTGACATACCTTGAGAGCTGAGACCTCTGATTTTTCATAAAACAGAATCTGCATAATCAGCAGTTGTATATAAAAAAAAAAAAAAAAGTCTTTCCCCTGGTGCCCTAAGAATCTGCCTCCATGAACCATGACATGGAAGGAGCATCTCTAGGACCATTCATTCTTCATGCACCTTCGTCCAACTAGACTGCCAATGAACTTGTTAACTGGTGCTGAATGTAGTGGTACTTAGTGGCGTGGGAGAACCTGGTCTGAGACTATAAGGATTAATATGGAATGAATGTGCAAACGTGTTCTGTGGGATTACAAACAGAATGGACACAAATTATTTTTTTTTCCAAGTAGGTATCATCTGCAAGAGACAGAAGAACACTCACACTATCGGAACTGGTTTTGTTACGGTTTCTGGCACGTTGGCTGACATCATTTTGTTCCAATTCCTAGCAAAACATGTTTTAACATTGTTTTCATCCAGACTTCCACAAAGTCTCTTACAAGAATATCAATTAAAGTTTTTTCAACCTCTCTTTGCAAATGGAAAATGTGTCAAGGAGAATGTCAGAGGTGCAAAATGAAGACAAGAAATTTAAAAGGAAGTTTTAGCAACCTATAGGCATTTCGAAGCATAAATGCAGTTTAAGGACATACTTATTTTCCCGATCTTTTCCTCCATTATACCAATCCATCATCAGGCATTCAGCATGAAAGGTCTGCACTTTCTCAAGATCTCTTTCCCCCTGTTCAATTTCTTTTTTTAAAAGGTATATATCTTCACTCTGGCAAAATGAAAATCAAATATGTCGCTATAAATTATACCTAAAACGTGCTTCATTCCTTAATCCAAGTACTGATAATAAATTTGGGTGTAGATTCAAACAGAAAAAAGGAAAGACATTTTGTATGGTTTGTATTTTTTCCTTAAAGAGTATCCCTTATTCCTAAAAAGAAAAAAAAAGTTTGCTTTGTTTACTCACCATACACGGATTGACTATTAGCATAAAATTAAGAGGCAGGAAAATTAATTATGTCATTAATTTAATGATCACACAGAGAAATATGCAAAGGAGAAGAAAGCTGACGCCAAAAAAAAAGACTGCAGTATTTGGCTGCACAATGTAAACATACAAACAAGACTGCAATTACCTAACAAACAAGTTAGCTCTTCAAAAAATGTTATATGCCATCCCAAAAAGGACGCGTATAGCCCCACTGCTGCAAACAATTAGTTACCCACATTTTACTTCCCTTTTCATGTTCAGGAGTAGTATTATATTATAGCTAAGCTCCAGTAACTGAAGTGGTGTCCCTTTTACCAAGGATGTTGCTGCTCTATCAAAGACTCATTCACCTGCTCATGAACTAAAGTGATACATGCCTGAAATGACCCTCTGCCTTATGTATCAGACAAAAAGGACAGTCTCTGCACATAAGAATAAATGGTCACAAATCTGACATCAGAAATTACAACATTCTAAAACCAGTGGGTTAGTATGTCAATCTTCTTTATTCCTCCATTGATGATTTACTAATTGCAGTGCTCAGACAGATGAATACCAGATTAAGACTTCTAAAGGAAGCTGCAGAGCTCAAACTTATCTGCAAATTTGATTGCATTGCTTCATGGCTTAATAGGGATCTTGGGCTCTTCTCTCATTACAACAGGTGATTTGACCTCATCTTCTTCTATATGCTGTTCCCCAATGTTTTAATCCGTGCAATTGCTTTGATTTGCTTTAACAGTGTGACTTGATCCTATGACTTACACTGCCCTGCATTTATTTTCTTCCCATTCTGTAAGTTCCCCAATCTTCTAAGGATCTGACCAAGTGTGATTTTCTCCCACAAAAGCTCATGCAATAAATAAATTTATTAGTCTAGGTTCCACAAGACTCCTTGTTTGTCCCTTTTACTGTTACTGGTATTATAACTAAGCTCCAGTAACTGAAGTAGTGTGCCTTTTAAAGTTTTTTTTTTCATTTTTTCAGACAATTACAACAGCACATCAATCAGATGCACCTGATTCTGATCTCATGTTGGTGTTGCATCTACTCCTGAAAGTAAGTACTAGCAGCATAAATAAAGCTTTTCACTTAAATGATGAGATTGCAACAGAATTAAACATTGTTAAACTTGCCAGAAAACTACATACTAATATCCATGAAGAAAAGAAAAGAGAGGAAACAAAACGGACAAATTAGAAAGAGTCTAGTGGAGGGCAATGAAAATATTTAGGGGGATGGAGCACACGACTTACAGAGACAGACTGAATGAACTAGGCTTATTTAGTCTGCAGAAAAGAAGACACAGGAGGGAGTTGATAACAAACTTCAGCTACTTGAAAAGATGTTCCAAAGATTAGGGAGCTAGAATATTCTCAGTGGTGACAGAGGACAGAACAAGGAGCAATGGTTTCACGCTACAGCTGGGGCGGTCTAGGTAGGATATTAGGAAAAACTCTCATTTGGAGGGTGGTGAAGCACTGGAATAGACTGCCTAGGGAGGTGGCGGAATCTCCATCTCTGGCCAATTGGGCAAAACACTGGCTGGGATGATTTAGTAGGAGTGGGCTTGCTTTTAGCAGGGGGTTGTACTAGATGACATCATGAGGTCCCTTCCAGCCCTAATATTCCATGATTCTAAGTGTTGGAAAAAGAAGAGAACCTGTACATCAACCCAATTCATACCCATCCTGGCACTTTCCAACGGCATCCAAACACTAGGTTCATGTTTCATAATGTTTTTTAAACACCCCCAAATACCCTAATATATTAAGGGCCTAATTCTACAAGGCAGTAAAATTACTGCTGTACTAATCTCAGCTGGGTAAAGTGACTGGAAACTGGATGTAAAACATTATTAGTGCAGAATGGTGGCTTCTACATTACCAGTACTTTGCACAAGGTAAGTACCTACAACAGGTAAAAGCAGTGGAGAATCTACGATAAACGATTACTACAGAGAAGTGCTGCTATAGTCACAGGCCTCTCATTCACTGATGGCAGCAGCACATTGTTCGACTTCTTCACAAACATTTTGAATCAGATCTATATACAGCTTTAAAAAATAACTGGGTTGTATGAAGCATATTCACTTAACCAGTTATTAGTATTATTAGACAGACTTTAACACTGATTAATGTTTAATAACTAATGAAAATGGGGGGGAACCGCATCCTGAATTTAAGGTGCCTTTGATTAAATTAAACACATAGTAATATAAAAAGCAGTTTTTCCTCAGCTTCAAAGACAAGAAAATAACCTACAAGAGGTGCAAAAAACAAACAAGGAGTACACCGTATAGCTGAATTCTATTATTATTTTGCAATTTGGAATAGCCAGTATAGCTTTAACAAGCTAATTTTGAAGGATGAGTGCTCAAGTCTGAATTGACTACAGGCATATTAATTTTGAAAATAGATTACAGAGGACTGTTCCCAGAAACAGGCACAGAAGGTACATACACAGATCTAAGATTTTATAAGATTTCTTCTATTGCTAACGGCATATAACAGATAAAAGTACAGGCTGATAAATGTAGAATGAAATAGTAATTTAAAGGATAACCATAAGCTATAAAAGTTATGATTTCTATAAACTATAAGACAACTCACAGTTACAATTGTTATGCTTACATTTGAAGTAAAGATTAATTGAAATATAGAGCTAACAAACTTACTACTACTTAACTGAAATAAAACAAGAAAACAATCTAAAGAAAGTACGACAGTGGGTCTGTGAAGATCTTCTCTTGAGAAAGCTGAATTCAGGCCTGATGAAAATAGGTTTGAATTCCTCCCCAATTTTAGGGCCTTAAATACCCTTTTTTCATACATTACAGGGTTTTACATTTTATAACCCTCCAAAAATAAACTGAATTAACTAATTCTTCCTGGCCCAAATATGGGTCTTGACCTGAAAATTGTCAGGGTACTTGTAGGTTATTGGTTCAGGGGTTCAAGCGTGTAATTGATGCATTTTCCTACCAGCACATTTCCCCTTTACCTTTCTCCTGTTTACAACCTTTGTGGGTTTTGAGGTGTTCTAAAGAAATGTCAAACATCTGGACCTCGAGTTGTTTTCACCTATTGGCCTACAAAACGTGATCAAAATAGTTTATCTGATGTTTTCCATCAGAGAGTCTGTGAAACCATCATCACCCTTTGCCTACTTCACAACTACGTCACCTTTTGCCTATTTCACAACTGTTTAGTTTGCGATGCATGCAAACTTTGTTATTTTTACAAAGTCTGCAGGATTCTTGCATTACTAGCTTCTAGAAAAAATAATGCTAACTTACTTACTTATGCTATGTAAAATACTATGGAGCCATGATTTCTTAAACTTATAAAGAAAGATGTATCTGTACGAAATGGATAGAGAGCAATATATGCATGCAAGCTAATATAGGTATAGTCAAAGGCTACAGGTGGCACATTTAAAGACTAACAAATTTATTTATTGCATGAGCTTTTGTGGGAGAAAATCTCATGTCATCAGATGCATTGAAGATGCACCTTGAATTAACTAACTATAACTATAATTATATGAATTAATTCCATCTTCAAAGTGTCTGACGAAGTGGGATTTTTCTGCCACAAAAGGTCATATGATAAATAAATTTGTTAGTCTTTAAGTGCCACAGACTCCTTGCTTGCTTTGCTGAACTAGATTAACACAGCTGCCCCTTTGGAACCTGTCTATAAGAGATGACCACTGAATCATACTAATCTTTATCATGTCTGTGCCTCTTCAAAATTCAGGATCAAGAGATGGACCTCAAAGAGTGTCTGGAAGGTAAACAGATTTGAGCTCATTTGGACCAGAGATGGAAGGGCGAGCGAATTCCAAGGATTGTTCCAATATTACCCCACTAGCGCAAGAGCAGAGAATATGGGTGGATACATGCTCCAGTCTTCCCACCTTTCCAGCACATACTGGATTTACATGATCCACAGCAGCTGAGCTATAAGGGCTTCTATGGAATATTTTGAATTACATTATTTCTATTCTTCTCTGAATTACTGTCTGGAACACTGAAAATTTCACACTATGCTTTTGTTCCTAATTATACTAGTTCTGACTCCACTTTGCCTTGTGCTTGGGGAACTCATTAATTGGTTGTCTGCTCTAAATCAAAACAAGGTATTTTAAAAACAACAACATATGATTGTTTCTGAAAGTCCATGAAGAAATATACTATAGGGGATTTTTAAATTGAACTTGTTAGTTACACTTGATAGGCCAGTGCTGTTTTTTTTAATTAGGTTATGGATCTAATTTTATTCTTTCCTGTACCCTTTCTCCCAGTGGTAACCTATATATCAAAATTTTAAACATGAAAGTCTCTTTAGCTATATATGCTATAATTAATTAACAGGAGGACATTTATACTTGCTGTAAAAGTCATAGATCAGTCTCAGTCCCAGTATAAGCATAACTCCCATCTGAGACAAAAGAAATCACACCAATCTTATCCAGGGTAGAATTTGGCCTCCATGCATTTTTAAACTAAATTACGATACCCATATGAATATATGTTAAATTATATTTGAGACTTAGGTTTGTTGTGACTCAAAGAAATTCTACTGTTGAGCAATGGTAGGCTAGTGCTTTAAGATCACTTTAGACTGACTATGATTAAGTTTTCAGTCTTTTTCCTAAGTCACGTACTTATCAGCTTGCACATATGCATGCTCTATTGCCCCTTACATGCCATGAAGATTCATGTTTAGTTTGAAATACTCACCACAATAGGCTCTGGAGCTTCAGGATCCGTCACATAAATATTATAGTAATGAAACCGTCCCCCCGTTTCAGTTGACAGTTCATGCAAAAATTTATTGGCCTCCGTATCATCACAGTTGAAAGATATTGTATGAATAGGAACTCTGTGACCAAGTAGGACTTGGGCCAAAACTGTTTTTGGTGGCTGTAAAAATAAATACACATATAAACGTGGTAAATATGCTGCAAACAAACAACTATTTAGCAAGCATCACCTAAAATTTCATTAGTCATAATGCTACTTAAATGACAAATTCCTTTTGTTCAATGGACAAATAAAAATCAAAATATTTGCACTTTTTCCTAAAAATCAAAAGATATCCTGGATTATAATGCTATCTGAATCACCAATATATCGTGATCTTGAGCAATTTACTTCTGGAATCATTCAACTCAGCTTTTAATCTAAGTGAAATCCAGGCTCTGCTGAACGCCCGATGTTACAGCTGATCTGAAATTAATTATTTTAAAGATGCCCTTATCAGTATATTGGCTAGTTTTAACATGAACTCTAACTTACAATTTCAGTTTTAAAGGGGGAACCACGTTAGTTTAGTGCAGCAAAAAAAAAAACAAAAAAACCACAACACACCCAACCACCCACACACCAAGGAGTCTGGTGACACTTTTAAAGACTTAACAGATTTGTTAATTGCATAAGTTTTCATGGGAGAAAATCTCTTAAGCAGAAACTTGGAGATGGGGCACTTACAGAATGGAAGCAAAATAGTGTAAATTATAGGATTAGGTCAGACTATTACAGCAAACCAAAGCAGTTGTTTGGATTCAAACAATGGACTACAGCAATTCGCAGGCAGGGGGTGTGGGGAGTAAGGAAGGAAAGCAATATTACCTGTTGTAATCTGAAAAAAAAAAAACCCATAGTCTCTCTTCAGCCCTGAGTTGATGGTGTTAAGAGAGACTATGGGTTTTTTCCCCCATTACAACATGTAATTTTGCTTTCCTCCCTCACCCCCCAAGCCTCAACCCTCACGGCTAATTTTTGTACTCCTCTGTTTGAATCCAAACAACTGCTTCAATTTGCTCTAACAATCTGACCTGATCCTATGACTTACACTCCCCTACATTTATTTTGCTGCCATTCAGTAAGTTTCCCATCTTCAAGCATCTGCTGAAGTGGGATTTTCTCCCATGAAAGTTCATGCAATAAATAAATTTGTTAGTCTTTAAAAGTGTCAGACTCCTTGTTAATTTAAATTTTGTCTCACTTATAGCACTGGTAGCTGAATAAGGAGTGCTTTCCTTTCAGTTTTTGTTTGCTGCCTTAGATCTTCTCAAATCTCAAGCTATTTTGTGCTAAAATTATACTTCATTGGTTCACTTCCACTTATATAAACCAAGAATTAAATCCCCTGTAGTTATTCCAGAGCTATACCTTGTGAGATGACCGTCTGACCCAATGTGATGAATTAGAAATATACATTATACAAACAGCACTTTATGGTAGCATAGATGCAGGAAAAATCCATGACAGATTTAATTCAACAGTTAATTTTCTGCCTACAATATTTATTACAAGATTGATTTCCTAAGGATAGAACAGCCCTTTTGTTCACCCAGCAAAGGGATAGAAGAGACTCCACATGCCTACTTTGTGTTTTTTTGGAGGTGGGAGGAAATATTTCAGCTGAAGGGCTATCTATTTTCTTATCAGTCACTTTAATTTTCTAGTTCTCACACAGCAGCACAAGATGTAATGTTTCAGCTGTAACACTGCAAGGGAATCTATAAATCCAAATATACTGTTGGATTTTTTATTTTTCTCCATTTCTTAAATTCACGTGAAGTTTTCTACTAAGGGTATGTCTATACTGAGGCGGCAAAATCACCGCTATCAACCCAGCATTCCGGGAGCCGTTAGCAGCAAGTCTGAACTCATGCTCTGCCCCTGGAAGTTGCCCCTGGAAGTCCTAGGGGCCAGGAAGCATAAGGGAAAGCTAACTGCAAGGGATTTGTGGTTGGCCTTCCCGAATGTGTACTGAAAGCTAAAAAAGTCACTGGCAGTTATGCAAGGAATTTTACATTCCTTTCATAACTGCCGGTCAACTGCTGCCAAAAACCAGCCCCAATGTAAACTAGGACTAATATTACATTTTGTACAAGTTTTACTATTTAATCTTAGATCTTAAATAGCATTTTAGCCAGGCACCAGTTGATTAAAAATAAAAGCTTCTGACTCAATTAAAATAGATGCCATATATCAAATAAACCAGGGTTACTGTAAGAAAGTTCAGGACCTGAATTCATAGCCATCACCACCAGTCATCATCTTTGCACTAGATAGAGAGATTGTGCCTCCTAGTTATTGTGTTCATCTGTAAAGCTGTACTTCGGCATCCTGCTAGTACCATCCCATCATCACAATACCCCATCTCTATTTCCTTGTTTCACAAATACCTGATCAGGTCTTCCATCAGTAAGAAGATAAATGGCTTGAGTGTCACTATCAGCAAGAGCAATCTGAAGTGCTTTGAGTGTATTTGTGGAACTTCCAACCTAAAACCCAAATGAGGGGTGGGGAGGGATATACGCAAAATACTGTTAAACTTCCAAGTAGATCACCAGTTTTTTTTTCCTAGCAGTTACAGGAACAAATTATGATAAAGCAGTGACACAGTATAAATTACATATTTAATTATTGAGTATCACAGAATCATAGGGTTGAAAGGGAACTTGTGACGTCATCTAGTCCAACCCCCTGCTAAGAGCAGGGCCACTCTCACTAAATCATCCCAGCCACAGTTTTGTCTAACCAGGCATTAAATGTTTCCAAAGATGGAGATTCCATCACCGCCCTAGGTAACCCATTTCAGCTGGTCAGAAAATGGATGCAGGTGGTTAAGTAGTGTAATTTGCATTATTCAGTATTCAATGGCTGCATGAATCAATACTACCTAGATATCAAGGAGCTAGAAGTGAGAGATGAAGCAGGAAAAGCAACCAACAAACACCACCAGATAAGGAAGAAGATATGACTATATTACATTACACGTTCCTACCTCATCTGCTGGTTGTCTTCCTTCTACAAATTCTCTCCTCTCTTTGACATATAAACTATACAATGTGTCAATAAATCAATGAACTGGTATTTACATCACCTCTGAATTTGGCTCTGGAATTTCCAAAAATGTGCAGAAAAATCTCCCTATACTTTCAGACCTCTACTTCTGCATCTAGACATAAGCCACATCTTTTTTTAAAGAATATTTCTTCAGAAGTTTTGGATCCTCCAAACATGGGCTGCTCAAGTTAGCTTCTAAAAAACTGGTAAAGGATTTTATTTGCTCTAAACCAATTAGCCAGCCATCACTATAAAGAGCACATGGAGCCCTTAACACATCAGTGCAATATTTATCTACAGCTAGTCCTCACTTAGTGACCTACTCGTTTAGTGATCCCTCAGAGTTATGACCGGCTCTCTGATGAGTTGGTATTATGGCGATGTACGAGAACTCACATCAACTCTCTCAGATTACCTATATTTACAGTACACTATGCAAACTAAGTTCAGTACATTAGAGCTTAAAACATTTAAAATATATATTAAAAATGTTATAAATGATGCAAAGGTGACATTAAAACTATCTACCGATGGTTGAAAAACCCACTACCAGTAAAGTACATTATGCCTGAAATACCGGTAAGGGCTGCTCCTCGTTTAGTGACCAATTCGTTTATCAACCGGGTTTCAGGAACGGAACCCGGTCACTAAGTGAGGACTACCTGTATTTTTTTTCTTAAGGGAAGTATATATTAAAATATACAGTCAATATATAAGCCTACAAAATTCAGAACATTTAACATTTGAATAATATTTAAAAACAACTTATAAGTGTTTGTAAGTATGAAGAGGATGTCATTTCAGCCTTTACTATGAATGCTACATTTGCACACACTCATGCATGCAAGTGAGAGACACACATTTAACAACACTGTACCATACGTGACCCACTACCAGACAGCCAGGAAGGCTAGGTCTCAATTGTCTCTTGACTTTTATCATAGCTGCAATTTTCTATAAGATACTCACTCATGTGTTTTAGTGTAAATGATGCCTTTTTAATTTCCAAACTTAACACAGCTCTAGGAAAAACTCATTGGAATACAGCTCAAGCCTTATAGGAGCCTTAATGCTTAAAATAAATGTACCTTCAAGGTATGCAATCTTTCAAAAATTCAGTGCAATAAATTTACCAAAAATAAATGAAAATTAGGACTGTATCAAAGTTGAAAATTGACTAGTGGGATTACAGTCTTAGACATGAATGTTTCTCACCCAAATACCTTTGAAATATTATAAGCCAAATTCACATTATATGAAGCTAATCTAAATCAGAGCCCCTTCCACTAAAGTCAATTGAGTTACTGTGTTATAAAACTGGTATGTGTGAGAAGAATCAGACCTATGTACACAATGCATTATAGTGGATTCATTCATTATTATTAACAATAATACTCCATATGTGATGAAAAACAGGTCTGTGCATTTGGGAGATAAAATATTATTTTAACATGCTGCTACTTAGATTAGTGACTGGAAAAAACCCTCAGTCCTGAAGACACAGTTCTGCTAAGGAAAGGAGGGCAAGTGGTTTGGCTTCTCCTCAAAGCCAGTAAACCAAAAGAATGAGTTCAAAGGCTTGATAAGGGTAGATTCTACATCCAGGGCTTTGTAATAAGTGGGCCCATCAACTCCTCACAGTGATATCTAGACAGGACAAGTCCAAAATTCCCATTACCTGACAATATCAGACAGCATCTGTTATTTCCATATTTAGTTCAGTCAATCCGTGAGAAGTTATAACACCACCCACACATAATTAACTAGCTAGTCCAAGGCATCTGACTTTTCATGAAGTATGTCTACTCTCAAATAGTACTTTTGGGAGCAGCGCACATGGACACTAATATTAGGGACACATCAATCCTATGTACCCCATGTTTAAACTGCTCCTCTCTGCTTAATGAGATGTTTTGGGCTATATTTGAAATTAATAAAACAGGATCCAGTACATCATGGAAAAACAGATCTATTAGAGAATTCCAGGTGACACCAGGAAAAACACTTGAAGATGTCCTATCCACTTTTCTATCACCTCCAGAACTCTGAAACAATACTGCATTCAACACATCATAATATTTTACCTATTAGTTCCAGCAAATTTGACATACCTCACAAATGATAATGTTATTATCCCACATGATACATGCTGCCATTTCTTAAGAGTTTTCCAGGAACTATTATTGTTTTGCAGCCCTGCTTTCTATTGAATACTCCCTCCCTGGGGTTCAACCACATTATATGATATCAAAGAATCTGCTTTGATATTCACAGTGATCTGTTGTTCTCCAGAACTTTCTTCTCAATACCATCTTCTGAACTCAGATTTACGCACATGCTTTTTTAAATATACTGAAGATCAACAAACAGATGTTAAGGTTAGGGTTATGCACAGGAACAAAGATCTGGAGCTGTGTGCATTACAAGAAATCCATAAACTCAACTATTTAGCCAGTCCTACTGAATAATGAAGAAAATGGATATTCCTCACTGACTGGCTGAAATGACGACAAATAGATGCCTTTTCAAGGTATTCCCAGTCTTTCATACTTTATTGCATAAGTGGCTTGAGAAAAGAAGAGATTTGTTTGCAGGGAATGGAGAAAGACTAGAAAACTCAATTTCATATCCACTAAACTACATGTTCCCTATTGCTAAGTATTCAGTATCTCCCTACCCAGGGCTTAGCAATGCTTCTCCCTCCCTTCTATAGTCTCCTGGATTTCTTACTATTTGCTAAACACATAAAGACATTCTATTTATTTCAGTTCACACCTTCATATTCCTTATGTGGCATCTTCATCTTGCCTACCCCTCACTCCCAGGAACTTCATAAATAAATCACAGGAATTTTAGTATCATGAGCACGTTTTTCTTATTATATAATAAATACCCAATATAATACTCTGTTAAAAGACTGGCCTTGATTTTAAACTCCAGCTCTGTGTCTCAGCTCCACTAAAACCAAATACAAACCCTATATAAGCAGAGCATATGAGTGCCCTCTAGACCTCCGTATGCTCAAACTTGTGACATTACCAGTCAAATTAACTTATTAACTAAATGAGATTATAAAAGATGGGACATAAAGGTAACTTAGCTCATATATGCTTCTTGATATGTTCCTCTCTCTCTTACCTCCAGTTCTTTTATCCAAAGCCAAGCATCTTGCAAATTCTCTTCATTAACTTCAGCAAGTTTCTCTTGCCAAGCTACTGCTTGAGCATCAAATTTCACAAAGTTAAACCTGATTTTGTGTCTCAGTTGTTCCTGAAAGAGATAGTCAGTTGCATCTTCCTCAATATTAAAAAAAAAATAAAAAAAAAAATTAACCCATGTAAAGTCCTGAGAATAACATCTACAAGAGCAGTTTTCATTCATGTAAAATTGATAGTATAATCCCAATAAATAATGACATGTATGACAGGTGGGGGCTAGTATAACCACTTGCCTAACATTTCCCATTGTAAGACGCTTCAGTTGCTTATAGGTTTGTTAGGAATGACTATGAATTGCCACTTTGAATGCCAATGAACAGCCACTTGGCCAGCAAAAAGAAAGAGTGAGTATGACTCAACAGTCTGATAATTAGGGCATTTATGTAGAAAGAGGGAAAACCAAATTCTAATCCCTTTTCTTCATCAGGCAGAAAGGAGTATTGAACATGGGTAGGGCTATGAGTCAGTCAGGGAGGTCACAAATTCCATGATCATACATGACCTCCTCTTCAGTAGCAGGTGTCAGAGCACCAGCTCCAAGCCTGTGCTAATGATTTATTGTCTACATCCTGCCCATGACTTTTACTAAAAATACCCATGAGGCAGTGGCACCACAACCATCTTCTTCCTCACCTCTAGTTATTTCATGAATTCTTTGCTTTTGTCAAAATGCCTGAAGGTCTGAATGAAATGTCCCATGTTGAAATGAAATGTTTCATTCCACTGTCACCTAAATGTTTGAACTCCTTCAGCTCAATCAAAACAATTCAGTGAACTCAGCACAGAACCACAAACTACTTCAGTTGACTCTAAATGCATTTTTTGGTGCATGAACCATTCGTTCAAAAGACAGGCCCCAGCTCTAGTTACAAGCCTTTTGGGGGTGAGGGTGGAAATAACAGTTCACACATGCTCAGAAGAGAGTTCCTGGAGCTTAACTAAAAGCTCACAAGGTTCTGTTTACACCATGCATGTTCCAGCTTGGGGCTGAGCAGGACTCGCTGCAAGTGCTGCTCCTGCAGGCTGAGGCTCAGCACCTGAACTAACATTTTTAAGACAACCAAAATGGTTTTGAAAAATGTTCCATTTTTGAAGAATGGTTAAATTTAACTGAAAACAGTGTGGAAACAATCCCCCCCCCTCCCCCAAGGTTTCAAACAGCTGGTAGTATTACTATATATGGGATTGCCATTTTATCTAACCTGCATGAGCTGAAATATTTTCTCCTTCACCAGGGGGAGTTTGTCCCTCATAGACTGTGATGTGTCAATGAGAATATAGATGTGATCTTCAAGCACATTCCCAAAGAGTCCTCTGCTCCCTCGCTGGAGCCATTTAACCCTGTAAAAAAGCCACACACACAACCTGTCACCTAAATGATGTGAAAGGCAACATTTAATAAGATTTTGGAGATAGACAGGCAGCACAAAGCAATGTGGGAACATTCTAAAGCCAATAATCTGCCAGAATGAGCTAGCTGTCTCCTGTGAGCAACCAGCTTGTTCCTACTGCTCACTCACTGTACTTGAGCCCCAATTTAGAAAAGCATTTAAACACCTGTTAAAATCTGTCCCCATTCAGTGAAACACTTAAGACTCTGATTCAACATTTAAAACAACTTTAATATTAGCCTCATGTTTAAATTTCTGGATGAACTGGAGCTTTAACCAGAGGCTTAATTTTAAATTATTGGATTTCAACACAGATTTAACATTAAATGTGTGCTTGAGTGCTTTCCTAAACAGAATTATTTCTCTGAATCAGACTCTCTAACTGGTAGCACTCTAGGTTCTACTGGAGAGCTGTAACTACTGGCATACATTACAATGTGGTCTACTAATGAATAGTGCAGTGGCCTTGGGATGAAGATTATTCACTTTTATACAAGTTAAAAAAGAATGATGCCATAGAAAATAAAACTTGTTCATGAAATATTTCACAAAAGCATTTGATGTACTCTACCAAGGTTTCGTGACAAATGGACAAGTCATTCAAAATAGAAAATCTATGCTAATATTCTCTCATTTGAAATATAAAATCCTTGACCCTCGAAACTTTCTTGCTAGGAGCTTTCACTAGCATGTGAATGTCAACAAAAAGATGACAAAAGGTAGGATAAACCAAGGCAAAACATCTAAATACAAGATGTTGCTAAATATATTCAGGTATTCATAACCATAGTGGAAAGAAAAATGAAAGACTATACAGAGAAATGCCTGAACACATCCGTCACATTGGAAACAATCCCCGACAGACATATATTGCAAGGGCCAGATTATGCCTATTAATTGCAGTCCTGCGCACCACCTGGGGTAGAGCAGCATTGCCCAGTAGATGCTCTGGGAAGGATTATGCTTTAGTAAATCAAAATGATTCTTGGAGTTCCTGGGGATCTCTGCTGTTGAGCCACTGCTAGGACTGAGCATCATGTTCTCTTCTCTATGGCCAGCCGGGAGATCTAACTAGGGTGTAAAGATGGCTCTGGCAACCAAGGTCCAGATACCCCAAGTAGAAAATGCAGGCCTAAGCTCTAGAGAATAAGCAACTGAATCAACTGATTGTATACAAAATTAATATGTATAAATATGTCAAGAAAAAGTTCTTTTATGAAAGCTTGTATTTTTCTGATCTTGATGGTCATCAGGAGATATGTATGCAGGTTATTGCTATTCACCAAACATGTCTGTATGTGTAAAACATTGTAAATGTCATTCAACCACAGCAACACCTCACAACAGGGGGGATGAAGCAATCAGACACGGAGGACACTGACCAAACAAGTTCTTCACACAAAACTAATTGCAAGTACCCATCCATTGCTCAGGCAGCAAAAGAGAATGGTGGAATTAACGAGAGAACATTGAAACGAAAGCCCCAATCTAAGAAAACTAAAAGAGAAGAGGATTTCCTCTACCTTTACCACCATAATCTTAAAACAAAAATACAAATTCCCTAAAGAGTTGTGGTTTGAAGTGAAGAACATTCAAAAACTGATGGCCAACATCTTGATTGCATGTGTCCATGAAATGCTGGATCTCCAGTATGATGGGAGCATACTGTGAAACTATTCTGAGTCAGCAGATAACTTATATTAGAAAAAAATAAACAAGGAGTCCTGTGGCACTTTTAAAGACTAACAAATTTATTTATCATGTGATAAATAGATTTGTTAGTCTTTAAGACTCCTTGTTTATTGCGATGAACTAGACTGACATGGTTACCCCTTTGGAACTTATATTAGAAAAGGGAATTTAGCTAATACATATGTGTAAGGACGGAGATTTAGCCTTTATGATTATTTTCTCCATGACCCAAGTGTATTTACTTTTTTTCCACTATTTCAAGTTTGAATCTTGATTCTTCTATTAAATAATATTTTGTTTAGTTCTACTCCAGTATAGGTCTCTGTTGTGCAAACTGCATGTAGAGAGAGAGAGAGAGAGTGAGTGTGAGAGAAAGAGAAAGAACTGACAACAAGGGTCAGTTTTCATACCTTCAGAGGTAATGTACCAGAGGGGAAAAGTCTAAGTGTCTGGTAGTTAAGAACAAGGCTATATGGACTTGGAGCATCAGTACCAGAAGTGCTGTTGGGGCACGCTTCAAGCAATAACTAAGCCAGGGATTGGTAACGCAGGCTCAGTGAGCCACCTGCGGCTCCCTGAACGTCCCCTTCTGGCTCCCTGGCAATCTCCTTCAGGGAGCCAAGTGTGCTCTGGAGACTCCTGGTTGGAGCAGACCCCCATTTTTGGGGCACCAGGGTCAGCCCCACCCTCCCCCCAGAACCACATGAGCCAGAAGCAGCCCAGCAGCCACACCACAGCCCCTAGTGCTGGCAGGGGGTGTGCGGGCGGCATGCACTCCCTCCATTTCTCCCTCTGCTGGCAGGGCAGAGCAGCGCTGCCCCGCCTACCCCCAGCCAGAGTCCCTCCCAAGAGTGGCCAGCAGAGAGCTGCAGCTTGTGAAGGCGGGGCCCTGGACCAGCCCCTCTGCAGAGTTCAGGCTGCTTTGACCCAGCTACTCCAGGCTGGAACAGAGGCCGCCTCACTCTCAGGCCTTGGATTGTGCCTATTCAGGCCCGGAGTGGCTGGGTCGAAGCAGCCTCAACTCCACAAAGGGGCCATTCCAGGGCTCTACCCCTGCAAGCTGCAGCTCTCCGCCAGTCACTCTTGGGAGGGGTGGCCAGCTGGGAGTAAGCATGGCAGCGCTGCTCCACCCCACCAGTGGAGGGAGGGATGGAGGGAGTGCATGCCACCCGCACACCCCTTGCCAGCTCAAGGGCGATGTGGCGCAGCTGCTGGGCCAGCTTAGGTTTATGCGATTGTGGTGGTGGGGAGGAATGGCTCTTGTGCTCCTCTGGGTTGCCAACCCCTGAACTAAGATGATGGAAGACATATTGAGACCTTTATGTGTGTACACTGGCTTCTGGTGTTCAGACTCTGTACTATAGTCACATACCATTTAGTCACCTAAAACTACAGGGTAGCCGAGTGACAGAACCCCTTACTAGGCTCAGTGGTTCCCAAAACATCCTGGAGGGCAACAGCCTACCACCCCTCTCTACGTTCGATGGGTAACAGCAAGTAGCAGGAAGTAATCTGTGCTCAAAACTGCTTGGGATTTGCATTTGTTGCTGGCTCCCCCACCAGGAGATACAATTTCAATTCTCAGATGGTACCTGTTGTAGAAGTGCAAACAATTATGAATGATCATCTCTGTTATTTACTACTTATTATTGTGGCACCTGATTGAACAAGAAACTTTCAGTTCATACATAATGAAGTAAATGCTTATCTAGTTCCATTGTAAGTTATGAAAGTATCTTAATATCTTTCCTAAAAGGCAGTTTTCTAACTTCATACATCAGTACTCCTCAGTAATCAATATCAGCCACTCATAGACTCCCAGCAGCAGAGAAAAGACTATTTTCTCTCCACTCAAACAGAAGAATGCAAGGTTAGAAAACCTAAATCTGTACATCACTCCCCCCATGCCCACCGGTAAATAAATCCTAAGAGGATCTACACAGTTAGTTCAGACTTAAAAATAGGTAACTAACTGCCTTATAACTTTAATTGCGTATTTACCAGCCACTTCAGTAAGCTGAGGCTGGAAACACAGAACATTTCTGCATGACAGCAGAAATCTGAACAGATTTCATTTGAATCCAAATTAACCTTCTTTCCATTTGTCCAAGAGCATTCTTCATTTTCTCTTCATACTGCCTGTACTTCTCAGTAGTGACATACACATGAACCACAGATCCATCCTTCCAGTAAGTATGTACAAATTTATCACAATATTTTGCATGGATTATTTTCTTATTTGTCTCCTATGGGAACAAGGAAATATGAATTGTATGTTTTCAAATATCATCTTTGCAATGAGTGGTAACAACAGAATACACTTTAAAGGCAGGGATCTATGCCTGTTTTCAACTGCATAGCTGCATAAGTTGTCACAGACTACAAGGTTACTCAAGACATAAGCTCCTATAAGAAATCAGTAGAAACTGTTCCCCTTTCTTCTTTGGCCTGCTGTTAGCTAGAAAGAGCAGGAGAAGCACTTAAGTGGTGTTTGGGAACAAAAAAATAATACAAACACTGCACAGTACACATTTTACTTCAAAACCCAGAAGTACAGCATCTGGGGCCTTTTTGTCATTTAGAATAAGTCTATCCTGACGGCAGCAAAATCACGGCTGTCAGTGCTCTCTTCCAGGTTTGATTGAGTGGTCTGTGTAGACATGCTTAAATCACTCTGGAAATTGACATAGCAACTCCAGCCCCAGAACTGGAGTTGCAATAAGCCAACCAGAAGGCATTTTGGTTGGCTTAGTGAAGTGTGTAGGGAGTGCTTAGCAAGTCATTGGGAGATACACAAGATATTTTATGTACCTTGCACATCTCCCATTGATTTCCACCAAAAAGTATAGAAAGCATAGACTAGGGCTTAGATGAGGTAGAACAAACTTGATGCACATTCCTTTGCCCTATTCCATGAAGTCATGAAGGCAAGGGAAATATGTTATTGTTAAAACCACCCCCCATCCCTCCTGACAGATTACACAGTGGACTGGGTAAGAAAGATACAGCTGCCCTTTCAGGCAGAAAGGGTCAGTCCACTTCACTTATGAACCTCTCCATCCTGTTCCATTAACAAGGTTTTATTATAATAATCATCCAAATAAAAATGGCATTACAACAGACTGCATGCTGTATAAAAGGCTCATCTGTGAAGCTGCTACAGACACCAAAAAGGATATAGCATTTGAAGGAATCTTAGCAGTACTTACAGCATCAGTTTGTAAAGATTCATCCTCTGGCTTGGCTTTTATGTCAACCACCCCATCAGCATGCCGAAAAGTACAGTCAGCAAGAGCTTCATACAATGTCAGTTTCTGAGCTTTCAAGCCATTCTTCTGCAACCACTCCTTAGAAGTTATATAATCCTCAGGTTTTGGTTCAGGCACTGAAGAATCAATTTTGGTTGCTGATTTAGAAATATACGTAACTAGTTGTACTTAACATAATTCATCAAAGAGTTTCTGTAAGTTATCAAAAAAAGAGACTGATGTATGGATTCATTGGCCAAAATTTACAAACCTAAGGCCAACCTCAGACTTCTAAATCCATATTTAGGTACCTAAATATAGGATCTGACTTTCAAAAATTTAGACCACCCAACAAACCCTGCGGAAACCAATGGGAACTGCAAGTTGCCTAGCACTTTTACAGATCGGGCTGGCAATTTAATTGGCCAAGTATGGATTTAGGAGCCTAGATGAGACAACCATCACTGAGAATGCTGACCAGAATTCTGAGTAGAATCACTGAAGTAACTATAGTTGGAGAGAGCTGACTGCACACATAAAGCTGCAAGATCAGGGCCTTATGTCATGAAAGGAGTTGCCTTTTGACTGCTGATCAGTGAGTGACCTTTCACAAACTCTGCTAAATCATTTTTAAAACAAGTCCATTTACATTTTTCTCCTTTGCATATACTCCATGTAAGGCCCATCACTTAGCATGTATACATACATATGTATTATCTGAAAACTTTGTGGACAATAGGCAGCTCATTCTCTCTTTTTTCATTTCACTAGAACAGTACAGATTACATTTTAGAACACAAGAGTTTAAAGGGATCAAGAAGACAAAGAAAGAAATGCAGGCAGACAGGAATACTCCAGTTATCTGCATCATTGGGAGACATTCAACATAGATGGACTGCCAGAGTTCAGCTATAAATCACACTGGAATATAATGTTTTCTTTAATTCAATCTAGTGTATGATCAGAATATTTTAAACAGTGATTATACATGAAAAATACATTAATTCAACATTAAAGTTGCAAAGTCAAGCACTTATAAATTAAGAAAAGTTGGAATTAAAGTTGCTCATTGAACCTTAATTCAGGTCCTTTGCACATATGTATTATGAATGTCTTGTCCAACATCATACAGGAAGTACATGGCAAATCCAGGAATAGAACTCAGTTGTCCTGGGTCCCAGCTCAGTACTACTCCAGACAATGTCCTTTCTCTCTTTTCTACTCCAGAGAATGTCCTCTCTCTCCCTACCATCTCATTCATTGCTTGATCTGTGTACTAAATGAAGCAGAAGTTCTATAGAATAAATATTAAGTGATTGTGTAATTATAAACTGTATTATAATCAGCAGCAGGATTTGAATTTAGGACCTTTAGAACTATTGTACAGATCTCCCACTTGAGCTAAAGCAGGGTTGTCCAATGTGCACCCAGCGGGTGGGTGACAAGGGAAGCAAAGTTACCTATTGTAAATGGGAAAAGAAGCCATAGTCCTTACTTAGTCCCGAGTTCACAGAGTCAAATTTACATATGAATTCCACCCACCTCCATGCTAATTGCTTTAGTTCCCAGTTTGATTCCTAACAACAGCTTTGATTTGCTGTTACAGCCTGACCAGATCCTATGACTTACACTTTCCTGCATTTATTTTGCTCCCATTCCGTGAGTTCTCTATCTTCAAGCATCTGATGAAGTGGGATTTCATCCCACGAAACTCATGCAATAAATAAATCTGTTAGTCTTTAAAGTGCCACCAGACTCTCTATTTGATTTGCTAGACTAGAATAACACAGCTAACCCTTTGGAAACTGGAAATGTAGATTCTCAAGCCTAGTTAAAATGCCCCTTTTTTTAATGAAGCAAATTCACTGTTTATCACCCCAGCTGATGTATTGTATCCTCTTTATTCCTTCCTCGCCCCCCATTTATAATGAGGCCAACTCTGAAGTGCACAGCAGGATAAGATTCTTCCCTTTAGTTTCTCTCTCAAGTTTTCATACTCCTTCCTTTGCCTTCAGTTCAGACAGAGGATAGGGGACCCATAATTGTGAACAAGACAATACTGAATTCACATGTAAGCAGATACTATATGTGAATAAACATCTCATGTCTGATAGAAAACCTGTTTTTGACCTTTGATGGTAACACAGACTTTAAGATCATGCTTTCTCTCCTCGTGTGCATGTTCACAACTCCTTACAGAGCATCTGTATATACATTTCAGAATGCTGTTAATTATCAGTGTGACATTGGCCTTTGAGACTTCACATGACATTCATTAGTAAAGTACAATGTAGATTCCTGACTCAGCCCTTGCCAACTGACACTAAGACAGGGGTCTGCAAGCGACTTTTTGGCTGCCTCCTTGCAACTCCAGGCCTTCCCTCCTCTCCTTCTATCACTGGGGGACCTGAGGGTGCCCTGCTCCTAGTTCCAGGCTCCACCCCTGCCACCAGGGACCCTGTGGGGAACCATTCCTGGTCCCCCGTCCCCCCCCCCCCCACACACAAGAGGCTACACCTATTGCAACCCTTAAAATCCTTGGTTACTGAAGGGATTTTTTAAATGACTTCTAAAATTTTGGGCTGCCAACCCTTGCACTAAGAAGCTTGTTCGTCACATTCCAGTGAAGGGTTTTACTGCATAGATGAGGCTTAAGTAAGAAGCAACTCATGAGTTACAACTCAGGGGATCTCTGCAGGGAAAACAATCCCTGAGCATACACAAATGACAATTATCTGAGGCTTATAATTTGGACAAAGGTGAATGAAACTTTTGTGCAGCAGTTAAACTGCACAGCTCTCCCCTCCCAGGTTTTGAGCTCCTGCTTCAAACCATAGAGTCAATTGATCTCCTCAGAAAAATAGCTGGAAAAATTAACATTAACATAACTACCTGTCTTTGCTACTTTTCTTCTCAGGGACAACTGAATAGTTGTTGTTGAAACTTTCAAAAAGACAGAAAGCAGAATGGTTAAAGTTTAACAAAGTTAAAAACAACTATAAATAGAGGTTTAGAATTATAGAATCATAGAAACTGGAAGAGACCAAGAAAGGTCATCAAATCCAGTCCCCTGCACTCATGGCTGTACCAAGTACCCTCTTAAACCATCCCTGACAGGTGCTCATCTATCCTGCTCTTAAAAACTTTCAGTGATGGAGATTCCACAACCTGCCTCAGCAACTTATTCTAGTGGTTAATCACCCTGAGTTAGGAATTTTTTTTCCCTAATTGTCCAACCTAAACCTCCCTTGTTGTAATTTAAGCCCATTGCTTTTTATCCTACCATCAGCAGTTAAGGAAAATAAATTTCTCTCCCTCCTCCTAGTGACAATGTTTTAGGTACTTGAAAATTGTTAGCATGACCCCTCGCTGTCTCCTCTTTTCCAGACTAAACAAACCCAGCTCTTTCAAATCTTCCCCTGTAAGTGGAGTGTTTCAGATCTCTAATCATTCATGTTGCTCTTCCCTGGACTCTCTCCAATTTCTCCACATCTTGCCTGAAAAGAGGTGCCCAGAACTGGACACAGTATTTCAGCTGAAGCCTAATCAGCACAGAGTAGAGCAGAAGAATTTTTTTTGTGTGTGTGTGTCTTACTTACAATACTCCTGTTAATACATCCCAGAATGGTGTTTCATTTTTTTGCAACAGCATTACCCCGACTCATATTTAGCTTGTGGTCCACTGTGACACTCAGATGCCTTTCTGCAGTACTCCTTCCTAGGCATTCATTGCTCATTTTGTATGTGTGCAATGGATTACTCTCTCTTAAGTGGGGTACTTTGCATTTGTCTTTATTGAATTTCATCCTGTTTAACTCATACCACTTCACTGGTTTGTCCAAATCATTTTGAATTGTGATCATATTCTCCAAAGCACTTGCAACCCCTCCCAGCTTGGTATCAATGGCAAATTTTATAAGTATATTTTCTATGCCATCATCTAATTCATAACTGGACACAGAACCAATCCATGGTTCACCGCTCTTTATGCCCTTCCAGCATGACTGAACCATTGATACCTACTCTCTGGGATTGGGTATCTTAGAGTAGCTCTATCTAAGCTGTATTTCCCTAGTTTGTTAATGAGAAGCTGATGTGAGACTATATGAAAAAAGTCTTATTAAAGCCCAGATATACCACATCTACCACTTCCCCTCCATCCACGAGGCTTGTTACCCCAACACAGAAAACCATCAGGTTGGTTTGACGTGATTTGTTCTTGACAATCCATGCTGACTATCACTTAACACCTTACTCTCTTCTAGATGCTTGCTAATGGATTTCTTAATTATTTGCTCAATTATTTTTCCTGGTACAGAGGTTAAGCTGACTGGTCTATAATTCCCTGGCTTGTCCTTATTTCCCTTTTTATGGATGGGCACTATGCTTGCTCTTCTCTGGTCCTGATAAGCATAGACAACCTCAACTATAAATGTCATGTCCAGTTCTGCATCTAATAAATGATCTTTAAAGCTAATCTTCTTTAAATTAGCAGTTCACCTAAACTGAAATTAAACAAACTAATCATGAACACAATGATATCTTTGTAGAAAGAACCACAAACAATACCTTTGCTGGATATAAGCTGGTCAGATTCACTTAAAATACTCTGAAGTTGCATCAGTGTATGCCTGGCCTCCTCCAACTCCTTCCAGATCAGGAAGACATCTTCTCTGACTCCAGCTACTGTGGGAGAAAAAAAAATGCGCACATCTTGATGTTTTAAGATGGATTCTGCCTTGATGTTTACACAAGCTCAATAACCTGAAAGTCAATGGGGTTTCCTGGTATCATTTTATTGCCTTTTCATAGGATTCCTTTATAGTGTGAACTGCTGTCTTTAAAACAAGTTCAGAGAATATACATGAGATCTCGAGCATCAGCAACAAAGCTCCACTTGAGATGTACCGCCAGAGCTTAGGTCTCTACACCACAAAACACTGGTGCATGTCCCCCTGGGTTTGGTCTGGTAGGTATGGATCATAAACTGTTCCATGACTGGGCCAAAATCCTCCTTCCCAGCACAGGAAAACTCCACAAGGAGAGTCAGGGAATTCCCTGTAGATTTTAATGCAGAAGGGGGGAAGGAGGAAATAGAGTCCCCTCCTACCTCCCGTTTTTGGTTTTGTTTTTTTTTAAATTAAAACCAACCTTTGCATGAGAAAGCCCAATCCTGGTATTTTAAAAAGTGGACATTTTCAATTGCTTCCAATTCCTAAAGTACTGATCAGACATACTTGCAACTTAGCAAAAGTTAAAGCAGTCCCTTAAGAGTAAGTGATATGATATTAACAGTATGCATTTGCCCTCATGCTATAACAACCAGACCCTTTAACTATGGAAATATTAAATAATTCATAAAATTGATTTCATTTAGGCACAACAATGATTATTCAGCAGAAAACCCAAAGTTAGAGTCAATCTAAGATAGTTTTTAAATTTCAAGAGATATTCTGCCCTGGATTAAAATGTTAAAATTTATCTTCAGCAGATACAAAAGCCAGAAATTCAAAGTCAAAAAATAGTTTCTGTTTCAAGAAGTATACCCAATGCTGTGAATGAATTAGTTAGTATTATAATGGTCTCTCAGAACTTAATACTGTAATATGGATCAGCTTGGAAGAATGGACATACTAGAACAATAAGACACATAAAAGGATTAAATCACAAAATGGGCCTCTCTCTAAAAACCACACTACTAGCCTAATATTGAATTACATATTACAACACTGATTTTGTCCAACTGTATTTTAATATCTGCGGCTCCACTCCACTAATTACCCAAAGCAATTACAGGATACGCCAGACTTGATAATTCACTAGCCCATCTCTGCTAAAATAAACCATCAGTTAACCTACACCAAATGAACTTGCTCGTTTTGCTTGTTCAAGAAACATTTTAGAATTGCCTTAAATAAACACCACCTGTATATTTTGCAAATACAGCAAACACAGTTTTAAATGTGAAATGCAGTCCATTTCCACATAGTCTTTTGTAATGTGTTACTGTACACTGCCATCTCCTGGGACCCTCCTGTATTTCAAGATTTCTGTTTTAACCAAAAACAAGTTAGCTTGAAAATCAGTCTCTCCCTAAATCATAAGCCCAAGTGAAACAGAACATTCCACAGCATAAAACTGAAATGGAAGAATAAAATCAAAAGTCCTTAGATGATCATGAAAAATATTCTGACCAAAACATGGGTCAATTTTATTTTATATTTTAAGCAGCACCACACTTAAAACAGGACGGTTTGCAAAACACTAACTGAGATACATGAGAAAAAAAGGAGCTATTTGTTTGCAATTAACTACAACTACAGGCCATTAAATGTCTTCCAGCTACAGAGATCTATAAGTAAGCACCAAATATAAATCAATCCAATATGTATTATGGAGGTCATGAACATCCCGAATGGAACTCATGTGGGAACTACTTCCATTGATTCTATCAGAAAAAAAAAAATTCCTCCCCAAAATCATCTCCTACTAGCAGGGATCCAAATTTAATTTTGTGAAGGTTTTAAATATTTCTGTTGAAAACCTGGAAGATAGAAGCATTTTAAAGTTAGCCCATTTTGAAATGTTCTGCTGGTTTCTCTAGCTCTTTCTAATATAAATGTTACAAAAACTCACTGCATTACAGATACTGATTAATGTCTCCAGTAAGGAAAATGTGTTAAATTCAATATTAACCAATAAAACATTTACAGTTTTCACTTTCTTTTATGCCACAGCTTTTTGAAATCAAACAACATGCACATCTGATAAAGGATGGATGCATTTGGTGACAAATACTTTAGACCATAAATGTATTTTCATCAAATGCAAATTCCTACAGTCCAGCAACACAGAATATATTATACCCAGTCGACAACCAGGATTTACAAGACCAAGGACAAGATGTCAAAGCAGGTCCTACCCGAAGTTTAGTCCCCCACAGCAACCCAACCTCTCCACAGGTTGCACCAGCATCATGCACAGCAACCCCTTTTTCCTCAGCTGAAGAGATCGCCTCTCCCTTTTCCCTGTCCCACCCACCAAGTCAGGCATCACCCTCACATCCACACTCATCTGTCCCTCCTGAGGCTTTTTGGCTGGAGGAAAACAACTCCCTGAGGCGTCTGAGAGCCTCCCCCCACCAAATATAGTATATGAACATCAGCATCCTTTGTGTGCACAGTCTCCCAACTATCCTATTCCTCATCCTTCCTTCCTCCTGACCTTCCCTCCAATACTGGCCCCCCATTGACCTCATCTTAATACTCATTTTTCCAGTCAATATTAACTGCCCTCAACATCATTGCTCCTGGTGCCCTATTACAATTGCTCAATTTTCAAGCAGGGACATGGTACATCTATTGAGGGGGTGAAAGGAATCAAGCACGGACCTACTCTAGCTTGCCAGTTAAACTGCCTCCTTGGCTTGACCTCAAGAACTCAACAGTTCCATTTCATAAAAGGAAAAGAACTTCTCAACCGTGTTCATGGGTTACATTGGAAACCACATAAACACTGCATAAATTTGCTATCATTTTTATATTTACTCTCCATTAGCAGCAAGAATGAAAGCTGAACTTAAAGTTAGTCTCCTTCTGACTGATTCACTGTCCTCTTGCACTCATTTTGTGCTTATTTACTGATTTCATCAGAATTACAATCAGCATTAAGCAAAAGTAACACAGTGCTAATCACACCTCTTATTTCCTTTCCACAACAAGCTTTTATTTCTTGCTTTGTTAGTGTAAAAATTCTACCACTGACCCAACAGTAAATAGGCAAAATAGTTATTTAATTCTGTACTCCCTAAAAGGGTTTGAAATGTTTCAAAACAGAGTTTTAGAATGGGGTCCCAGACATTTTAATGCTTTTATTAATTATTTACAATACAAATAAAGATGGAGTTCCTGCCTGGAAGGTCTTACAATCTGAAGCACTGACAGCTAAGAAGCTTCAAAAAAATCAGGAGGAAATAACTAAAAATTAAAAATTGTGAATAAAGCATTTTAACTTGATAGAATTTACACCCACTCTGGTGTGCAGAATCAGATCCACATCTTCATGCGCGCGCGCACACACACACACACACACACACACACACACACACTCTCTACAACTAACAAAAAGTCTACCCAACACACCCCATTTTCACTTCCCAGTTGCTGAACATATCTGTATGAACTCAAAAAGCATCAGTCACTTACCTCCCAGGGCTATACCCATCCGTGGGCCACTCCAAAAGCTACTCCAATACTACTTGGTATCACCAAGATACCAAAACTAGCTTACTACCCACAGGAAAAAATAACTGCCAAATCAGCATCAACATTTCTAAAGGCCACAGACAGCAAAAAAGAGTAAATTAACAGAACAGACAGGAATATTAATTAGTTTTATGACTCAGATCAGGCTTTACAAAGAAAATAAAAAACAACAAAATTATACATTTTAGGTTGCTCAAACTTATGCATACAAGCCACGATGGGGAATTTATCTTTTTCCCACAGATCCCTATCTCAGCCACTCTGTGGCAGTAGAACACAGCATTGTTCTTTAAACTATTCCAAAAGGTAATAGCCATGTCGGTCTAGTTCAGCAAAACAAAGAGTCCTGTGGCACTTTTAAAGACTAATAGATTTATTTATTATATGAGCATTTGTGGGTGAAATTCCACTTCATCAGATGCCAGAAAGTGGAAAACTTTCTGGCATCTGACAAAGTGGGACTTCGCCCACAAAAGCTCATGAAAAAAATATATTTGTTAGACTTTAAAAGTGTCACATGTTTAAATGCAGCACTTCAAAGATTAATCAAGAACACAGATAACCTCCCCAGCATATCAAGGATCTACAGCAGTGGTTTTCAAACTTAGCATCGGGACCCCATACTGGGTTGCAGACCCTCAGGCACTGGGCTGCATCACCCCCTGCTGTCTCCACCAAAAGACTAAAATGCATTGCTCAAAGATGTAATTGTTGGGTCACAAGCATAAGTGATTTTTTTCAACTGGGTCCCAAAGAAAAAAGTTTGAAAGCCACTGATCTACAGCCTATCCTTTAAGACAATCCCTCACACCTTGGGAATAGACCTCTCCTCATTTACAGACAGCCCCCCAACCTTAAACAAATAGTCATCAGCAACTTCAGATCATACAACAGAAAAACTAAGGTAATTTACCCTGCAGCCATGTTGCCAACAAGGCCTGCATATCTACACAAGTGACACCATCAGGGGACTTAACCAGGTCAGCCACTCTGTCAAGAACTTATTCACCTGCTCCTCAACCAATGTGATACATGCCACCATGTGCCAACAATGCCCCTTTGCTGTATACATTGAACAAACTGGACTGTCTGTGGCAAAAGAGAGAGAGAGAGAGAAAAGAAAAGAAAAGAAAAAAAAAAGGATACAAATCAGACACCAAGAATAACATTCGAAAACCTAGTAGGGGAACGCTTCAATCTACCTGGACATTCTATAAAAGCATGCGAGTTGCAATATTTCCAAGAAAAAACACCTTTTAAAACAGACTGGAATGTGAAAGTACAGAACTGGAATTCATATACAAACTAGATACCTTCAGAATGGGTTTAAACATAGATCCTGAATAGCTGAGTCATTACAAAAGGTGATTTCCTTTTAATTGCTCTTCAGCACATGCTGACAGCCCTTGCCTCCATAACACAGTTTGACTCAAAACAGCTGGTTTACTTTGCAGAGATAGGTTAACAGGCTATCCCTCTAGATCTGTTTGAATTAACCTTGTCACTGACCCTTCTCTGTATCTGTAGATTTAGAGCCGACGTACTAGTTTTTCCCTTTCATGCATCTGAGGAAGTGGGATTGTGCCCACAAAAGTTCATGCAATAAATTAATGTGCTTGTCTCTAGAAGTGCTGCACGACTCCTTGTTTGTTTTGCTGAAAAAGAATAAACACAGCTACCTCTCTGGAACAAGTACACAGGGCAATGCTACATTTGCCTACACATCTGGAATATTAGAAAGCAAAGAAGCATTTTTTTTTCATGGCCAAATCCTGGTTTCCTCTCCACTAGGGAGAAAGCCAGTGGGCAGCTCTGCAGCCCACACGCTACTATGGAGCAGGGCTGCATGATAAGCTCCAGAGGGGTAGCTATGTTAATCTGTATATACCAAACACAAAGTCCAGTGGCACCTTAAAGACTAACAAATTTCTTTAGCATGAACCTTGATTTTACATATAATCCAGAATTTCTCTGAAGCCTGGAAAACACATTCCACGGGAACCATGTTTTTGGAAACATACTCTCCTCAGATCTGCCACATAAATAAAGTGCTAATATTTGTTTTCAAGGCCCTGACATTTCCTTGCTACCACCTCCCCATGTTCTAGCTCATCAGATTCTAGTCCATGCCAGAACCTAGTCCAAAGCTGCCCTCATTTTTAAAGCTTGCATAATCATCTTCCTCTGTCATTTCACACAAGTAAATGCTGGCTCCACCTCAGCTATTCCCAGTCTGAGCAACACTGTGAGCTCCTTCTTTCACAAAAGCGGCATCAAACATGCGGCCTACGGACCACATTTGGCCGACAAACCTTCTCCATCCAGCCCATGGCTGCATTCTGCAGGACCACATTCTCTCTCTCTAACAGAGAGAAAGGAAGTGTGGTCTCACATACCCAGCGCTCCAAAATGCCACAAGAATGCAAGACCTTGAGACATCACGGAGTGCTGGGTATGCAAGATTGTGCTCCACAAGACCATGCTCTCTCCCTAACAGAGAGAGAGAGTAGTATCAGGAAGCCAGTTTCACATATGTAGCACTCCTCAATGCCACAAGAGAGCCACATTATTTCTATTTATGGTACGTACAAACCCACTTGAAATACATTTAAGTCAAATGTAACCAGCCATAGCAAATAAGTTTGACACCCCATCTTAGAATCACAGAAAATTAAGGTGGGAAGGGATCTCAATAAATCTAGTCCAACCCCTACTCAAAGCAGGCTCAATCCCAACTAAATCATCCCAGCCATGGCTATGTAAAGCTGCACCTGCTCTGTAACTTCTACCATTACTTCACTTCAATAGGCCTTCTCATCTCTTGCCAGTTTATCTTAATTTCTACCCTCTGCTATTTGTAATTTTAACTTTACAACTGTAGCACTTAATCCTGTAACCTTTGCAGATATGATGCCACATCAAACAAATTTGTGCTGTACTATTTGAGAGTGAATATGGGAGTATGAGGTTGAAAACAGACTGGATGAATGAGCAAGCATCAAACCATCACCGTACTGAGCCAAATCTAACCCAATACAATCTTCCTTTATATGCTGCTCCCCAGTGTTTGAATCTTTACACTGCTTTGATTTGCTGTTACAGTATGACCTGTTTCCATGACTTACATTTCCCTGCATTTATTTCCTCCCAATCTGTAAATTTCCCCATCTTCAAAGTATCTAATGAAGTGGGATTTTTCTCCCATGAAAGCTGAAGCAATAAATAAATTTGTTAGTCTTTAAGTGCCACAGGACTCCTTGTTTGTTTTATCAATACAAGTGACAGCACTTATAATGTCTTTACTGGAATTGTGCTCACACCCTGATTTTACACAAATATTTTTCTTGTCATTGGCACTTAATTGTCATGCCAACCTGTTCCATTTCAGCCATGACCCATTCCTAAATGACTATAGGAGGTGAGCATTAGGCCCCTGTCTAAAATCAGCTAAACGTTCTTAAGTAATTCAGTTTTGATTTGTTCAAGCATAGTCAATTTGTAATGAAAAAGTGAAAAATCCTGAATTTCCCAAACTATGAAATTCAGTGGGAACCTAGGATGCTCTCAGACATTTTCATCTGTGAAACAGCCTCCTTCAGTCCATAGAACATAATGAAGAGTTTCAGTTTACTGCTGTTGAATTTGCAATGCAAGTACAGAGCCTCAGACTCTCCATGTTCTTCTCTTTAATTTACATGAATTACCACATTCAGAAGAGTAAATCTCTGGCTTAGTTTCCAATTATTTCCTTTTATACTGTATTCCATACATACAAAAAACACTCTCAAAACACAGTAGAGGCTCATCAGCATTTTTATTGTTATTGCCTTCTGCATCATTCAAGGAGGCACTCCGAAACAAGAGACATCAGACATGGAAGAAAGGAATAATCACATCACTGTGTTTTCTGCTCTGAATGGATTCAGAATCTAGACACAACTGGAGCTATCTGATTGGCTGTCAGTGATGTCATAACCCTGACTATAATGCTTAGTAATTACACAAGGCTAATTTTGTTCCTTTTTAACTTGTAAATTCTTGTCCATAATAGTAACAAGACATACCAGACAATGAATTTCACAGAGATTATTGCACTTTTGGGTGATTAAAGCTACTTGGCATTCAGCTTTAGAAAAAGTGGCAAAGAGGCAATTTCAGATATGCAGCATCTCTAGACCCATCTATTGAAATGCTCCTGTCACACCCCCAGCATATACAGCAACACCCTTCCCTCTTTCCAAAGAAGTGATCTTGTTCTTCTCTCTCACCCACAAAGCTCTGCCCATTTCTCACTTCTTCCTCCTCCCCTCTGACCATATACACATTATCTTTTCTTTCCCACCCACAACCAGTCATTTGTCCTGTCCTCTCTTCCAGATGGTGGAGTGGAAGCACTGCCCATGATTATTTTTAAACACCATTTGGCTAAGTTTCCTAAATTACATTGTTGTTCAAAAAGTGTTAAGAAAGAACATCCTTCTATTATTTTTACCTAATGGTACCCATCCTTTCAATTTTCTTGAATTCTGAGTAGTTAGACTTTCTCCATCCTCTTCACTCTTTGGTGTAGGTCCAACAATATTTATGTAGTCACTTCTCTCAGCAAATGCATGGAATCTGTAATATAAAATGGGATTTCACCTCTACGTAAATAGATCCCTAGTTTATCCAGTTGCTCATTGCGTGCAAGTCCCTGCATTACCACACCTCTGAGGCTCTTAGTTGCCCTTCTCCAGGGCTCAGTGATTTCAGGTGCTGCATTTCTATATGGTGAAGAACCCAGAAAGTGGGGTACTTCAGAAGAAGGCCATTCTTCAACATGAAAGCCCTAGCACACATGCTCTGAATTATTTCCTTACCCATCACAATGCATCAAGCATGCAATGGGCTCATAACTAATGTTGCCTGCTGATCAGGGGTATGTGCCAAAGTATCCAAGGCGCAGAGCCGTAACACGGCGATCCACAGCCCAGGGTGCGTTCCAATTGGAATGTGCCCCTTGCAATTAGCGGCGCTTGGGGCCAGCGTCGCAAAACTTGCCTTTTAAATGAGCAGCTCCATTGAGCCCCACCAGCATGCCCAGGGCAAAGCCCCATTGGCCCCGCCATAATTACGGCCCTGCCAAGGCAACCCTGGTATCTTTTTAATCAGAGCTTTCTGCAGGTTCAGAGCTCCATGAGTGACTTTATTTGACTACTGGTATACACGTCAGGGAGACAAGTACAGCCCAAATTATCCTCATTGACAAGTTACCCCAAACACTCTGAGCATGTATTTTCACAGAGCTTGAGCCACATCACCAGATTAACACAGTGTTCTACAGAAGAGAAAAGGAACAGGCCTTCCCAAAACAAGGATATACAAGAAACCAAGACACTAACCATAGGAATCCCAGGAATCTCTGACTAGACCTGTGGAACAGCTAGGTCTGCTCCTACCTCCAGGCTCCCTTCTGTTTGCACGGCCAGCAACATAGCTGGCTGCAGTGCATCTGGGCACACCAACTAGTGCAAGGTGTTACTGCGGGTCCACCAAGCATTAGCATACACATTACACTTCTGCAGAATTATTTAGCATGTATGGGATCACAGACTTTCACAGGCAGGTCTAAACATATCTATATTCTAACACCCAGGATCAATCATATCACACAGAATGGCTCTGCTCAGCTCCACTACTACAGGTGTGCGGGGCCTCCATAACATGGCATTCCTGAGGACTGTCAGAATTGTCGTTATTATGTATTTGGATTACAGTTGTGCCTAGAAGCCCAAATCAGGATTAAGGTTCCATAATGCTAGCTGTTGTAGCAGAACAGAGCAGGCAGCCTCGTGCCCCTAAGAGATTACAACATAAAAAAAGACAAGACGGACACACAAATAGATAAATTAAATAAATTGTTCAATTTCTAACTCGTTATTTACAACCCCCCTCCCCTCCCACATATAAACATCCCCCCACAAACCTATGGCCACCATTCAGGACTTTTCTGATAAGAGGGCCTCTAAAGCCAGTCACTCAATCAGGCAGTGGCAGAAGAGGCAGCAAACAGAGCTGTCAACAGGGGGTCAGCGTGGGAGCTTGGGGAGAGAGTGTGTGGTGTTCTAGTATTGTTGCAGTGCTCAGTGGGTGTTGATTTGGATGGATATTTGGGGGGGGGGGGATTCCTTTCCCATCTCACTAACAGGAAGTAGGCAGGAAGGCTATGACAAATACAGGCCCATCAGTGGAAATGGCTCAAGCTGTGAAAGAGACCACAAAAAATTATATATCCCTGGATGTGGAAGCTGCAGTGTGTACATGATTCTGGAACAGGTACCTGAAAAGAGCCTCTTTTGTATGAAATGTCACCTGATAGAGTAGAGCGAAGAGAATATCTGAGAACTGGAGATACAATTGGAAACTCTGAGTTGAGCAGATGATGGCACAAAGCCATGAGAAGAGTAAAGGGAAAAAACTCAGACTTGCAAATGGAAGCAGGACCAAAAGAACTCTGAGGAGAGACTGCTGCATGAGGAAAGTGGCCAATGGAAACATATAACTATGAGAACAAGATAAAGGCAAAGATGGGCTAGTGAAGGAAAAAGAGAGCCCAGGAACAGGTCTGCAGGGTTGGAAAAATGAAAAAAGGGCAGAGCAGGTGGTAACTGAAGGTGGGAGAGCAAACAAAGGGAAGAGCAGCTAGTTCTATACAAAGAGTGGATGAGTCAGTGGTGATACCACCAAGTAAGAGCCCCAGGAACATACAAGATGGGATGCAAGGAAAGAAGACTGCAAGGAAGAATAGGAGAGAGAATTTGCAGCCTGAAAGAATAGGTGATAGGTCAGAGAACCACACAGTCACAAAGAAAAAAAGGCAGATACACATGACTGGGGACTCCCTACTAAGAAGAACAGGCAGACCTGTAACCAGAGCGATCTCAAGAACAGAAGGGTGTGCTATCTCTTGTTGCTATGATATGGGATGTGGACCTGAGGCTGATGAGGATCTTAATGGAAGTGGGAAAGAATCCACTGATTGTCCTTCATGTAGGAAGAAGTGACACAGCTAGATTCTCACTGGAACATACCAAGAGAGACTATCCAAAGCTAGGAAAGACTTTTAAGGAAATTAAGGTCCCAGTTGATCTTCAGTGGGATTCTGCCTGCCCCCAAGGAGAACAACAAAAGGTCTGACAAGATTATGATGACCAACAGATGACACAGGCAGTGGTGCTATAAAGGAGGGCTTTGGAATATATGGCTACTGACAGGCATTCATGGACAGAAAACTGTTCTCCTGGAATGGACTTCATATGAGCAGGGAGGGAAACAGACTTCTGTGATAGAGATTGGCACAACTAATTAAGATGATAAGGAATTTGAAGGAATGTCTGGAGACATCTGGGTAATCTCCATACCTGATTTTAACATTGAAGGAGGAACATGAAATAAGAAAGTTTACAGTAGTGGGTAGGAGAATGGACACTGAAGGGAATAGGAGTGTAGACACTAGGCTGATAGGCAATACTGGCAGTAGAATGACTGTGCCAAATCAGGTAATAATTGTGAGCAAAGCCAAAACAACAAAAATTAAGATGTTTGTATACCAAGGTGAGTAGAGCTCAAAATGGAGGACTTATTAGAGCTACTGGTGCAGATATTGTAGGGATAAAAGAAACATGGTAGAATAGTAACCATGACTGGAGTACAGGTACTGGAGGATAGCTGTTTATGAAAGACAGAAATAAAGGCAAAGGTGGTGGAGTAGCATTGTACAGCAGCAATGAGGTAGATTGTAAAGAAATCAGAAGTGGTGGAATAAATAAAAAAATCTGGATAAAAATCATTTTGCGGAAGAAAGCTACCAGAGCTTTCCTTGGGTAGTGCTAAGGGTGAGCTACAAATCACCATGATCTGACCTGGATATAGACAGAGACCTCTAATGTTTTCAATAAAGTAAATACTACTGCAAATTGTGTGATTATGGGAGATTTTAGTCTCCCAGATATAGACTGGAGGACAAGTGCTAGTAATAATTATAGGGACCATATTTTCCTGAGTGTGCTAGCTGACAGGTTCCTTCACAGATAGTTGCTGATCTAAAAAGAGAGAGGATACACATTTAGATTTGGTATTGGTGAGTAGTGAGGATCTCATAGAACAACTGGTTATAGGGAACAACCTTAATTTGAGTGACCATAAGATAATTCAGTTCCAAGTAAATGGAAGGATAAACAAAAATTGATATGTGACTAGGATCTTTGATTTCAAAAAGGTTAACTTTAAAAAATTAAGGGAACTATTTGCCAAAGTGGATTGGACTGAAGAATTCATGGATCTATAAAGTGGAAGAAGCTTAGAATTATTACAGATCAAAGGTGCAGAAACTATCTGCAGCCTGTATCCCAAGGAAGGGGGAAAAAATTTTAAGCAAGAGCTGTAGTCCAGGCTGGATGACTTAGCATCTCAGATAGGTTATTAAGAGAAAGCAGAAAACCAACAAGGAGTGGAAGATGCAAGGGATCAGCAAGAAAAGCTACCACTTGGAGGTCAGAACACAAAGATAAATTGAGAAAGGCCAAAGGCCAAGCAGAGTTGAGCCTTGCAAAGGGAATTAAAACCAATAGGAAAAAGCTCTATAGCCATAGAAAACAATGAAAGAAGAAATCTGACTTGTAAGCACTGAGGATGAGAGTAAAGATAATCTAGGCATGCCAAATATCAAATACTTTATCTCATCTTTTAATGAGGCTAATGAAGATCTTAGGGATAATGGCAGGGTGGCTAAAGAAAACAAGGATCTGGAGGTAGAAATTACCACATCTGAGGTACCAGAAGCCAAACTCAAACAGCTTAATGCAACTAAATTGGGGGAGGAGTGGTTGGATAATTTCCATCCAAGAATATTAAATGAACTGGCACATGAAACTGCAAGCCTATTAGCAAAGATTTTTAATGTAGTTGAACCATGTGACTGGAGAATCGCTAACACAGTTCCAACTTTTAAAAAAGGAGAAGAACGTTTTTCAAGTAATTTTAGATGTATTAGTTTGACCATAGTAATATTCAATGTCTTGCAAAAATTTTTGAAAGAGAAAGTAGTTGAAAACATCGAGGTTAACAGTAACTAGAACAAAATACTACATGGTTTTAGAAAAGGTAGATTGTGCCCAGAGGCAGCCTTAGGCAATTGGGGGCCCTAGGCGAAGGCCTATTGTGGGGCCCCCAACGGGCCCACTGTCAGCCCCCACTGCTACCTTCCCTGTGGCCCCAGTCCCCCCTGCATCCTTAACTGCCCCATATCACACCCCAGGACTCCTTGTTTGTTTTGCTGAATCAAACTAACATGATTATCCCTCTGGAACTTATAAATTATTCTTGAGTATGGTATTTTTAAAGATCTTCCCATCATGAAGCTTAAGTTGATCATCATGTGCTTAACATAAATCAGCTAATACTGAACTACAAAGTTAAAGTGAACATTTCAATTTTTTTTAAAAAGTATGAGCATTAATTAATAAAGAAGTGGTAACATTAATGATGGCTCAAAAATAACTAAAATACCACATTTAAAATTTTGGCAGTCAAATCTTACAAATTTTTCATATAGGCTTGGGTTTATGTGCACTAGAGACATTTAATACAAATAATTATAATAAATAAAAATAAGTGAAAAGGAGGTTTCTAGTATGTAGCTATACATGAAAAACACCAAAATTCAATGGAATTCTCTGAAGTACTCAAGTTTATAATATTAAATATTAAGTACAAAAGAAGCTAAAAAATTACTTATCAAAAAAAAGACATACAGCACAGACATCACACACAGGTGTAATGATTGCTTAAGGCAGTGATTCCCAAGCGTGTGCCGCGGCAACACCCAAAGTGTGCCGTGAGAATCTGGCAGAGCTAGAGTTACAGCTCCCTCCCTGCTCAGCCCAGCCATGTGGCTGTGCAGGGCTGAGAAAAAGCAGTGGTGGCTTTTGGGGTAGGCGGAGCATGCAGCTGCCTAGGACCCCAAGCAATAAGGGTCCCCATCCTCAATTTGGTGGACAGAAATGAAAATATAGAAAAATGTAGAAATTATTCCCCTCTAGCAGAGCTAGTAGGGCTGGAAGCCCAAGCAATTTTCACTCTTGGCTCATCAAGACAAACTATCATTAGTATCTGTGCTTAGTCTGAATTACAGATTTCACCATTACCTGCCCATCACCTTCACACTGACATGCTAAAAGAGCAGGAGCAGGCAATAGACAGCACAATAGCAGGAACTTTTCCCTTGGGCTGACCTTTTAATTCCTCAGTGTGGCCATTCATTTTGCCCTTTTTTTTAATTGTGTGAAATATTGCCTTTTCCTTTTCTTTTTTACCTGTTCTTTTGTGTTTTCCTTTGACTTTGTGACAATTTTTAGTTTGGCTTTGGTTAGATCAGTTTACCAGGTAGGTCCATATAGCCTGCTACATATAAATACAGTGCTGCCCTTGGACAATCATTACAGTTGTATGTGATATCTGTGCTATCTCTATTTTTTTTGTAAGTAATTTTTCAGCTTCTTCTGCACTTACTATTTAATATTTGTGAGGGGGCAAGAGTCTTATAAACTTGAGTACTTCAGAGAATTTCACTGAAATTTGGTGTTTTTCATTTATAGCTACACACTAGGAACCTTTTTTTTTTTTACCTATTTTTATTTATTATAATTATTTGTATTAAATGTCTAGTGCACATAAACCTAAGCCCATATGAAAAATTTGTAAGATTTGACTGCCAAAATTTTAAATGTGGTATTTGTTATTTTTGAGATATCATTAATGTTACCACTTTTTATTTATTAATTAATGCTTATACTTTTTTTAAAAATTTTAAAATGTTCATTTTAACTTTGTAGTTCAACATTAGCTCATTTATGTTAAGTGAACGATGATCAACTTACAAGCTTCATGATGGGAAGATGTTTAAAAATATCATACCCAAGAATAATTTACGAGTTCCAGAGGGATACTCATGTTAGTTCAGTTCAGCAAAACAAAAAAGGAGTCCTGGGGGGTCGTGTGGGGTGGTTAGGGCTGCGGGGGGGGGGGGGACGGGGGCCATGGGTAGGGTAGTGGTGCGGGCCAATATTGAGCTCTTTAGGGGGCCCCACAAAGTAGTTTGTGGTGGGGAAACAGCTCCCAGCCTCTCAGCCAGCCTGCAAACAGTCAAGGTAAGGGCTTTGAGGGAGGTTGTGGGGGGCAGGGGGTATGTGTGTAGCAGAGGTGGGTGGCAGTGGATGTGTAGCAGAGGGTGTGTGTAGCTGGGGTGGTGAGCTGGGGGCTGGAGGGATAGTTCTGGCCCCTGCAGTGATAGGAGGGTCCATCACAGGCAAAAGGGACCTGGGGGAGGGTAGGACAGGACCCAGTGGGGTGGGAGGGAGCAGCAGTGGGGTGAGGATTTCCCCTGGGTGGCAGCGAGCCACTGTGGAGAAAGAGGGAAGTGGGTGCTGCGCCGTGCTCCCCTGCCCTACCCTCCCACTCCTCAGGTTCCCCCCCCCCCGCAAAGCCACTCTTGTTCTCCCTTCGCCTCTCCTCTCTTGCCACCCTTGTGCTGCTTCCCACATGGCTGCCCTTGTCCTCTTATGCTACCCTGCCCAGGCATGGTGCTACCATTTCTTGCATCCCCTGCAAGCTGAGCAGGTGCCATCACCCCCTGCAATGCTTACTAGACTTACGAGGTTGCTCTGGCCCTGCCCTGCTCCCCACACATTTCTGCCATTGCAAATGACTCCTGATCTCCCCTCTCTTGCCATCCCTGCTCTGCTACCCCTACTACTCTACACAGCAGCATTTCTGAACAATTGTGCCATGGTTCATATTATTTTGAGCTAATTTGAATATTCATGAGTTCTTTAATGGTGGTGTGCCTTGAAAAATTTGAAGGTATCAAGGTGTGCCACAGCAGAGAAAAGGTTGGGAACCACTGGCTTAAGGGAAGCACTATATTTAGATGTAGCAGCCTATGTGGACCTACCTGGTAACCTAAGCTAAAAAAAGCCAAAGTAAAAATTGTCACAAAGTCAAAGGAAAACACAAAAGAACAGGTAAAAAAGAAAAGAAAAAGCCAGTATTTCACAAAATTAAAAAATGGCAAAATAAATGGCCACACTGAGGAATTAAAAGCTGAGGCCACTGGAAAAGTTTCTGCTGTTGTGCTGTCTATTGCTTGCTCCTGCTTTTTTTAGCATGTCAACGCGAAGGGGATGGGCAGAGAATGGTGAAATCTGCATTTCAGATAAAGCACAGATCCTAATGATAGCTTGCCTTGATGAGCCAAGAGTGAGAAGTGCTTAGGCTTCCAGACCTATTAGCTCTGCTAGATGGTAAAAATTTCTGTGTTTTTCTATGTTTTCATTTCTGTCTACCAAATTGAAGATGAGGCCCCTTATTGTTTGGGGCCCTAGGCAGCCACCTGCTTCACCTACCCCAAAAACTGCCACTGATTGTGCCAGACCAATCTGATCTTCTTTGCCTAAGAAATCTGTTATCTTCCCAAAGGGAAAGCAGTGAATTGAATGTACGTACATTTCAGTAAGGAATCTGATACAGTTCCATATAGGGAATTATTAGTTAAATTGGAAAAGATGGGGATTATTATGAAAATAGGAAGGTGGATAAGGAGCTGGTTAAAGGGAAGAACACAATGGGTCATACTGAAAAGTGAACTGTCAGACTGGAGAGAGGTTACTGCTGGAATTCTTCAGGGATCAGTCTTGGAGCCAATCTTATTTAATCTATTTATTACTGACCTTAGCCCAAAAAGCTAAAAAGTGTGCTAACAAAGTTTACAGAAGACAAAGTTGGTAAGTATGGCTAATACACAGATGCATTGCGATATCACACAAAAAGATCTGGACGACCTTGTAACCTGTAGTAACTGAAATAGGTTGAAATAGGTCATGCGTTTAAGGACTAAGAAAAATTTGCAATGAACTTGGGATGCATCATTTGGAAGTAACAGATGTGTATTGACTAATTACAGGATGACTACAAGCTACCAATGTGATGCAGTCATAAGATCCATTAGACAAGGCATTTCCCACAGAGATGAGGATGTCTTTACCATTACCCGAGGTGTTGGTAAGACCTCATCTGGAATACTGTGTGCAGTTCTGGACACCCATGTTTAAGAACGATGAATTCAAACTGGAGCAGATGCAGAGAAGGGCTCCTAGGATGAACTGAGGAATGGAAAACCTGCCTTACAAGATTAGACTCAAAGAGTTTGGCTTCTTTAGCTTAACCAAAAGGAGGCTAAAGGGAGAAATGGTTGTTCTCTATAAGTACGGAGTTATAAATACAAGGGAGGGAGAGTGTCAAGGCTTTTTCCCCACTCTGGCACTCTGAGTGCAGAAGGTGGAAGCCCGCAACAGGCCAGAAAAGCCACTGGCCTTAAAGCCTGCTCTTAAAAATCTCCAAGGCCTCCAATTCCTGGCCTTGGAGTGGTATCACTGCCACCACCCAAATGCAAAAAACAAAAACAAAAAAAAAAAAAAAAAACCTCTTAAGACCCAGGAAGGCGCACTTGGGAATTCCTCCCTGTGAGGTACTTGCAATCCTGTTTATTCCTCTCTCAGGAAAGTGACTGGACCCCAGCTGCAATATGAGCTGGAACTGGAACAGCGTTCCCTCTAGTAGCTGCCTGTGCAGTCTAAGGCACATGCACACAAACCTCTTGCCCTACCAGGAACAGAACCAGAACTTACTTAAAAGGTAAACTCTTTAATCAAAAAGAACAGATAATAAACACAGAGAGTTGCTTCTCTGGGAACTAACTTAGGTAGTTACAGGGTAGTGGGGGGGGTGTTACATGTGCTCAGCACAGAGAAATCCAAAAAACAAGCCAAAAACAAAGAAAATACCCTGACCGTGTCTAAGTAAACATTCCCTGTTCTACCCACGCCTGGTCAGTAACAAATTTAACTTATCTCTGGTAAGGATGTTGCTGGATTCTTCCTCAGGCCCCTCTGGCCTCCTCCTGATCCTTCCAGGAGCTCTGCTGCATCCTAACAGGCCCAGGCCAGGCTGCTGTTACAATTCAAAAGCCTGCACTTCATTCCTATTGGCTGTCCTGGGACTGACTAACCAGAGTGTTAACCCCTTCCTCCCCAAGGGTTATTACAAAGAGGAATTATTTAAGTTCAGCACCAATGTGGACATAAGAAATAAAGGCTATCAAGTGGTCATCAAGAAAGTTACACTGGAAGTAGAGAAAGGTTTCTAACCATCAGAGAGGACTGAAGTTCTGGAAAAGTCTTCCAAGGGAGCATTAGGGGCAAAAAGCCTAGCTGGCTTCAAGATTGAGCTTGATAAGCAACTAACAGATCTTTAACTCACTGCAGTAAATATGCCTAATGGCCTGTGATGGAATGTTAGATGAGGTAGATTGTGAGTTATTACACTGAATTCTTTCCTGGTGTCTGGCTGGTAAATCTTGCCCCCATGTTCAGAGTTTAGCTGATTGCCAAATTCAGGGTAGGGGAGAAGTGTTCCCACAAAACAGATTTGCTGAGGCCCTGCTGGGGGCGGGGGGCGGTTGCCTTCCTCTGCAAAATGGGGCACAGGTCACTCACAGGTACATTATCTAACTCTTCCTTTCATGCATTACAGGGCAGCTAGCTAGCCCCTGGCACTGAGGCAGGACCACATATACCTACACCAGCTTCCAGCTTCCCCACTTCCAGCACTGCCCAAGCCACATAGCATGCAGCAGCTCCTCCCCCTGGCTGGCCCCAGGGCCATAATTGGGGAATGGGAGGAGCAATCAGCCTATGGAGCCCAAGGCCCCTCCCCTGTGATAAGGGTGGGGCACACCAGCCCAGAAACCTACAGAAAACCTACAAGGAATGGAAGATGGGAGGGATCTGCAATGAAAGTTCCCTCTCAGAGGTCAGAACATGTAGGCTATGTCTACACGGCACTTATCTCAAATTAACACTCGTTATTTCAAAATAAAAGAAATTAGGTCTACACGATGTTTTCTTATTTCGAAAGGACGGACCCTGTCCTTTCGAAATAAGAATCGTCATTTTGAAAAAGTAAAACCTGCCCCCCCTCAAAACAGCCGTTATTTCGAAAGGGATATTTCGAAATAACGCCATTAGACCTGTTGTTTCAAAACAACTGTTCGAAACAGCGGTCCAATTGGCGTTATTTCGAAATATCCCTTTCGAAATAATGGCCATTTCGATTGCGCAGTTTTCCTTATTTCGAAATGAGCCCTTTCGAAATAAGGGTTTTATTTCAAAATAAGCCATTTCGAAAGGACTGATTTTGAAATAAAACTGTGCATGTAGACATAGCCGTAGAGAGAACGTAAGAAAGGTCAGGCAGAGCTGGACCTTGCAAAGGGAATTAAAATCAATTGTAAAAGGTTCTATGACCATATCAATAGGAAGAAAACAAAGAAGGAAGAAGTGGAACCACCAAACATTGAGGATGAGGTAGACATTAAGGATAACGTAGGAATGGCTGAATAGCCAAACAAATACTTTGCCTATGTTTTTAATGAGAGTAATGATGAGCTTCGGGATAGTGGTAGAGCAGCTAATGGGAATAAGGATATGGAGGTGGTAATTACCATATCCAAAGTAGAAGCCAAAGTTGAACCGCTTAAGGTAACTAACTCAGGAGCCCAGATAATCTCCATCCAAGAATATTAAAGGAACTGGCACATGAAATTGCAAGTCCATTAACAAGGATTTTTAATGATTCTGTAAACTCAGCGGTTGTATTATGTGACTGGAGAATTGCTAACATAGTTCCTATTTTCAAGAAAGGGAAAGAAACAGGCCTGTTAGTTTGACCTTGTAGCATGCAAGTTCCTGGGGGAAAAAGTGAGATCAAAAGTATTAAAGGATATCAAGGTTAATGGTAACTGGGATAAAATACAACATGGCTTTACAAAAGGTAGATCCTGCCAGAACAGTCTGATCTTTTTTTGAGAAGATAACAGATATTTTTGGACAAAGGAAATATGGTGGATCTAGTTTCCTTAGATTTCGGGAAAGCATTTTATACACAGTTCCACGCAGGGAATTATTAGTTAAATTTAGAAAAAATGGAGACTAATATGAAAATACCAAGGTGGATAAGGAAGTAGCAAAAGGGGAGACTGCAGTGGGCCATCAAGAAAGGTACTGTCAAGCTGGAGGGAGATTACTATTGGAGTTTCTCAGGGATCAATCTTATTTAACCTTTCTGTTAATGACCTTGGCACAAAAAGTGGAAATGTGCTAATGAAGTTTGCAGATGACAACAGGTTGGGAAGTGTTGCCAAAACAGAGAAGGATCATGATATCATACAGGAAGATCTGGATGACATTGTAAACCAGATTAATAGGAATAGGATGAAGTTAAATAGCAGAAAGTGCAAGGTCACACATTTAAGGACTAATGAGAATTTTTCCTATAAGCTGGGGATTCATCAGTTGGAAGGGACAGAGGAGAAGGACCTGGGCATACTAGTTGATCACAGAATGACTGATGCCCATGTGATGTGGCCATGAAAAAAGCTAATGTAGTCCTAGGATGCATCAGAAGAGATTTCCAATAGAGATAGGGACATGTTAGTGACCTTACACAATGCGCTGATGAGACTTCATCTAGAATATTATGTACGCTTCTGGTCCCCCATGTTTAAGAAGATGAATTCAAACTGGACCAGGTGCAGAGAAGGGCTACAAAGATGATCTGTGGAATGGAGAACATGCATTATGAGAGGAGACTGAATATAAACTGTCCATCAGGAAATTCAGACTTGAAATTAGATGCAGGTTTCTAACGACCAGAGAGGGAAAGTTCTAGAATAGCCTTCCAAGGGGAGCTGTGGGGACAAAAAACTTAGCATGCTTCAATACTGAGCTTGACAAATTTATGGAGGGAATGGTATGATGGAATGACCTAGTTTGGCAGTTGACCAGTTTTGGACTACTGTTAGTGGACATGCCAGTTGCCTGTGTAGGGAGCTTGGATGGGGTGTATTCTAAGTTATTATAGAGAATTCTTTCTTGGGTGTCCAGCTGGTGAGTCTTACCCCACATGCTCTGGGTTTAACCAATCACTATAATGAGGCCGGGGAGGAATTTTCCCCAGGAAAGACTGGCAAGGGCTCCGGGGGCTTTTCGCCTTCCTCTGTAGCATGGGGCACAGTTCACTTGCTAGTGCATTCTCAGTACCTTAAAAGCCTTTAAATCATGATTTGAGGACTTTAATAACAGTCATAGGTTACAGGTTTATTACAGGAGTGGGCAGGTGAGGTTTTGTGGCCGGCACTGTACAGGAGGTCAGTCACTAGATGATCATATTGGTCTGTTCTGACCTTAGACTCTGAGTCTTAAAATAAATAATAATGAATGGAACAACGACAGCAGGAGTATAAGCATGTAGGCTCGCAAAAAGTTGTTGGATTAGGTGGTGCAGGACAAGAGATTTGAGGAGATTTGGGTAATGAAGGCTAAGGCAAAAGCCAAGAGCAGAAAAACTAAAAGATGGAATGATGAAGCAAAAAGGGCAATAAAAGAAGTGGCTGTAGGTGGAATTATATGGCCACAAAAAACTGCACAACAGAGTAGAAGCAGTAGTAACCAGGGTCATGAAGCAGACAAGAAAAGCTTTCCACTGACAAACTCTACAAAATGAAGAAGAAGAAATAAAAGACAATCATTAAGTTGGAAAACTGATGTATTATTTGGACGGGAACCAAAGAGAGACTGACAGTTTACTTGTGACTCAAATTACAGGAGGACTCTCGGGGTGAGTATTGTGGTTGGATTAAGTAATCTGTTCCAGAAAACAGTTAATCACACCAGCAAGTAGATATTTAAATGAATTAAGCACTCAACAGTGAGTGTTCACTGTGGGATGTATATAGAGGAACATGTGGCAACATGTCTAGCCTGTATCAGAAATACCCCACTGGGGAGGAAAAGAATCAAACTATTAAGGTTGCAAACTCTCACAGACCCATGGAAGAGAATATTGGTAGACTATACAAGAGAATTACCTAATGGTGTTAGAGGGAATAAATATTCTTGGTAACTGTATATGCTTTTAATAGATATATAGAAGTTTTTCCAACACCATACAGCTACCACAACAGTGAAGGTGCTAACAAAGAAGGTATTCTCTAGGAATAGGTGGAGTCTTATTACCCTATCACAGTTGTTTTCAAATCATGGGTCGAGACCTATTATTAGATCACAGACCCTCACATACTGGGCCATGGCACCCCCTGCTGCCACCACTGCAAGACTGGAATGCATTGCTCAAAGATGTAACTTTTGGGTTGCAGGTATAAATCATGATTTTTTTTTTCAACTGAGTCCCCCATCCAAAAAAAAAAAAAAAAGGTTGAAAATCACTGCCCTATCATCCTCAAGATCAATGGCTCTCAACCTTTCCAGATCACTATACTCCCTTCAGGAGTATCATTTATCTTATGTACCCCCAAGTTTCACCTCACTTAAAAACCACTTGCTTACAAGATCAAACATAAAAATACAAAAAAGCAGAACAGCACATTATCACTGAAAAAGTACTTACTTTCTCATTTTACCACATAATTATAAAATAAATCAACTGGAATATGATATTGTACTTATAGTTCAATGCACAGTGTATAGAACTGTTCAGCAAATCATAGTTTAAGTGAAATTTTAGTTTGTGCTGACTTTGCTAGTGCTTTTTCTGTAGCCTGTTGTAAAACTAAACAAATACGTAGATGAGCTGATGTACTCTCCTGGAAGATATCTAGATAGACCCAAGGGTGCATGTACCCCTGGTTGAGAACCATTGCTCTAGCTGTTTGCACATTGATTGTACCCCTTTTTAAGTACAGGCACTATATCTGCACTTCTCCAGTCCTCTGGAACCTCACCCATATTCCAGGAGTTCTCAAATTTAATCACTAATAGTTCCAAGAGTGCTTCAGCTAGTTTCTTAAGTAACCCTAGAGCAGTGGTTCCAAACCTGGGGTCCACGGACATGTTGCAGGGAGTCCACAGAGCCTCTCCCTACTGGGGCCGGAATCCAGCTGCAGCCCCGATGCTCCCCACCAGGTCTGCCTCCCTCCACCCGTGGCCAGATCCCAGCAGGGGGATGGGACCACAGCAGCTCCCTGGCAGGGGCAATGGGAAGGGGACATAGCCACCACAGCTTGGCTTCCCAGAGGCATGGGCCATGGTGGTGGCAGTGCTACTCACCGGCTGTCCCAACGGCACCGCCAGAGTGGTGGGGGCCAGAGTCTGCCTGTGCAGGCCAGATTACATAATCAGCCAGAGGGCTGCAAAGTTTTTTTTTGTTTTGTTTGGTTTGGGTTTTTTTGGTTAAAAAGGGGTCCCCCAGCCTGAAAAAAGGTTGGAAATGACTGTTCTAGAGTTTATTAATCTAAACTCCCCTAACAATTCACAGCACCGACTCAGCTCTTGTCAACATTCGAACAGGATTGATCCTATCCACAGGCCATGCCTCTCTTGCCAATGACTTTATTCCTCTAGGCCAGTAGTTCCGATTCTAGCATCTGGGAACCCCCAAAGGTCCACAAACATGTTGCAGGGGATCCACGGAGCCTCTCCTTACTGGGGCCAGAATCCAGCTACAGCCCTGATGCTCCCCGCCAAAGCTGCCTTTCCCCTCCTATGGCTGGATCCTGGCAGGAGGATGGGGCTGCGGCAGCTCCCTGGCTGGGGCAATGGCAGAGGGCCATAGCTGCTGCGGCTTAGCTCCTCAGCGGCATGGGCCATAGTGACGGCAACACTGCTTGCCAGCTATCCCAGCTGCACCGCCAGAGTGGTCTGGGCCGGAGTCTGCCCACATGGGACAGATTACATAATCAGCCAGGGGGGCTGCAAAGATTTTTTTTTTTTTTTTGTTAAAAAGGGGTCCCCAGCCTGAAAATGTTTGGGAATCACTGACCAGGAGTAACTTTCAACAAGCCTTGCTGAATAGAAGTAATGGACCTCCATGTTCCTTCCTCTTTCTACTAATGCATATACAGAATCTCTTGAGATTGTCCTTTGCCAGATTTAACCAGAGGTGGCTTTAGGCAACTGGGGAGCCCAGGCAAAGACCTATTGTGGGTCCCTCTAAAGGGCCTCCTATAGACCCCCACTGCTGCCCCGCCCATGGCCTCATTCCGCCTAACTGCACCCCTCCCTGGGACTCCTTGTTTGTTTTGCTGAACCAAACTAACATGACTATCTCTCTGGACCTCCCAAATTATTCTTGGGTATCATATTTTTAAAGATCTTTCCATGATGAAGCTTGTAAGTCAAACATCTTTCACTTACCAGTAATATAAATGAGCTAATGCTCAACTAAAAAATTATGTGTATTAATTAAGAAATAAAAAGTGGTAAAATTAATGATGGCTCAAAAATAACTAAAATACCACATTTAAAATTTTGGCAGTCAAATCTTACAAATTTTTCATATAGGCTTGGGTTTATGTGCACTAGAAGTTTAATACACAAAATTATAATAAATAAAAATAAGTGAAAAGGTTTCTAGTCTGTAGCTATACATGAAAAACACCAAATTTCAATGAAATTCTCTGAAGTGCTCCAGTTTATAAGACTCTGGCCCCCTCAAAAGTACAAAAGAAGCTAAAAAATTACTTACCAAAAGACAGACATACAGCACAGACATCACACACAACTGTAATGATTGCTTGAGGGCAGCACTGTATTTGTATGTAGCAGCCTATACAAACCTACCTTGTAAACTGAGCTAACCAAAGCCAAAGGAAAAATTATCACAAAAGGAAAAAGCAAAAGAAGTACAGGTAAAAAGGAAAAGGAAGTCAAAATTTTCACAATTGGGTTTAAAAAATAGCAGAATAAATGGCCACACTGAGGAAGTAAAAGATGAGACCATTGGAAAAGTTCCTGCTATTGTGCTTGCTCCTACTTTTTTTAGCTTGTCAGGGTGAAGGTGATGGGCAGATAATGGCGAAATCTGCAATTGAGACAAAGCACAGATCCTAATGATAGTTTGCCTTGATGAACCAAGACTGAAAAGTGCTGAGGTTTCCAGAGCTACTGGGCCTGCTGATGGGAACAATTTCTATATTTTTATTTCTGTCCACCAGATTGAGGACGGGGCCCCTTATTGCTTGGGGGCCCTAGGCAGCTGTCTGCATCACTTGCCCCTAAAGCTGCCTCTCAATTTAACTTATTTTGTGCTTTAGCCTTTCTGATATTGCCCATAAACTTAACATGTTTCCATTTGGTGAAGATTTCTTTTGGATTTTCAGGTCATTAAAGAGCTCCTCATGAAGCCATTTTGGCATCTTACTGTTTTTCTTATCTTTCCTTCGTGATAGGAAAGTCTGTGGTCACTACTTTAATATGGTCTCTTTGAGAACCCTCAGTCAGTATTTGAATTATAGGATGTTGTAGGGAGAATTGGACCCTTTACTACTTTTAGGAGCTACCTTATTTCTGTCTTCTGGCCACCTTACTTCTCACTACTGTTTAAATGAAGGTAAGCCACTTGGCATTCACAGGCCCCCAACTTCTTTATATTATTAGCATTGTCGTCAGGTCTCATAAAATGCCTTTATCCCTCAGAATAGATTTTCTTCCAATAGGACCTTACCTATAAATTCTCAGAATTTGTTCAAGTCTGCTTTTTGTTTTAAAATCTATAGTTGTCCTAATTCTGCTGCTCTCACTCCTTCCTTTCCTTACAGTTGTGAAATCTATCATTTCATGATCACTTTCACACTAATTAGCTTAAGATTTGCGACCAATTCCTCCCTATCAGTCAGAATCAAGTCTACAATAGCTGTCTTCCTGGCTACTTTCTCCACCTTCTAAAACAAGAAATTGTCCCCAGTATATACCAAGAACTCATTGGACATTTTGTATTTTGCCAGATTAGCTTTCCAACACATAGCAAGCATGACTGCCAACTATGGCCACTGCAGCCTCTGCATAGAGCTGACAAACTGTAAGTCAGTAAGATGTTCAATTTATGGTTCTCTCTACTCTAACCCCATTCAGTCACTTTACTGTCTAATCTGAATGCTATGACTTGTCAGAACTTTAACTGTGAGCTACCTGGGACACAGCCTGTCTTTTCCTAGGTGTTTGCACAGCACCCAATATAACAAGAGTTCTGAATTCTTTTTCTGTTGCCCACAAATACTACTGCAATTCAGTAATAAAAAATCAACCATGTGTTTCAACATATATTTGCATCCATTTTCCCCCTGCAGAGCCATTAATGGAAACAGCTGACAGGCAACTCAGTATATAAATGAGAAACAGACTTTGAGAGAGACACGAGCACATGAGTGGAAGGTGGTTTGGTCTGAGCACAGGAACTCCTGAGTTTTAATCCCAGCTCTTTCCTCTGTGACCTTGCACAAGCTATTTTACCTCAGTTTTATCATCATCAGTAAAATGGGAATACTGCTTGCTTACCTCCTAGACATGCTGTAAGGATTCACATGTTCCTATCTGTACAATCTTTCAAAATAATGAAATCACTTAAGTGCTAATAATAGTAGTACTATTCCTCATACCTTCCAGAGGTCAGTTGGCTCAGCTCCTTTAAGAAAATAATAGTTTCTTCTTCCCTGGCATTAAAAGATACTGTGTGGATTGGGTATGGACTGTTAGAAAGCTTCTCCAAGAGTAGCTGCTTCATGTCCTTTGGCACATCACCCACAATAAAGTAATAAACAGCTTCAATCTATGGTAGATACATTATATCAATAAACAGAAAACAACAGGAAAGCTTATTATGAATATAGCTGCTTTGCATTTATTCTAACAATGCACTGTGTTGACAGCAGAAAAGAAAACTGGTTAAGTTCGCTCATTAAAAGGGTCAAAAGACAGAGACTTGGTTGTCCTTCTCACTTATACTGGTGTAAGCCAAAGGTAAATGCCACTGAAGTCAGTGGAATTACACTAGCATAAAGCTGATTGAAGTGACAGGAGAACCAGGCCCACAACTATCACACACAGTCCTTGAGACAGAATAGGCAATAACTACAGTATTGCAGGTACTGTGCAACCTTCCTCCCCCTCCCCCCCAAAAGAAGCCACTCCACCTCTGCACATACGGAGTAAAGAGCTCTGGAGTCCCCAAATAAAGAACAAACTGATTGAGCCTCACAAGGTATTTAAGAAACCACCTCTGTGTCTACATGTTGTTGCATGGTACAGTCCTATAATAAAGCAAATTCAATCCTTCATTAAACCCAGTAAGTGTTTCCATTTTGCCTTCCAAAGGGTTTTTGAGCTCTGGCTATAACTCCCAGTTCAAGGAGACATACCCATGCTAGCTCTGATGGAACTAGCATGCTAACAATAGAGTGTAGCCCCAGCAGCAAAGTTGTGGGAGAGACTAGCCCCTCTGAGTGGATGCCCAGCATTCTGGACCACTATGTATTTGGGTGACTACCTTGTCCCAGCACTTGTGATGCCATAGCCACACTCTTTTTAGCGCACTAAATCAGAGCTAGAACAGGTATGTGTCTTTGAACAAGGAATTACAGCCCCAGCTTCAAAGTATAGACCCACCCTTAATTGCACAAGCAATGCATTGAGACGACTCATGGGGTCAGAAGTCCCAAGATTTCTGCAAGCATTGAGCTGCCCTTGAAAGGCTTGCTTTATTTGGAATGCTGTTGGGGGATTAGGGAAGTGTAGGGGGCTCTGTCATTCTCACCTTGTGCCTCTCCAGCAGTACGTTTAGCTCCTCTACCCAGCAGCCAAGCCTGAGCGGAAAGCAGTGGGGATAAGCCACCACCTCTCCAGCTGGGCTCTCACAGGCAGCCACCACACTGCACAGAGGCAGTGGCTTGAAGCAGTCACCCTCACCTGGCAGGAAAAGCAAGCTGCTCCATCCTGTCCCCTCTGCTCCTGGGCCTGGTCACCCAAGCGAGCAGGAAACACACCAACGGAGAGGCACAGCTTGAGGACGACAGAATCCTCTTGGTCTCCCAACAGGTAATTCTGCCAGGACACAGATAGCACAGCAAACCTAGACCAGGCATAGTGTCAGGGGCCACTTGGCAAGGCACTAGGCATAGGCTCCCTCTGCTTAGCCCCCCAGGTAGAAGCATTATCTGCACCACTCCCCCTGCTGAACTGTCTGTGAGAGCATGAGTGCTCCAGGAAGAAACTTTGTTTCTGTGGTACGTGACCCCCAGCTGCCCCAAAGGGATATGTTCCCCCACCCTTCAACCCCATTCTCCAGGATCCAAGGGAATTGACTGCCCTGGCCCAGGAAGGTTCCTCCCAGAGGCAAGATGTGGGGTGGTTACCGTGCCCCTGACCCACTATCATCCTCAGGTGCAGGTCATCTCAGCTTAATAAGTCATCATCTCAGCCCCCTAAATCCCTAATGAGCTAATAGACTGACACATGGGCATCTTTATCCCAATTCTTACCACATGAACAGAGAAGGCAGCATTCTCCCACTACCCCATACAGTTGGCAGGTGTTGGGAACTGCAGGTTAAATAGTGCTGTCTCACTCAGGTAGGTGTAACTCAGTTTCCACCCTAGCTATAAGGAAGGTGGGAACAGCCCTCTGGCAGAGTGACCTAGGATTGGAGACAGTTAGGTCTTGAGAAAAGTGGGGAGTAGCTATACTTTGAGATGAAGTTTTAGGCTAAGTTTAAAAAAACAAACCAATCACACAGGAGCAGTGAAGTCTGGGGAAAGAGCTTAGCTCAAATAAGGGTAATAAGGAATTATATTTTTGAGGAAGCCAGCCCCCCAGGAGCAAGTCACTTTACGACTCTACAGAGAGGTGTGGGTCCACCAGTTTATGCTATGCTACAATGAACAGGCCTTATTGAAAATTCATTTTAGCAGGGGTTGTAATTAAATGCTCTTCCATAATGGCCAACAGCATAAGGACACTCCTTGACAGCATAGTAGCCCACCATTGTCTTGAAAAACAACAATAGGGTACACATGAGGCTCTCTATCACCAAGCAAGCGATTTTATATTCTCTTCAGACCCAGACCTACAAGGCCCGATAAGCCTAAATTTTTTCAGCCAGACAATACCACAATTTTGTAAAGGTGTCCCAAAAAACAGACACTGACACATCATTTTTTAAAAGAAAAGAAAAAATTCATCTTTGGACAAAATTCCTCACCCAGTTTTATTTTAGTATCAATTTACACAAAAAACACTATTCATCCAGGGTGACATCCAAGCCAGGGAGAGAACTATGAGGGCTATGCCCTCTCTCACATTCCACTTCAAATAGTTTCTCAAAATAAGATTTAAGTGGAACCTGGCACTGGCCTTTTCAGAGGAGAAAGTTTTTATCCCCTGTGGAAACTGATAACTCAGTCCAAACACAGTGGACCAAATTTACTGTTAAATTTAGTTTCAGGGGAATTGTATCAACTTTCACCAGTGGTGACTTTGGCCCAATGTATGTCTGCTGCTACATGTATGGAGTGGCTGGCTCAGATGATGGCATATATTTTTTATATCCTTTAGCGAGTAATGTAATATGACCCTATTTAAAATAAATATAATTTAACTGCAAAAAATACTTGTTATGCTTTGGGCACTGTTCCTACAAGAGACTTGCTCAACCTGTTGGTGAGGCTACAATCTGGATGTCACATGAGAGGTTACAGAACTCCTAAAGTCAGCTAGCACCAAGTTAAAAGCATCCTTATTTATTATCATATCATATCATATATCATATCTCTATTTCTGGATTTTCTTGTTTATTTCAATAAGCAATACAAAATAAAAATGACTTCCTTTTCTTGAGTAATATTAAATATCAACATTTTCATAAACTTCTAATTTTGAAAAGTATATCTGGGGAAGACACTGGAGAGCAAAAACAAACATTTATCTTACCCATCATAACATCAGAATGCATTTACTCTTTATGCTCCACAGCAACATAAAAACAAGTTCTGCTTTCAGGACTTGATGTATTTACATACAAAGGCTATTAGTAAATATGGCCTGCAACTCTACTAGAAAGGAATACCTTCTACATAACCACGAGTTCTTGTACCGATACTTAGCCTTCACAATTCATTAGGGTAAAACTTGCAAACAAGCTCTCCCACTGGATATTCTTGGGTTTAATGGAGACATCAGAAGAGATGTATAAACTCACCGTCTCATCATTTATGGCTTCCAACAGAGCCTCAGTAGAGCTGGTGTGGCTGACAGCTGACACATGCTCCAACTGCGAGAGCCATTTAATAGCAGATGCTACAGAACGCTCAGACACAGGAACAGCTTTCTGTTGCCACCTCACAAGATCTTGAGCAGCACTGAAAAATAATATCACTATGATTAAGTATGAGTAATGAGGAGCCCCAGGCAACACCAAAAGCCAAATTCAAAACATTTCTACTGCATTAGACCTTGAATAACAATAACCAACCACCTTTGAGTGGGTGGTATTCCATTGATAGGACAGTAGTTGAAATACACATTTCTAAAACCAGGCTAGCAATAAGATAAAGCAAGGCAAAATAAAACCCTCATAAGACATTACACATTTGAAAAATTGTTTTCTAAGGCATTTTTTTCAAACCACAGTTAAGATAACTACAGTAGGATAACTGCTTTAAGATCAGTTTCTAGGACATAATTTCTATTAAACATGCAAGAAATAATACAGAAGACCTATCTGAGAAGCAGATGACTAAACAGGCTGATGGGCTGATGGGGAGGGAATAGAAATATTTCAACAATAAGAAATAATCCGCTTATAACTGTTTTTTAGCTTGGGAACACATTCTCTAAAAACTTGTCTAGTCTAGTCCTTAAAAACACATGAATAGGTGTTATAAAAACCTAGGTTTCATTTCTCCTTTTACCCAAACTTACCAAGTTAACTTTGTTACTGATAGGTCATTTATAGCCTCTGTGTCATCCATAAGATGAGGTTAACACCTAGCTATCTACCAAACCAGAAAGTTGAGATGCTGAGTTTGTTAGTGTTTCTAAAATGTGTTGAGGTTTTTGCCTCAAAGGCATTACAGAAGTGCAATGTACATGTGCAAACACAAAGAAAAACATATGATACTAATATCTGACATTCCAGAAAACATCATTCTGGAGAACAAACAAGGAGTCCTGTGGCCCTTACAGACTAACAAATTTGTCTGTTTTGCTGATCTAGACTAACACGGCTACCCCTTTGAAACTTGTCATTCTGGAGAGTTTCTAGCAAATCTGGAAGAGTAACAGCATCCTGTCACAGACTTTTTTGAGAAGATAAAATGCATTTGTATGTTAAATTCCCCTTCACTGCCTGATAAATTCAGCAAATACTTTAATTGCTGTGCCTGAGTTTTGCAGAACACCTTAAAAAAAAAAAAAAAAGACGACGAAGTTGCATGTGTTTTTCAAAGGCCACGTAAGCTCATTTCTGTTCTTCAAACCTCAAGCACACTAGAAGTCTGGGTACTAAACATTTCAGGACCCCAGAATCAAGTAAAAGTCACAATGACTTTAGGAGTCACAATCTAATTTTTTGTAGACTTTCTGGAACCAATTTTCAAACCACTATGAATTAAAATTGCTCACAAACCTTTGTTTACACTTGACTTACATGCATTCAAACACCATCCATACATGAATGTAAATCAAGATTTGTGTGGGTGAACAAATATACTTGCATATTAATTTAAAAACTTGAGCCTACTTATCATTAAAGTACAAATTAATTTACTCATATTAGGCAAGTAATAGTTTTTTTGGTTAAGGCACTGGAGTTGGACTTAAGACATCTGAGTTGTTTCCCAGCTCTGCTACTGTGTGATTTACTGCAGAACATGAGGCAAACAGCTTTCTTTTCCTGCGGCAGAGTGCCCCACCTATAAAATGCAAATAGTAATACAGTACTAAGAATAAGACAGATTAAGAAAAAGTAAATCTGTTTTCTGCAAGGTAGAAACAGTCTCTTATTACATGAATGTACAGTGCCTAACAAAATGAGGTGCCAAACTTGGTGGGAGCCTCTATATGCTACCAAAATACACATAATTATGATCATTGCTACTGCAGTAAGATTATCATCACAATACCAATCTATACTCCACAGCACGTCTTTTCATCTTGTAAACAAAAAGTTAAAAATAAATGCCATTTCCCTTACCAAATGAGGTTACACTTGGCAAGCTGGACCACCTGCTGTGAGAGGACCATAGAAAGTGCACCACGGCACAGGTCAAATTCAGCTTTACATACAGTGCGAAAGTCCAGAACAATGGTGATGCAAGATTCCTGAATCACTCCAAATAACTGCCGACTCTCACTGCTTACCCATTCCATTCTCTGCTTGTATAGTTCCACAGCTTCATTTAGACAGTCCACAAAATGAAGAATTAGTTCTTTTTTGGCCGTAAGCTTTATTTAAACATGAGAGAGAATGAAAATGAAGATAAAAAAACAAATAAATCAAAGCAGTCTTAAGTCCAGACAAGCTGCAATGACTAGTTTGTAAAAGGACAGATATGCCAAGCAAGGTAGCAATGAAAACCACCCATTTTTCTTCCATTATTTCAACAGCAAATACTTGACAAATGCCCGAGTCACACAAATAAAATACAAAAGCCATTGTACTTTATCTTAATTGCATTCCACAATATTTAAACAAGCACAAAACACTGTCAACTAATTTTTCTGCATTGCTTGTGACAAGAGTAGAGCAATGTAAGGCAGTGTTTTCAAACTTTTTTCCTTGGGACTCAAAAAAAAAAAAAATCATTTATGCCAGCTACCCAATAATTACATCTTTGAGCAATGCATTCCAGCCTTTTGGTGGTGGCAGTAGAGGGCTCTGTGACCCAGTATGTGAGGGTCTGTGACTCAGTACTGGATCCTGACCTGTAGTTTGAAAACCACTGTTGTCAGTGACTTAAAAGAAATGGGAGTGTTAGGGAGGGACAGGACTGTAGAACAGATGGATGAATGAACTGGGGGACCTTTGAAACTAGTTATTAATTTAGGGCAAGATTCCGACTTGCTCTTAAAATGATGAATACGGAGAATGTACTGTTCTTTTGTTCAGTGCAATTTCAGTATTGTCTTTAAGAAGCAGCTGAAAGGAAATTAAATTAGTTCATTGTTGAGCTAGTATTTCTGCTCAGGATGCCCAACATTCAATTTCTATTAGGACCTAAATATTTGTATTTAGGTATTTGGTATAAATTTCATGCATAAATGCAATTTAAAAACAATAACCAACCTCCTCAAAGTTCCTGCCCCATCAATAAATTAAGCAGAGTGAAGCCCCACCACTGGGAAGGAAAAGAAAAATATACACAGCTAAAATCTTCTCTGGACCTTAGGAAAGTCACCCAAAGGTTCTAGGCAAAGATATAGGCAATACCCTGTCTCACATACATAAGAAAAGCCATATGGTATCGAAACAATAGTCCATTTGGACTTCTAGCTCAATACCTTGTCATCTGACACCAGTCAGTGACAGAGGCTTCAGAGGGAATGAACAGAGCAGGGAAATTAGCAACTGATCCATCTCTTGTCATCTAGTCTCAGCTTCTAGCAGTCAGAAGTTTACAGATACCCAGACCATTTGGCTCCAACCCTGACTATCTTGACTACATAGGCAGCTTTTGGGGTAGGCGAAGCAGTAATCTGCCTAGGGCTCAAGCAGTAAGGGGCCCCGTAGCTTACTGCAGGGGGTGGTCACCTGCTTCACCTAACTCAGGGTTGGCACCCCAAAAAAGAGCCATTCCCCCCATCCTCCCACCACATGAGCCCAGGTGGCTGAGCAGAAGCACCGCGGGCTCTAGCACTCACAGGGAAGATGGGCAGGGGGCCTCAGACTGCCAGAGCCAGAGGTTGCGCTGCCCACCCTCCATCCAGCAGGGGCGAAGCAGTGCTCACTGCCTACGCCTACCCAGTCGCACCTCCCCAGGGAGTAGAGAGCAGCTGGCACAGAGCTGTGGCTTGAGGGAGCAGGGCCCTGCAGCAGCCCACTCCAAAAAATTGAGGCCACTTTGCTCCCAGCAACCCCAGACTTGAACAGAGGCTGCCTCGTCCCCAGGCCATGGATTGGGCCCGTTTAAAAATTAGCCTAATGCTCCACTTATCTGATACAGAGGCAGATTTAAGCGATAGGCTACATAGCTATTAGGAGGAGGTCTGCAATTTCATATACAAGTTCCTTCAGAACTCTTTGGTGAATATCATCTGGTCCTCAGGACTAACTGCTCTTTAATTTATCAGTTTTCAACTCCAAAAACTCCTCTATTGACACCTCAGACTGTGGCTTTTTCTCAGATTTGTAATCAAAAAAGGATGGCTCAGGTTTGGGAATCTCCCTCGCATCCTCTGCAGGAAAGGATACTAATGCAAAGAACTCATTTGGTATCTTTGCAATAGCCTTGCTTTCACTGACTGCTCCTTTAGCACCTCTATAGTCCAGTGACTCCAGTGTTTGTCTAGCAGGCTTCCTGCATCTGATGTACTTAAAATAAATATTTTTTTGCATCTTTCTCTAGTTTCTGTTCACATTCTTTTGGCCCACCTAATTCTACTTTAACATTTCACTTGCCTGAGTTATGCATCTATTTACCTCACTAAAATTTGATTTCCAATTTTTGAATGATGCCTTTTTGCTTCTAATCACCTTTTTACTCTGCTATTTAGCCTTGGTGGCGCTTTTTTTTTTTTTTTTTTGGTCCTCTTGTTGTTTTTATATTATACTTGGGGTATGCATTTATCTTCAATGTATATTATGGTGTGTCGTGGGGCAGGCTCTCCCTAGTGACCTCTGGTGGGCAAGGTACCAGGTGTATGTGCAGAGAGTAGGTCCCCATAACTTCTCTAGCACATGATACTGTCACAAACACTGTGTCTTTTAGTTAGCGCAGTATGGCCTAGCGTCCTCAGAGTCTCTATGCAACACACAAACACAGCTCTCAGCTCAAGGTAGCATGGCCTAGTGGCCTCAGAGTCAATACCAAAGTCTTCAAATAGCCTTCAGTTCAGGGCAGTACAGCCTAGTGGCAATAGAGTCAGTATATCGAGTCTTTCCAGCAGCCCTTGTGTTGGGGCAGCATGGCCTAGGGGCCACAGAGTCAGTGCTAAAGTGAATCCTATGGGGGTAAAGCATCCAGGTAGGGGCGCTCAGACCCAACCACTCCTCTGAGCCCCAGCCCAGGGCCCTACAGGTGCTGAGGTTATGGTACCCAGTCAGCGAAGATCCCGACCAAAACATGTCAACCGGCCTTTCACTCTACCCATGGCTCACCCCTTTGAGTCCTCTGGGCTACTTCCTACCGGGGATGCTGTCAGTGGTTCCCTGCAGATCCTCAGGTCGAGCTTGCTGCAGCTGATGCCTCGGTAATAGCTGTAAGATGCTCATCGTGGTGCAGATCCTCCTCCAGGCTCCCTCTGGAGTCAGACTATCCCACAGGTGGTGGCTGACGCAGCTCCTGATCAGGAGCTTCTAGCGTGTGTCAGGGGCATCACTAGGGTGGGGAGGGAACTGGGGCACGGGCCCAGCCCCCACCCCCAGAGGACAGGCCCCACCCCCAGCCAGAAGGCCACACCCCCTGGCCAGGGATAGGGCCAGGGGGAGGCCGCGCCGCCGCCGGCAACTAGGCCGCAGTGCGGTGTGGCGCAGCCTGGCCCAAAGCAGCCATTAGAGGCCGGGCCTGCCGCCGCAGCTGCAGCCGGGCCCCGGCAGGCCTGGCCTCCAGTGCCCACTTCTGGTCATGCTGGGCTGCACCGCGTCACACCGCAGCCTAGCTGCCGAAGGTGGCACAGCCTCCCCCTGGCCGGGGGGCGGGGCCTTCTGGGCAGCCAGCTAGGCCCTGGATCCCTGGCCATAGACACGGCCGCTGCGGCCGCGACCCGCTGGGGATCGGACCCCGGATCTCCGGCCCGACTGGGCTGGAGATCCGGGGCACTGGCACTGGGACCCGGGGCACGTGCCCCAGGGTGCCCAACGCCAGCGACGCCACTGGCGTGTGTCCTTTCTCTTCGTTGGTCAGCCCTAACTGAGCTGAGCTGCAGCCTTTTATACCCGGACAGCAGCTTGAGCATGCTTAGCAGGGCCTAAGGGGCAGAGCTTCTTCCTTCCCTAGTCTATAAGGGGCTGATTTAGTGCGGTGTGTATCTACCCCATCACATGGTGTTTTTAAATACAGTGGGGACCCATTACCGCGCAACCGGTTTGCGCACGGAACAGGTTAACACGCGGTAATGGGATGTCCCCCAAAGGCCCCAAAGTAATGCGTGGGTCCCATTAATGCATGTTGCGTAAACAGGACCAGGAGTGTCATTGCCTCAGAGACGGACCCCAGGCCCCAGCCCAGGCCCCACTCCCCAGCCCCGCTTCTGTGCTGGGGTCCGAGCCAGCCTCAGGCGCCTGCTGATGCCAGCCTGGCCCTGGATCCCCGGCCAGGGACAGGGCAGGGAGTGGCAGCTGCCACCGCGTGTTGCCAGACCTAGAATGGGGCTGGAAGTGGCAGCCGCTGCTGCTCCCTGCCCTGTCCACAGCTGGGGATCCGGGGCCAGGCCGGCAGCAGCAGGCGCCTGAGGCTGGCTCGGACCCCAGCACAGAAGCGGGGCCAGGGGCATGGCCCGCGGCCAGGGAGTGGAGCCTGGGCCGGTGCCCCGGAGAAGGCCTTCTGGTCCCATTTACATGCAGGCCAATTTACATGCTCATCCTCCGACACCTGCGCATAAATGGGTCCCCACTGTAGTTTCCATATAGCTCCTAAGCATGTTACTCTTGCGTCTTTAATTTCTCTTTAACTAGCTTTTTCATTTGTGTGAAGTTACCCTGTTGGAAGTTAAATGCTATTGTAGTAGGTTTCTTTTGGTATTTTTCCCCTTAAAAGGAGGTTACTTTCAACTACATTATAGCCATGATTATCAGGCAGTTCAGCTATACTTGCCTATTGGACCAGACCCAGTGCACATATTAGGACCAAACCAAGAACTGCCTCTCCACTTGTGGATTCTGGGACTATCTGCTCCAAGAAGCAACCATTAATAATCTCTAGACATTTTCTCTCTGCATCCCATCCTGAGGTGAAATGTGCCCCAGTCAATAAAAGGATAGTTGAAAATCCCCATTATTATTGGGTTTTCTGTCTTTGTAGGCCAAGTTCCCTGAGCATTTCACAATCACAGTCCATCCTGATCAGGGGGTTGATGATATGTATCTACTGATTATTAAAACATAATTTTTAGACACAGAGATTCTGTTCTACACATTGATTCATTGAAGATTTTTACTATGATCTATCCTAACGTAGGTAAATTCAATTACATGCTGCCCCCCCCCACCTCCCATAGGTTCTCCAATAAGAAACATACAAGCTTGAAGATTAAAAGTTTTCAAAATAAAATTCCATCAGAAGTAGAAACTTTGAGCTCTCCAGCGTCAATCTGTAAGCCTTCTTTGTCCACTTCCTACCTTAAACTGTCTATTGATATTATCTGGTGTACCCCAACATTCCTGTAAACCAGAGGTGTCAAACTCATTCAATGTATGGGGCCACATTGGAGGACAGGACACCTGTCACAGGCCATGTGTCCACATGGCTCTCCAACCCTTTCTCCTGCCACATTCAAGGCATCATGGGCTTCCTTCCCCACCCTCCCTGCAACCCTGCAGGCTCTCCAACACCTGCCCTTTTCCCTACCCTGTAGGCTCCCCTTTGCTATTCTAGTTCCCTGACCCCATTCTCCTATTGTGCAGGTCCAAGACCCCCCTTCCCCTGCTTGGCCACTCCCAGATTCCCCTTTATCTTCCCCCAGCACAGCTTGGTGGCAAGCAATCAGTCTCAGTCACAGCCACAGGCAAGGTGGGCTCCTGCCTCCCCCCCCCCACCTATTCTGTCAGTCATTCAGCATGGTGGCCTTTGGTTGGCTCTGTCCCAGCTGGCTTTCGATTGGCTCATTCCCACGTGGGCCTCACTCACTGTTTTCTTTTCTTATTTGTGATTTGTGCAATGTGCAGTCAAACAGACTAGCATGCTCACTGTCAGTGAACAGTTGGGATGGGGGGGGCAGTGCAGTGGCTTGCTGGGAGCCCAGCTCAACCTGCTGTGACAGAGGCTCTGATTGGTTGGCAGACCACAGCAGAGCTGAGTCAGGATTGGCTGGAATGCTTCCTTTGTTCATCTGCTCTCTGACTCACTCACATGATCCAAGTCACAACAGGCTTAGCCCTTGCTCTGCCAGCTGGCAAACTGTCTGTTGTTTGCAGCAGCTGCTGCAGAGAGCTCCCAGGCACAACCCAGGCAGTAGCTCTGCGGGCTAGATCCAGCCTACAAACTGTAAATTTGATACTCCTGATATAAACCATCTCTCAAGAACATACAGCAGCCACATGGGCTGCCACAGGATTAGATTTTCTAAATGGAACTGTCTGGGGAAAAGATGATGGAGTAAGACTCACAAACTGTAAAATTTTCCTCAAGTTTATACCCGAGAACCTGCTCTGGACACCTGAGAATTGGAGAGGGATTCTAGACATCAGAAAACAATATACAGCTTGTACACTAAAATTTGTTTATCCAAGTCTTTGGTCTTATGACTAAGCTTTTTTCTTATTCACTGATACACAGGTTTCATCAATCAGAATCCATTTTTTTCAAATAATGGGACACTTAGCAGGTATTACTATGATGCTCCTTACAGCATAAGTTCCATCAGTTTATGTCCACAAACTACACTAAGTTTCTTATGTTCTGTTGGTACTAAATGATGGATTATGAAAGCACATTACAGCTCTTCACTGGAACTTTTTCATTCAGTTTACTGGTAACCGCTCTATTAAACTCAGCTAAGTCCCATTCCTTCTCCCTCTCATTATAGGGTAAATCTGTTACTCAGAAATTTCAGCCTTCTCTTGAAAGATTTACTCCAAGCTTCCCAAGGACTAGTGTATCATTGTCCCCCACAAACAAAAAACAAAAACAAAAAAAACCCCACACAGCTCAGCTTCTAGATCATTAATCATTTGGAACAATAGAAAAAGTCATTAAAAGGTAAAGTTCCCATTTTAGAAATACAACAGTTTGTCAGCATTTCTTTAGCAAAGTAGACACATCAGTCATATCATTTTGTTACAACAGTATTTTTTAAATGGGGGAAGTTATTGCTCTATTGAATCACATCAGTCACACTTACATTATATACTCTGCCATCTTGTGGTCTCAAGTATTGAGGAAACAGACCATCTGCATACCGAGAAGCCACAAATTTCCCCAAGGTGGACACATAATCTACAGGCAAGATTATAAATGGTCAAATTATAGAGGATATTTTCATTATGAACTAGTTTTATAAACCACATGCAACTGTCCTTAAATTCTTCTCTTCTGGTAAGCAACCTATAAACCAAATTCAATAACACCGCTGTTGAGGGAACAGTAAGTTTCTTTGAATAAAAGTTAGAATTTTTCATTAAGTGATACATTTTGCAAGATAGATCCTGAAAAAGGTTACTGTCCACAGTTAAGTTCCTGCAGCTGGGAGGATGCATCTGTACTATGCATGTGATGTTAGTCAGCTTTTAAAAATTTCTGTTTATCTTGAATTGTGCAAATTATTCTCATCTTCTAATGAACAACAATAATAAAAAAAAGTATTATCTTGTTTACTGGTAATAAGCCACTGGGAACATCAGCAACCTTTAGATTTACACAGTCCAGCTCTAGTATTTTCCTCTTAAAAGTAAAAGCATTTGTTACTCAAAAGAAAAAAAAAGATTGGGGATGGATGATGCCCTCCCATTACATTACATGACCAGAGCATAAGTGGATGTAGCTGAAGAAGTTTAAGATACGCAATGTGCAGCTCAGGTAACTTAACTGCAGTACGAGCTTAAATCTAGCCAATGCACTGAAGATAACAATGAAGGTGGAAGGAATTTTAGCGTGTGCTAGCAATGAGATTATGTACCCAGAGTTCCTAGGGACTTGTACAGCTCATGTTGAAGCAACTGCCACTGCTGTGCTGTTATTTTTTTAGCACACTAGCTAAATTAAAGTCAGCACAAGTTTGCCTACAGCGCAGACAAATCAGGGCGGGGGGCATGTTCTCTACTTCCTTGGTAACAACAAAAGTTTCTTAGCAGTAGCTCTGCATGCTGGGACTCACTGGTCAGGAAAACAGAGTGTGGGAATATTTAAGAGCCAGGCAGCAGTTATTCTCTGCAGAGTGTTTCTCTGCTTAACCCAGTAGCTTTTCACTAGTAAAACCATGCTATAAAAAAAGCATTAGTTCTTCTCTGCATCTTCTTAATCCAAAGAAGAGTGATTGTGCAACCTCTAGCCATTCTAGTAATGAAAGCAAGGCACCTGGCAGTAGAGAACATAGCTTTGCAGAATGTGCAATGCTAGCCTCTGAATTCCCTATAGGTCCAAGTAGGCTGAGTTCTTAAATTAAAACAATTATTTTAATTATCATAAGCATAAAATAAATTTTAATTCATTACAGCTACTTGCTTCTTAGACTCTAAATTCTTCATGACAGAGAATGTCTTACTGTGCTCTGTAAAACATTATGTAAATGATTAATAATTATTTCTCACACTCTCCTCCAGCTGCTACACAACTGCTAATTATTGTTTTTCTTTGATATTGCAAAGCTTGATTTCAAAAGAAAAACAGCCTAAGTTTAAATCTGACATTGAACTGTATTCCTAAAAATTACCAAGATGGTCAACTGGAAGCACAATAATTTATGGCAGTGTATCCCAACCAGTGTGCTGTGACACACAGGTGTGCCATCAGATCTGAGCAAGTGTGCCACAAATTTTCTTGAAAAACTACTCAGAGCTCTGGATTGGCTCCTTGGTTCATGAATATTCATGAGTTCATTTGGAAACTATATGGTGGTGTACCTCAAATTAATTAAAGGTAGCAAGGTGTGCCATGGCAGAGAAAATATTGGGAACCACTGATTTATGGCATGGAACTCAGGGAAGATCTTTTTATTTCCAGCCCATGAAGCACGGGGTTCTTATGGGAGTAATATTTTCAGGTTCCAGAAAGAAAGATTTTGCATGTACTGTTTCTGGAACATTCAGTATCTAAAATTATTTCACAAGTGGCACTAGACTGGGGGAGTAGTCAAGAGTAGAGTGAGATATGATGGTGCAGAGAAAAGAGATTAGCCTTTCTGCTCATGAGGAAAGAAGCCACATGTGATATGTTCCCAAAATGAATTGACGAAAGTGGCTTCCCTTTGTCTTTTCTAAGATACCACCAAAAGAAAAAAACAAAAAACCTACACTCCAACCAAACAAAAAACAATATTAAAGATTCCACAGCATATACTGTGCTGCTAAAAATGGAACTCTGAATTATCCCAAGTCGACTTTTAGTTTTTAACATTGGCTTATCTCATACCTTCCCTATGCTGAAATCCAATTTGTGATAAAATCTGAGAAAGGGACAGTTTGTTTCTTTTGAGCCCATGAAGTTGAAGCCATTTAGCAGATGAGATGAGAGGCTGTACATCCAAGTCCCACAGAGAGCTTTTCAGTCTCCTTTCGCTTTCTTTTGACTTCCCCTTATGAGCAAAGTCAAGATCAGGTGTTTCTTGCTCTCTTTTGTGTTTCAAATAAAAGGTAGCCTCTATAAAGAAGAGAGAATAAGCAGGAGTTTACACTTACAAAAAAAATTGTTTATTACCCCCCCACACACACACCTTTTGTTTCACCATGCCTCTTCTAAAACATTTTTATACTTCCTACCTTTTCTAATTCTACTGATAAATGTGCTTAACTCTGGAGAGCCACCATCAATTCCATACATTTACCAGCTATCACATACATCTCCCTCCTCTATGCACATTCACCTCACTATATTGGGTTTAACCCCAAAACAGCTCTTTGTTTTGAAACTCAAGTGTTGGGAAAGCTATATCCACACTGCCAAAAAGCCACCCTTCCAACCTTTAATAGACTTCACTCTAAGTTCTGGGACTGTACACTAATGTTACAGTCATATCATGCACATCAGAATTTTTGTAATGTAAATCATTCAAGAACACTTGCAAAATATGTCTACTTCATAAGACACTCACGGTCATTCCAGGCAGGTCTTTTACAGAGACTGTGAATCATTCTGAACTTCTTGGTTTGGGATCTCTTTTTGTTTCTCTCTTGAAAACCTTAAAATAAAACCACAAACAACTTTTTGATACAGTACCACTCAGAGGCCTGATCACAAGTGAGACCCTATTATTCTAGACAATTACAAGTATAAAATAAAAACCAGCTTATATCACGCAAAGGATTTTCAATCTAGAAGTTCCAGAGGGGCAGCCAAGTTAGTCTGTGTACAGCAAAAATGAGAGTCCTGCGGCACCTTAAAGACTAACAAATTTCTTTGGGCATAAGCTTTCATGGGCTCCAACCAACTTCGTCAAATGTCCAGTCTTATAAACACATGCATAATTTTAATCATGTAAGTAGACCTATTAGATAACATCATGAGTGTGTGTGCAGTATAAGGGTCTAAATGTGGAAAAGAAATAACAGGTGGGTGTAGGTTCGGAAGTGAAATAGGTGAAAGTAACAACACAGTTGTATATGTTGGCTGAGCATGCAATTTTGAGGCTTCAGGAAGTTTGTTTCTTTCTTTTTTTAAAAAAAGCATAAAATGAGTTGAACAAGATCTGCTTAGGCAGGTGTCCCATTAGTGATTCATATCAGTGCATAAATCACAGAAGAATTAATCTGTAACAAAAGAATCACTATTCCTCCATTTTTTCTTTGCAGCACTAAGTGTTATTTTTATTTCTTACATTATAAATTTATCAACTATTATTATGTAGGAAGACACTATCAATACTAAAGGCAAATAAAACTGTAGTTCTTAGATGCTCCGTTAAAGCAAAAAAGCCAGGAGCCCTCTTTGCAAACTGATAATTGATGTTATGTATGTAACTTAAGCACTACAGGTACTGAATAATTTTATTTTAGCTAAATAAAATTAGTCATTATTAGCAGGATTTAGCTGTCAACAGAACTTCTAAATTGAATGGCTGTTATTGGGCAACCGAAAGAGATACATAAACAGACAAACTAAAAGATTGTTACCATAACAGCTTCATGTTAACAAACTGAGCAGCATTTTGTACAATCCTCTACATTTGAGCTGTGGATCCCAGAAGCCATCTCCTTTTTGCAGCTGTCCAGAGGTTTGACTATAGCTTTTAGCTTCATTTTATATTATAAACATCACTCCTGCTCATCCCACCAAAACAGCACCTGTATATGAAATACCTTTTAAGGAAAAAAAGATGTTTCCTATACAAAGAAGCTTTGACAAAAATATTTAATAGCTTCAACAGAAATATCAAATTAAGGTCAAATCTAGGGAAAGCCAACAGTTATCCTCGAGTATGAATTCTGAACTAAGAGCTGTGCTAATACTAATGTATTTTTATACATTCAGTAGTTCACTATTATCCTTTCACTGTACCCAATATAAGCCAGTCTCCTGGACCTTCACTTACTGTGTATCTTGCATTTTTAATCTCAGACTATATAGTAAATACAAGAACACCTTAGGAAAGCCTGGGAGATTTCAAGATTGGAGCAGAACCCATGAGAGCACAGCAAAGTGTGAAACCTCCCCATGGAATATGTGTTCAAAGTGGGGAAGCTCTTGCATGTGGACAGGGGGAGTTGGGCTGGAGAATGCACAGGTTGGATGGATCATGAGGAGAGAACACAGAAAAGTCTGTGAAAGATCTGACACACACCCCAGGAATGTCACTGTCCTGGTGAAAGACCCAGGGCATGCGTCCAGGCCCCGACCCCTGGGCCCGGACCCCACCCCCTGGCCACAACCTGGCATCCAGGCCTGATCCATCATCTGAATCCTGCTGTCACCAGCCTGGTCCTAGATCCCCAGTTGGGTTTGGACCAGAAAGAGGCAGCCGCTGCTGCAGGTGGCATGGCCAGGATCCCCAGTGAGGGAGGGGCCAGGAAAGGCGGGGGCTGGCCCAGGCACTCGGGGCACTGATGCCAAGACTCGGGGCACACACCCTGTGTGCCAGATGCCAGCGACACTCCTGACCCACCCTTACCCAGCTTGGGCTGGTTATCCACAGCAACTTATTTAGGACATTTTCAGAAATCAGGAGCCATGCAAACGTGTCAGTCAAAGCCACAAAACTTGAAGCATCATGAAAGGCAGCTGATGAGAAAGCAGGCAAGACAGCAAGGACGGCACTAGGATTTCTGGCACTCGCCTGCACGCAGCAGACACCAGCACAGACAAGTGATGTCATCAGTGCAGCACCATGGCACAGACCCCATTTTGGCACCCCTCAAATGCGGGCGCCCCCTTGCAAGACTTACCGGGCTTACTGAGTTGCACCAGCCCTGCAAGAAGGAAAGGGCATGCTCGGGGGATGGAGTGGGCATCATGCCTCCACAGCTGAATTGCCAGGGCACACGCCCACCACAACGCCCACTGAAAACCAAGCATGGCAGCTAGGGAAGGGGCAGCACACTGCACTATGCTCTCCTCACCTCTCTCCTTCCACAGGACCCCCCAGGGCCCAGCAGCTGCAGGGTGCGCTGGGGGAGGAGCAGGTGCTCTACCCCCTCGGGGCTCGCAGGCTTTGCAGGGGACTCAGAACGCGGCAACACGGCGTTCTATCCGGGACACCGCGGATTCGGCCCCTGCAGCCTCGCCCACGTGGCCCTGATTCCAGAGCATTGTGACGGAGGCAGCGTGTTCTAAGGCGCGGCCGCGCCAGTGTTGACGCTGGAGACAGCTGGGTTGCTAAGGCGGGGCCAAGGGGCGGGGCGCGGAGTGTAAACGCGGGAGCCGGGCTAGCGCCACGCCCCAAGCCTGACCCGCCCACTGCCCTGCGGCGCCCTCAAAGCAGCGGGCGGAGGAGGGGTGACCTAGTGTGACCTTACCTGTGTGCAGGGGTTAAAGTATAATTTGGGGGACCCTTACACCCCCCTAATTGGCTGGGCCCCTCTCCAGCAGCACCCCCAGCTCCTGCGCCCCATATGCCAGCACCCAGCCCCACCTCCCCCCAATATCCACCCTCCAAGTTGACCCCTGCCCCCAATACCAACCCACTAGCCTACTATCCATTCATCTGTCCCCCAATAGCCCCCAGTACCCACCCCAGAATTCACCCCCGTGCCCAATACACAGCCCCTGTCTCCACTATCCACTCCTCTGTCCCCACATATCCCCCAATACCCAGCTCCAGCCCGTCCCGCAGCACGAGCTGACAGACCCAATACTCACTGGCAGCCACATGCCAGCACCGAGGACCAGGGGCATTGCTGGCACCTGCCACATGGGGCCCATGCCCTGAATCCCAGCACCAGTGCCCTGCGTCCTGGCAGGGCCCCTGCCTCTCCCGGTCTCCAGCCAGATCGGGCTGGAGATCCAGGGCCAGGCAGATGCTTCCAAACCCTTTCCAAGGCCAGGCGAACCCGCAGCTGCAGCTGCCGCTCCCTGCCCTCTCCCTAGCCGGGAGCATGGCCTGGGCCAGTGCCCCAGGTCCTTCCCTGGGCAGCGATGCTCTTCCCAGGGACAGGCTGTGCTTGGAGGCTTCTGCATGCACAGGGGAGCGTGGGTTGGCTCACACGCTGCTCCACGATCCCTTGCCTGCTGGAAGGCAGTGGAACACCGTTCCAAGACTTTGTATTTTTAGGGGCTCAGTGTTCGGCACCCCTAAAAATAGAAAATGGAACCAGAATGCTGCATTCCGGGGCCCATGATTTTGAATGGTGGGCCTTGGAACACAGTGTTCCGGTTCCATTTTCTATTTTTAAGGGCCCTGGAATGCTGAGCCCCTAAAAATAGCGGGCCACAGAACAGCGTTCCAGGCCATTCTGGTATACTTTAACCCCTGCCTGTGTGTAACTCTCTGTCTCCTATGATAGGACCATGTGTGACCAAAGGATGTGTTTACATGGCCAGTTGTATACGTGTATTTTGCTAGCTCACACTGATTCTTTATAAGCACTGGTAGGTTACAGGAAGAACCTAGTGTTGTCCATTGCTTTTATTCCTGTGTCACCAGCAATTGTTCTTGTGTTAGATGTTTCAGAAAACACCTGGGAATTTAACACCAGCACAAGGCAAATGGGTTAAGAATATAAGTACTTCCATACTGGCTTAGCCTAATGATGCATCTGGCCTAGTGTCCTAACGTCTGACAGTGGCCTTGTCCTAATGATTCAGGGGCATAGCCAGCTCCTTCTTTCTGGCTAGGCAGGCCACCTGAGAATGGGCAACTCCATGGCCGCCGCAATGAAATTCACATCGCTGCCAGGGAGTAACGTGGATCATGGGCCTCCCAGCAAAGTGGATGGTCCTTGGCTTACCCGGCTCCACCTGTGGCTACGCCCCTGTAATGATTTCTGACATTCTGTTAGCCTTTTCAACTGTCACTGCATATTAGGAGGATATTTTCAGAGAATTATCCACAATGACTCCAAGGTTTCTTTCTTGAGTGGTAATGGCTAATTTAGACCCCGATCACTTTGTGTGTACAGTTGGGATTATGTTTTCCAATGTGCATTTCTTTGCATTTATTTTAAACACTTGAGTTCATCTTCAATTTTGTTGCCCAGTCACTCAGGATTGTGAGATTTCCTTTATAACCCTTCACAGTCTGTTTTGGACTTCACTATCTTGAGTAGTTTAGTATCATCTGCAAATTTTCCTGCTCAGGGCAGGAAGAGCAGCCTCTGGCATGGATGCTCTGGCAGCCAGGTAAGTAGGCTGGGTGGGGGCTGGGGACAGTTGGGCAGCCTGCGGGGAAAGGGCATGGGGGGTAGGGTAGGAAGAAGTGGTTGGGCTGAGGAGTGAGGGAATGGGGAGAAGGGAACTGAAGGGTGCTGGGGAGGTGTGGGTTTTTTTTTTTTGGTGATCAGGCAATATTAACTGTATATTTTTGAATAATCCCTTCTAGAAACCCCCCTTTAATTATTGTTATATTTAATGTATGTAGTTGTAGAATTCCCTTCATTTCTGTTTTTATTTACTACCTGGATGCTACGTGGTCATGAAAGATTGATAATCATATTTTCTCTTTTGTTTTAAATATTGAGCTTAATGTATTTTTTGTATGATATACAAAGCTGTACATCGGTACATTTTATTTTTAAAATGTCACTTTTGTTTTAGCCTCCTGATATAGCATTTGTGAAATCTATGAAGAATCCTCCATCTGGCGTCAAACTAGTTATGGCTGCAATCTCTGTTATGAAAGGTATAAAATCTGAAAAAATTGCAGATCCTTCAGTGATTGGAGGCAATGGAAAATGGCAGAAAGGAAATTTCAAGTAAGAATGTAATTTTAATAATATATTTGTTTATCAGTAGCGGTCTTTCTCAAATGAAAAATATAGGACCATATAAATGAGATATATATTTTCAGCCTTTAAGAAAGGCTGTACAACCACAAAGAGACAGCCTGAACTTCCAAGCACCTGCGTTGGAACTAGAGAACAGTGCATGGAGAGGCAAACTTACTGTTTTCTGCTGTCTGGGACTCCTTTTCCTGTATCTGTCCTTCTCCCTGAGAGTTGCTGTTGGTTTTTAGAAAAAGGCTATTACATGGACTCTTTTGCCTTAATCACTGCAGGTGGTGAAAAAGACTCAACTCTCTGATTGTATAATGGGTACATCGTTATCATCAAAGTAAGGGGAGCAGCATATGAGGTGAGGATCAGGGCCAGTATTTTTATGGAGCAATAACCATATTTTTTATGGAGCAATAACCAATGCATATGGGTACTGAGAAGTGGTTGCAAATGCCTACCTGAGCTGCGGCCCACACATGCATGAAGAGGGCCCGGACAATATGGGAAGGGGGCCCAGAGATTAGGAGGGTTCTGAGGCCTGTCAAATTATACTTTATCCACTGATTCCAGGACTCCTAGAAGCAGTCATTTAAGGTGTCAAGAAGCTTTATCACTGCATCCTATCCTGAGGTGACATGTAACCAATCAATATGGAAGAGGCGGATAGCTGGGTGTGGTTTTCTGGCCAGGCTGCTGACTCTCTAGGGTGTGCTGGGCAGCTTCCAATAACATGCCCAGAAGCTGAGATAAGGCCATCGCACAGCAGTGCTTGGCAGTGGTGCAAATTTCTCCGACAGAGCTGTGGGGCCCAGCCAGCAGTGGGCAGCTGCAACTGTGGCCATGAGTGGAGCAGAGATGCCAGCACTACTCCATTTGTGACTGCAGCTGTGGGCCTGGCTAGCAGCGGGTGGCCACAAGTGGAAGAGCACCAGTGCTTCTGCTCCATTTGTGGCTGCAGCAACTGGCTGCTGGCCAGGCCCCGCAGCCCCAGCAGAGAAATTTGTGCCTCTGCCAAATGCTGTGGTAGGTAGGCCTGATTTTCAAGTTGGTGGGCTTCAGCCCACCCAGACCCATCTGCGACTACATCCCTGATAGTTGAAAATCCCCCACTTTTACTGAGGTTTTAATATTTATAGCCCTTCTAATCTCCATGACTATTTCACAGTCTCTATCATCATCCTGGTCAGGTACTTGGTAATATCTCCCTAATGCTAGATTCTTAATAGTCAAGTATGTATTTTCTATCCATAGAGATTCTATGGCACAGTTTGGTTTATTTCAGATTTTTATTACATCTGACTCTATGCTTTCCTTCACATTTAGTGCCACTCTCCCACCAGGATGTCCTATTCTATCCTTCTGATATATTTTGTACCCTGGTATTACTGTGTCCCATTGATCTATCTACCCCGAACCCCACACATATACTCTTCCACTCCCTCTAAAAACTCCCATTAGCTGCCCCTGTTTGATGACGGTTGCAAGTTAAACTGAATTTGCTTTAACCAGTCCTTCCATGCTAAAGGGTGCCAAAATAACTTTTATAGGGAGGTGCCAGGGGGCTTCACTGCCACTGGGCCTGCAGGGCTGCAGCCCGACCCGTCTCCAGCCCTGCCCAAGCAACAGCAGAGGCTGTATTGGGCCCAAGCCCTCTAACACTGACCGGCATTGGCTGGCGCCAGATTGGGCCTGGGCCGGCTGCCACTGCCAACAGGGGGTGGATCTGGGCTGGGCTGCCAGTGGGAGGAGCCAATCTGGTCCCGGATTGGGCCCTGGGGGCAGCTCAGGCCCAGAGGGGTGGGGCTGTGTGACAGGGGGCGGGGCCTGGGCCCCAACTCTATTTTCAGGGCAGCAATGGCCCTGGCAGGTGCTGAGAGCCTTTGAGTCAAACTGAAGGCCCTTTATATAATGGAAACCACTTCAAGCCAGCGGGTGCAACAGCACCCCCAACACACCTACTTCCAGTACCTATGTTCATCCTTCTTCAAGTCATTACAACTAATTTATTAGTATTAGTAAGTGTAGTTGTAGCCATGTCAGTCTCAAGGTATGAGACAGATGTGGTGGGTGAGGTAATGTCTTTTATTGGACAACTTCAACTTGTAAGTGAGACAAGCTTTGGAGTCACACAGAAGAGGAAGAACTCTGTGTGGCTTGAAAGCTTGTATCTCTCTCACCAACAGAAGTTGGTCCAATACAAGATATTATCTCACCCACCTTATGTCTCCAGTATTAGTATTCATTACTTACTTAGTAACACATCAAAATGTGGTAAAAGCTGGTAAGTCCAGTATCAAAAGAGTCTCAAGCATATTTACTGGGGGTGGGGGGGGCAAACTTATGGAACTCAAGAGCCACACAAGTTGATTATTAAACCTTCGAGAGCCACACTGAGGCTTATAGCCATATAGTTTTACCTAATCCAAAATTACTAAATTTAAAATTCATTGCACACTTTAATTTTATCATAAAAAGAGGGCAAATATTGATCCTACTAATGTCAGATTCTCATAATTACTTAAGGTTACCATGAAAACTAGGCCTATACAGTAAATGATCTATTTCCTTCTTCATATTTTCATTTCTTCTTATTCGACATCCTGTTTAGAAGGACTTGTAAAACATGATTTTATTTTAACGAGTAAACCACATTAGGGCCTACAAGAAAAATCTAAACATGCTGCACTTCTCACCATCATCCCAACCATGCCACTGTTTCTCCCCACCATCCCGATCCTCTTCCTAACCCTCATGCCGTGATGCGGGCTCCCTAGGGCCCCCTTACCTGGCTGCTTCAGTGGCTAGGCACAGGCTGGGGCTCACCGCCTTGCTTTAAGCCCTGCCCAGCCTGAGCATCCAATATGGCTGCTCCAGTGGCTAGGCACAGGCTGGGGCTCCCCTCCAAACATGCTCAGAGCATGGTCAGAGTAGGAGACTTAAAACTCCTAGGCTGGGGCTGCTTTCCTCTCTCTGACCCACGTATAAGCCGAGTTCTTCTGTGAGCCGGGCTTTTTCATTCAAGAGCTGCATGCAGTTGCCGAGCCACAGTTTGGCCATGCCATATACTTTAATAAGTATAAATATAAATTCCAACAGTCACAGCGTTTTTTGTTACCCTGGCCCATGGTTGCTTAGTTAATAAAGATAGCAAGGAAAAGCTCCTTAGCAAGTGTACAGTTCAGATATGTACACTAGTAGGTTCTTAGTTGAAAACTAGGTTTATATTTCTCCTCAGATATTTAGACTTGAGAGTTTAATGACTAGTCTGAACATGCTAAGTCATTCCTGATGACACAATAGTTCCCTGAGGAACAGAAAAAGGTGCTCAGCTATGAAAGCCATGAAAACATTTCCTATTATGTCAAGAAAAATAGTAAGTACTGAATGTTCTGTGGATTTTTTTAGATACTGGCATTGCCATACTATAAGATTTTTCAGTGGGAAAAGTTTTGTTTCCATTTCAGCCATTCTTTATTCTTCTTGAAACTCTACCTGTGATTTGTCTAGAAGCACAAAAGTGCATTCCACCCACTTTTCTGCCTTACTTTTGTGGCCTTCGGTAATAGAACTCTCTTGACAAAAACCTTTCAAAATGGAAGTTTATTGAAGTAATTTTCGCTGCACTATACCAAAAAGTAGTCATAAGTACAAGCATGCCTAAATAGCTATACATACTGTAATTGTAGGTTAAAAATGTTTAAAAAAAACATTTAAATGTGTTTTAATTTTCCATTCTTGTAATCTTCCAAAACCCCTAATTTTGAGCATGGCTACACTGAACAAAAAAGAAAATATTTCTTAGAATGCTTTGAGCTTAAACAGCTTTTCATCATCCCTAGTATTTACCTTGCAATGGATTTTTAGAGAGTAATCAATATCCTCTCTTAACCTCTTTTTGTGAGATTTAAAAGACAAGCTCCTCCAGTCTCCTCTTGAGAAAATGATTTCCCCAGATACTGTTTAGTTAGTGAATGAAGCAAGAGTCAAAATGGCTATGTCTACACTACAAAAGCTAAGTTGACTTTATTAAGTTGACTTAATAAAGTCTACTTAAAGTCGACTGTAAGTAGACCTTATCAGGTCGATTTAGTGAGTCCACGTTGCATTACATCAACTTTATAAAGTAGACTTAAATGGCCCCACTGCACTAAGTCAACTTTATAAAGTTGACTTTAATGGCCACATTGTGTTAAGTCGACTTTATAAAGTTGACTTAACCCTTAACGTCGACTTTAAGGGCAGAAGTTATTAAGTCAACTTAAGAAAGCTCTTAAGTCAACTTAATGAACTCCAAATACGGCTAGGGCTTTGCTTAAGTCGACTTAAGCCTCCTCAAGTTGAATTAAGCTCATAGTATAGCCATACCCAATGGCAGGCAGGAAATAAAACGGGTTCACTCAATGAACAGTCAGGATGAAAACAAATATTAAACAACTGATTCATACGACCTGTGCACTGAACAAGGCTGGAATCTCATGAAGCATGTACAATATCAATGGCAAAATCATTTTTCATATACTTCAAAAACATTTTATAACACATACACCTCAGTGGCATAATTAAAGTTGTGCACTAGCAATTTTAAACATTAGTCAACTTTAGTTTGTCCTGATTTTTAAACCCAGATTTTTAAAAGCATATTTTTAATATAGCTATAACTTTGCATTGTAGCTGCCTGCAATTTTCTTTTTTAAAGACTGTTTTTCAGCCGCAATCAAAGAATACTCCACTTTCTTCTCCCTCCCAGAATATAAAAAATTTCTTACACTTTTTCTTCAGCAATGTCTCTGCAATAATTTCAGTAAAGAAAACAGGACGTAGCATTCTTCTATAGTGCTTTATATTTGCAAAGCATGGCACATGGCACAAACATCAGGTACTTACCAATTTATGAATCAAAGAGACAGATTCTTATATAATAGAACTTCAGACACTGTCCCTCTACTAATTACTATGCTATGAAGAGCTGACCTTCAGCAGGAAGTTCCATGTTGACACAGCCTGCAAGGCATTGTGCAGTGTCACTCTTCCTGTTGACTCAGACACATACCCTGACAAGAACAGGTTGCATAGAGTAACACTGGCTACATTACATCAGCATCCATTCTGTGTTTATTTTGTATGTTATTTCTAGTGATAGTTTTAAAATATTGTGTTAAAGTTCAGCTTAGCACAGAATTAATACAGTTGTCAGTGTGTAAGCATAAAGAGAGAGCCAAGATAATACAATATTCAGACTTTATTACTTCTTCACACAGACAGTCTTCTCTCATCAAGCACTTTCTGAAAAATAAAAGAGTTTTAAGTGCCTAGAAATTATATATACATAATTACACTATATCCCCCTATTGGGAAGTATTCTATTGTAACATACATGGTACCCAAAGGAAAATGTCTGACACAAATACATATTAGGAAGAGGTCTGCTTATAATGACAGATATGTCGTTCTCTGCTATTCACTGAATATTTTTCCCCTTTGTCCCCGGATGTGATTGGCCTCAGAACTATAGCTGAGCAAAATTATTCAATTATTTCAGAGAACAGAGTTTTTTCTGAAAATGCATTTTTGAAGGCTCAAAAACTATTCAAAAATTTGGGTCAAACCTGGCAAATATTTCTGGCCAAAAAAAACCCTGTTTTTTAAAATTCAAAATGTTTCTTTTGATTTTTTTTTTTATGCATTTGGTTTAAACTTTTTTCCTTTGAAAGTTTTCATTTACACTTTTTCATCAGGAGCAATGCTGCCCCGGAAAAAGACCTGGGTCCCAATTCAGCATCTGGTCCTGGTCCTAGTTTGCCATGAAATTTTGTCAAAGTGTGCCATGAATTTATGTAAAACAAACATTTTTTCATCTTACACAATAATCTCTCCAACTGAAATTACAACTCATAAAATTAATGAAAATTAATGATCAAAATGATTCTAAAATGTGAACATTCTAAATGTGGGTTGCCAAAGGGGAAAATTGAGATGATGTGGGGGGGGGGGGTTCCAGTGGATTTGAAACTTTAATGCATTTGATCCTTCTTTAGCTTGTATGTACTATGTTGCAAGCCACTTTCATAAAACCATAATCTTAGTAAATGTGACATTTATGAGCAATCAATTCAGTTGAAAAAAGTGGCCATACCATGGAATTGTTTGTCTCATTGAAGTGTGCCATGTTACTGAAAAAGTTGGGAACCACTGCCCTCGGCTAGGGGATTCAGCAGAGCACACAAGGCTACGGGGAGCATGCAGTTTCCCTGCTGTCAGCCTCCTTGCTGAACTTCTGTCTGGCTGCAGTGGGGGAAGGGAAGGTGCAGAGTTGCTGGCAGAGACTGGTGCCCTTTAGGGTTGTGAAAATGATATCTGTGGCCCTTGAGCCAAAACAATTGGGAACCACTGCTCTAACCTATGTCTACCTATCCATCTGTCCTTAGGCTGTGAGCAACCCAGAGAAAAGAATGTCCCTTCTTGAAGGTCTGGAAAATGTGCAGCACACTGGAGGCATTACCAAAAGCAAATCAATAGTGCTAGAATGAAAGGTGGAAGATGAAGGAAAAGATAGTGAGACAGTGAAAGAAATGCAGAGCAAGTGGTAAAGATGAGACAAAAATGAATGCAGAGACATTGCTCCCCTGAAAAAAGGATCGGGCCATGCTGGGCCCAGCTTCCTGCCACAAAGCCCTGCCCTGGGGCCTGATCCAGCTCTTGCTGCTGCTGGCCAGAGACAACCCAGGCAGGCTCAATCAAGCCCCAGCCACTGCTGGTGCTAGGCCAGAGGTTGGGGGAGGGGGATGTAGCCCCTCAGGCCTTCTGGCAGCGACACCCCTGAATGAATGCAAGATATAAAATGAATCAGGAAGGAGACCATGTGGATAGAGAGGAAGGAGGGAGAGGGAATGAGTGAATGAATGAATATACAGTGGAATGACAAACAAGAGTAGAAAATGAGGGGGAGAGATTGGGAGTGAAGAGAGAGAGAGTGTATTTGGTAAGTTTTAAATTTAGACTCTGATGATCACTCCTTCAATACCAACATGCAAATAAATAGAGGGAACAATGAATTCAGGTATGAGTCCCCATGGCATAAATGATAACAAGTACTGACAGTAGTTTATATCGGAAGGTTTCGTTGTTTGTATGCCAGAAAGGGTCCAAGACCCAAGAATGTGCTTCAGCACTGGTCACAAGTTAGTGAGCATGTTAGCAATCTACTATACTAATTCACTATGTGTGTGTGTGTATGTGTGTGTGGTGGCAGGCCCTTGTGGTGTCAGAGGTGACTCAACTAATTGCTCCCAAGCAGGGAGCAAGGAACAATTGGTTGAGTCACCCCCCAGTCACCTCTGACACAATGGCCTGTCACATGGTACATCCACCCACCTTCATCTCCTGCTTCAGCCCCCCACCACCCACCCCTTCTCTGCCCCCATCTGCTGCCTCTGGCTCCCTTCTCCAGCCCTCCCCTTCATTGCCTCCATCTCCTACCCCTTCAACACACCCACCTCCTGCCTCTGCTCCATTGTTCCTCATCCTCCCCCCATGCCCTTCACTTCTGCCATGCCCCATGCACCATCCTTCCTTATCCCTCCGATGCATATGATACTGACAAGTTGCACCCACTTCCTGCCCACACCCACCACTTCTGTTCCCCCATTTGCTGCCCCTGCCCCACTTCACAGCTTTCAGCTGTTTCCAATATTTCACCCTGACTCTTCAGACAATTGTATGTGGTGCTCACTTGGGGAAGAAACCATGATTTTCCCCCGTCATTTTTTATGGGTTTACAGCTAGTAAAACAGAATAAAACAAAGTTAATATTTCATTATTCTAAGGAGATAAGGGAATTGAGCTGGGTTCTCTGGGATGCGAAAATTCAGAATATGCTAGGTATTGGGAAACAGAAGCTGTAGTCCCCAATTTGAAAAACTGAAGCCAACTGATTCAGTCTGGGAAATCAGTAGCCTACAGTTCTGCAGAGTGAGACAGTGTTGTCGAGGACATTGAAATATATACTGGCAGCATTGGTTGTGAGCTGATACGAAGCAGCTATGTATGATAATGTCATCAAAATACATGAATTATCGTGGCATGCCAGCCAAGCTGGAGGTAATGTTTCTGAAAACAACTAGAGGTGGAATCCCATCCAAAGACATTCTTGTATAATGCAAGAAGCCTTTGTGGGAGGTTATAGCAATCATGTTGTTTTAGTTAAAACACAAAAGACAATAAGAGGAGCTTCTATAAATACATGAGGCAGAAGAAAAAGGGGAAGGAAACTGTAGGTTCACTACCTACTGGAGAAGAAGAGCCAATAACAATCAACAATGAGAAGGCTAAGGTATCTAATGCCTATTTGCTTCATTTTTCACTAAAAAAAAGCTGATTTGTAACCAGATACTTAACACAATTAATATTAACAACAAGGGAGAAGAAATTCACACCAAAATAAGAAAGAATGAGTTAAACCAACCTAACTTATTTCTTTGGCTTAATAGACATAGGAGAAGATGTAGACATGATATAGCTGGATTTTAGTAAGGCTTTTGTCATAATCACATGACATTCTCATAAAAAAATCTAGGGAAATGTGGTCTAGGTAAAAATACTATAAAGTGAATGCAAAATACATTGAAAAACCACACTAAAAGTACTTATCAATGGTTTGCTGTCAAACTGGCTGGTTGTACCTAGTGAAGTCCTCCAGAGGTCTGTCATGGATGCAATACCAGGGGCTTTGCTGGGCACAGAAGGCCAATGCCTCGAGTGTGTTCTGGAGTACCTTGAGTTGCAGGATGTTGCTGGCAGCTTGCCTGTCAGGCCTACTCATTGCTCACCTGTGAGCGGGGGCATCTGGGGGCAAGGCCTTTTACATCCCCCACCCTGCAGCACTTGAGTCTCAGGTATTTGGCTGAGAGAAGGAGCAATCATAGGAAATTTGAAACGCTGTGACTGTCCCTCCTGGTCAGGGAGTAGGTGCCAGCAGCTTGTGGCTGTGGGTCAGCTCATTTGGTTCTTGAGTGGAAGTGTGCCCACTGGGTGAGGTATGGGGGAAATAGTCAGGAGCTGGGGGTGAGGTGTGGGACCAAGAGGAAAGGGATCAGAGCCGGGGGAGGTGTGAGATTAGGGCTGGAGGGAGGGGTGGGGGTGGCCAGGAAGGGGGTTTGGGGCTGCAGGAAGGTCTTGGGGCAGCAGCCTGTCCTGAGTGGGGGAGAACGGACCTGAGCAGGGAGCTGCTGGCAGAAAGGGGAAGCTGGGATGCATGAAAGAAATCTGGGGCCTTCTCCAGGAGGTTGTGGGAGGACAGGCCAGGAGGTGCAGTACTCGGAGCAAGAGAGAGATGAAGAACAAAACGTTCTTCAGCTCTGTGGCATTGTGTAGGGCTGGCAGGTGAGGTCTTCAGCAGTGTGAGGGTTAACAAGGCTGTTGGTAAATAAGAGCAGATGGGAGGCATTTCTACTGTGTAACTGGCTGCCAGCTGAGGGACTCTTAAAAAAGACTCTTTTTTAAGAGTCCCTGGGCTCAGTCTGGGGGGTGGGGAGGAAGGAGGCTGACCAAAGCATGGATGACTAACTGATAAGGGGATCAGGGCCTGAGACAGGTACAAATGCATCAGATACGGGAATACAAAAGAGTTGAGGCGCCAAAAGTTCTAAATAACATTTAAGTATACATAGTGTCATTTATTATAAAATTTATAGCAATGCTTTAGAAAATGCTTCTGAGCCCTACCATCTGCTTATATTGTCGTTGTTCACAAGGTTTAGTATTTTTTTCCTGGGGTCTAGCCAGCCTTGCATGTAATAATCTGGAGTCCCTTTATACTTTACTCAGTAATCATTCACATTCTATTGCAATACCAGTAAAACTTTAAACTACTTCTCATGTTTAATTCATATTGGGGTTAGTCTCAGATGGGCTTAGAATGGACCCATTCACTACAACCTTGTTAAAACAGCCTACGGACTATACAAACTTACAGATGCCTTCCCCATTTCCCCAGATGGAAGCATGTACTATTTCCACTGTACTTTTATTAACAATAGGGGCAGTCAGAACAGACCCGAAGAGGTGCTGCTAAACACCTGCATTTCCCATGGACTTTGGAATTAGGCCAGTTGCAAATATACCAATAAAATGTATATTTTTAAAAGCAAAGCTGTCTTTATTTTTCTGTTTAATGTCATATATTTATTGCAATGAAATATGTTCTATTTGATTCAAGAATTGAAATAGCTGATTTTCTTATCATAGTCTGTTTAAAGATTTTAGTTAATTAAAATGCATTAAAATTCAGGGAATCTAAGTGGCTCTTTGGATTACTCAACTAACCCTTCACTTCAGAAGTACCCAGTTAATTTTTATATTATGGCTTTGACTTTGATCATACCCAGCTGCCTCTAAATATTTGCTATTCAGTCTGTGTAGCTTAGGTGAGACTAGCCTAATAAGTCACATTTGGTCCTTTGGTTGATGGAATGTAAAGCATAAAGCATTTTCTTCACAAACATTAATGCTATGTGACTTGAAATTCAGGTTCCATGAAACTTCTTGTAAATGGGTGTGTTTGTGTGGAAAAAATTATTTACCTTTACAGAATATTTGTGAGGTGCTTCACACTTGCGTGGAAAGCAAGTGGATCTACAGAATATCCAAAGCTGAAATGTGGAGTTTTTGTTTTTTATTTTGTTTTGTTTTAAATGAGAATTTTAAAAACAATTTAAGATTAGTCAGAAATTGACCTACACCTTCATGCTTCAGGGCATAAAGCAATTTCTAACTAATTCCCTGCTGGAAGACTTTTTTTTTTTTTTTTTTTGTACCTAGAATTAGCTACTATGAGAAGCAGTATATTGAATTGGTCTGACTCAGCATGGTAATTCCTGTGTTTCTATTAAACCTCACAATATCCCTGAAAAAGTAGGTGAATAATCCCAGTTTAGAGATTTTACAGGGCAGCAAGGGACTGAGTGATTTGACAAAGGTCACCAACCATCAATGGTTTATATCACTAATGTATACATAATGGTTTTCTAACAAAAAAATACTAGTATATTGCATCACCAGTGGCAGCAGAGGCCAGAGACTAGGCTCCTGCAGCCACAGGTAATTAACACTGTGACCCAACCTGGCTCAGAGCTAGAGTGTCGTTAAAAATGTCAGCAATCACAATAACCTTCATTATGCTAGGGATTCTACTAAAGGTGCAGCTGCACCCATCTGTCCAATAGTGGGGAAATTTTGCTGTAAAATATCACATGGGACCCACACAAACTGGGTTAAAGAAAAGCTAGCACAAAAGGGGATCTGTTGCATTCTTTGTGCTCAACATCTATATTGATTATGTTACAAGACATATTATACAAAAATCCTGTGTGTGGTTGCAAAGTCAAGTATTTGAAGGTTACAAAATGTCAAATTTATGTTGTCTGCTCCAACTTCATTCAGCCCCTTGTGTATCCAGTCAAGGCAGGAGCCCCTGTACTTCACCTTCTCTCCTCTCTTCCTGTGTATATTTATTTGTCCCTTTCTGTTGCTGTTTGCCAAAATGACAGGTGGGAGCATGGGGGGGAGGGGAAGCAAACTCCCTACCCTCTTGTCCCAGCACCCCCACATATCCCTTCCCTTTCCCCTTCTCCCTGCCTTTCTCTATAGAATTTATTTACCAGAGGCAGGGAGAAATAATGGGTAACCCACAATGAGGATAATGAGGTGCAAAAGCCTTCTGGAAAAGGCTTCTACAAAATGCTGTTTTGTGCTACCCTGCAGTGGAAGAGGAGAGGAAAGAAAGCATATGGGACTGAATGGGGGACACTTAGATCCATTTTGAAGAAGACAACTGGGGGGGAAGAAGGAAGGGAGAGGAATGACAACAAAAACAAACACAACAAAATCTCTCCAAGCTGAGACGCAAGTCAGGGGCTGATGCCTGGGGAATGACGAGCTTTGGTAGCCTGTGCCCTGAATCTTTTTCCTGTGTAACAACGCAGCCACCCCTGTCCGGTACTATTCAATATATTCATTAATGACATGAATAATACTGTGGAGAGCAAGCTTATTAAATTTGTGGTTGCCACCAGTATGGGAGGTGTTAGTAGCCCTTTTTAGGACAGGATTAGGATTCAATGCAACCTTAACTTATTGGAGAAACTGTATGAATTCAACAAGATGAATGCAATAAAGATAAATTTAAAACACTACACTTAAGGAAAGGAAAAAAAAGAAAAATCAAATAAACAACTACAAAAATGGGGAATAACTAGCTAGTCAGCATTATCAAAGAAAAGGATCTGTGAATTACAGTGGATCACAAAGTGAATATGAGTCAACAATGCAATACAATTGTGAGAAAGCTTAGTATCATTCTGGGGTGTATTAACAGGATTGTTGAATGTAAGTCATAGGAGTGAGGTAATTGTCCCACTCTACTCAGCACTGGAGGGTTGTCTGCTGGAGTAGTGTGTCAGTTCTGGGCATTATACTTTAAGAAAGAGATGAAGAAATTGCTGACAGTTCAGATGAGATCAACAAAAATTTTTTAAAAAAATTGAACTGAGGAAAAGTTAAAAAAAACAAGCATGTTTAGTCTTGAGAAAGATCTGAGGCAGGGGCGTAGCCAGGCAGGGTTTTCTGGCCAGTCTCCTGACTCTGTAGGGTAGGCCAGGCAGCTTTCCAGTAAGATGACCAGAAGACAAGATAAGGCCCACCCACTGCAACACCCAGCAGCAGTGCAAATTTCTCTACCACTGCTGTGGGGCCTGGCTAGCAGCTGTGAATGTGTCTGCAAGTGGAGCAGAGGCACTGGCGCAGCTCTACTTGTAACCATGACTGTGGGGCTTGACCGGCAGCTGACAGCCCCAGCCACACATGGAGCAGCACTGGTGCCTCTGTACCACTCATGGCTGCAGCCAATGGGTGCTGGCTGGGCCCCACAGCCACAGCACATAAATTCACGCCACTTCTGAGCACTGCAGTGAGTGTTCCTGATCTTCAGCCAGGTGGGCCTTGGCCCATCTGGGCTTACCCATGGCTACACTCCTAGTCTGAGGTGACATCTGATAAAGAGTCTTCATACATGCAAAGACCTGTTATAAAAACTACACTGATCAATTGTTCTTTATGTCCCTTCAAGGTAGGACAATAGTGATCAGTTTAATCTGCAGCAAAGGAGATTTGGGTTCAGATAGTAGGATTGTTAAGCACTGGAATAGGCTGCTAAGTGAATTTGTGGAATTCCTGTAACTGGAAGTTTATAGGTATAATTTATATAAACTGCTATCAGGACACTGGGCTGGACAAGATGACCTCTTGAGGTCTGTGATGCTGCGTACCAGCCCTGCACTGGAGAGTTAAGGGTTAAGGAAACCATCCAGGCAGAAAAGGCTCTGCCCCCCCTGCATCTGCTGGGCATGAAAGGTATGAAAGCCAGCCACCCAGCTCAGTCAGAGGTGGACAGCCAACCTGAGAAGAAGCATCCTGCAGGTGCTCCCTGGCTGGCTCTCGCCACCCAGCAAGGCCTTGAGCCACGGGGCCTTGCTACCCCTGAGGAGGGGGACTTCTATAAAAACTTCAGCCACTAGACCATACTTCCAACTCCCAAGCAGGGGGCATCTGTAGAGATGCTAACCACTAGGCCTCACTATCCTCAAATTGTTGCAATTCTACAGAGAGTTATGGCCGCTGGGCCACCCAAGCCCTAACCAGGGCACTTTTAAAGGGACAGTGATTGTGGGGCCTGGCTACCACCCAGACAAGAGGAACCTGACAAAGACCCGAACCATTGGACTCTGGTGGGTTCGTCAACCAAAGCCATAGCCTCATTCATGACAACGTCTGTTCCAGCCTTATGTTTCTATGATTTCTAAACATCAGGAGCTACTTTGCATTTCGATTGTAACATAGCCAAACAAGGTCAGATTAACTGGCCCAGAGGCCCTGGGTTGCCCCCAAAACAGGGCCCCTGCCTGCCTCCCCCCCCCCACTGCTCAGGCCAGCCCACACACCCCCATCACTGGGTGAGCCCAGGGGCACAAGAGTGCTTCCACCCTGTCTAGTCTGCATGGGAGGCAGGGAGACAGCCGGCACACAGCATGGGGGCCTCCAATGAAGCCCCCCAGGGCCACAGGCCCTGGAAGGCCACACTGGAGCAATGCTGTGGTGGCAGGCTGGCCACAAGCCAGCTAGTCCCACCCCTGCAGGTGGAACAAACAGGGTTTGGCCTGACCCACCCCCAGGGGCAGGCCAGCCAGCCCTGGGGGCGGACCAGCTAGCCCCAGAGGCAGGGAGGAGCACAGAGCCTGGCCTCTGGCTCCATGGCCCTGCCCTCACCCCCCAGAGCCATACAGCAGGTCCATGATTTTGGCTCGTTCTCTCCTTCCCTTGTTATCAAAAATTATACATGCTGTTGAAGGAGTGAGCTGAACTCCTGCAGACAATAGAGTACCTCATGTCATTCTAGACCTAGAGGAAGAAATCTGGATGATTTTGAGATCAATGATACAGGCTAGAGTTAAGTGAGATCTGCACCCAACCTTCCCCAACTGGAGGATGTTCAACTACTGGATGATGGGAGAGTACATCAGATTTCTTCCATCCTCCTTTCTTCACATCAAAGTAGGGAGCAGGGATGTATACAGCTATTGAGTTCTGCAACTACCAGGAGATGCTGTTACTGTGTTGAAACCAACACACATTCTGCTTTTGGAAGCCAAATATACATGTAGAATTATTAAACTAAATGCTCATGCATAATTATAGTAACAATTACTAGGGTTTTTCCTTCTTCAAACATCCCCAACTGCAGCATTTTTATTATAATTGAACCAGTATTAGGATATATCCATTTTAATTTTCCTTAAAGCTACAATAATTAAATCATATTTTTTGGGTTTATATCAGAGGCAATGTATATAATCCTAATAGATCCAATTATTAATTTCTTGCAGTGTTACCTGTAACTGCAGTTATTTACAAAATTAATATCCTGCTCCCAGGTTTAATGGCAATGAATACTCATATTATTCACAAATTCAGTTAAATATCTTGAAGGATTAGTGACTTAAAGTGTCTAGTGTTTGTATAGCCAGGGTCTTAGCATTCTATCAGGAATATCAATGAGATCTCTTGGCTAGCGTGCCCAAGTGTGACACAGAGGACCACTGGTTGTTCACTTTCTGCATCAGCAAATCATTAGGCCTGACACTTTTGCAACACCTCACATGATTTTATTATAATATAGACCCAAAAAGCATCATGTATATATTGGAAAACTCATAATATACTGATCATTAATATTATTGCATGAGGTATGTATGGATAACATAAACAAAATTACAAATGTGCTGAAATATGTGGCAAGCAATGCATAAGCCCAGTCTGCTTTATACAATGTAATGTGTAATCATTTGTCTGACCAACCTCCTCATCACGCAGAGACAATGAAGTTATATTTATATGAAAGGTAAATCAAGCCCTCAGCCTAGCAGGTGGGGGAAATAATCTCTTCTTGGGATCTGAACCTCAAATGATAAGCAATTAAATCAACTGATTGTACACAATGTTATGACATTATAAAAGTGTATTGAGTAATGTCTTTTATGAAAGTCTGTGACACACTGTTTTGATGAATATTATTGTGAAAAGTATGTATTAACACCATGTGATGAATTAGGAATACTTACTCTTATTATGCTTTAAACTCCATGACAAAATACAGGGAGAAATAGTTTTTGCTCCCAAATCAGAGAGAAGGCAATTGTGGACTCAAAACAATAGAATCTCCATTTACACGTAAATTACTAGGGAGCTAGGAAATCCATAGAAAGAGAAGTATAGCATTCTGTCTCTTGGAACAGCATCAATCAGGGGAAATATACAGCCATTTTTGACAACATTCACCTAGGAAGGTAAGGGAAACCAGTACCTCATACATCTGTGGAGGATCCTGACTACCAGAAAGTCAACCAACTAGAAGAAGAAAGACAGCTAAGAAAGCTACCTTGACGAAGTGGCTTGGAGCCCATGAATGCTTTTGCCCAAAGAAATGTGTTAAGTCTTTCAGGTGCCACAGGACTCTTGTTGTTTTTGCTGTATACAGACTAGCACAGCTAGCCCTCTGGAAATTTTCACCTTTAACAGAGACATTTGTTAAGCCTTAGAAATCATATTTTAGTTTTATTTGTCTATAATCATTTTTGGCTTTATCCCTTGTACCTGAACTCACTTAAAACCTATGTTTCTATTAGTAAGATTCTTTTACTTTTAAACAAAACCCACCTAGTGCTGTGTTTGAATTTAGTGATTGTTTACTACAATTAAAATAATAAATTGTGCTTTTGTTTCTTTACAGGAGCAACAAACCTTATCAATTCTCTGAGTGTTCCAGGAGAGGGCTGGATACTTCACAACAAATGGTTTTGAGGAACCTTGGGATTGACCATGTGTTAGAATCAAGCAGTAAGTAGTAACTAAGGCTGATGGAAGTCAGAATTTGGCTACTATGGGACCAGAGATGATGAACCAAGGCTGTGTAGCACACAGACAGTCAAAGAACTGCATGATTGTCTGCTGGTTGTTAGTGTCTGGTCTGGAAGTCATAGCTGCAGAACATTTAAGGCACTCAGAATTATAGAGTAGGCTATGACACAATCCCTTATTGTTCTGGGCTAAACCCCAGAACATCATACTACATTAGTACCTTCAAGCCAGATTCTAACACTCTTAATCATGTTGGGTAGCACATTCTCCATGAGTAATCCCAATTACTTCAACAGGTTATTTGTGGAGCATGGTATGACACTGGCAGACCAGATGCCAGCTCATGCCAAGGTCCAGGGCCTCATTGGACAAATGCATAGCTGGAAACCAGTGTGTCTCAGTTATATGTTAACAAGGCTAAACCAGCTATTATGTTTAAAAGAATGTGTTTAGTGCTTGGAGTTTATGAAATGTTTGTAAGTTGCTTCAGGCATTAATCTCACTTATAATATCTGTGTTACATATTATAAGGTAACATTTAAGTATGTGCTTTGTAACTATTAAAATGTTTGCTGTGCAACTGGAAGCCCCCAAAGTCAGAGGAGAAATATTACCAGGTGTGGAGTATTAGTTTGCCATAAAAGGCAACAAAACAAACAGATAAACAAACAAAAACTATAGACACCAAATGAACCACTGTGGCGTATGAGCAGACAAGAACTTTGTTGATTGCTTCCCCAAAACCCTGGAAGAAAGGATGTGCACAAACTTTCTTTCCATCACAGTTTGAAATCTGGGAGAAGGGAAGAAAAATCTCTGACCAGAAGGAACTGCATCACTGTGCTGCTTGGAATTTGGAGAGAGCAATATTTTTAAGCTTAAGCAAGGGTTCCCCAAGCTGCTTAGTTTGGGTTAGCCTTAAGGGACATCTAGAGCTTGAACATGACAGCGACTTCTATTACTTTTGGAACTTAACACTAATTCATTTGTAAATGTATGTTTACACTCATTAGCCTTGTAAATAACTCCCATTTATTTTTCCTAGTTAATAAATCCTTAGTTAGTTTATTACAGGATTGGCAACAAACATTCTCTTTGATGAGAGAACTAAGGCACAACTGCCCTGGGCTAAGTGACAGGTCTTTTGGGACTGGAAGTAACCTGAATATTGTGGGGTGGGTGTGTGGGGGGGAGGGTGTGTGTGTGTGCGTGCGTGTGTGTGTGTGTAAGGGACCATCTGTCACAAAGTTGGCTTGCCTGGATGGGCAAGATAGACAGAAATACCTAAGATAACAGTTTGTGACTCCAAGTTAAAGCTGTTATCGTGCTTGAGGAATTCACACTTGATATTTGATTGGTAAAATCTAATAATAAAACATACAGTAAATTTGGGGTTAGTTCCTGGTTTGTAATAGTCTGCCATGAGGCTGGCATCTACATTTGTGAGTTACTCAAGACAGCCTGACATGTGGTACTATTCAGCAGGAATCATAGTATCAGAATCTGGTTCTTAGGTGTTATTGAAAGGTCCACCTCATACACAGGAGCACACTCCAATAAATAAACAGTCTTTGAATATACTGCAGGGATGTTGAGAGAAGCAAAGCCCATTATAGTACACACTGGAGGAAAAGAATCAGAAGATTTTCAAATTACATGATGATCATCTTTATAATTGCTAGTTTCACCTGTGTCTCAGAAATGATGCAGACACTACACTATGTTCCAACAGAACAAATTTGCTAATTAGTGCATTCACCCCAGGCACAAACACATAGGCACCAAAACATTTGACCTGAAGCCAACTGGGAAAGGAGGGCTGGGATCCTTGTACAGAAGACCAGGACAGATTATGAGAATGTCCCCCTCCCCTTTTTAATTTTAGAAAGTTACTTTACTTATTTTTCGTTGTGTTTCTTCTTATTTGTAATGTGTAACCCCCCTGAGATCTTAAGGAGCGTGGTTCCTTTAAATCTTTGCCCTGTGGGAGAGGGATTGATTGTTGAGGGAGGAAGGTGTGGAGCTGAGGAGGGGAGCTGTAGCTGGAGGCCCTGAGAAAGAAGCAGCAGAGAGGAGCCCTGCCTGAAGCCAGGGAAGACAGAGTGGCTGGCCTGGGATGCCAGGCCAGCACCCACAGAAGGACACTGTGCTGGGGAGAGTCGCCCAAGGACAGAGCGGGATCCAGTGACTGGCCATCTGGAGCCGTGGGGCCATGAGTACAGGACCTGGGACTCAGGGGGAGGTTGTAGTTAGTTAAGTGGGGAGACTGTCGCTCTGGGTTTGCAGAGAGTGGCAGAAGAGGCATCAGAGGGTTTTTTGCTGGGAAAGTGCTGGCGCTGAAGACTAGGAGTTGCTGGACTGAACACTGGACTGGAACTGTGCTGGGACTCCTGAATTCATGGTGCAGGTACAGAGCTCACGTCTGTCTCCAGCCTGCTGCATTGTTGGGCCTTGCAGGGCCCTACTGTTAGCTGTTACTCTGTGTTACTGCTGCCCCATCTCCCCTGTTGGTTTCCCCTTTGCACCTCTGTAAATAAACCTTCTCCATTCCCATAATTCCTGCACTATCCCAGTGTGTGTGTGGTCACTCTGGGGGTTTTGGAACAGGGGCCCCTGGGGCAAAAGGGGGTCTCCTTGCTGTGTCCCCCTGCACACTCTTCTCTGGCCAGAGCTGCCTGCAAGGCAGACTCTATCTGGCCACGTGGATGTTACAAATGTATACAAAAGGTGTTGAGTCTTATCATTATTATTGATTATTTTATTATTATTAGGTGTTTTTTATGTTGTAAATAAAACTAAATAAGTAAATATAGTATATTTGCTCCAAGAACAATGCAGTAATTATTAAGTTAAGTTATTAAATATATTAGGCCTCAATTCCACCAGCACTTATGTACACACTGAAATTTAGGCATGTGTGTAAATGTTGGTCATATCAGATCTTTAATTCTCTTGTACTTACCCAGAGCAATGATGTGAAGTTTAGATAAGTACTTGTATCCTTGTCTATTCTTATTGAGGTAATGTTTCTATTTCCAACACCTGGTAATTAATCCTTCATTTGTGTTTACTGTGTCTTAGGTGACATCAGAAACCCTGTGCACACTTTATTCTGAATCATCTCCTTGTTGAACAATGAGGCAACATGGCATACTGTACCACAAGACCTTCCATTAAAAACAAAATCTCTATCTCGCATATGTTGAAGGAGAACATTAAGGAAACAAGAGAGATTGTGGAAGTTCCTTCACTGAAGGTTTTCAAAAAGAGATTGGATGACCATCTGTCTTGGAAGGTTTAGCAACACCAATCTTGCATATTGGGAAGGGGGTTAGGCTAGATGACCCTTGCAGTGCCATCTATCTCTATAATTCTATGATTACCCGATGACTCACTTAGAGCTGGCTGAAAATTTTCCAATAGACTATTTTTCTGTCAGAGAATGTCATTTCACCAAAGTTAACTTCTTCCATTGGAATATGTTGATTTCAGGGGAAAACTGACAGAAGTCAGGCTGACTTCCATCAGAAATCTGTCTGGTTTCCTGTCAACTCACTCACACACCTTGGAATCCCAACTAGTAGCCTGAAGAAGAATTGAGAGCCTGAAAGCTATGGTGCCCTATCTCCCAGGCTCATGGTTCATGATAGCCTACATTCTCAGGGCTTCCAGCTCTCTTTTAGCCCACTAGGCAGCCTGCCAAGAAGCTGGGAGGGAGCATTAGAAATGTTTTAAAAAGGTTGAAACAAAATGTCATTGTGATTCTTTCTAAACAAAATTTTGGAGCTCCCATTCCCCAGGAAATTACATTTCTTGCTTTTGTTCAGAAGGATTTTTTTCCAATTTGCAGTTTCTCATGGAATAGGAATACTAGTTCTCATCCAGGTCTAATCTTTTTTGATCCATAATTCATCCATAGAAGCCAATTTATTACATAATATTACACACCTGTTATCTGATGAAAAAAGAATTAAAATGACCTTGCTTGCTTCTTCCATTGCACTCTGCTCAGGGGAAACACTATAAAAGTGGCTATTGGAGAGAGAGAGGGAAAAGAATAATTTTGGGAAAGTCAGATTGTGTTGAATCCCAAAACACATTTTTCTACATGCTGGTAGCCTATAGGTGTAGATATTTGCTAGGGAAGGCATTGGTATAATTTAAGCCAGTAATACAATGAGTCTACATGCTTCAAGGCTTGTAAGACAATATCTTAGCTAAACTGATCAAGGCCTAAAGGCCCAAGTAGCCTTAACATAAGGTAGCTTAACCAGGAGTAACACAAGATCATAAGGTATCACAGGACAGCATGCTGTAATGACTAAGCTGCTGACAGATAACAACAAAATGCCAAGATAAAGGGGGCAGCCATGTTAGTCTAGTTCAGCAAAAGAATCAAGGAGTCCTGTGGCATGGATTCCTTGCTTCTTTTAACAAAATGTCAGTTTATACCATATTAAGACATTTTTTAAGTTGGAAACATAATCAGATGTCTGACCACAAGAATGCCATGGCAACTATTTAACATGTTAGCTAATAAACTTGAAGAGAAAGGCCTTGTACCCTATGGGAGAAGAGCACCCCAGTATTATTAGAGCATGAAAGTTCAAATAAGAAAAGGGGGATGTAACACCTACGAATGTGTATAAGGCACAGTGGTGTCACTGTGACTTCTTGTATAAGTTGTCATGCGAGCCTTGGAAGATGCCAGGAATGACAACCACTGGTGGTAATAATAATGAGGATGATGACTAACATTTCAGGTTTTTCTGCAAGGGACGGCATGAGTATGGATGCTCAGATGTTCATTTTATATTAGTTCTACCTTCCTCACTAGGGATAAGTCTATACCAGAGGTGGCCAAACTTCTGGAACTCAAGAGCCACACAAGTTGATTATTAAACCTTCGAGAGCTGCACTGAGGCATGTAGCCAAATGCTTTTACCTACTCCAAAATTACTAAGTTTAAAATTCATTGCATACTTTAATTTTATTGTAAATAGAGGACAAATATTGATCCTACTGATGTCAGATTCTAATAATTACTTAAGGTTACCATGAAAATTAGGCCTATACAGTAAAAACTTAGCTGCTGCTTGATGTAAAAGACTGCAGGCTAGTGGTGAGTTTTTTAAAATCCCAACCATGCTGCATTTCTCCCCACCATCCCGATTCCCTCCTAAACTCCTAGGCTGGGGCTACTTTCCTAAATTGATTTGCTGACATTCTTCCGGGAGCCACAAGTTTTCATTCAAGAGCCACATATGGCTCCCGAGCTGCAATTTGGCCATGCCTGGTCTATACTGACAGTGACAAAATTGCTGCCATCAGCATGATCTTCTGGGTTCAACTGAGTGGTCAGTGTAGACATGCTCAATTGATCCGGAAACTGCCATAGCAACTCCAGCCCCAGAACTAGAGTTGTGGTAAGTAGTGTGTAGTGAGTTCTAAATAAGTTGTTGGGAAATACACAAGTTATTTTACATACCTTGTGTATCCCCCATCGACTGCTGCTGAAAAGTACAGCAAGTATAGACTAGGGCTAGGTTGCGGGGTTTGTGACTTCACTAATTGTGTTGGATAAAAATGTTATAAGGACAAAATGCCCTTCCTAAATATAATTGTCTCCTTCATGCCCATTGGGGTTCTCAAATTAATAATAATTCTAATAACTCTGAACGTGATCTCAGGATTGGACCCTGCCAACGCACATAGTATTAATTGGATTGTCAGATGGATTGTCAAGAATCATCTGCTCCTCTGACTACTACCCCATGCTACTCATCCATGTGGGAACCAATGATACTGTGAGAAGCGACCCTCAGCAGATCAAAGGTGACTTATAGGGCACTGGGAGCATGGGTGAAGGAGTTCAATACACAAGTGGTATTCTCCTTGATCCTTCCGGTCAAGGACAGGAGCCTGTGCAGAGATAGATGCATCTTGGAGATGAATGCCTGTTTGCAGAGATGGTGTCGTCACGAGGGCTTTGGCTTTCTCAACCATGGGATGCCGTTCCAAGAAGAAGTACTGCTAGGCAAAGATGGCATCCACCTATTGAGGAAGGGGTAGAAGGTATTTGGACACGGGCTGGCTAAACTAGTGAGGAGGGCTTTAAACTAGGTTTGAGGGGGACTGGTGACCTAAGCCCACAGCTTAGTGATAACTCAGGTGACCTTGGGGAAGTGATGGAACTTGAGGTGGGGTCTGGATTTTAATGTCAGAGACAAAAGAATGACTAATCAGAACTGGGGTGGGGGAGCAGATCGGTACCTTAAATGTCTGTATACAAATGCAAGGAGTATGGGGAATAAGCAGGAAGAACTTGAAATGCTTATAGCCAAAAACAACTATGTCATAGTTGGTATCATACAGACTTGGTGGGATAATGCGCATGACTGGAATATTAAAAGAGCAGACTACAGCTTGTTTAGAAAAGACAGGAAGGGAAGAAAGGGAGGTGGAGTTGCTTTATTTATCAAAAATATATGTACGTGGACTAAGGTTGGGATACAAATAGAAGACAGACAGGTTGAAAGTCTCTGGATAAAAATAAAAGGAATAAAAAACATGGGTGATCTCATGGTGGGGGTCTACTATAGACCATCCAACCAGGAAGAAGAGGTTGATGATTGCTTTTTTCAGCAATTAACAAAATCATCCAAGGCACAGGACTTGGTGGTAATGGGGGGCTTCAATTATCCAGACATCTACTGGGAAAAAAAAAAAACATGGCAAAGCACAGATTATCCAGTGAGTTCTTGGAATGCACTGAAGACCATTTTTTATTTCAAAAAGTGGAGAAAGCTTCCAAGGGAGAAGCTATTCTTAATTTGGATTTCATAAGCAAAGGGAAAATGGTCAAGAATTTCAAAATGGAAGGTAACTTAGGTGGAAGCTATCATGAAATGATATCTTAGAAATGTTAGGAGAGAGAATACCAAAACAAAAACAATGGATTTTAGGAAGGCAGACTTTAGCTCACTCAGGGGCTATGTTCACACGGGGAGGGCTTGTTTCGAAACAAGAGGTTTCGAAACAAGCTGTTTCGAAATAACTCTTTATCTCGAAACAACTTATTTCGAGGACAAAAAACTTTGTCCTCGAAATAAGGCAGCGAAATAGCAGGTCCACAGTGTGGACCTGCTATTTCGACAGGGGCGGGGATTGCAGGCACCCTAGGGGTAAAG
>ML681989.1:10444919-10470728 GCA_007922195.1 Podocnemis expansa | reverse complement strand
GCAGGAGGGCTCCTGTGTGGACACAGGAGGACGTCCAGTGCCTCCTGGACATCTGGCAGCAACCAGATATCCTCCAGTGGTTCTGGGCCAGCCACCGGAACCGCGACATCTACAATGACATCGCAGATGCGATGTCCCAGGGAGGGCACCCCCGTACGACCGAACAAGTGCGGAGCAAGATAAAATCTCTCCGACAGGAGTATGCCCGCACCCGGGATGCCCGGGCACTGCAGGGGCCTGGCAGCCAGGCCACCTGCCCATATTTCGAGGCTCTGGACGCCTTCCTGGGCACACAGCCCAGCGGTGCCCCCGCTGCGGCCGTGGACACCTCCGGGGGGCCTCAGAGCCCCTCGTCAGGCCCGGAGGCAGCCGCCTCTGACATCTCCGTCGGGGGACCCCGAGCTGCAGCACCACCAGCGGCAGAGGCCAGCCCGACGACCCCAGAGCTGTTCCTGGCCATGGAGGCGGAGAGCAGTGTCGAGGAGCAGGGGCCCACCACTGCCCCAGGCTCTGACTCTGACCCCGGGACATCCCGGCGGACCTCCGGAGCCCCCGTGGGTAAGTATGCCCCCCCCCCCCCATGGAGGCACACAGGGCTGGGCCTTTCCAGCAGGTCCCGGGATGGGTAGAGGCCAGGGCCAGGCACCGGGGCGGGTAGGGCCCAGGGTTCGTGGGCTCAGAGGGGCCCCCTGGCCACGGGTCCCATGGACACAGGTTGCACCACGGTCAAAGGCCCCTGTGTGCCGGGGGGTGGTGACCAGGGACTGGCTGGGAAAGATGCAGCAGCATCTTGGGTGGGGTGGAGAGCAGGCAGGGCACACCACTGGCCAGTGGTCTCAGGAGACCTCCAAGTGCAAGGCGTGGCTGGGTCCAGTTCACCCTTGTGGGCACCACGAGCATGTGTGCCTCCAGGGCACGGGTCCCAGATGTCTGGCAAAAGGAGACCATGGTCTCCTTTCTTCTGCTCTGTTCTTCTTTTTATCCTCCCATTCACTGTCTGGCAGGCAGGTCAAAATACAGGGGTTTGTCAGGCTTTTTCCCAGAGGGGCTGAAGGATCCTGGACTGCCAGAGAATACCAACGTATATGGGAAACTGTCCCAGGGCCCCTTAAACCCTGATGACTACCTCGGCCAGACAACCTTCTTGCTCAGGGTCCTCCAATGTCCTCCATCGGGTACCATCCCAGCCTCCTTCCGAAGCTTTGGGGGCCAGGAGCCCTAGCCCAGGGCAATGTCCCACGGGATCCCAGGACCCACTGACAGTCAGGGCACAGGCGTGTGCTGCAGACAGGTGCACACAGATGGGACCAGCAGACGGCAGAAGCTAACTGTGTTTTTTGCGTCCCTGCAGCACGTCGCAGAGCCCCTCTGCAACGGCCGGCACCCACGCCCGGACCCCACCGCCCAAGCCCCAGGACACCGCGGCGACGGCGGAGGGCCCCCAGGACCCGCACAGAGCTCCTGGAGAGCCTGGAGGACCTCGGGGAGACCATGCACAGTGCCACCCAGGCCTGGCGGCGGGAGCAGGCGCAGCGCCAGGCAGCTGGGCTCCGTTCCCTGGAGCAGCTGGCAGGTGCTGAGGACAGGGCGGCGAGGGCACTAGAGGTCCTCACAGTGGAGCTCCCAGCTGCTCTTCTGCAGCAGGCTGCAGCCATCCGCCAGCTTGCGGAGGGCCTGGCTCCCCGACGGCGCCGGGAGACATCACCGCCCCAGCAGGGACAGCGGGCAGAGGGCAGCCGTGGGCGCAGGCGGGGCATGCCACCCCCCCCGGACCCCCCCACAGGCATTGCCTAACCCTCCCTGCCCCAGGACCTCTTCACCCCTGTCCCCTGCCAAGTTCATGTTCCCTCCCCAAGTCCCCTCCCAAGTCCCCTGCCAAGTTCATGTTCCCTCCCCAAGTCCCCTCCCAAGTCCCCTCCCAAGTTCATGTTCCCTCCCCCGGACCCCCCCAGATTGCCCCGTCCCGTATCACCCCCATCCCTTCCCTTATTGTGATTGTGAATAAACCCCTGGAAAGTTATTCTTGGTTGTCTGTGTTTTTATTGGGGGGGGGGTTGGCAGTGTGGGTGGATGGGTGCGGGCTGGCTGTGGGTGGACGGGGGGAGATGGTGTTTTGGTGCAGGGCAGGCCTGGTCCTCAGTCTTCCTCCGCAGCGAAGGCGAGCCGGAGGGCATCGCGGATGGCGAGGGCTCGCGCAGATGGCTGCTTCCGAGTCGGCTGGGGTCTTCGTTGTTCGTAGTCCCTGGCAAATGCTTGGACCTCAGCCTCCCATGTGAGTGGGATGGGTTCCCCCTGCTGCTCACAAAAGTTGTGGAGCACTGCACATGCCGCGATGGCTTGTGGCAGGCTCCGCTCAGCGAGGTGGAGGCAAGTGAGCAGGCACCTCCACCAGGCCTTGAGGTGTCCGAATGCCCTCTTGACCACCTGTCGATAGCGGGCCAGGCGGCGATTGAACAGCTGCCGGCTGGGGTCGAGTGGCCCGGCGTATGGTCGCATTAGCCAGGGCCGCAGGGGGTAGGCCGTGTCCGCCACTATAAGAACGGGCACCTCTACGCCCCCAAGGTGGATGGTGTGAGGGGGGAAGTGGGTGCCCGCCTCCATGCCCTGGTACAGGGCGGAGTTGCGGAGGACCCTGGAGTCATGGGCCCTCCCTGGCCATCCCACGTAGCAGTCCTGGAACCGGCCCTGGTGGTCCACAAGGGCCTGCATAATGACCAAATGGTATCCCTTTCGGTTGCGGTACACCGCAGCCCTGTGCTCCGGGGCGCGCACAGGGATGTGTGTGCTGTCCAAGATGCCAGCACAGTTTGGAAAGCCAAGGGTTGCCATCCCAGGCATGGTGTCCTGCAGGTCCCCACATCTCACCAGGCGCCGTAGGAGGACGCGATTGATGGCCCTGGTGACCTCGAGGAGGATGGTGCTGGTGGTGGGCCTCCCGACGCCAAACAGGTGCGCCACTGCCCTGTGCGACTCCGGGGTGGCCAGCTTCCACAGGGCAATGGCCACTCGTTTGTCCACTGTGACAGCAGGCCTCATGGGGGTGTCCCTGTGGTGCTGGTGCGGGGCGAGTTCGCCCACCAGGCGGGTGAAGCTGGCCCTGCTCATGCGAAAGTTCTGGCGCCAGAGGTCGTCGCCCCAGGTGCGCAGAGCGACCCTCTCCCACCAGTCGACGCTGGTCCCATGCGCCCACATGCGGCGGGGCACGGGGAGGGGCAGGGGCAGTAGCTGAGCCCTGCAGCTGAGCTGGATGTACTCCTCAGCCACAGGCCGGTCCTCCTCGGGGTCTACAAACAGAGTCTCCCAGAGGTGCTGGAGCCCCTCGATGCGCGCCGAGGGGCCGGGTGCTGCACGGCGCTGTCTAGGCAGCCGAGCACTGTCCATGGCTTGCAGCGTGCTGCTAGCGTGAATGGACAGGGGAGTGAGGTCAGGGCCGGCTTTTATGTGATTGGCTACCAACATGGCCACCAACATGGGCCAGGGAGGCGGCCATGTTGCCACACCTCCCATGCTGCACTGCCCCTGGGTTGAAATAGCAAGTCCACACGGTGGAAACGCTATTTCGATTCCCATTTTTTGCTTATTTCGCGGACACCATTTTGTTATTTCGAAACAGGTTATTTCGCAATAACATGTTATATCGAAACAAGTTATTTTGAAATAACTTGTTTCGAAACAAGCGCTCCCCATGTGAACATAGCCTTTGTGTATAGGTGTGTATATATTAGAAGAGAGAAAAGATGTGTGAGGTCATATTTTTTTATAGGACCAGCTTCTATTGATGAAAGACAGCCACTTGGCCTACACATTCCATTTTCAGATCTGGGAAAGATAAGCTATGTGTTACAGCTATATACAAAGGGAAACAGGTTATTTAACTGTTAAATGAAGTAGTGAGCACATATTGTAGAAGAACATTCAGGGTACACTGAGCAACTAATACCTCTGCAGTCATAGTAGGAAAAGGAGTTACAGATGGTTGAAATGAGACACAAAACCAGTGTCTTTGCTAGGTCCATCATCTTCAGTGTTTAACAAAGTTATAAATTTAATCTCCCAAACTCATCTTTGGAAGGTGTTGTGCAAATTTGTATTGAACACAAGGACTGAGGAGGTCAGATATGGTATGACTGTTTTTGAAAAGTATTTTCTCAGAGATGACAGGATGTTTTGTTAAGGCTGGTCTACACTACAGAGTTTTGTTAACACAAGTCAGTTTTTGGCTACAAAACAGTGATGATGTACACTTTACAATGCTTCTCCCACTGGCAGAACTCCCCTGCTTTGATGACAAAATAAAGCCACCATAGCCATGAATTTGCAGCAAATTTTAAGCAACAAAGCATCAATGTGCTGTAACCAGTTACCAGGAGCTACCCAACAATACCCACCTTGACTGTTCTGCTCACTGGTTTGAACTCTGCTGAACTTCCCACCTGCATTTCAGCTACACAAGCAGGCACCCCTCCCCTTTCAAAGTCCCAGGAGAATTTGAAATGGCTCAGCCATGGAAAGCTTGCATATATACTGCCTCGCTGAGCAAGTCAACTCCCAGCAGCAGATAGACTCCTGCCTGGACTACAGGGGATCATTCACCTGGGTGTGTGAGGACAGGGGAGATGAGGTCGTGGAAGAAGTTTGCAGAAATCAGTCCTGTGGTCCTACGGCAGGCATGCAGGCAGTGTGGGCTGGCACTATGGGACAGACCTTTAATATGTTGCAGAGACAGGGAGGGAGGCAGGCAGAGGCTGATGTTGGGGTTCCCTTTCCTCCCACCCATATACAGATTTCCGCTGAGCTGGGGTGGAGGAGACCACCATCTCTCTATGCACCAGGTTCTGCCTCAGGATTGGTTGCACTTGGTGGCTGTCTGAACTTAAGAAGACAGTGTGTAGACACATCTATTGACTCCCAATCTCTCTCTCTCTCACACACATATACACACACACACATTTGCTCCCCCCCCACCACCAACAAACACACTTCTGTGGGGCTTCTTGTGTTTGTATTCAGCACTGTCAGTATGGCTGACATGGCAGTTGAAAAACAGCTGGCCATTTAGTCATGCCCATGGAATGACTCAGATACGTTCATCATGTGATACTGTGCCTGCCCCATGAGTGATTGCAAACCCTCCCCAACGCACTCAGAGTGCAGTTGCATGGTGGAATAGCTACCCACAGTGCACTGTTCCCTGTCTCAGTGTAAAAGCTGAGGGTGTGAATGCTCTCCACTGATACAAATAGCATAGTGAGGACACGCAGCAGCAGTTTAGTTACAGCAGCGGCTGTATGCCAGCATAACTTGTGTTGACAAAACTTTGTACTGTAGACCAGGCCTTAGTCCAATAAAAGGCATTACCACTTCACCCAACTTGCTTCTATCAGATCCTGGAACCAACATGGTCACAGCAACACTGCCAATAGCAGTATATATTTTGTGCAGGTGCTAACGTATGGGATTTTTCTCATTTTATTTTGCAACCAGATATTGTTCTAAATGTTTGTATCAGTGATGGGGGGCTGGACTAGTGATTTCTGGTTTGGATAAATATAAAAGTGCATTGTCTACCTATAATATCACTTTACACTCCATGGAACCCATTTGTATGCCTCAGATACCAGAATGAGTCCATATAATTTGAGCCAGGGACTCAGGAGCCCAATCAAAAAGTAATGGAGAATGCAAGTTCCCTGGAACAGGCTGCGGGTATCCAAGGTCATATTATAATGCAAGAATATAACAATTGGATCTAAGAGATAAATATAAGTGTAAATCCAAATTTTTGTAGGGTACAAAATATGTACCTCCAGTCCACTATTTGAAATGTCTTTCTGCATCCAAGGCTACTATGGCTTGTGGTTTGACGTCATCAAATTTCACTGATATACTATCAATGAGAAGTCCAAAAGGTCAAAACACAAACAAACAAAAAAAAGGTAAGAAAAATGCCAACGTGATCTCTGACAAACCCAACTTTACTTGGAAGCATAATAAAATTCAAATCCATCTCCAACCTCAATACTAGAATTTTTGCTAATATTTTAATATCACTTTTAATAATTGATATTGGGCTATAAATGAAATATAATGGAATCCATTTTGACTTTTTGAGCAATCATTTAATTTCTTTATATCTTTTAATGTCTTTATGGGACAAGTGTTTACCCACTTAACAGGGTGTTGTCAAGTTTAACCCATTAAAATTTGTAGAACACCTTGAGATCCTCAGGTGAATGTACTAGAAAATTGCAAATTATTATGGGTATTATTTCTTTATTCCCACATCAATGATACATTGAGAGAAATGAATATTACAAACTTTTTGAAACACCAAACACATGATACATTGTATAGCAAAAGGACATTAGCTACAATTACATATATTTTCACATTTCTTCTTTGTTTCTAATAATCTTGTAGAAGCTCGAAAACAATTGTTTTCTAATCGGGAAAATGCTTTCTTCTTTTGTCATGTCTTTTTTGTTTTCTCTTCATGCCTGTGCTCCAACATTTTCAGTAAAGACAGCATAAATCTGAACAAATTTAAGACTAAGTTGAAAGCTAATCTTGGTAGAACCAATGCAGCTGGTGGAAGAGAGCTATCTCTCTCTCTCTCTCATGCGTGCACGCGCACGCATGCACGCACACACACACACAGAGTAAGGTAGTGTTTATGTCTGTGTTTTATTTTATTTCATTTTAGAACAGAATAAGTTTTTTAAAAAAATAGTAGATACTTGACAAAACTTTCAATGCCTATAAAGAGCACATTATTCAGTAAAGTCCAGAGGAATTTCCCAGCAGAATATAATTATTTTAAGGTAGGTCAAACTTGGGACTTAAACTACTTGTCAGCACCTCTTTTGCTTTTTTCTTTTGTCATGCTCATCCTGCTTATCTGATAGCACTAAACCAGGGAATATTTCTTTTTCCCAGAATTAATATTAGGGAACGAAGAGGCTAAATAAGTATTGCCAATGCAAACTGCTGCTAGTGCATTTTCTGAAAAACTAATCAATAGCACGTTCATTTCTGAAAAAGCTGTAAATAGATGCCAGGGTTAGGTTGCGTGTATTCCTATAATGTAACAGATATCAGAAATATAAAAGATTCCTTGATTTTGGGCTTGTCTACACTTAAAACTCTGCAGCGGAGCAGCGTAGATGCACAGCGGTAGCACTTCAGGAGTGCATAAGTAATCCAGAGAGCTGGTAGTTGAGTTAACAGCAGATTTCAGCTGTGAACTTAGCACTGTCCACATCAGTGGTTAGGTCAAGCTGCATCATTCAAAAGTGTGGAATCTTTGCCCTTCTGAGCAACATAGTATTACCAAACTAATTTCCTAATGTAGACCAAGCCTTTATGTTTCATATTTTGCATTATCTTGTTTTCTTACCTTCTTAGAGGTAGGGATTGTTTGTTCAACACACTTAATTAATTTGTTTTGAGCAATTTCACTCCTGTTTGTTCAATACTGAACATTTTCTAGGATGTTTGGTCTCAGTCCTGTGAATGGAAAGGTCTCTAAAGTGTATTCAATTTTTGAAAGGCATGCCATTGCTGAGGGTAGGAGCCAGTAAGGGCAGAAACAAATAGCTATAGAAAATAGCCCCTCCATTGATCCAACCCTGCTTTGGTGCTATGGCAATACAAAGAATAGCATTAATAATTATCAGAAAGTGCCAAGTGCAGTGAGTCTGCAGTCATCGGTATCCATTTATATCAAAAGGTGGATTATCACATAAAGTATGAATAAAACAAAACAGGAGTCTTGTGGCACTTTTAAAGACTAACACCTTTGTTTGTTGCATGAACTTTCATGGGCGAAAATCCCACTTCATCAGATGCTTGAAGATAGGGAACTCACAGAATGGGAGCAAAACAAATACAGGAAAGTGCAAGTCATATGATGAGGTCAGACTGTCACAGCAAATCAAAGCAGTTGTTAGGATTCGAACAGCAGAGTACAGCAGTTATCAGGGAGGTAGTGGGGGGAAGGAAAGCAAAATTACCTATCTTAATAGGAAAAGAACCCATAGCCTTTATTCAGCCCTGAGTTAACGGTGTCAAATCTACATATGAATTCCAATTTTGCAGTTTCTCTTTGAAGCTTTGACTTGTTATTAATTCGTCTGACTAACAGATCAGAAGTGGAGTGATCAGGAAGACTGAAATGGTCCCTTGTTGGTTTTTGAATGTGGTTATTTCCAGTGTCAGATTGTGTCCATTTTTTCTTTTGCACAGAGACTGCTTGTTTGTCCGATGTGCGATGTAGGAGAGGGCATTTCTGGCCCGTTTAAACTTATCTCAAGAATGCCCTAAATCTCTTTCAAAGGGGTAGCAATCTTAGTCTAGTTCAGCAGCAAAACAAGGAGTCCTGTGACATTTTTAAAACCTAACAAATTTTATAGTCTTTAAAAGTGCCATAGGACTCCTTGTTTGTTTTGCTAAATCTCCTTAGCTCTCTGAAAATTTATATTTACTGTATTTGAAGAAAAAATGTTAATTTTCTTAATAAAACTAACTGCAGTGTCCTGTAATTTCTGTAGAAAGTTTATTTTTTTAATTCATACATAAAATAAAATTAAGAAACAGATTTTAAATCTTAATCCCATTTAAAATGTGCTGTGTTCTTAACCATTAAGGAATTTGGGATTCATATTATCCATTTAATATATAATCAGATCTGAAAGTGTAATTTGTCATAACCAGAGCAAGTGCGTACTAAAAAAAATGTGACAAGTTAATTAAATAAAACTGAATATACTGGATGCCAAAAATAAGAATATGTACGTGTGTGTGTTTGCTTTTCTTTTAATAATTTTTGATGCCTGGAACAAATTATATCAAAGCATAGAAGTAATTCTATTGATTTAACAGATAAAAGCCTAGCAATAATTAAGGTACATTTGAATATTCTATATTTAAAGTACATGATCTTGCATTTCTTGCACATCCTAAACAATGAAGTCATTAGACAATTATATGCTTCAAAAATTAAAACATTTTTTTAAAATGTTACTGCTTTCATTCATTGCCTGACTATGCAACCCTTGTTGAGTAATGCAAGATCAAACAAAAGATTATTTATATGACTAAGGATTGTACAACAATTAGTGTCTTAAGCCAGGACTCAACAAACTTGGCATGCCAGGTCACCATGGTGCTCAGTGTTTGGACTGTGGCACTTTGTTCTGCCATAGAACTGCAGTGGCAGAGCAGCCCCTGATGCCTACAAATAGAGCCACTGGTGCCTTGCAGATGTGCTCAGTGAATTTGGTGGCATCTCAGCTGCAGGGAGTCCTGCGCTGCTGCTGAAAGCAATGGCAAAAGTTTTTCAGCAGAGGGAGTGTCCTGTCTATGCTCCCTAGTTTGAAACTGGGCACTTTTCTGGGTGGCAATTTTGTCAAGCCCTGGCTTAAGCCTTTCTTTTAAAGACTTATGCATGTGCTTAAATTTACCACCATAAAACCAGTGGGACAGTCCGTGTTAATAAATTAAAGCATTTATATGAGTCTTTGCAGGATCTCTGCTTTAGAATCTCTTTGTTCAAAGGGATTGATTTCACATACTCTTATGAACACAGGTAACTCTATTCATGTGACTGGTCACATTGATACCAATGTGTGTGTGTTTGCAGGAGTTGTGGCCGCAAGACACAGCACAAAGAAGCTCCCCATATTTCAAAACAAGCCCCACCCACCCAAAACAGACCAACAAGCTGGGACTTGACAAAATTTGGTGCTGACACTAAGGACCCAGCTCCATTCTAAACTAAGGCTGGAGCGCTCTCGACCATGCTCCTTGCCACCAAATCCCTCTCCCTGCCACCAAAATGCCACTGAATCCCATCCTTGAATCCCATTGGAGGCAACTCCTCCACTGCATTTGGTTGCTTTTGGGGGGCTTTCTTTACATTGCATGGGGTAAGTAAAAGAAGCCCCCCCCAAAAGCCAACCCATGCAGTCAGAATTATAGGTAGCTGGGCTTCCTATCAAGCTCAATTCCACTTATAATAAAGCCACATCTGGCAAATGTCAGTTGTGATTTGCTCAATAGAGGCTGTTTTTTCTCAAAGCTCCAGCTCCTGAGGTCATGTGATTGCATGAGACTCTCAAATTTCATTTAAAAAAAATAGTGTTTCTAGTCACCATGTCTGTAGAATGTGGAACAAGCACTGGGAGGCTAAATTTGTGCTTGTATATTACTTGACGTAGCAATAGCTATATGCACACACCTGCATAGACAAAAGATTATTCATGCTTTTAGCAGGACTAATTTGTGCAGGAGGAGAAGAGAAATTAGTAATGAAGCATTTGCAGTGTGTTTGTCATCCATTTTGGTGGAATTTTAACAAGCAGACATACCAGTCTCATATCCTCTTTTGATTGTTGCTTGAATTCATTCTTAAACTCCTGCAGGTATGAAGACAACTGCTGAGGTATTAAAAGCTACACTGAAATGCTTTTCCATTGCCCACTGTTCAGAGGCTTACGCCCAGGCTAGAGAAGGGAATTGTGCCCCAAATGTCAACATTTTGTTAAAGTTATAAAGATGCTTAACTAGAAATAAAATATTAATCTGTTTGGTAACTAAAAGAAGTTTCCCTTCCATCAATATGCTCCACACTCCCACAGAGTATGACTAACTGTGGACTGAAGTCAAGTGAGTCATGACGATAATAAATAATGTTACCTCTTAATGCCAGCTTTTATTTTATGGTAAGAACTTCCAACATTATAATCTTTAAATGGGAGAGTTCCATTGCACTAGAGAAAGACAATAAAAAAAAAGTATCTGCAAAGAAACTATGTTGGGCGTTTCTTTTCCTCTAAGACAGCATTAAAGAGAAAAACAAATTCCCCCATGATATGTAAATGTAATGTTGACCTTCATAACAGTGTCTATTGTCCTTAAGGAAAAGATCAAAACAATTTTTTTGTTGTACAAGGATCAGAAATGTCAAACCCGCCTAGCTGAGTGCTTCACACTGGTCTCCTGATCCTTCACAATACCACAGCAACAACACAAACTGGCAGAGGTATGAGTCAATATTCTTTTATTATGACAATAAAGACAGGCTGGATAGGCAAACCGATCTTGCTGCCGTTGCTATAACAGGAAAGCATAGCAATGATGAGCTCAGCTACCTAGAGGCTGTGCTCTGCAGAACTCACAGGCTCAACTTTCAGTTTCCAAAGGGATAGCCGTGTTAGTCTGGTCCAGCAAAAAAACCAAGGAGTTGTGTGGCACTTTAAGACTAACAGATTTATTTTTCGCATGAGCTTTCGCGGGAGATAATCCCAGTTTGTCATGGACCAGATTGTATCACTTACTGCCTTGTAAATCTCATGTTGTTTTCCTGCTTTTAACTGTAAACACACAAAAATTGAACCCCTTTTAACTATACCCCTCCCCAGCATCAGCCATATGGAAAGGGGAATAAACTATCCTGGTGTAAGCATCTTCATTCTTGTATCAAATCAAATCAAATAACTGTGTATACACTATGGGTTGTAATTATATAATTATATTGGTAAAAGAATCACAACCTAACGTATGTAGTTCTACCAGTAGAGAGACCATAGCTTTGATTACTTCAAGTTTATGTGAGAACAGCCAAAAGCAGACTCTGGCCTCAGGTATCTAGCTCCCTGGTTTTGCATGGATTGAGAGCACTGCAGCCTTTCCACTCTTCAGGAAGAAGGGAGCTCCTCATATTATTCATCAGCAGCTGCATCCTCATTCAGATCACTGAAATCCTGAGTGGTGACTCCTATGCCACGAACAAAATAATGGCCCCAGCCTGAAGGTCTCAAGCACAAGGAGTCGAAGTTGAGGGAAATACGGGTATCCTCAGAGTTCCATCTAGAACGTGAAGGAACCCTGGGGATAAGAGACAAGCAGAGGCAACTCTCCATGCCCTCTATGATACAAGTCACAAAGTCAGTGCATGCCTTATGTGTCAAGGATAGGGTCCCAAAGACTCAACAATAAAAGCAAGGTTGAGGGGATTAATAATAGATCTGGGGAAGAGCAATGAGGATGACTGACACAGCTGGGGGAAGTGAGATGGTGAGAAGTGATAAGGCTCCGTGCTTGTTCTTCCTGCTCACAAGTGGTCAGTGCTAATAGTAGAGGATAGGTGTGTGAGTTCAAACTAACACTTGCAATGGCTCGGTATTGCTGCCCACAGTTAACCAAAGGAAACTCGTACATGTGGAATGCCACATCACCAGTCTTCTTAGGGTGTGCAAAGAGCTAGCACCAGCCCTATCTATTGTTTACATAAGAGATTTTTGCTCTGTGCTTCATAGAGTGATTCACAGGGTCTGCCCTGCTGGAAGACTTAGTTCTGAGCCTTGCACCTGCCTTTATATCTGTTTCTGATATTTTTCCTACACGCAAAAAGCATGGTCAGCAACAATAACATTGTATAGTTGGATTGTTGCATGTTTCAAAAACCACCTTTAAAACTGTACCAGAGGTTTTGCACCTATAATTATTTTTACCCATATTTTTTTTTGCAAGTGTAGTTTTCACAAGCAGATCCTAGTTTCTCAACATATGAAAACTTCATCACGAAAACTTAAGAATTCTAAATTGCAGGCACAATTCTGAAGTTTCTAAGTAGTGATCTGTAATTCTGCTAATGTGAAAGACGTTTTTGCATACTTATTTTTGAGAAGTCTTAGTATGGAAAATAATTCACAAATACAGGAAGTATAACAAGAAAACAAAATGTTATAAATTAATTTTTATTGCAGAGAGAGTAATACAGTCCTGCGTATATCTAGTTTTGAAGAAGCAACAGTCAAGTGTAGTAACAAACTAGAAAATTTCACAAGGTTAAAGGATGTAAATCGGGCATGATTTCTTGCGTTATGGTGAGTCTTTTTCAGAAGCAATTCCTTCTCATCTGTTACTTTATAAATATGATAAAATATTTTTGAAAGGATTTTGTACAAAGGACATGATCAGTGGGACAATGGAGTCAGAACTCTTGCACTATAATTCCAACCCTGTCATTTACCTGTAGTGGACTGAACCTATTTGTAATATAGTGTTGTATCTGTACCATGGTTGTAACACCAACAAGACAGCTGTCTCATGCTGCTGAGGGTATGTAGGGAAAAGATAAGTATTATTCATTCAGAACTATAGGCTGAGTATGGTGTGGCGATTAGGATCTAGGTGAAGTAGTTTTAGATTTGGGGTCTGAAACAGAGCCAAACCTGTACAGGCATGTTCAGACTTTAGTTGTCAATCCTGAGTCACCACCCACTTCAAAAATACAAAACTGCTCATCTTCAGGAATCTGATTTTGGCTAATTTCTATTCTAAACCTGTTATAACTGATGCTATGCAAGTGTAATGGAGTATTTTAATGTGGTTTTTTGCATTATTATAAAAATGTAGGCTGTGGTGATAGTTGTATAATTAAGCAACTAATATTTTCTCTGTTTGTTTTTTCCCTCATGAGAATTTATTTGATCTTATTGTTAATCCTTGCATCGTCAGACGTTGCTTCAGGCATGAACAAGGCTTTCCCTGTCTGTCATGCTCTTGCCAGAATAACTCCCTTTTTCAGGGGTTAAAGTAAGCCGGAACATCCTGGAACACTGTTCTGGGGCCAACAAATTTGAGGGGCCAGTGTTCTGGGACCTTGAAAAATAGAAAAATTGGGTGGAAAGCCGTCCTGTCCCAGGAGCTGCAGCCAGGCTGGGGAGAGGAGTTTTTAAAGCTCCTGGCAGCAGCGCAGACACATTGCAGACACATTTAGCGTGACTGCTGGGAGCAGTGAGGAGCTACTGGCTCTTCCCTCCTGCTGCACATAGCCAGGGCAGGGGGAGAAGGGGAGGGAAATTTAACTCTTGCCCTCTCCTCTGGCTCAGGCAATGTGTGCAAAGGATGTGGAAGCTCTGCAGACGTTGTGGGACCCACAAGGTCACAGGGTGGATAGCCTTGAGCTGGGGGGATGATCTGGGGGGCCTGACAGCTAGCCAGGGCCAGGCCACAGGCTTTAGGACATGGCCATGGAATGTGCCACAGGGACCCAGGGCTGTCTCTGGGGGCAGGGGATGGGAGCTGGACTGCGGCCAAAGGGGGGGCAGGGGCAGGGCTGACCCCCGGGCTGGAGCGGGGCAATGGAAAAGAGGAGCTATGACTGGGTTGCAGAGGGGTTGTGGGGGGGGGGCAGGAGTAAGAGCCAGACCTGGGTGTGGCCAAGCAGAGCCGTGAGGGGGGATACTGGGTGGGGGAGGCAGGCGAAGGGGTTGTGTCCTGAATCTTTTTTTTAAGGAGTAATGCTCCTAGAAGGGAGTCGGGGAACTAGGGGGCAGGCAGTTGGGGGAGGGTCCCGGGGATCTGGAAGCTGGTGGGCGCGGGGATCATGGAAGGGGGTGGGGATCCAGTTTTCTGAGTCCGGTCCTCTCCACTCATGCCAGACCCAAGTACCATCTGGGGGGCGCAGAGGGCAGCGTGTGAGGCCAGGATCCAGGGTAGGAAGGTGGAGGGGGCAGCGTAAGACCAGAATGAGGGTAGGGGGTGGAGGGGGCAGTTTGTGAAGCTGGGATGGGGGTAGGGAGAGGAAAGGGCAGAGTGTGAGGCCAGGATCAAGGTCAGGGAGGTGCATAGGGGTGGAGGGGGCAGCATGTGAGGCCAGGACGGGGCTAGTATTTTTATGGAGCGATAACCAATGCAAATGGTACTGAGAAGTGGTTGCAAATGCCTACCTGGGCTGGGGCCCACACATGCATGAAGGGGCCCCAGAGATTAGGAGGGTTCTGGGGCCTGTCAAATTATACTTTAACCATTGCCCTTTTCCTGTTTTTATGAGTACATCTACATGGCAGCTGAAGACATAATTCCCAAGTCAGGTAGACATACAAGTATGAGTGCTGACTGAGCAAGCACACTAAAAATAAGAGTGTTGGTGCAGTGGCACAGGAGCAGTGTGGGCTAACTGTCTGAGTAATATCCTGTCCATCAGTCTAAGTACTTGAATGACGAGCCCACGCTGCTGGCCATGCTGGCATGACTACTATACATGCTGCTATTTTCAATGTGCTAACTCATTCAAAGCTAGAGCATGTTTAGAGCTCTGCAAATCCGTAGATATCCGCATTATATCCGCATCCACGGATACAACACAGATATCCACAGATCATTTCTTGTGGATGCAGATCGGATACGGATCCACATCTTTTTCTCTGCACAGAGCTAGAGCCCTGCAAATATGCGGATACCCACAGATATCCACATTATATCCTCATCCGTGGATACAACATGGATATCCGCAGGCCATTTCTTGCAGATGCAGGTCGGATACATACCCATGTATTTGTATCCATGCAGGGCTCTAAGCATGTTCATCTACCCATGCCAGAAATTATTTAGCTGCAGTGTATATGTACCTTCAGACTTAATTTTTTTATGAAGATGGTTTTTGGGCTGTCACTTAACTCTTCAGCCTGTAGGACCAGTGGACTGTTTTTCAGCTGGTCACTACCCTTTGACCTGCCTAGCTTGGGCCACTCTATCCTTGCATAGCTCTCAGAGTTATTGTTACGCACAAGCCTTCCCACTCTCAGGGAAGTATAGCTCTTATAGAAATCCCTTTATAATGTATAGGATAGAAATATGTGTAGAACATCTATTAACCTTCTTCCTGTCAAAACAGTTGAGATCAGATTATTGCATTTACCCTCCTTCCCAAAATACAATCTGGACCACACTTTGCCTACTCTGAAATATAGCTACTTATTGGAAACACTCTGCTTGTAAAATTCCCCTTCTGAAGGTGTTTTCAGAATTTTGAGCATGTTCTATTTATTTCAGTTCTCTGTGACCACTTCTTTCCCTATTTCTACTTACCCTTCCTGGATTTTGACACTGCCTGTTTGCACTTGAGCCACAGAGTCCAATCTGGGATTAATTGAGTTGTATTTGAAACGTGCCTTAAAGTGATTAGCATTTGAAATGTGTTTTGTTTTCATTCCTTCTTTAGTTTTACTGGCAACCTGTACTGAGTGATTTGTATTGTTACTTTCCATTTCATAATCCCATTTTTACATCTTCACAGGGACGAACTCACCCCTGTGCAGTGGGCCATCACAAGGTATAGACCAAGGGTTCTTAACCATTGTGTTGGGACACGTTACTGTGTCACTACACAGCAGTAAATGTGCCACAGGGAGTCTGGGAAATGGCTGGATTAGGCCTGGAGGGAATGGGTTAGTGTGTCCTATAGAGTCACAATATGCTGCCAAGTGTATCATGACTCACAGAAGGTTGAGAACCATCTTAAGCTGCACTGAAACCAGCCAAGAGTAGTTAGTTACTTGTTGTCAAGGTCCAAATTTCTTGGTCAAAGCACAGCTAAGGTCCAGACTCCAGAGAAAATTAAAACAAACAAACAAACAAACAACAAAACCCAGTAATGATGATAATAGGTAAATAAAAAAAAATTTAGGGTCTATTCAAAAGCATCTGGTTGTCTGGATTAGACTCATAGTTCACCTGTTGACTACCACTGACATAAACCTTAATTTGCAGTTGTGATCAGCTTTACTTGCCCCATATGGGAGACAAAGGGGTTAAGCCAGTACTTTTGGCAGCAGAAGCCACATGCCTTTGCCTCTGCTGGGCTTGCTCCAGTTGCTTCCTGTAGTTGGAAGGTGTGGTTTCACTGGGAGATTGACAATGAGGGAGGGCCAAACCCCCACTGAGTGAGTGAAACCTAGAAGTCCATCCCCACCTGACAGGAAGCAGGGAGGTGAGACAGAAGGGGGAGGTATAAAGGGTGAGCCTCCCAGCACAGGAGAGAGTGAACGAGGAGGAGGAGGCGGCGGTGGCCGTCGTCATCATCGTCCTCCTCCTCCTCGTTCTCTCTCTCTCCTTTGGTGCTGGGGCCTGATCCTGAGATGCTGCAAGGGTTACCAACCAGCTAGAGCCTTAAGGGCCTGTTGGAGCTTCCTCGGCCCTGGAGGGGTGGCCTCAGCTACCTACCCCCTGCAAACCAGAGGAGATATCTGGGTGCTGTGACTTGGAGTTGCCTGATGCCAGTGATGGCAAGAGACTACCCTTCTCATTCTGCCCAGAGAAATGGCTATGACCTGGACTACATGTTTCTGAGCACAGGATTGAAGAAATAGCCCAGGTGCAGCCAACCTGAGTCCAGCTATCTTAAAGCCTCAGCACCACTCAGTGAAGTGTGGCTGGAGCCCTGGTGACCCAATAGTGGGAAACCTCTACCCAGTTAAGATTCTGGGCTGGGATGCAATGGAGTCAGACAGACCTGTGTCTCCCCCTGCCTTCTCAAATCGCCTCTTGGCCTGCAATGAGTTGATAGGCAGTAGCTGATGTACCTTGCCTGTCTTGTTGGGTCTGGGCTGTAGACTGTTCTCTAGCCCTGCCTAGGGCTCAAGACTGTACTTTGCCTGCCTCAACATGCCAGAAGCACAGACTGGTTCATTGTCCTGCCTAGGGCTATGCATTTTACTTTGCCTGACTTGTGCTGCCTAACAGCTGGGTCTAGAGAAGGTATACTTGCCCTGTCCTGGGCAAGAGACTTCGCTTGGCCTGTCTGACCCACAGTGAGGGTCCAGACCCCAGCCTCTTTGATTGCCTTGTTTGAAGGTTGGGCCCCAGGGCATTGGAATTGTCCAGCTAGGCTGAAAAGACCCAGGAATGATGACTTCTTCCCCCTTGCAGCACACAGCAGGCAGGAGGTGTGGCCTTCCTCAAAGACTAACAGTGAAGGAGGGCCACCTCCACCCTGCCTAGAAGGGGGATAGATTACACTGCCTCAGTATAAAAGAGAGCAGCTTAGCTTCATCTGGGCTGATAAAGGGGGATGCAATGGCGGGAACCCCAGATCATGGAAGCTTGAGGTGCTGAGATCCTGATAGATACCATGATACTTGCAGATGCCAGAGGACAGAAGCTGCCGTGGACCACACATGACAATGTACCCCTGGTTCCCAGCTACAACTCTAAGAGAGACAACAGGAATTGGCTTTGGGTAGGACCCTGGACGAGGGCCCAGTGGAGCAGGCTGGGCATGGGTCCCCTTATCCTGGACATCACTCTTCTTCTGCAAAGCTATAGGTGGTGTCTCACTTTTGTTTGGGCAGTAGGCTGCATAGAGGTCCCAAAGGGAGATGACATATACTTGCCCTGTGACAGAGATATTACATTGGAAATAAGTATTGTCTGGGCATTATTCTGAATCACTACAAAGAGCTGAATTTCATCCTTTCAGAGCAGCATCCTCATTAGAAAAAAGTTTGCTTCCACTGCTAGAGAAAAGGAAAAACATCATCCTCTTACTACCCAACAGTACTATTGATGTGGAACGCATAAAGGAAACCTGATCTGACTCATTAAGTTTTATCTATTGTAGCCCTTAAGGCTTCATATCATGAAGCCACATAAAGACCATTGTCTTCTTAGGACCTCCATTCTCCATTCCAATTCACTCATCAGTGCACCCACAATATCCCTGGCCCTATATCCCGCAGCAACTACCAATCCCAGTCACCATCTTCCCTTTGAATTTTTGTATACCTTAGTGTGCAAGGAAGTATGGCTGAGTGGGTGGGTATCAGAGCCAAGAGCACACCAGATCATGCAAAACTGGGATTTGGTGGGTACCAACATCCAAAATTCACCAACATGTGTTTTAAAAAAAAAAATCAAAGGGGAGTTGTTGTTCTGGGTCAAACACAAAAGCAAATGAACCGCAAATTGATTTTTTTTTTTAAATGGGGGAAAGAGGTTGAGACTGGCCTTCCAATAAGGAGCTCTTAAATGTATGCTGAGCAAAGGAAGGACCTGGCAGAGAGGTCCTCCTAAAGCCTAGGCCCTATGGCTCAGACCAACTGTACGTATATGCATATATTCGAATGTGCTATTAAATAATGATCTGAGAGATGAGAGAGTGTTTTACATCTTGCAAAGAAATCAATCCATAAAAACAAACAAGGAGTCCTGTGGCACTTTTAAAGATTAACAGATTTATTTATCACATGAGCTTATATGGGAGAAAATCAAAGCATCTGACACAGTGGAATTTTCTCCCACAAAAGCTCATGTGATAAATAAACCTGTTAGGCTTTAAAAGTGCCACAGGACTCCTGTTTGTTTTTGCTAACCTAGACTAACACAGCTACCCCTTTGGATCTCAGCAATCCATTCATAATGTCAGTGACAATGAACATCTTTTGAGACCAGCTGTGCTGTCCCAATGTGAAATGTAAGTGTTTGTCTGCCTCCTTGATCTCATGAGTCAAGATTTTTAAATGCAGAACTGAAAGAGAGGTCCACCCACAGGTCAAAGATGAGGCCAACCACTGATGGAGAACCATAATTAATATGCTACTGCACAGAACAAAAATAAGATAGGGGAAGACCAAAAAGCAGATCACGTCCCCGAAGTAATGCCAGATATGAGGGTGAGTAAAACGAGCTGAAAAGGATGGAAAATCTGGACGTCCACCCGCTGTCTTTATATCACAGAACACAGACCTGAGTTTATAAGTGAAGAAAATGTCCTAGTCCTCTGGAAGACAGAGAAGAGGACCCTATCAGTGGAATCAGCAGCAGCTCTGAGCTCTCCCACAAACTTTTACTTTAAATTAAAAGCAAACATTTTAAAAATAAAGGTGAAACAAACAGATTTCGTTCTTTCCTGATGCTAGTGCAGTAATCAGAGGATAAAATCAGAATGTAAGGTCCTGCTCCTGGAAGCTGATCCACATGGGAAGACTCCAGTGCCTTCAGTGAACAGATCTGCTTTCAAGATCAAGGACTAAATAAATAACAAAAAAGTGCATTAATGCATTTATGACACACTCACTGATGCACTTCTGCTGTATTGTCTAGCCTGTGGCCCTGAGGAACTGAATAAGTGATTTTCAAGTGTGTTGATCACCCAGAAGCTCTTATTACACTCAACTATTCTCTCTTGGGTGGAGTATGAGCTAGCTACTCTTCATCCAGGTGCTGATCTTGTTAGCACTGCAGTAGGCCACCCTTGCAATGATATTGGTTATGCAAATCAGAAATGAAATATACATCACGGTGTATATCACTACTTTAGGGGAGAATTTTATTTTACTAAAACTGTAAATTTATGACTCTATTTAATATTCTGTGAAAAGTCCTTGATACTATGAGAAATCTTGCTCTTTTACAATGTCAAAGGACTGGTGAATCATGAAAACAATCTTCCTAGATAGGAAGGTTTGTGCCACTGGTACCTGCAACTTCTCTATTGGTCACATTGGAGACTGTGGTCAAATGGTTGTTGAAGTTCTTGTCAATTTTAAAAGGGATAGCCATGTTAGTCTAGTCCAGTGAAAAAACAACAAGGAGTTGTGTGGCACTTTAAGACTAACAGATTTATTGTTGAAGTTCTGCCTGCATAATTGGGGTTTCAGCCTGCAAAGTATTAACTACTCTGGCCCTGATACAGCAAAGCATTTAAGCCCATGCTTAACCGTAAGTATACGAGTGGTCCTCTTCATTGGCACTACTTGATACTTCATGTTAATTCGCCTTTAATGTGTTTTACTAGATTGTAGCCAGAGTTCTTAGGACTTTGCAGGACTAAGCCCTGGCTGAGCAGCATCTAAAGGCAGTTGGAATTACTGAAGTAATGTGTGGGAACAGCATCACTGAGGTAATGTGTGGGAGAGGTGAGGAGCAACATACTGGAGGGACAGTCACAACAGCAGGATTGTCAGGGAGAGGTATTCCATTGTAGAAGCAGGATAAAGCAAGGATACCCATTATAGAAAATACTACAGTATTGTATCTACAATGAAGCTCAAATAGCACTGCTTGTAAGACTGCTGGAGACAAAATACAGTTTAGTTTCTTTTTAAAGAGGAAATTGGTGGCATTTCATCAAGGGCTCCAGCTAAAACCCTACTCCCACACCTGCAATGTTGGCTACAATGTTATGTGTGTGTTCTAGAAACTGCCAGCCCCTTTACTGAAATGGTAAATTTAGGGAAACAGTGGGCGGCTGGTATATTGCCAAGACAATCAGTTAGCCATCTTTCTGCATATAAAATAATTTATTACACTATTACATTTACTATTTAAAAATGTTAAATTCCTGAAAGTAAAGTATTTAATTTTTTCTTAATAGTTTAATGAAGAAAAGTAACATGACATCTCTTATAGTTTAACTTAGATATAGGCTAGAATAATAGTAATAATTCATATTTTAAGAGAATTCCCTCCACTTAAGATCAAGACAATAACGGATTTTTAAGCATTATGGATTTGCTAGGAATATAAATTGCCAGACAAACTTGATTTTTTAAATGGAATTAAAGAATTAGTAGATGGGAGGACATGATGGATGTAATATATTGGGATGTTTAGTACAGCACTGGAAACAATGTCTTTAAATTAATTGAAATCAATAAAGAGAGTGCAAAAGACTGGTTTCTTTCACTCAACACACCCCATGTAATCTTCTTGTGGGGTAATGGTAAGTAGCAAAGCATCCACATCAGTGTAGGTGTCTAGTGGGATTCTACAGGGTGAGCCACTTTTTTAGGGCAACATTCTGATTCACTTACTTACAGCGAATAGCATGTTACCCTGCAATGCCATTAAGTAAATAGAAATTTCTTCAGGGAGAAAAGTGCTGCTCATTGTAAGGGTATCAGACTCTGGCAATGATGTGCAATAATAAACTGGGAAGAGTTGGAAATGTAAATGTGGACAGAACAACAACATAGATCTAAATAGATTAGAAGCATGGACAGAAAATAACAAAAGGAGACCCCACTAGGGGAAATCCAGTACATCTGAGGGGGAAATAACCTGAAAGACACCAATGTATAATAGGAGGAAACAATCTGGAAAGAAGTAATACAGAAAGAGACATGGGGTGATAAAGTACTAAAATTTGACATGACTCTGGAATACATTATTACAGCAAAAAGGCACTTTTTGGCTACACGTACAGAAGCAGCAGTTCATAAAACAGGGGAATAACGGTCCCTTTCTTATTGGCTTTGGAGCCTTCTCTAGGCAACAATTTGGCCAGCTAAATCAAGCTACAAGTTGTTTCCCTACATCTACATTAGAAAAAAGGTCAAGTTTAAGTCAGGATTACCTAACAGTTATTAGCTAAACTGGATGTAAATGTGACCACTTCCCCTAGTCAAGACAAAACCTTCTAGGGCACTGATACGATTACAGCTGAAATACTGAATTAATTTTGGAGCACTACCTCATACGGGAGATATTGACAGATTGGAGGAAGTTTAAAAAAGAACAGGAATGATCTGGAAGATGACTTTATGGAAAGATTAGACAAACACACACACAAATATGTTAAAGAATGACGAAAGAGAAATGTTAACAGCCTACAAATATTTAAACAATGTAAACATGGGGGGAGGGAACTATTCAGACAGGTACATCTGGTTGTGAATGATTCAATGAAATTAAGAAAGGGAAATTTAGAATGAATATCAGGAAACACTTCCTGACAGTGAAGTGCATTAAGCTGTGAAACAGTCTTTCAGTGGAAGTAGTTGAAACCCCTTAGTTAGAACAGAGGTGTTAAAATCATTTGCTATGGTGGCCCAGATTTGACTTAAAGGGACTTCAAGTGGGTTGTACATACCATAAATCAAAATACAAAGGCACTATCGTGACATCGTGGAGTGCTGCAGATGCAAAACTGTGGTCTACAATACCTCTCTCTCTCTCTCTCTCTCTCTCTCTCTCTCTGTTAGGGAGAGCACGTCATCTTGCTGAGTGCTGTCACGGGACGGATGCAAGAGGTTTGTGGGCCGCACGTTTGACATCTCTGAGTTAGAACATTTAAAACTGAAGTGGAAAAAAATTCTAAAAAATGTGCTGTAGGGAGCAAATCCATTGACAGGAAAATGGACTGAATGACCTAAGAAGTATTTTTCTCTCTCTCTTTCTTCCATGAATGTTAATCAAGAAAACAGAAGCCTGAAGAATGAAATAACCATTTAGAACTCATTTATACGAATAGATCTACCCTTCTTCCCTGAAGGCTGACAACTGGTACAACGCCTGTGTTCTTTTTGTTCATCAATGTACAGTTTCTCTGCCATTCATGCTAACAAAGCTGACAACCACAGCAACGCTTAGGGTGTGGCTGACTATTGCAAAACCTGTATGGCTAATATTTTTCTATGGAAATGGCTCTCCTATTTTATCTGCTGTTTAAGGCACCTCTTGAACCTAATTATTGACATAATTTCTGTTTAGTAGCAGGGTTTTGTTCAGACAAAACACTTTTCTAAGAGCTATGGTATATTCCCTGTCCCATTATGATTTATAATAGGAAATTCATTATCCATAAAATAAACTTTACTGTACATTTTGTTATTCATTGGGGCACAAGAATACTTATGTACTGAAGGCAATATCTGACCTCAAAATATATTAATACATGCTGCTCCTACTGAAGTGTAACTGAGAACAAAGTGTAAACCGTTTATATATGTATACTGTATATATACCACCCAGCAACCTACTGTAGAGCATGAAACATTTTTATGCAGTATAATCCAGATTAATTCAGGAATAAATCTTGATAGCATCTCTATTATTTACAGATATTGAGCCCCGTTTTACTATTTTTCCCTGCACAGAACTCAAACTGAAAACAGTGGGAGCTCTGGACAAAGACAAAAGGGAGAATATGTCCCAAGAGTTGTTTGTTTTCTGCACATTAGGTGTTGTCTATCACAGAGTCTTTGTCTAGAGCAGAGGTGGCCAAAGTTATGGAACTCAAGAGCCACACAAGTTGATTATTAAACTTTCAAGAGCCGCACTGAGGCATATAGCCATACGCTTTTAGCTATTCCAAAATTTCTAAGTTTAAAATTCATTGCACGCTTTATTGTAAAAAGAGGGCAAATAGTGATCCTTCTAATGTCAGATGCTAATAATTGCTTCAGGTTACCATGAAAACTAGGTCTATACAGTAAAAATTTAGCTATCACTTGATGTAGAAGACTACAGGCTAGTGGTGAGTTTTTTAAAAATCCCAACCATGCCACTGCTTCTCCCTGCTGTCCCTGACCCCCTCCCAAACCCCAGGCTCTGACACTGGCCCCGCTGGGCCAACCCCCGAGCCCTCTTACCTGTCTGTTCCAGCACCTAGGCACAGGCTGCAGTCCGTCCTCCCGCCCCCAGCATGCTCAGGGCAGGAGATTTAAAACTCCTAGGATGGGGCTGCTTTCCTAAATTCATTTGCTGACATTCTTCTGGAAGCTGCAATTTTTCATTCAAGAGCCGCAGTTTGGCCATGCCTGATCTAGAGCATTTAAAAACAGCCAGTATTTTTACACTGCAACATTTAAGATCCACAAAATCCTACATTGTTTATACTTGTAATGTTTCTCGCATGTTTCATTGCCATTACTCCCCAACCCCCCATCCACGGGTGCTTCCATGTTTTCATTCTGAGCTAGATTTTGCCACCTACCTTCCTTACCCCACTGATTTCAATGAGACTTTGCCCATAAGATACTATGCTGTAAGAAAGGGTAGCACCAGTCTGTAGCCTAAGACTGATTAAGGGGGCAAGGTAAGATTGTAAATTTAAACAATAGCTTAGAGGTCTTGTTCCTTTCTTTAAAAAAAAAAAAGAAGCTGAAAGGTCTTGACCCTGATCATGCTCCTTGATGCACAGACACATCTCCCATTGTGGTCAGTGGGTGCTGCTTAGATTCCCCTAAGGTTGCTGAGGCTCTGTCACTTTGGGTGTGCACTGGGGGGCTCTCAATTTCTAAAACATGCACTATTTATTAGGTCAGCAATTCAAAGGTAATCCCTTTCAATACAAACAAACAAGGAGTCCTGTGGCATTTCAAGGCTAGCATGGCTGCCCCTTTGGATCTTTTCAATACAATGACCAAAAGACTATGCAATTTGAGCCCAGGATTTACAGAATGTCAGGAGTGAGGGCCTGCAGCTAGGCCTGAAATCAGCTGACTACTGCTGAAACCCCTAATCAGCCAGATTGGGTGAGTGACATTGCCAAGAAAGCTCTTACACCCAAAAGTAGCATTGGCCAATCAATGGCTGTTCAACATTTAAGTCTGCAGCTGTGCTTGGTCTTACACCTGATGTGTTTTCGGCTGTGCTCCAATCCTTTTCCTACCCTGGTCCCAGCCTTGCTTAGCCCTGTTCTGTTTCTCACTTCTGGTTCCTAATTCCAGCTCTAACTGTTGAGTCTGTTTCCAACCACTTAGCTGACCACCACTCTTCTGACCATGGGGGTTGACACATCATGACCCAGTAACGGACAGTTTGAACAGTCTAATAAAAAAGGAGGTAAAGAAAGGCAGTAGAAATGTATCACTGATGGATCTTGCTGGAACCTACACCACCTTTCTGTAAGAGCGTGGGTAGATACAAAACTAAGGGACTGTGAAAGGGGGAAATCTCTTTCCTTCTATGAAACACCTTCCCCAGGACAGGGGCTGGAGGGTTTCTCTGCAGCTGATCTTCCCTTCTGCTACTTTCGGCTCCATCCACCCTTCCCCTCAGACTGCAGGTAAAGACCAAAAAAGCAAGGAATCCTGTGGCACTTAAAGACTAACGGATTAATGTATCACGTGAGCTTTTATGGGAGAAAATCCCACTTTGTCAGACACTTTGGAGAGGGGGAGCTTACAGAACAGGATGAAAATAAATACAAGAGAGTGTAAGACATGGGATCAGGTCATACAGTAACAGCAAAATGTTTTCTCCCATGAAAGCTCATGTGATAAATAAATCTTAGTCTTT
>ML681989.1:10237060-10444909 GCA_007922195.1 Podocnemis expansa | reverse complement strand
ATGTTTTCTCCCATGAAAGCTCATGTGATAAATAAATCTTAGTCTTTGAGGGGCTAGAGGACTCTACAAATAGTGTAGTAGCTAGCATCTCAGCTTAACATGCAGAAGGTCCTGGGTTCAATTCCCAGGGGGTTGGACTTGATGATCTCATGAGGTCCCTTTCAGCCCTATGATTTGATTTGACTCCTTGCTTTTTTTTTTTTTTGCTGCGCGAGCTGCCCCTTTGCAACTTAGCTAAAGACCAGCAGGTCAGGCGTGGGACCAATGCGCTGCAGAGCCGCACAACCCGCCCCGAGGCGTCACGCTAGACCCAGAACCCCGCCTCCCGCCGCCATCTTGAAGGCGGGCCCGGAGGCCCGCCCCTCGCCGGCTTCACGCCGCGACGCACGCGCCGCACACGTCGACGGCGCCTGGCCAATCACGTCCCGCCAGCGGAGGATGGGGGCGGCTCCCGCCTGCGCGAGCCGCGGCTCCACCCTCCGTCCCCTCCCCGCCCGCGAGGCGGCGGGGGCGGTGCCGGGCCCGCCCCTTGTGGGCGGGCCGATAGGTGCGGGCGGCTGGGTGCGCGCGCCAGGCGCCCGCCGCGGCCGTGACTGACGCCCGCACGCAGCCCGCTGGCAGGGAGGGCCCCGCCGGCGCGCGGCACGGACGGCGCGATGACGGCCACGCTGGAGCTGGCGGCTCGCGGCCCCGGCTCTGCCCTCGCGGCGCTGCGGCTGCTGCTGGCGCTGCTGGCGCACGCGGCCCGGGCCGAGCAGGAAGGTGAGAGGCGCCCCGGCTCCGCGCTTGCCGTTGGGGCCTGGCCGCCGGGCGGGGCGGTTGCTGGGGGAGCCGCGCTGCCGGGAGCTCGCCCTGCCGCGCCTCGGGCTCGGGCCTGCGAGGTGGCCGCGGAGGCGTCTCGGCAGCTTTCGGGAGTCGCTTGACATTGAGGTGAACTTGCAAATGGGCTTCACCTCGGGACTTGCCTTGAGGCAGGGGGAAGCTGGCGCTGCCGGGCGAAACACCTTCCCTCCTCGCGGGGGCTTCCCCTGCCGCAGCTCCGGGGCAGCCACCCGTGGCGACTCTGTTTTTAATAGTCACCCCCGAGCTGCTCCGCAGTCCCTCGGGAGCTCGGGGCACCTGCTCTCTGGGTGGTGGTGGTTTTGCCTCGCTGGGGGACCCTCAGGGAGGGGCTTTGAAATGTGATGGCTTGAAAACTCCTCTAACAGTGCGTCTTCTGGCACATCTAGCGTGGTTAGGGACAGGTTCTCCTTTTTACTTTCACGTCCTCCGTCCAGCAGGCGTTTTAAAAAGACAGGATTTTGTCTGGCTTTTTACTTACGGGGGTTGAAGCGTCCCGGAATGCCCCAGAACTCCCTGTTTTTAGGGGAAGCGTTTCAGGGCCCCTTCAGAACAAAAGAATATGACACGAATGTTACGTTTTCTCCATGTGTCCTCCAATGTCCTCATTTTCATACTTCCCTGTCCTCCTTTCCATGCTTTGGTGTCTGGTAACCCTAAGTATGGTTCAACCAAAACTGTAAAATTTGTTTTGCTGCAGTTGCTCAGATGTGCCTTCAGCTATTGGGGAGGGATGAATGGAATAAGTAAAAAGTAGTTGCCTTTCAGTGTCTGTAAAACAGCATCTAAGTATTGCTGTTGATAATATAAAGTGTCTTAAAAAAAAAAAAGAGACCTGTGGCAACTTACAGCAGTGGTTCCCAACCTTTTTTTCTGCTGTGGCACGTCTTGATACCTTTAAACCCTGCAAATAGTGTACTGGCTAGCACAGCTGCTTTACAGGCAGAAGGTCCTGGGTTCAAACCCCAGGGGGTTGGACCAGATGATCTCATGAGGTTCCTTCCAACCCTATGATTCTTCTATTCTATTCTAAATTATTTTGAGGCATGCCCCCTTATAGTCTCCAAATGAACTCATGACTATTCATGAGCCAATCCAGAGCTTTTCATGTCGTTTTGCCAAAAATTCTGTGGCACGCCTGCTTAAACTTGAGGGCACACCTGTGTGCAGTCGCTTACTTGTTGGAAAACACTGCCTTATAGGCTAACAGATTTCTTTGGGCACAAGCTTTCATGATGGACTCCAACCAACTCTGTCAGATGCATGAAGTGGAAACGACAACTGAGAGGAATATATGCATGTGCCAGGATGGAGGAGGGCAAGTGTTAGCAAAGTCAGTTGAGAGGGCGGATGGGGCCCATTCACACCAGTTGATTAAAGGGTGGTAAACTGACCTGCTGACTTCAGTTTCAGCTGCTGAAGCAGTGTCTGGCTTAGGGAAGAAATGGGGAGGCACATACGAAGGATGGGGTGGGACTATGTCGGAGCAGAAGGAGGAAGGGTGATAGAGAATTGGGAAGTACAAAAGTCAGTGGGAGCACAGATGAGTGGCCAGGAGCCTAGCCAGTTTTGCAGTGAACAGAAAGGCAGGGTGGGTGTCTCTGCAGGAGAAAGAGAAGGGTGCCAGTGGCAGCTATGCAATGATCAGACTGTATTTTTCTAATCAAGGAATAAATTCTGATAATTATTTTTTCATTTGTTTTTGTTGATTTTAAGGTGTTATGATATTGACAATCACAGTAGAGAGTTATCTGGATCCCTTTACTGTTAAGTTCCAGACAAACCTTGTGTTTTGATTTCTGCTCTAAAGTGTGAGGAATGTAACATTTGACTGTGGGGAATTCATATAGTTATTAGTCAGAACTGTGGTATCCTCTGGATCACTAGGTAGTTCAAACTCAACCACATTTTGAAAGTGTTGATTTCTATACCTAGTATTTCATCATAATTGTTCTGGTATATGTTAATGCACAAGTATCTAACCAGCACTTAATTGAAATAATCTCCCAGTAGGACACCGTTGATCTAGGCCCTGGAGTTAGTGCTGTCTTTAAACCACTATTGTATTTGGAACCTGTAGGAGGGCCCATTCTTTGGGCAATTCCATATTGACATTCCTGGGAAACAAATGCAGTCTCGGACTCAGGACCAAAGTTTGAGCATGGCGTGATTGAGCTCTAAAGAAGATGATAAACTTTGTCAGTAGTTGTAAATGTGCTTTGGTCAGTGTGCTCCTTGTCTGTAAGTTTATCCCAACAAGACTTCATCTGTCTCCATGAAGTGAATGACACCCATGTTCTATAGCAGTGGTTCACAACCTGTGGTGGTCCATGAGGGTGCTACAGGTGGTCTGTGGGTGGGGTGTATTATTTTTCACAATGTAATTTGCTTTGCAACATCTTTGTGTAATATAACATTCCCTGAATTTAAATAGTGGGACTTGTATGTGACATCAGTGTGAACTGGTACTCTTTGCATGTTTGATGCTTAGAATATGGTGCTCAAAAGCTTTCTGTGGCAATATAGTGGTCTGCGTAATGGAAAAGTTTGGGAACTGCTGCTCTATAGGACTCCTTTTGTGATTGCTTGACGTTGCTTGGATTTGCAGCGTTCAGTAAAGAGAATAATGAAACCTTAAGGTTTGCTTACCAAGAAAAGCTCCTGGATACAGAGCCTTTATCATATTTATGGAAATCAGCTATACAGCCACATGTACATATATAGTGATAAAACTGGTTGCGTAGAGGGTTGTACTGCTTTTAACTACCATATATACTCGGGTATAAGCCGATCCGGGCATAAGCTGACCCCCCGCCCCATTTTGAGCCCAAAAAGGAGTGAGTATAAAAAAAAAAAGTGAGTGCCTTGTGTATAAGCTGAGACCCCCCCCTTTTGGCTTTGGCCCCTAACCTCCCCACCCAGTGCTGCTGCTGGCTTCCCCTGGGGTTCACAACAGCTTCCCTAACCCCCAAATTACTGCCACTGCTTTTCCCCTGGTCCCCCGGCTCTGTCCATTCCTCACTCCTGCCCCCCTCCTACACCCTTTCCTCACTGCTTGCCCCTGCTCTGGCTTTCCTGCTCAGGGGGGGCACCCTGCTCTGACTTACCCTCACTGCTTCCCCCTGCTCTGCCCCTTTCTCACTGCTGCTCTCTGCTCCTCCTAGTGCCCTCTCTTCACTGCTGCCCACCTGCTCTGCCCTTTCCCTCACTGCTGCCCCCTGCTTTGCCCCCTTCCCCCCTGCTATCCCCATGCTCCATTCTCAGTTCCGTGTCTTTGTTCCCCTGCTTCCCAACACCCTTTCCACCCCTTTCTCCCTCACTCCCCAACTCCTGCTGCCACTCTTCCCAGCCTGCCAGGCACCCCCCCATCCCCGGTCCGTTCCTGTCACTGCTTCCCTGGGCTACCCAAAAACCCTGACTCCTCCTGCCACTTTCTCTGGACACCCCAACCCCCCTACCCCAAACCCCCAGGCCCTGCTGCCCCCTCCCTGGCCTCTCTGACCCCCCTGGCTGTCTCATCGCTTTCCCCAACTCCCTGACCCCCTTCCCCAACCTCCAGTCCCTGCTGCTGCTTCCCTGGCCTCCCTGAATCCCCCCCTCAACTTCCAGGCTGACCCCCCCCCCCCACAGGGCCTCCTTACTTGGCTGCTCTAGATGCCGGGGTCCCCTCCTTCCTCCAGCTCCTGCCCTGGGCGACTGTCCAAGATGGCCGCCTGGTAACACTGGGGCTCCTGCTGGCCACAGGGTCAAGGAAACTGCTGGGTGGGGGCTGTCTACTGTATTCTCCTGAGTATAAACCGAGTCTGTTTCAAAGCCAATTTTCAGGAACAAAATTCTCGGCTTATACGCGATGATATATGGTAGGTCATTTTCAAAGCAGAACTAGGTATAGTGGTGTGAAAACTGTGTAGCTTAGCCCTTAAAGTGAGTAGAATTCTGTATCTATATTAAATTGATCTGATATTTGTCATTGCTACCCATATGGTTCTGAAGTGCATCAGGGAGATGATTGATATTAACAGCAGTCTTTCTTTTTCCTATTGCTGTTTGGTGAAGCTATGGGCTGGTTTGCACTTAAAGCTTACAGCAGCACAGCTGTATTGGTAAAGCTGGGCTGCTGTAAGATGCTTCTGTGGCTGTATTGTGTCAGTGGGGGAGAGTTCTGCTGACGTAATAAAAACAACCTAAACAAGTAGTGGTAGCTGTGTTGGCAAGAGACCACCTTCTGCTGACGTAGCACTGTTCACACAGTACTTGTGCTGGCCAAATTTCTGTCGCTCAGGAGGGTGTGTTTTTCAAAAGCTTGAGTGACAAAAGTTTTGCCAGAGTAAGTGCTAGTGCAGATGAGGCCTATGACCAGTCACTGAGAGACTGGACTTTGTTGTCTGACTCAGTAAGACAGTCCTGAATTGGCTCACAAGTTGAAGGCTCTGATGTCAACCATAAGGATGAGAAACTTTTCTTTTAAAGAAGAGTAGTTAAATTTTGCAGCCATCTGTGTTTTCTGGGCTTCCCTTTTTCTTGTTGTGAAGTCCTCCTCTCCTACTGCCAAATGGATTTTTTCAGGATCATTTGATAGCTTCCAGTTCTTGGACTGGTCAAAGTCTGAAACCTGACAAGGCATAAAAGTGGCACTAGTTTTGCTGTCGATATTAGTTTCTGGAATTAATGCCTGATGGACATCTATCTTAAGTCTGAGTCAGGTCATGTTCAGGAAGAGTTTTATTCTTGCTTTCTAGTGGTTGATCTGGATCCCCTGATATTGATTTGCTTGTCAGCATTTTCCTTTCCTACAACTGGTACAATTGTTTCATATTTGTTTTATATTTGTATTCAGTATATAACTTTGACCCTTGAAAATGGCTGTCTAGAATAAAGCAGCACAGGATCTCTGTTTTACAACTGGGAAACTGACCAGTGGGTAGCTTAACCACTGTCTAATATTATGCCATACGCTCTCACAATAACCTCTTGCTTGCTAGTTCACAAGACTGGGGCAGAGAGACCAGGACTGTTAGAGTAACATTAGTTTCTGACAGTGGACCACTTAAGATACTCATTAGTGCTCATAGTGGAACGGATTTTATTTAAACAAACTTAACAACTGACAAGTCAACATGAGCAACTAATAACTTCTTATGTTTGACTTGCATTCTTCTAAAATCCTAGATATTTATCATTGAATGATAGCAACTGGACATAAATTGTAGTTAAGATGATCACTGAAGATTGAAGGGATGCTCTGTATGGAGACCCAGAAAATCCTGTTCCATTTATCCTGAAAACTACTTGCGATATTGGGCGAATCACTTTCTCTACTTTGCTACCATCTATAAAATGGTGAGAAGAATTTTCTAATGTCAAGAGTATCATAATACAAATTCATTAATGCTAGTGAAGTGCTTAGGTACTGCATTGATAAGTACCATAGTGAAAAAGCCTATACAATGTTTAAAAAAATACTGAAGATCTTTACATTCTTTGTTCTGTTTTTCTCATGCACTACTTTCAAAATTAATATAAAGAACTGTAAAACAAACTTGTTTTAACACTGAAGTTGTGACCCAGACAGTCTAAAATATAATCTGATATAGCAGCCTCAACACTGGATACAAAGGACAGTTATTCTGTCATAGTGAATGAGCACACCAACCAAAAAAACAGCATGAGGCATACCAGTGTTAGTGAAGCAGGGTGGTAAGTTTTTACCTCGCCAATGAGATATTGTAGATAATTGGAAAGCCAAGTGGTTTATAGCTACATTGTTCCATTTTAATGTGTTGTAAAGGTAAGGTCTTTCCAAGGAAGTTTGTTATCCAAGTGGTAAGGAGGAGATATTCATAGTCGTTAGTCCTGTTGGTTAACACGCATTCTTGGGCTGTTAACCAAATCAGATATTGTGGATGGTGTTAGCCTAGATAGGCAGCCAAGAGCCCCAGTATACTTCCAGCTAGCCTGATGTTACATTTAGAAGTCGCTTTATCTGTATATCTGTTTCTTCTTCCATCCTTTGTCTTTTCTGTAAAGGCCCAAGCCTACAGTTCCTTGCATGTGTGTGGACAGCTGTGCTCATGGAGTGCCATTAAAGTCAACAAATTTTGGGTTCTGGGCCTTAGGCTGCAGCTTCTTCAGGGAACTCTCATTGTGCTGGATTAGTGCCTAGCGTGGTAAGGCCCTAACTCTGCTGAAATCTGTAGGTCATGTTGTAGTAGTAATACATAGATATTTTTTAATCAACATGATTTCCAAGTCAACAATATTGTTGCATTTTTGAAATGGCTGTTCTGAGCCATTTGGATATCTTTATGTAATTAAGGTAGTGACTGAACGCAGTAAAGTTTCCTATAAAAAGTTAATGTGGGGCATCTATTCCACAACATGTTTGGCTAGCTTTTAAAGTGTGGCTTTGCTTCCAAACAGTACTTGACTTTTAATGATGTAGTTCTGTATTTGTGTTCAGTTGCTTCCTGGATCAGATCCACTTAGTTTACAAGTATAAGGATTATATTTCTAACTGTAATACCTGCAACTCAGTCTGGAATCTGAAATGAAAGATGTCTTCTGTGAGCCATCCATTGCAAACTGTAAAAGATCTGTGATGATGGAAGTGTAAGCCAGAATAGAATCTAGCTCATTCATTTGCTCTGCAGGGCTAGTGAGAATAAACAGAAATCAAAATGCTTTGTTGCGTTATCTTTTTTCTTTACTGCTAGATTCTATTTTCTTCCAGCTGTTCTCCCTGCCCCCACTGCACATGCCTGTACACCTCCACCCTACTCATCTTGCTTCCAAGATTAAAGGTCCTGAGGCAGAGATACCATGTAGAGCAAAAGTGTCAGAATAAGATATAAAAGGAAAGCAAGAGAAATAAGAAAAGAGTGAGCTCAGAGAGAAACTAATGTTGCTTAAAATCTATTATTGCTTCATATAAAAATTTGCGTTTTCTGTTCCCTTCAGACCACACTAGATCTGTTGGAGATGTTTTCTCCAATAAGCTAACTGGTAGATCTCAAAGTAGCTCTAAATGGGATTATCCATTTATTATCATCCAGTGGAGTTCGTTGTTTCTAGTGAGGCCCTGCGGGGATCTGTTCTGAGTTCAATTTTTATCAATGATTTGCAAGAAAATATACAGTCTCATATTGGTGAGAGAGAAAATAATGATAAAAGCAGGTCAGTTCTAAAGAATGATGCTTGTTTGGTAAAATGGGCTTACTCAAACATCTTTTAATACAACCAAAATGCAGAGTCATACATACTGTACACTTGTACACTAAGGCCAGCAAAAATCACTGCTTTCTTCAAGTGAAGCAATACATCTGAATGAATCTTCCCTAGTTAAGAGATCTAAGACACAACCCCATTCCTGGAGCATGCCAGTGGTGCAGTTTGGTAGAGCCCTGTGTAGAGACAAAAATGTGGACCAGCATTTGCTCAGTGTCAGCCTGCATCTGATCCAGGATCTGCATGCCAGGTTTTATGTCCATCCACATCTGCACCATCCCTCCTTACAGGGAGCTCCTGCTCTGACTATAGGAGCAGAGCCCTAGCCCTGTCTGTCTGCCACAGCTTTGCTGAGCTGGAGGTGAGGGAGGAGGGAGCTGCCTGCAGCTCTGTATCTAATTCAGAGCCTCCCCTGGTTCTGATCTCAACTATTGTTCTGCCTGGGCTAGGTAAGCCAGAGCTGCTGAGATCACTCACCTGTTGTGTAGCAATTTCCAGTCATTTGATTGGGTGGCTGACAGTGAGGGAAAGGGTGGGGAATAGCTGCTCATCACCAGCTTAAGGGGTGGATTGTGAGGTCTGGTGACTGGGGCTCTGTCAGAGGGAGAACCAGCAGGTAAGCTCAGCTCCCTAATGCTCTCCACAGCTGTGGCAGAAGCAGCAGCAGCTGGTAATGCATCCTGCACAGATAAAAATAGAACAGCATCAGAGCTCTAATCGACAACAGTGGATCTGTGGGTATCTGCAACCCGTGGACCCGAAGCAGATATCTGCAGGGCTCTACCACTTGGACAGTGGAATGAAATGTTTCACAGCAATGGTCTGTGAAGGGCATTTGTGCTGCTTCTTACTCCTCCCTGCACTTTTCCTGGCCATCTTGAATGTAAGGCTAAGAGGACAAAAGGAGGCCAAGTGCATTCTAGCCCATCTCTTTGCAGCAAAGCAGAGTGCTAAATGCCCAAAGTTCTGCGCGAGAGCTGGAGAGAAGTCTGTATAGGATACCTTTCTACTTGCTGGCTTTCCTTTCATCCAAAGATTAATGAGGAATATAACTATATTATTATTGGCTTTATGACAGTGCTTTCCAGACTTCCTTCACCTCTCCAGAGGAGTATATAATTTTTTTGTATTATTGTAGCACCTTGGAGCCCAGTCATGGACCAGGACCTTGTTGTGCTAGTTGCTGTACAAACACAGAACAGAAAGACCATTCTTCTCTTATAATCATAGACCCATTATCTCAGTAGAACAGCCAGATTTATCACTCCAGCCTTCTGTTCAGCTCAGCTGACAGGAGGGACCTAGGACCTCTCTAGGTTTGTCAGTTCTGTGTCTGTCCTGATTTCCTGAAGCAATCAACTCACGAGGTCTGTGACTTTGAGTGGAAAGGCTTACAGTTTTATGGACTCTATTTACTCCTGCTTCAGTAAAGAGACTTTTATTAAAGGTCCAGCAGGCATCTGTCTTCCAGTCAAAGGTTCAGCTCCATCACAGGATCTTAATTGAATTTTGTCAATTTATGAAGCCACCTTTTGATGCTTTGAATGTTTCCTGTTTGCCTGTCAATCAAAACAGCATTTATTATAGCCATAGCATCTGCCAGTACAATAGGCAAACTGCATGCTGATGACTGATGTGCCTGCCACAGTTTTCCCTAAAGTCAAAGTTGTTCTCTGTCCCTACTCTAAATTCTTGCCCATCTGTGGTAACAGCTGTCCCTCTCAACCAATCCTTTTATCTACGAGTATTCCTTCCTAGACTTCCTGCAGACCTCCACATTCTAGATACTAAAAGCTTTCTATCCAAATAGGTTGAAGAGTTTTTAAAAACGTTACCAAATCTTATGTACCGAATAAAGGGCAGAGAAAATATAGTATTTTAAATTAAACAATGCTGTGCACTGGCTTCTGTTCCTCTCCCTTTCTACGTAGGAATTAGAACCCATTTGACAAGGGCAAAAATGAACTCCATGACATGCCTTAGATTTATTTCCATTATGGGTATCTTCAGAGCTACAACACGGAGCGATAGTCATGTGTTTGTGAAATGCTAGGCCCTAGACCTAGCACCCTGGTCAGAAGCTGGTTAGGTAGAGCCGTGCTTCTTTCATTGTTTGTTTGGTCCCCACCTTCTTTGGACTGATGATTGAATTGTCCCATTGGAAAGTACACTTGAAGAAAAATTTGAGATGATTCTTCTGAAACTGGAGTTCTTTGGGATGGACTGTATATACAGTATCTTCACGCTTCCTGCCTACCTTTTCCTCTTCCTCAGAGCCCTAATAACAGTCTTTGATCTGAAGAGGAGGTGGTAAGAGCTGAAGTGACTCTCCCTTAGTTTTCAGGAAAAGTGAAGGACAGCACAGGAAAGGGCATGAATGTGCCACTGGGCACTCCTACAAAACAGTCCATTCTCTTTGATGCAGGGGTATCTAGTCTCTGCACATTCCCACTCACCACCTGAAGAATTCCAATTACAGTTGAGTAACCTTTGTTTAATCTAGCCTGACCACCTGTGCAATGAAGTTTCACAAAGTGAAGTGGCATTAGTGAAACTGTGACTGGATTATTGTGGTCAGTTCTGGTGTCAACACTTAAAACATTTTTTTCCCCAAGTGGGAAGACTTGAGAAAAGACACCCAAGAATGAGTTTGAATTCTGGAAACTAGCCTTAACTATGGAGGCTTAAGGTAAGTAGATTGTTTCTTATCTAAGAGAAGGTTGAGATGTGATTTGTTTGTCTAGGGGAAAAGATTTCTGATACATGTCTCTTTAATCTACCAAACGTATAGCAAGATTCAGTGACTGGAAACAGACTAGACAAATTCAGACCAGGAAAATGAGGCATGGTTTGAGCCATGAGGGTAATTAGCTTGAGGATAATTAATTTACTAAAGAGATCTGTCTCTTGAAGTCTTTAAATCAAGATTAAATTCATTTCTAAAGGAGGTACTTTAGCTCAGTGATTATGATCTTGATTCAGGAATTACATGGCCTTTATGTAGGAGGTCAGACTAGATGATGATGGTCCCTTTTGCTTTTAAAGTTTTATTCTACAAAAGGGACCATTCTTGTCAAGGAGATGCTGTACATCTGCCTCTGAAAAACAAGGAGTCTGGTGGCACTTTTATAGACTAACAGCTGGGATTTTTCTCCCATAAAAGCTCATGCAATAAATACATTTTTTTAGTCTTTGAAAGTGCCACCAGACTCCTTGTTGGTTTTGATGGACTAGACTCACACAACTACCCCTTCGAATCTACCACTGAGAGTCAATGTATTTTACGATATCCCAGGCAGCTGCACTGAATTTAAATTCTTCTCAGTTAAACATATGTAATACTAGGCTTCCAAATATCATGTTCTCTCAACTAAAATTCATGTTTTTTTTTTTTCTTTTCCAAAAGTCTGTGGTGATCTCTCTTATGTGCTAACACTTGTTTACATTTATCACTTTCAATTTGACATTCTTGTACTCCTTCATACTCTTCTCTGGCTGTATCACATTTCGGCTCTCCTTTTCCTGTTTGTCTGAGCTCCCACAGTACAAGGTATTTGGTCATTTTGCTAAACAATATGTAGGTAATATTAATGCATTATTCCTGACTCTTGCAAATGGAAGTCTTTACTTCTGCTCTTTTGCTGACCTTTGACCATATGCATGAGCTTTACAGATGGTCAGACATGGTCTTGCTACAATTTTTTCTTGTCCTCCAGGCTTTTAACACCTTCCAATGCCTTTCCTGGAGAGGAAGTGGAATAGCAGTGCATTGGCAGGATGGATAGGTTTTACTCTTCCTTCTGACTAGTTCAGGCCTCGACAGATCTTCCTCACATCTGGGGGATAGCCAAAAACCTTAGGCACCCGTAGTCATGAGGCAATGAACGGGGCCTCCCACTGCTCAGAGACCACCGCCACTTCTTCCAGCCTCCTAGTGACTATTCTGGTGGCAGCGATGGCATTAGCAGGCAAACCCCCTGTCCCTGCTGCTGAAAAAAGTCGCTGCCAGCAGCGCTTTCAGTGGTGATGGGCAGAGGGAGACAGTGGCTTTGAAAGGGTCAGCACTGCTGACTCTTTTGTTAGAAACCAGGGACATTCATTCCCTGGCTGCCTTGGTGGTCCTAGCTGTTGGGGCAAAATCCTGGGTGCCATGGTGACCTGGTGCCCAGGATTTGTTGAGCCCTAGTCTAGTTTCATCTCTTGTTGGAATCTGTTGTGAAAAGTGTGAACTGTTAAGTAACACTCCTCCCCACAGCTGTTAGTTTTTAAATTGATGCTTATCAAAGTGCAATCGCATCCCTTCTGTAAACTAATACTGTTCTACTCTCAAAAATGACTGTGCAAAATTAGTACCTTCTTACTCAGTTGTCTTGCTGCTTATGTATATTCAGTCAGATCTGCTTAGTTTAGTGACAGACAACACTAGGTTACTGTGGGCAGGAGTCAGTAAGGTGAGCTGCATCTGAAGAAGGCTGCTGTTGCTGATAGCCAGTTGCAGCCCTTTGTTAGAATAATCCTAGTACTTCTAAAAATTGTAAGTAGTGAGTGTTAGGACACTCTTAATGTACTCTTCCTCTTCCTGCTCTTTACTCTTTCTCACTGAAAAATGCTTTCATCCTCCTCTCTTTAGTGTAAACAAAATATCTTGGCAGTGTTCTTATAAAATTGTGGTCTGTAATGGGATATTGTGAGTCTGAAATGGGTAGAAGTTTGAATCAATTTTCTTGGGTTTTATTTGCATTGTATTGTCACAGTCCGTTTCCTCAGCAGATTGATAATCTAAGTTAGACTTGCAGGATTATAGCTTATGATGGTTAGAATCATTGTGGGCTGGTGCTTGGGTCTTGGAACCTGCAGAAGTTGAGAGTTGATGGTAAAGGACTTGGATCCCTGGAGAGGCCCAGTCTCTCAGTGAGTCGCTTGTATGGAGGTGGAGGCAGGGCTGTAACTGTGGCAGGGTGAATGGGGCTTTGCCCCGAGTACCCCAGAGCACCTCTATTGAGCTGCTCTATCTAAGTGCATGTTCCATGCTGCTCGCTCCAGGTGCCAGTCATTACAAGGGCCGTGTTCCAAGTGGAATGTAGCCTGGGGGCTGAAATGGCTAGTTATGGCAATGGATGGAGGCTTTGGTTTTAGGCCTTGGATGGCGGTAGGTCTTGTTTAAATTCTGGAGAACTTGAGGATTGAGATATGGGGAGGATGGGGTGAAGGCCAGTGACAGCTTTCCATGACTGTTGCTTTCCCCTTCAACTGCTAAAGGACAAGCTGTGAGTAAACCGGTTTCAACATTAGTTCCAATCAGTTATAACTGCAAATGAAGACAATACTTTGACAGAGGTATAGCTGAAGGGCTGGCTTAGGTTCTTGTGTCTTGGTACTCGTGATACAGGAGAAGGAAAAAACTAGGGTAAAAGGGCTGGCAGCTATAAAAAGGAGTGGTGAGGTTCAAACGTTTGGCATCTTCTGAAAACTTTTGAGTTCCTTCCTTCTGCTTAATGCCTTAGAGGTAGGATTACCAGATGTCAGGCAAAAGGAGGACGTGTCCTTTTTACCTTCACATCCTCCATCCGGCAGGCACTTTACAAATATATGATTTTTGTCTTTTTACTTACAGGGATTAAAATACGCTGGAACACCCTATTTTTAGGGGGAAGCATTCCAGGGCCCCCTAAAAACAGAAGAATATTGCATTAATACTACATTTTCTCCATGTGTCCTCCAATGTTCTCCTTTTTGTACTTCCCTGTCCTCCTTTCCAGGCTTTGGTCTCTGATAACCCTACTTAGAGGACGCTTCCATTCATGTTGAAAAGATCAGTGACTTCATTTTGGAAATATAGTCCAGAATGAGTCTGTCTGAGGGTTCCAAGAATTATTCTTTGATTCCTTTTTTTAAAAGAAAAAAACCCAAAGTGTTCCTGTCACTTGCTGTAAGATACCAAAAAATATTTCTCAAGCTGTTTTTACATGTTATATTCTGTTTAAAAAGGTTGCAAGTTGCAGATGATTGAAACTTGAGGGGTAAGGGAATATGGACAATTTAATTTTTAGTTCCAGGGTTTTTCAAAGTGAGTGGAAAAAAATGTTTTAGACATGTTCTGAAACATTTCCAGTACCCTCTAGAGTCTACAACATTATTTGATAATGGTTAACATGGTGTAGAACTTGATATTGCCCTATGAAATTTAGTGTTTTGCTCAGCAGTGAAGGAATGTTTTTGGAAAATGTCTGCTTTTTTAAACAAATCTGTTTGCCTCATTCAGATTTTGCTATTGCAGTGAATCAGAAAAAAACAAGCAAAGTTGTACTGAATTTAAAAGTGGGTAAAAACTCAGGTTATGGGAACGTAGGAGGAGAAGAGTTCAAAGTAAATATATATTGAAACAGAAGGGTGTTGGCAATAGAATAAAGTGGTTTTTCTCTCTGTTTAAGGAAACTTTTTAAAAAGTCTGTTTCTAAAAGTTGACTAAATTGTTGCCATACATATAGTTGAGTTGAGTAATGGACATTAGGGGTAGCCTGTACCTCGATACAAATGAGCTTGTAAGAATGGGTAACATTCAATGTGAGTATTTACACGTGCCTAGTAGTAGGCATACCGAGTTCCTCGAAAGACATTTTTTATAATTTAAACTCCTGCATATCACGTTAGTAGAATTTCATGTTCTCTTCAAAAAGAAGCCTTGGGGGGGTGGGCGGGTGGGGGTGTGTGTGTGTGTGGCTCTTAAAAAGTGACAGGTGCTCTTGGCTCAGGTCTCTTTTGAACAGGACACTGACTGAATCACTTCTCTGCCTCCAGGCTAGGTTAAAGTGCTCTTGTCCATCTCCTTTGTGAATCAGGCATGTGTTGGCACCCTTCTCTTCTTCAAGCGCTGCTTGGATACATTCAGTAATAGGTGTATCAGTGCCGCAACACACAGTTGTTCGGAACTTTTTGCCCTAGCCTGTCAGAAGAGGGCAGGCGGCCACTGCCCCCCACACCACCCCCTGGCTATATATGTGGCTGCCACCTGGCCCCTCCTTGTTCCATTTTGTCTGCCTCAGCATCAATTTGTGGAACAGCCAGCTCCTTGCATTTGCACGCAGCCTGTCTCTTTCGTCTTCCACTGTTTTTATGAGCCTTTTGCTCGATTGGAAGCACCTATTCATTCACCTAGTTCCGCAGAAGAAGGTTCCCTCCCTTGAGCCAGAGCATCAACATCCCACTCCTCCTGTGTCCGCCATGCCAGGGTTTAAACCCTGTACCGAATGTGGCAAGGCCTTCCTGCGGGATGAACCCCATGAGAAGTGCCTCTAGTGCCTGGGTGAGAACCATCTAGTCACCACTTGCTCCATCTGCTTGTCCTTCAGGCCCAGGACAATCAAGGACAGGGAGCAAAGGTGCCGTGCATTAGCCTCAGAGCAAGCGTGGCAGCCTATTTCCAAGGCCTCGGGGTCCCGTGCGGCACCATGTGCCGGCTCGACACTGGAGCCTTCCTGGCACCATATCCCCAGGGAATGCAAGACCAGCTTGGTACTGGTGACAGTACCATGGTGTTGGCTCCACTTTGTGTCCCCTGCACGGGACTCCCCATGGGACTTGGGGGGGGGGGGGTCGATACCACTTCCCACAACTCCAGAGGCATTTGAGGCGGCAAAGGTGCTCCTCCTATTGCCTACCCCACCCTCTCCAGTACCCGTTGGAAGGGGTAAGCCAGCCTTCATTTCAAAGGTCTGGGCACACGGCAAGCAGCACTGAATGCTGTCTTCATTGTCGGTGCTGAGTTCCCTGACACTGGAACCTACCACCCTTCTGAGTCTCAGTACCGTTGAGCCTTCTCCCCGGCACTGTCTTACCTTGCCGTCCCCGGTGCCATCTCCAAGGTCCCAAGGGGTTTCCCACCCTCCCAGCCCAGCTGAAGGGGCCTCAAGAGGTACTAAACAGCCTCGTTGCCGACCTTCGGCGCCATCGCCATTCCAGTGCTGACCTCATGAATGGTCCCTCGAAGAGACCACTGCATCTACTTCAGCACCAATTCAGTTGGTACTGGCTAGAGCTTTAAAACCGGTACCGTGCTCTTACACGGGGGACCTCTCGGCGTATTTCGACCTGCTGCACTGTGTCTCTGCCTATATGGGGATGGTGGTCCAGTCATTTGAAGGGTCCACCAACGCTTTATTTGGGCTGGTGTTCACTGAGTGTTTGGGACTTAACCTTGTCTCACTGGTAAAACCCGGGCTCTATCTCTCTGGTATCAGATATGGCGGGCCTTAAATATTGAGTCCTGGGGTCAGAGTCCCCCTCGCTTACCCACCACCCAGTCCCATCTCAAGCAGTGGTAGAAGCAGCCTTAGGGCCGAGACAAGTTCCACGTGACCCCTTCCCAACATCAAGGAATGCTAGGGAGTTAGAGCTACTAGGCCAGAAGGTGTATTCCTCCTCCGCCTTCCAGTTACGTGTCGCTAATAATCAGGCCCTAGGGGGCAGATATATGTTGGACATTTGGGAGTCAATAATCAAGGTTAGACACCTACTCCCACAAGAGGTGAGGGAAGAATACGATGCCTTCCTCAAGGAGGGCAAGATAGCATCTCAGGACCTCCTCTTATCTGCATGGGATGCTGTAGACACAGCTCCCTGCACTCTGGCCTCATCCGTGACCCTGCGACTCACAGTTTGGCTATGGGATGCTAGAGTGCCCCTTGTCTCCCAACAGGTGGTCCTTGACCTCCCCTTTGGCTGTGAGGCTCTCTTCCCACCTGACACTGATGCCGTTTTGGGTACTGCCCGTGACCCGGGGGGGGGGTTAAAATATCTGGGGCTCCTTCCCTTGGGGTCTCTTCCATGTCCCCTGGCCCAGAGGGTACAACACTGAGTCCGACCCGACCCTCCCCTTCACCAGCCAACGGTGAGGAGTTAATTCCCACCACCATGACCTCAGTCTAAAACCCAGTTTAGGGACACCCTTCGTTCTGGCTCCACCCCCACAATCCTGGGGCGGGGGCTCCGACCTTCCAACCAGGGGTAATTATTCACAACCAACCAGGCTAGGTGTCAAAACACCTCTCCTGAGAACCCCTGCCCTATGGGGTGCTGATTGACTTGGGATCCTCCCTACGAGCTGATGGACAGCTGTCTTTTCAGACAGGGCCACAGTCAAACTCAGGCCCTTCTATGTTCTGTCTCTCTCTCTGTCTCTCCCTCTCTCTCTCTCAATACTTGTAATAATCAGAGGAGACCCATTTCCTCCCATGGTCCCAGCCTCCCTTTGATAGCTTTGCTGGTAGAGTGGAGGACTTGTAGGCTTAACTCCTCCTGGCAATCCTTGGGTAGTTGGTTTGACTACAGCTCAGAGGATTGCCACACCCCTATACTGTGCTGATTCCTTGGCGGGGGAAGCCCACTCTTCCCCTGCTTCCGCATGCAGCGCCTCCCCTGCTCCCTTTGGGGCACGAGGGGTGACAATAAGGACATTCTGCAAACATCAAAGGGTATAACGCCTTCCATTAACCCATCCCAAGGTAGACTAGGAGTTTCCCCATCAATGCTCTTCCCATACCTGGGAGATATGCAAACACACACTCTCCTTTGGGTAAAGTTTTAGCTCCTTATGTCTCTCTGGATGTGCAGGAGACCCTCCTTTTCACCAGAGAGCATTCCTTTCTCTGTTTGTGGGGTTGGGTGGAGCTCCTCACTCTTTCTTACTCGCTGTGTGAGCCAAATTTTCCTTTGTCACCGAGCATGAATTAGCTAGTGCTCAAACAATCCTCAGTCAAGGATCCAAGGTGTCCCTATCGGTATGGTTCAGTGGAGATCATCACTCTCCCTTACTCGCCCATTTGCACCATTTTCCTTTAGGTCACCAAGCACGATATAGCTCATGCTCCAACAATCCCCAACCAGGGATCTAAGGTACATTCTATCAGTTTGGTGGTGCTTCAACCCCTTCCTGAGCCCATGGGGTGGGCCAACTGGGTCCTGCCCTGTCAAGTACCAGATGCAAATGCCAGAGTTAGTCACCAGATGCAAGTGTTTGGTCAATTGCTTGTGACTTCTATTAAGGAAATAAACAATCCTACATTCACCTCCATCAGCTGGTTGATAGCTTTGGTGAGCATGCTTGAGAGAGGCCTCATCAGGATGGAGCCTCTACCCCATTCACTCTGCTTCCCCTTCTCCGTACAGGAAAAGGGGCTTGTTAATGTAAAAGGGAAGCACTTTCCCTGTTCTTGAATACCACAGCCTGAACTCTTTCGGCCCCGATGACCCTAACCCGCCCCTAGCTCCCTGGGAACAGTCACACGTCAACAGAGGACCTAAAGTCACTCAATGAGCACTAGGGGTGTTCCAAACGTACCTGGGTCCCACCCCGCTGCCAGAGCGAACCCAATATTAACCAGACTTATACCTCTCCCCCCCAGCTGAAGGTTGGGGAATTTTGGACCACCCACTTTCCCCTTTACATCCATCATTGGTGGTTGGTCTCACAAATGGATCTGAGACCGATTCTGTAGATGCAGTACGGGTATGGGCCCAAACATTGTTTTTTGGAGGTATCTATCCAATGGTGCCCTTCCAGTAGCTCACCTCCTGCAGACAGCCATAGTGCTGTGGTTACCCCTTGGGCTAGCTACAGTGTCATTGGTAGGGTCACATTGGCCTTGGGTAATACTCTACAGGCCTACGTGAAGCCTTACCTATGGCTAGCTTATGTAGTGCTATTGTGTGGGCTAAGCACCTGTCTTCCCTCATGCTGGTTCGAGTGCACCACTGACACCTGGTGTTTTAGGAGGTTGTCATCTGTTACTTACAGTCTCCGGTCTTTTCTCTGCTAAACTAGGAGAAGGTATTCCCTCCTAGGTCCTCCCTGCCTTACTCCTTGCAACATCACCCCTTCTGCGGGATACTAAGTGAGCCAGATTCACAGTCGTCTCTGGCCTCTGGTCTACCCGTGCCTCACTCTGCTAGACTGGGGAAGGACGGGGTTCCCCTTCCCTCTCCCTGCTTCTTGTAGTGTCTGGTATCCACTGCTGCCAGCCTAAGAGCTTCAGGGTCTCTCTAAATTTCTCCAAGTGTTGTGCTATCATGTGCTACTGCCAGAATAGCCAACTCTCTGGCGTCAGCATATCTCTACCAATACCTTCTCAGGTACTCCACTTGGCGACTCATTCGTTGGTCATAGCCCCGATGCATCTTGTCTCGCACCTTAGAGTAGGGTGACCTCAGGCTGTTCTGCCCTTGCACATCAGCTAGTGCTTGGGCAAACTGGGCCTTCAACCTTCCACTGGGTTAGATCCTGCCATCCCAGGTCATTCTTGCCTGGACCATGGTCCTTGGGTCAATACCTTAGACCCTCCAAGGACCTTACTCATTGGACAACTACCCGCGTTGGAGAGATGCTGTGCTGAGGGCGGAAAAGCCAGCTCCACCTGCCATCTGTCAGCGTGGCTAGCAGTCACCTATTACTGAAATGTATCTGAGCAGTGCTCAAAGAAGAACGGTGGGTTACTTACCAGTAACTGTCCTCCTTCGAGATGGACTGCTCGGATTCACTCAACACTCCCTCATCCCCGCATACGGAGTTCGCGACTCCTAGGAACTGGGGAGGGGCTGGGTGGCAGCCACATATATAGCCACAGGGTGGCTTGGGGCTGTGGCCGCCTGCCCTCTTCTGACAGGCTCGGGCAAAAAGTTCCGACCAATCGTGTGCTGCGGCATGGATATGCCTATTATTGAATGAATCTGAGCAGCCCATCTCGAAGAAGGATGGTTACTGGTAAGTAACCCACCATTTATGGTTGGTCTTCAAATTTGGGACTGTAGTAATAGAACTACTAAAGCAAACTGCTGCATAGATAAATTAAAAGTGAATGAGAAGTGGATGAAATCTATATTCAGCCAAAGGATAGAGTGGGATTTGTAACAGTTCCTGAAAATCATTCATTGAAGTAGAAATGAAAAATGCCTAGCCAAGGGTGTCTGTGCTGCTGTTTGTGTTTTTCCTGTTTTTAGTTCTAAAATTTATACATACAAAGAGAGAGAGAGAGCTAGAAAAAATATTTCATACTTTTTTTTAAAAATTGCCTGTTTCCAATATAGCTTTATATGTTTGCATATATTAAGAAATCTATAGTTGGTATGCTTTTGGCTTTGTTTGGAAACTCTACTTCAGCTGTAGACAGTGATTTAGTTATCACTGAGTATTTCCAGGTAAGTGTTCCCTTTGTTAGGGATTGGGTGGGAGGGGGTGTGTGTTTAAGGTGATGAGGATTTTTAATAGTGAAGAAATGACAAGGGCAAATTAAAGTTTCCACATGACATGAACTGGTGGTCTCAGTACAGTTCCCCCTGGATGTTTAGCAAGTGCTCTGTACTCTGCTCTTAAATGTATATTTATAGCCTTGGCCATGATGATTCCATCTAGAGTCACTGTGTTGATGGGTCCCTTTAGAGAAGATCTTGTTTTCCCTGCGCCCTGACCAGTGGAAGAAGAAAAGCAGTTCATCTGACTACACAATCAGTAAGAGCCTCAGATTTGAAAGGGACAGCTAGCCAGTGCTTTTCTGTCTTTAAGGGACAATCCGAGGTCTCGTTTAGGCTAGAAAGCTTTGTTGACGTAAGTCACCTTTATGTTGACAAAACAATCCTGGTGTGCATGCTGCAGTCATCCTTTTGTTGAAAAAGCTGCCTTGTTTTGTTGACACAAGAAACTCCACAACACAAGATGCAGAAGGTTGTGTGTGGTGGTTTTTTTTTTTTTGTTAGAGGGAGGGTGATGTGGTTGTCAGTATAGACGCTGTAGGAGGGGCTGTCACTTGTCAATTTTCTCAATTTCACTACTCTGCTACAGCAGTAAAATTGACAAGAGGGGGTTGGGGGAGGCCCTGGAGCCTGGCTATTCAAGCCCCTGGGTTTTGCCTGCAGCTCTCCCCAGATGCCAGCAAGCCTGAGGTAGGCTCACAATCAGGCAGCAAGCTGCCCGTGATTTGGCAGTGGCTGAGAGCTGGGACCAGGCAAGTCACTGGGGCTGCAGTTGGCTTCCATGGGCGTGCAGAAATCCTTCTACCTGGCTGGGATCCATAGTGGTGGTTCTGGGGGAGCCTCTTGGTGCACTCAGCTCCCTCCCTGATGCCCTCTTATGTTGATGGATAGCAGTGGCTGAAAGTCTAGGGATCATGTTGATACACGTCTGTAGTATAGATGTTTTGGGCTGGTTTTCATGTTACTTAAATCTGTTTTGCTCATGTCTAATGAGACTAGGCCTTATTTTTGGAGCAGCCTGAAGCAATCAGCTATCCAATTTGTCTGTATATCTTGTGCTAGAATAAGCTTCTGTTCTCAAGTGAAACTGACAAAAAGTAGTTGTTGTTAAAAGCTGATAAGTTCTAACACTTTCTTTTATTCATGGGATGTCTGTCTTTAAGGATTGCCCTAAGTGACCATGGCAGTCGTATACCTTCTGTGCAAGGTTTATGGCACACTGTCTGTTTTTCCCATGTGCATGCTACTATATTGTTTTGCATACTCCTGCTTATTGCTGCATGTGTGTATTCACCTATTAAGACCTGCTTTTGCTCCAGAAGTGTTACGCATGCCACTCAATTTCCTTCTCATAGGTAATATCACCCTTTTAGTAGTGTCTGTTGTAGTGGAGGGACTGTAACTTTGTCAGAAAATTTGTTTGACTTGAGCAAGATGAAGTGCACTTGTTTGGTTCAGGTGAGCCACAAATGTGTTTTCTAAAAATCTGTGGTGTCTTTCTGAATTGAGTAGTCTCAATGTTTATATTTGTGAAGGGTGCAGGAAAGTTTGAAGTGACTAAAGTAGTTTTATTTTTGTCTTTTATTGCCTTGATTATATCACTTATCCAGTTCTAGTTATTGGTATATACAGTGTATTAGTATATTTGTTAGGAATCTTCATATAAGGAATTATAGATGTAGAGTTCTATTCAGTGTATTTTAATGGGCTCATGTGGTTATAATTAGCTCACAGTGAGCCTAGTCAGAGAGAGAGGGTTCAAAATGTAACTTCTAAACTAGCTTAATGCAGCATACAAAAGATTTAAGAAAAAAAGGCATTTACTTATTTTTGGTAAGCTACGCATCAGCTTTCCAAAGTGGCAGACAAATTAGGAGACAATTTAGGGTGCAGATGGTGGTAAGTTTCATAAATATAGGATGGGTTTAGAATTGGGAATGCAGTCATTCAGATCTAAAGAAAAGACTTGAGTGACTTTACAAATATATTCTTTTTCAAATATTTCTATGAATCAGTTCTTCTCCCTATCATTAAAAATAAAGAATTCATGGTGCTTACCAACCATTAATTTAATGATTCTGCTTGTGTACAGTACATCTGTTGCCCGTTGCCTCTTTCAGGGTATGTTTTCAGTGATGGCAGCAAATTCACTACAGTCTGACCAGGTCTGTGAAGATCCAATTAGCTGGTCAGGAAGCTGATCTTATAAGACCACCCCTATATTAGGAGTAGCTTTGTGCTGGGGGGGGAGATATTTCCCTGTGACTCAGCACACTGAAGACACTGTGGTAAGTAGGTGGCAGTAAGCAGTCAGCTGGAGATAAACAAGGTGTCTCCATTTGCTGCTGAAATCACACTGCAGTATAGACCAGGGCTTATTTAAATCATTGAGATCAGAAAGTAAAGAGTTGCTGTCTTCAGGCACTAGCAGGAGGCTTGGTAAACTTTAGGGCTGTTGGACTGAATGTGAGCCTATCCAACACTCTGGCCACACAATACATCTTCATAACATCATACAGTTGGTTAGGAGGGTTCTGGTACCGCTGCCTTGCTTTGGAAATGCATTTGTTGTTCAGATTAACCCTTGTTCTGGTTATCCGATGCATTATAGAGCTGTGTTGTCTGTGGCCCAGGCATGTTATGTTCTAAATTAAACAGTATAGTTCTCTTTTGTACAGTGCTGAAGACTGTTATCTAGATTTTATAAATGGTATTTCCTTAATAGGAAATGAGAGAAATATATCCAGGTTCATATTTGTATTAACTCTTGCAGGTTTGATTTAGGGCACAAAGCCTTAAGTTAATGATGGTGTCAGATAGTGCTGCCTGTAGCTACATCAGCTTGAAAAATTGTAGTATGTGCAAGTAATTACTTGTTTTTATGGTACTTAATTAAATTAGGCCCTTTACAATTAAAGAATACAATGGTTCATGACCCAAAGAGTTTACACTGTAAACATGCAACATGACAAGATGATCAAATTAGAAAAAATGACTATCTTGAGTTTCTAGGTTCATCACTGTAATTTTCCATCGTCTGTCACCAAAATGATTGGTGGTTAGCACATGTTGTGTTTAACATTTGTTTTTAAAGTTTTACGCTTCAGAAATAACTTCTTTCCAAGCTGTGGAATAGAGTATAGAATTTAAATAATCATACATGTAGCAGCATATTTGCTTAGGATATGCTTTCTTACTTCCAAATTATTCTTTATTTACGGAACAGAAGTCGTATCATTACATAAGCTTTCATAAAGAAGCTTGTAGTATAAAAAACATTGGATCTAAATTAAGCTGTCCAACTGAATATTAATGGATGCCTGTTAAAAGATAATGTCTTTATTCTGACTGGTGTGTATATTTAACACCTGATAAACTATTCTCAGACTTTCAGAGATCAATTTAGATGGTTATGTATAACTGTAACATATTCTCTTTTGGTTTTACTTTGTTTTTCTTTTTGTTTTTCCAGTAATATTGCAATCAGGTTCTATGATTGTGGAAGATTTGTTTCTCTTTTAAAGGGTTGCTGGGACAGGTATTTGAGTGACTTGTATAATTGAAAGGGGAGACAGCTGCTTAACAGGATAATAGCTATCTTCAATGAAGAACTCAAGTTTTTGAGGTTGCAGTTTAAAGAACATCATGGACTAGTCAGCATATATGATCTACCATACTTTTAGTACTCCTACTATTGTTTATGACACCACTTCTGTCACTGATGTTCAGTTATCTACTTTACAGGAGACTTCTCTTGCCTAGGATATATGGGCAGCCTGTTAGTAAAGAAGATTTTAAAATGCATCTTCCCCATGCTCCTCATCTTAATATAGTGACGTCAGTGTAAGAGGGAGTATGAAGTTACATGCAACAAAAGTTTAATGTTGTTAAGCTGCAGTTATTCACTTAAGTTTTGCTTTGCTTTTATGAAAATGGAAACAAAAGCTTGAAAGTTTATGAATGTCACTTAAAATAAAAGGTTTAACCACAGCAGCTTAACCACACTCTGACTTAGGAGCCACAGCTTCTGTGGAGTACTGCTGCAGAGTTTGACTGTTGGCCATGTGATTTCATCTACCTCTAACTGTCACTTGTTTTCTGAAAAAGTGTCTTGTAAAAAGATACGTTGAAGGGCACTTTTAGTTAAAACAGTCATCTACCTACACAAAGCAGTAGATGTTGGGGGGTTCTGCTGTAGCTTCCCACTAGTTATTAGAACCTCTGAACAAAACATTGGTCATTCCTTCAAAATTTTACAGCTGAACATTGACTTAATACCACTTTGAAACTCTACTGTGCAGAAGAAAAGTGTAGCTTTTAACCGTCTTAAATTAACTGAAACAGCTTACTTAGCTTGTCAAATCTTTTTTGAACTTTATTTTTTTAGTAATTTATGTTTAACACAGTGCTGTGCTATATTTGTGGTTTTTTGGTCTGTTTCTGCTGCTGCCTGATTGCATAGTTTTGGTTCCAGATAAGATGTGTGATTGGTCCATATGTAACTCTTCTGTTCGTAACTCTGAGGTTCTACTATGAAACACAACAATAACGTGGGGGAATGACTGAGGAAGCTTGTGGTTTTTATAGGAGAGCTGTGTGCATTCAAGATGCTTGGTCATAGAATTCTGACATAATTACAGCATATGAACTTCTTTGTGTTATGCTACAATTGGGACTTTTGGAAGAGTACATTCTTTGTGTACAAATCTGAACTCCAGCAAGCAATTCAGGATCTCTGAAATGTGCCATAGTTTGGGGCAAAAATGACTTTTTGCATCTTGCTGAATTCTGATGTATGCAGGAAGTATGAATGTAATATTTTAACAGGATGTGGGGGTTCCAAGTTGTTACATTGTACTCAAGTCCTAGCTATCTTGTTCCCCCCCCCCCCCCAGAAAAACTTTACAGCTGGAGGATTTATAGAATTATGATGTCGTAGATAACTAATTGAAATTGGATTTAAGGAAAGGAATGTTCTTACTCACAAATTCTTGCATTTTTTTAAGTAACTCACATGTTGTGGTGAGTGGCGGGTCTATGCTAAAGAGCTCTCACTTTGTCCATGTAGTTAAAGGGAGAGATCTCTGAATCCACATCATGTTCTCAAGATTTAAATATCTTGGCTGAGTATAGAAGACAGATATAAAATTATTAAATCTATGGTTAAAAATGGACTACTTAAAAAACAAAACAAAACAACAAAAAAAAACCATGGCTAAGTTACCTTTTCTACTCTCTACTCCCAGTGCACTCACCTTAAAGTCCAGGAGAAGCCTGGGTTTAAGACATAAAGATCACAAAAATAAAGGGTTACTTGAGACCTTGTTTCTTACATGTATATTGACAAAGCGAAAGGTGCATGTTCTTGGTTACTGGGCCTGATGGTCATAATTTCTCAGTTGAGATTCCATTGGCATTGAAATTTGGAATTCCAAGTGCAAGTCTTAATGATCGTGATGTTATATGGGAGCTAAATTAAGTGGATCTTATTGATTTTCTGTGTAGTTGGTAATAATATAACCAAGTTCCTGGTTGCTACAGTTATAGGCACTCAGTAATACAAAACACAGTTAATAGATTGAGTGCTACTTTTTGTTGGCATATTTTTAGCATAACTTAATTAAGCTACAGGCAGGAGTTTGGAAAACATGAAAACAATTATTCAAATCAAAGCAAGCTGAATTGAAGCTGAGGCTGGTGCTTGAATGATGTGTTCCAACTTAGGCCACTGTTAAGGTTCTGCAGGACATACTTGTTCTAAGATGAATTATTTGGAACCCCACATTATATTGAAGCATACCAAGATGAACTGAGCTGTATTTGCTCTAGAGTTTTAAGTGTGCTGGCTGACAAAACAATACTGTAAAATAACATCATGGGTCTCTGCATCATCTTCTCGCTTTACAAGTTAAAACAAAAAAAAAAAAAAAGCATTTTCTAACAGCAGAGTTTATAAAATCTCCTGAGTTCTCACTGCAGGATAGCTATGTTATGTTTCTTATAAACAATAAAGACTATGATTGTTTAAATGCAAAATATTTCTGTGTAGAGTAGATTGTCTCCTGTAACTTTATTATGAGGAAGAAATCTGTTTTGTTAGGAAAAAACAGGTAAAAAGGCTTTACAGCAGTTATGTTAAAGTACTGCTTTTTACATAGTACTAAATTTATAGACCATTCCACTGAGACTTTTTGTAAACTAACTCCATAATAAAATTGAATAAATAAGTTGGATAATTATATTTTCTGCTTTAGTTGCTGAAACAGAAGGGAAAGGGCCAAGATAAATGAGGAAAGCTCCATCAGTAGTCTAATGACATTACCATAGATCAGGATCGACTACACTCTGTTGGCCGTAGTGTCTGAATACTATGCAGTGAATCAAACTTTTAAGGAAGCTGGCCACTGTTCGGGCTAAAAAGTTAACTAAATGCCAGTTTCAGCGCCTCTTTAAAAGAATGCTCTCCCCCAGGCATCTAGAATAATATCTTCTCCTGAGCTCTTTGGAAGGGAAATCAGCCTCCTAATCAGAGCTGATTAGGGAGTAAAACTTCAGTTCTGCAGGAGAATTTAAGGTTTTGAAAAATTTTGTGCCTCCCAAATGAGGTGGAAAAACCACAATTTAAAATTTTCACAACTGGAATTTTACTTTTTTTTTTTTTTTCTTCCTTTATTTTAGTGTTTTCAAAACACTCCATGGGATCTCTGCTGCTTTGGTTGTAGAGATGGGGTCCCTGGAATTCTAGGCTGTGTTGACAGAAATTGTTTGGTCAGCTCTACCACTGATCAGCAGCTGTGAGTGGCAGTGAAACTGATAATCAATCACTTTTGTCAGCAGTTGCCACTGCCAGGGTTTTCAGAGTTCTGGGCTGCTTAGTATCCCTCTGGGCTGCCTTGAACTCAGGAATCCTGGAAATCCGAAGTTCTCAGTCTAGCGGGCTGACTGGGAGCCTTGGGAATGCTGCCTCTCAAGGTCTGAGACTTTCAGTCCCACCAGTGGGCTGAAGAGGGGCCAGGAATGCTCGCTCTCCCTAGGCTGCCAAGGACACTGGGAGCTGGGACTTCATGACTACCTGTGAGTTAGTTGATCCAAGTAACCCAGGGGTCCCTGGCTGGCTCCAGAGTGCTCCACATGACATAGCTGCTTTGTGGTGGATAAGTTTGTCAGTTTCAGCAAAACGTTTAGATTTTGGTAAACTAGTAAACTTTTATTGGGAAAAAGTTTCAACTTAGCTTTGGCAACCAACCCAATTCCTTATATAAAATGAATCTCAAGTACTTCAGGCTTTTGTGTTGGACTTTGGAGGCATATGATAACAGAATGTGTTACATCTATTTACTCTCGAATCTGTCAGGACCTAATGGAAGTTAAACTTAAAACAGACAACTGAAGTAGCTGAGTTCCAGTTCACTTTAAACTAGAAATGCTCAATCACTGTTATGGATTACATTTCAGTGTGTGACCATGAAATTCATTACCGAAGCTTATTGATTTAAAAATAGGTAATCTGCTACAATGCTTGTGCTTCCTTAATGAATCAGCAACTTGGGTGAGTTGCTGACTTCTAATTTAACCAGTCTTTCGTCTGCACTAGAAAAACTGGCTTCAAGAGCAAGGGAAAATGTGTTGCTTGCACTAGTGTACAAAACTTAGAATTGAGCTACATATCCCTGAAAGGATAATCAAAAGGTTAATCCCTAAGACAGGACATAAAAATTTCTATTGTTGCATTTCCTATGAAGGAGGAGGGGCTTTGGATTTTTCAGAGGGAGGCATGGTGTGGCAAGGCAGAGTAGTCGTATAAGGAAAAGTAGCTTTCAAATGAACTTTGTTCAAGATAAATGTAACACTTCCAGCTGTATTTATTAATGTAATGGGATGAAAATGTTTCTGTAAGTAACTAGCTTTCCCTTTACTTCACAGCTTTCATCCAGTCGGATAGCATAATAGAAGTACTACGTTTCAATGAAGGAGGCTTATTGCAGGTAAACTGTCATAATGTAAGACCACCTCAATTTAAAGTTTTAGATCACTTTTTATCTGTGCACTAACTTCCTTTTAAAAAAAATATTTTCTAGTTGCAGTTCAAGGTCTCTTGGTTTTAGTGGATCTTAGTTTAAGTAATTTAGGAAGTGTTGCTAAAACAATAAATTCTCTTAACTGTGACTTTGAAATCTTCAGCACACTGTTTTTCTCTTGTTTTGCAGAAAGCTACTGAATAATTAAACAACCTTGTTTCAAAATGGAAGTAGGTTTAAGCTGTTTCAAAACATGGCTCCCATTTCGAGACAAGGGAACCCCTTGTTTCGAAATGGGACTACGTTATGTGGACATGCTGTTTCTTATTTTGAAACAACCTCTGTTTCGAAATAAGAAGCCTGTGTGAACACACCGCTTGTCATGTTTTGAATAGGGCTCAAAACACCATTGACTGCTGGTACCTCATTTGTGCTGCCTCTCTTACCTTTGCTACCATCAGAGATGCCTAAGCAATGGTAGCTTAGGTTTCTTCATATTTGGCAGTGCTACTTGAGCTCCTTGTTTCTTGCATCTGCAAACTTTGATGGCAACTGGCCCTCTCCACATTGCCTTAGTACCTGCCAAAGTGCACAAAAATAACAGTAATGCCTTGGCTTGATTCTGCTAAATAGATCAGCAGCAAAATGGCTAACATTGAGATTTAAATTGTCATTCAGCTTCAGCATTAATAATCCTGATGAGCAGGGTAGTCCATGTTTCTCTAAACTTTTGTTTTCAGGTTGTCTGCAGCTCATCCATTTTGAAAGTTGTCTTCACAACTATCAGGGGTAGAGATCTAGTCTAGGATATTTTAAAAAATTATGGAGCACAATCTTGTTCCAGGGTATACTGATGCATTGCATATTTGTGTTTATTCATGGGGATCTGCCTACTGTGTCAACTCTTGTGTCTATGAGAAAGTTGCACTCATTTAACTTAAGGTTATGGTTTAACTAAAATCAGCTTTTTTAAAAGGTAGTCTTATTTTGATTTTAGTGACATCTGTCCAGTCTGAAATAACTAATACTGAGTTAAGCTTAACAGAAATAAATGTGGTTTAAACTGAAATAGGTGTCCTTGCAGGGGCTTGCACTTGTTAAATAAACCAAATTAAACTTGTACTTTAAACTGTACTTGTGAATTTAAGTAGACAAGTTCCTCATTTCACATTTGTTGTAAGCCTAGTTGGGAAGACAATGAAATTCATGACAACTGAGAGCCCTTTGGTACTTGGTCTTATTTTAGTGCACAGACTTAAAAGCTAGTAGTGCTTAAAAGTTGGATGGAGATTGAGAACCATATACATTGTGGCTTTATGACTCAATTATTTGTTTCAGGGTTTACAAAGATTATAAACTCTATTTGCAGCACTCTTGAGCTATAACAGCCATTAATGCTCAAGTATACAACAGGCACTCACTCAGTGGTGATGTCATCAAGAGTAACTTTTCTGGGTTAATTGTTGTAAAATACATACAGGATCTGCAGATCTTGGCCATTGAGAACTGAATACTTCAGGGTTAACACCAATTACAGTCTGCCAGGAAGCTGATGGAGAATGTAACTGTTGTTAGCCACACTTTAGTAGTAATACAAACTCTGCTGACTGGTCAACAATGCTTACATCTGTTGTTTAGTTAGATATTCAGTCACTCAGATGTTCTCCCAAAGTTCTCTGATGCTTGGAGGCCCTAAGAGTGAGGTTTGCTCACAGTGTCAACATTATGGTATTTGGAATATTCTGTAACAGGAAGTTTCAGAAGTTAGTCTCAGTGATCCCTCACTCCTACATGCTGCTTGTTAGTTCAGTGGGAAGTAGAAATGATATCCACTCCTGTTCATCAGCTAAGGCATCTCAATCATCAGATAGCCTTAGGGAATGGAGCAGAGTGCTCTTTTGTCAATCCAGTCCAGCCTTGGTAGGAATAGGGAAGGGGGTGGTGCAGCAGAATGCTGTATAGAAGATGAGGAAAACAGCTAGAGAGAGCCTAGATTGGGGGTGGGGGTAGGAATAAGGAGAAGGAGAACCACAGATTTGTTGAAGACTGAGTGGACTACCAGTGCGCAAAAGATTTGTGGAGAAAGTTGGAGCTAGTTGCTCAAGTGTCACTTTGCTAGCAGGGCTGGAAACAAGGGACCTGGAATTTATAATAAAGTATTAAATATTTTATATTGCAGTAGTGTCTAGAGGTGTGGTCTCTTGTGCTAGGTACTAAGTGATCTAGAAACATTCCTTGCTCCAAAGAGCCTTTAATTTAAAAAGATCTCTTCAAAGTCTGTCTTGGAGCAGGCATTTTCATGTTCTGCCATTATTTTCGTGGCTGTTTCAGGCAACCTCACAAGTCTGTGAAACTGTTCATGACTGAAGCTGTTAGCATGTAGACGTTGATAGAAACCTACTTAGTCCTTCTGTCAGTGGTAGTGCTGTCTGATCCATTGAGTGCCGCTGTGACTGAAGTTTCCAGAGGGGTAGCCGTGTTAGTCTGCGTATAGCAAAACAGCAAGAGTCCTGTGACACCTTATAGACTAACAGACTTCTTCGAGCATAAGCTTTCATGAGCTACAACCCACTTTGTCAGATGCATGAAATGGAAACTACAGTGGAGAGGTGTGTATATATACACATGCCAGAATGGAGGAGGGCAAGTGTTAGCAAAGTCAGTTCAGAGAGCAGATGTTGGAGCTAATCTGCAAGTTTGACACCATCAGGCTGGGTCTGAATAGAGACTTAGAATGGTTAGCACAATACAAAAAATGATTAATCTGTTCACACATTCTCTCCCTTTGAACTGGTGTGAATGGGCCCCATCTGCTCTCTGAACTGATTTTGCTAACACTTGCCCTCCTTCATTCTGGCGTGTGTATATATACCTCTCCACTGTAGTTTCCACTTCGTGCATCTGACAAAGTGGGTTGTAGTCCATGAAAGCTCATGCTCAAATCTGTTGGTCTATAAGGTGCCACAGGACTATCGCTGTAGTGACTGAAGTGGTACTGTGTGCCAATTCACCAGGAGGAAATCTGTTAAAACTACTTTAAACTTAGTCTCTCTTTATTTGAGAGGTGAATGGGCAGCCATTCATTTTTGCATACATTCTAATGTAAAAATATCATTCTAGGGTTTTCATCAAACTTTCAAAATAATTCCTTTTGGGTTTGGACTAATAACTCTTTTAGGAAAAATTGATGCGGGGTAATAGGGACACTGACATCTCAAAACAGAAAAATCCCATAACCATAACTATGTTGTGATACTGCTGCTGTGACTTAGTTTCCATTTAAAAATTTAATGGATTACAATCAGTTGGTGGTGGTTTTTCTTACATAAAATATTTTAATTGTTTAATTCCAATTAAAAAAAGAACCGTGCAAGAACAACTAGTTCTCCAAGTAAGGTCTCTGTTGGTGCCCACTGTAGGTGTGTCTGCATCCTTTTTGCTTCAGCAGACTTCAATACCAGTGTCCACTGGGTCCAGAGATGTGCTGTCTCACCTTGTGTTGTGCCCCAAGACTAGTAAGCATGCAGGGGCTAATTGTTCTTGGTTCTCTCTCAGCATCCCACTCCACCCCAAGCTAGAGATGGAGCCTTTAGCTGTTTGTCAAATCTCCCTTTCATTTGTTAAATTTTAGCCTTTGGAAAGCTGTTCAGTTTTTTTTCTTCTCCTTATTTGGCCATGCTTTTAAAGGTGGGGAAGAGAAAAAAGGACTTGAGGTGGAGGGAACTTCTTGTACATGGGTGTGTCCAGCTGTCTGGGCTTCAAAAATTGTAACACTTGCAGTGAGGCAATCCTAGTCACAGCAAGCACTCCCAGTGTGTCTGCTACCTCGGTGATGGCCACATCCATCCAAAATGTTCCTTCTGACAGTAATTCTGACTGAGATCCTGCATGGACAGAGCTCTGCCAGAAAATAGTCTTTATGGAGGCAGATCTCTGACCCCTGTCCTCCAGCGGGTGAGAGTCTTCCCATCAGCCTTTGACTTTGAAGAACAGTGCATCAAGGAAATGGACTGGAGATTCCTCTCTCGGATGAAAAAAGAGAGTGGAGGTTCCCCCTCATTGATCAAGGGATAACTGAAAGCAGTCACCATCTTTTGTTATCCTTGGCACTACCAGCACTGAGATCAGCTGGTACCCACAGATCCTTTGGGCCTGGGCACTGGATCTTTGGAATGGAGAAAAGAAGGCAGATGTTCCAGGAGTATCTTAGACCAAGAGTTAAAAATGATAGTGCCTGTGACAGCAGCGCACCCAACATTGGAGAGAGCAATGTAGGAGAGGCTCCTTTTTCTGTGGCACTATCACCAGTGCAAGGAATTCTCAGGTCGGTGACTTGAACATGCTGAAAGCACTTGACTCTCCACCCATCAGAAATGAGAACACAGCACTGAACCATGGCCTGTGAAGAATTATTTCTCCAAAATCATGCTGTGTCTGTTCAGTGTCAAGGGAGGGGTCAGATAGCAATCCAGAATACATTTCATAATACACCTGCCCAAGCATATGGGCCCCACTACAAATGGAATCTGGGGATGTACCACCAGATAACACCATCATCATCTTGGTACAGCCACTCATGAGCCCGTTCATCACCAGCCCCTCTGCCACCACAGTGGCCATACTGGGATCCCTGGGTTGTACGTAGACAGCCCACCTCAAGGGCATTGAACATCACTCAAGAGGCTCAAATGCTTTCTTGGCCACAGCATCGTGGGCCTTTAGAAGCTCAAGAGGAGCAGCAGGAGGCAGATGCAGGAGGGAAGGCGGAAATGCTTTTAAAGCCCTGTTCTCTTAACTGGATGAAACAGTTGTGCCTTCACCTTCCATTACAGAGGAATTCCACTTGTTCAAGGAGCTGGTGAAAAGAGTAGTGAAAACCTTCCAGCTACCATTGAAGGAGGTTAAAAACTTGGACCACCAACTTTTCAGTATCCTCCATGCTTCATCTGCTTATAGAATCAACGAGACTGTCCTAGAACCAGCAAAGACAGTGTGGTAAGATGTGCAAGCGGGAGGCCAAAACATTGTCACCCACCCACTCCTGAATTCCATTGTGGTTTTGTGCTATGAACTCTTGTGGCCAGCAGCATCACTCCAGGACAACATCCTGTGACAGACAGGAGGTGCCTTGATCTCTTTGGTACTCACTCCACAGCATTCTTTCCCATCCCTCTTAAGGAACTCTCCTCACAAGTCGTCTTGAGCAGGAGAGTGACTGTTTCCTGCCATGAGGTGCCATAGGACCAGTACCTCAACATCTATAAGGCTAAGGGTTCTGCTCTTATTATTTTCTAATACCCAAAAGGAATGGAGCTTGGAGACCCATTCTGGGCCTTGGAGCTCTCAAGCTCATCAAAGCTCAAATTCAAGATGGTCTCCTTATCGACAATTATTCTGTCATTGGAACAAAGAGACTGGTTTCCAGCTCTCAACCTACAGAACACCTGTTTTCACACTGTAATGCTACTGGGTCACACATGGTTTTTTTTTTTTTCCCCTCAGGTTTATTCTAGGACATGACCACTACCAGTATAGAGCCATCCCTTTTTGACTTCGTGAGCCTTGAGAGTGTTTTCCAAAGTTCTCTCAGTGTTGGCCATCCCTCTATGGTCTCAAGGGATAATGATCTGATCTTGCCTGGAGGATTTATCTTACAGCCCAATTCAGGAGGCTTGTTCACCACACTGGGCCTACAGATCAGTTCCCAGAAGTAGACCCTCGCATTAGTGCAACGTTTGAAATTCATAGGGGCTGACCTATACATGTTGCAGATTGAAGCCTTCCTGCCTCGAGATAGGTTTCTGTCTCTGGTCTCACTTATAGACAAAGTTCAATGCATCTCTGAAGTGCAAGGCAGAATCTGTTTAGGGCATATGACAGCAAGTGTGGCGGCGATTCCACGTGCCATGCCTACACTAGTGGTTCGGTTCAGTTTGCAAACTAAACAGACAGTCTGGACAAACCCCTGTTGTTACCCGTGAGGCTCAAGATTTCCTGGGTCTGGTGGAAGAACCCAACCAATACATGCAAGGTGATCCCCTTTCACAGGCATTACTTTCAGCATTCCTTACCACAGACTCGTCCCTTGTAGGATGGGGCCAGCATCTAAATGGTCTTGTAAAGTAAGCCAAATGGTCACCAGTGATTTCCCTGCACAGCAGTATCCTTGAACTGAGAGCAGTCAGGATTGCATGCCTCCATTTCTGCCCACTGCTAACAGAATCACATACTAAGATCCCAACAGACAACATAGCCTGTATATACTATATCAATCACCAGGAAGAGGCCAGGTCAACCTTCCTGTGCATGTAAATGATGAAACTCTGGAACTGATGCATCTCCCATATCGACACTTTGTCCGCGACTTATCTTCCATGCCTGGAAGATTCAATAACAGATAAGCTCAGCTGCAGTTCTGTTGCAACCATGAGATGTTCCCATCATTACCTTACAATTTATTCACATGGGACAAAGGCCTTTAAGCTTTCCCTCCATTTTCCCTTCTGCTGAAAGTCTTGTAAAGATGGAGAAATCGCCATAATATTGATTGACTGAGACAGGCCTAGTATCCGTACCTATGCAGCTCATGATGAATTAATTGATCTATCCTCAAGCCATGCTACATCTCATTTTACAGGACAAAGGGGCATACTATATGTTTTGACAGTCATCTCCTTCCTCAAAGCATGGCTCCTATGTGGTTCCATCACCTAGAGAACTTGTGCTTAAAGCACAAGAGGTTCTGCTATGCAGGAGAAAATCTTCCCCATAACACACTTATCTGCAGAAATGGTCTAGGTTTCAGATTTGCTGTACATCCTGACAAATCTCTTCCAGCGTCAGCAGCTCTTCAGCATGTTCTGAAATATGATCTGATCCTTAACTTGAAGTTAACCCTAAGCTCCCTCTGGGTCCATCTTCCAGCAGTAACAGCATTTCACCAACTTGTAGAGGGGTACTCATTACTGTCACAGCCAGCCATTAAAAGAGTACTTTGAGAGGAAGAGATTTGTTATTCCCTTAACCTTGGTTTTAGATTCCACTGGGGGTTAGAGTGTTGAAAGGGCTGACCGGGCTCCCTTTTCAACCTATGGCCATATGTTCATTAGCATACCCTGTTGATGAAAGTGTTTTTTCTAATGGTAATTACCTTGGCTAGACGAATTGGGGAGATAGGAGCTCTGATGCCATAGCATAGCCCAGTGCTCTTACCAGCTATGGTCACTCCCCACGTTCAAGGTTCATTCCAAAAGTTAACTCCTTTTCACATGAATCAGTCTATCCACCTTCCTGTGTCCTATTTCAAGCCTCACCCAAGACAATAGGGAGGCCCTATTATATACCCTAGATGTTTGGCGCAGACTCTTCCTTTCTGCTCCCCTCCACCTGATCTGCATTCCCTCTGTGCCCCCGACCCCAAGGTGTGGTGGAGACTCTGCAGCTGTGGCCATGGCTGAGGCCAGAGCTGGGCTGGGTGGTGCTCTGTTTCCACCTCCTCAAACATTCCTCACGGGAACACTCCACACTTTGGGGACTAATGCCCTAGCTGTTAGGAGGTCCCTTGCATTCTTTCACAACAGGACAAAAGTCTTCAGGAAGTCTCCTAGGCTATTACTTTCTGTGGTGGAAAGTTCTAAGGGCTCAGCAGTTCAGCCCAAAGATTCTCTAAGTGCTTCTTGAATTCCATCAACCAGTGTTAACAAATCCATAATAACTCATTCTATATGCATTCCATGAAATAAATGTCTTCATCTGCTCTCTTTCAGACATCTAAAGTAGAGCACTCATAGGGATATTGAAGTTGCTCACCTTGTGCAGTAATGTGGTTCTTCAAGGTGTGTCCCACTTTGAGTGCTCCACTACCTGCCCTCCCACTCCTTACTTCATTTATGACTCTAGTGGAGAAGAACTGAGGACAGTTAGCCCATGCATGCTGGCTAACCTAGTGACAGAGCGTAAGGAGAGAGCACATGGGAAGGTAAAGCAGACACTAGTACTGAGTTTTGACTATTGGTGATGGATATGCCAGTGGCCTGAGAAGGGAGGTTGAATGGGGGGGGGGGGGGGAGGTTCTGAGCTCTTACAGAGAGTTCGTTCTTGGATGACTGGCTGGTGATACTTGCCTACATGCTCAGGGTTCAACTGATCACCATGTTTGGGGCTGGGAGGGAATTTTCCCCTCTGGCATGTTGGCTAGCGCTCCAGGGTGTTTTCACCACCCTCTGAAGAACGGGGCAAGGCTCACTAGCTGGTGGATTCTGTCTTAAAAGTCTAAATCATGATTTGAGGACTTTAATAACCCAGTCATAGGTTACAGGTTTATTACAAGAGTGGGTGGGTGAGGTTTTGTGGCCTGCATTGTGCAGGAGATCAGACTAGATGATCATTAGTCCCTTCTAGTCTATAAATCTGAGTCTCCTGAAGTTTTAATCAGGAGTGCAGGGATACAAACAAGTGTAGTAGAGCACCCATAGGTGGACATGCATTGAAGAACCATTGTTACTGAATAAGGTGAGTTAACTTCTTCCAGAGCCTGAGGCTTCCTCAGTATACACTTAGGGTATCCATTATACTATTTATAATAGTTCTAATTGCCTACCTATGTTTCAGCATTTTTTGTTCAAGACATAGCACAATGGGTTTTCTGTTGGTCCTTAAGCACTACTGTAGTACAAATATGCATGACTATGACCCTATATACAAACTTGTGTGGTTTTAAAAAAAAAACAAACCAAAAAAACCCCCCTTGATTTACATCTAAGATTGTTAGAGGAAATATCTTATATAAAATGTGTATTGTTATAATTAATGCTTAAGGGTTTGAAGGTTTAAGAATGCAAATGATTAGGAAGGGTGATGAACATAAATATATATTCAGTTAACCAACAAATTGGAATGCATATATTCAACCTACAAAGTCTAATACCACTAACTTTGAGATACTTGATCTGCTTACACACATTATTAACATACCAGTTTCTAATAACATATGTCATAGTCAGCTATCCATCTCACGAATTACTAATGTATGTATAGGCAAGTCAAGTAATTCAGAGATAATGTTGTTGGAATGTGTAATAAGAGTTTTGTATGCTGCTGTAGTCAGGTTGTGATCTTGTCATATATTTTAACTGGAGCACTAGCAACTAGTTTGTCCAGGAATTCTGTTTTGTGCTTATGGATCTTTTGAGGGCAGGGTGTTTGTCTAGCCAGAGTACACACAGTCTTTCTTTCTAGTGTTTTAAAAATGAAATATCTTCAAACTGCTCAGTTTTAAGGATACTTTATAGATAGTACTTGGAGAACACCAGTCAAATTTGTTCACGCAACCTTAACCATGAGCCATTCTGTGTGTATAATGATACTTTTGTTACCTGATCATGTATGACTTCTGGAATGCTATTGTACACATTTTTTGGTATCTCTTCTCAGGTGTGGTGTTTAAGTGAATGAGGCAAGAAATGTATTGAATATTTGCTTCACTCTCATTGTTCCTTACATCTAAGGAAGAACATGTATTTAAGGAATAGTACATGATCATGAAATTTGTCAGCCACGTGCAGACTACACATGCAATGCCAGCATTAGTTTTTTGTGTATGTTAACACCCTGTAAGTCACTAAACTTGCTTAGTGTTGCTTCCATTGGTGGTTGCTGGTCAAATTGATTCACATGCTCTGAACACTGACTGTGTAATACAGCAAAGCAGAAACAAACTTCAATGGTTTATTCTTGTTTTAAAAATACTTAGCAAGGCTAGTGTAGAAAAGTAAAAGCTAAAATATTTATGTAATTCAAAGGCCAGTTCTCTTGAGTTACTGTTGTATAGTATATTCTCTCAAGCTGTTTAATTTTGATTTTTTTGCTGTAACAGTTATTTTTCTACTTGTTAAGTAGATCAGTATAGTTCAGTGTAGTGGTTTGTCATAATTACTTATTTCAGCTGATCCAGTTCAGCCCTTCAGAGAAAATGGTTATCATAAATTCAGTTTGCATATCTTGTCAGAATAGTTTAGTGTCTACAGATGTATTATCACACTACACAACAGGGTGTTTAACGCATGGCTATTCAAGACTGAGCATCTACCTTTCTTTGCATCATGCAAGTTTTCATAAATATGAAAGGTTTTTCTGGGTCACCTGATACTGTAGAATGAGAATCATAGTAATAACTTAAGTTTTGAATATAAAAACCTTGTCTAAATGTCAGATGTCAACATTCAGGCTGTGTTTAAAAATTACTAAGGTTCTGTGTACAAAATCAGTTATGACATCAAAGCTCTATGTACATCTACTTTTCTGGTTTGAATTTGCTAGTCTGAACTAGTTTGCACTAACAGTGGCTTTTTAGTTCAAACTAGCAGTGCATCCTAGTTTGAACTAACTTTTTAGTTTGATCTAGTAAGCCTGGCTAGTTCGCAATAATGACTTAATTGGAATTTTTTAGTTCGAGCTAGCTATTAATCACACTTAGTTTGGACTAAGCACTTAGTATGAACTAACGAGTCAAACTTACTAGTTCAGACTAAGCTTTGGCTAGTCCAAACTAAAATTTTTTAGTTTGGATAAGTCAAAGGCTGGTGTAAACCTGGACCAAATTAGTCTGGATTGAGCTACTTAGCTTAGTCCAGACTAATTGGCTAGTGTAGATATAGCCTAAGAAGCATTTGTATCAAACATTCTTAGGGAAATGGTACAGATCCCATGGCAGGAAGCAAACTCTTTCTGGCCTGGAGGGAATTTACTTATCTAGTAGAGTAAATTTATAAAAGTAAAGACTGTTGGCACAATTTACTTTTGTCTACAGGTACTGAAAGTGAAAACTAGTCTTATTACTGTGGCATTTTTTTTGTGTTTTGGTTTGGTTGGTTTTTTCTTTCTTTTTTTTAAGCCCAGAGTATGTATATATATCACTGGAAAATAACTCCCAATAGAACTGTTAATTGGAAACTCGTTGCAAATTATTGCACTCTGAGGTCTTGGAAGATGTATCACAATGAACTCATAATGTACCTGTAGTGTTCATAATACCCAGTGTAATTAAGTTTGTTTTTAATTGTTAGTTATCCAGACAGCATAGAAATACTATTCACTAGTAAATAGTCTGTGGCGCATTTGATAAAAGTAAAGACGACTTGGTGAGTGTGAGCTCCTGCAGCAGGATGCAAGTAAAGTGCTTCTGAGACATAAGGGAAGTGAGTCATTTTGTGTGTGTGTGTGTGTGTGTATTAAAGTATGTGCTGGTATGATGTTCTGCTTGTATTAAGGGAACAACATAGAAGACTTAAGTGCAGCAATGCAGACTGGAGGTATATACTTGAAATAATATGTGGTAGCTGTGTCCATGGTTGCTGTGGCTTTAGCTTTGTTAATTTTGCAAATTTGTTCATGTGCACCATGTAATGAGCCTAAATCCATGTCTGGGACTACATACGGCATTCCAAAATCTGTGAGCAGTCTCAAATAGCTTCTGTTTAAAGTACCAAGGAACTTCAACCTTTTTTCTTCAAATATGAATCGGACGAAACCAGGGATTGACAATTGTGCAGGCATGGAAACTTTCAGTTCTGGATAAGTAAGTTTTATGATCTGATATTTTGGTTTACTATAGCTAGAAAAATCTTTACACCAGGGGACATTTGTCATTCAAGGCTTTCTGCCTTACAGCAGTTGTTTCTAACCTTGATGGTTCAAAACACAGAATTATAATCTAAGTTTAATCTCAAGAAGGAAGATAATTTTACATCTTCAAAATTTTGATGGTACTAACATTTCTCGCTTAGAGATCTTATACTGATGGTAACAAAGGCACAGTGCCAAGCGCTGAACAGCTTAACCAATCATGAAATTTTAGCTGTAGACCCTGCTAAAATTTACTTTGCTTTACAATAGATTTAAAACAGTGTGGTGTGTAATGCAGCTTTTCTTTGCCCTTGTTTGGGATTTAACAGCAGGTTATTTTAAACCCTCTGGTGAAAACATCACACCACATTAACCATAACTTCCCTTGTCCCCCTCCACTCCCCAGTAAATCTTAAACAAACCTGTCCAGGAGGATTTAACAAGTCAAAATCTCACCATCATCAAATTGCGCAAGGGAGATGCGGGGTGTTCTTTTAGCTGTTCAAAAGCTGACTGAGAAACTTGTGTGCCTCACTCTGAAGACAGATGTATGTATACCTGGGAGCAAGGAGAGGGAGATGTATAGAAATTAACTACAATTGTTATCTGTCAGCAGGATGTAACCTTAAGTTAAGCTGAATGACACTATAGTTTTTTTAAAAATGTGTTTTCTAAAGACAATACAAAAACCTGCCATTAACTTTAAAATTAAATACCTAAAATTTGCTCTTTTGTCAGTAGCCATAAAGCGCATGCTAAGGGCTGCTCTCATCCTGTAAGAAAGGGATTCACCATAAACTTGAGGCAGTCTAGAAGAGGGGTGTTTGTGTGTGCATGTTTTCTGTTCATCTAATGTTTTCACTTCATGTAGGGCAGCTATCTTTTAGGCTGTTTGTCTGCTTCTTACCTTAAATGGTTGCTAGATACTCTTACTAATGCAGGACACTTTACTCCTAAAGAATAAACACACTGCCTTCTACTCTAAGGAAGTGGTAAGAGAAACTCAAGTTCACACCAAAATTCTTCAGTCAGCATGTTTTCTCTGCTCTAATATTAGGTATGCCGAATTCCCTTCAGAAATTAGCTGATGTTACAAGGAGTAAGTCTTGTCTGGTATATACAGTTGAAGGCATTGAAGGACCAAATGGGAGAGAAAGTAATAATCAAAGTAACTGTACAGTTGTATATATCAGTATCTTTGGTAGTGGACTCATGTACGTTCTGCTTAGTATTGCTTAACACTTAAGATGTAGTAATCATAGCTGTCTGACCTCAGCATCTCATTGACAAAAATTAAGAGGCAGCATAGTGGCTTTTCAGCGTGGATAGCTGCACTAGAAGAACCAGGCCACCCACCTATGAGCCTGTGGCTGGAAACCATCCTTGTAAAGGCTATAATGTCTTTACTGTGAGGCTGTTTTTCACTGAGTGATTTGATGGCTTTTGTAAGTATTTTGCATACATTGCAATGCTTTTTGGTAAACCAAGGGTAGTGTCTCATTTCATAATATAAATAACTGAAATCATGATGTGGAAATGTCTAAGGGCTAGTAGGGTACACTCTGTCCATTTATGCACATTTTTAGTTGTGCATTCTTCACTCCTGAGATGGTTAATCATAAATCTTAGGTTGAATGATTTCAGAAATGGTATTATCTTTTTGCATGACAGAAATTAATCTCTAGTCTTCAGGATTTTTTTTTTAAACAGTAGTGACCAAAAGTCAATGAGTATTGCAAAGCCAATATCAGTACAACAGATTATGCCAGCAGGAGTCAGCTGGTATTTTCACAACCTTGCATAAATTAGGTGATAGAGCAGGACAAAAATGACTAATTCTCAATCCACTAGTTCACAGACTTAAGATATTTGATTTTATTACATTAAGCAAGATATTTAATTCTTCTGTTTATTAATGTGGTAGCAGAAGCTAAGTTACTGTCTCCTGACCGGCCCAGTAGTTGCCTTGTAAGAGTTCAACTGAAGCGCAGCAAGCAGCTTTTGTATTCCTGGAAACACGCCTTTAATAGCAAACAGCCATGGATATGAAGGATCCCTACAATAGTATAGCTGACAGTGATTTTTGAATTTTAGTTTTAAAGTTAGGGTATAAAAATGAAAACCACTGTAGGTGGCTGAAGAAAATTACAAGTAGGTTTAAAAATAAAACCTGGGAAGTGGTGGTAGTTTAGGAGCTTCCTCCATCCTTTTCTACTAGCTCACCAGCCACCGGAGATGGGATATTAGAGCAAATTTGGGATTTTAACCCCCTTATGACACTTAACTGATCAAGTTCTGATAACATTGGCTGAGTCCTTCCTGTATTATTTGGACCCAGCCTTTGGATCCCACATCCAACAAAGGCAACTGGATCTGGGCAGAGTCCAGATGGCATCTTGTCTATTGTATGCTGCTCAGTACAGACTCCCTGTAGGAAAACCTTCCTTGGGATGCGATGCTTCACAATCCAGCTATTTAGACCCTAAAACCAGTATTGAACCTTCCACACTTCCTGAGTCCCTTATTTATACTCCTTTAGAATCCCCTCTTCATGGACATTGTGGGTCATAGCTTGACTCTAGAGGGATATTTGGCAAATAAAGTAAAAATACAGCCTTTGCACAGGAGATACTTAAACAGATGCTCACTTTACTCTTGGAGCACAGGAAAATTAAAGATCTGTGCAAAATAATAAACACTTGAGGGCAGCTCTCACTCTTTAGCACCAAGTGCCTGCAGTTTGGTCAATGATCTTGGTGAAAGTAGAGCCTCTTTTCCCCACTTCTCTAGCTACTACCTGTTTCTGGTGGTGAAATGGCTGTCCTGTTTGCTTTGTGCCTTCTCTTAAGGCAGGGGTCTTGAACTCAAATCACCAAGAGGGCCACAGGAGGACTAGTATGTTAGCCCAAGGGCCTCACCACTGAAACTTTTTAGTAGAATATTGTAAATATCAGTAACAGTATTGTTGTTGTGGGCCACAGGAAATAGCTTTAGGGGCTGCATGTGGCCCACTCATTTGAGACCCCTGCCTTAAGGCATATTCTCCTACACAGTGCCTCACAGAGGTGGATTAAATGCATTGACGGAAACTCCTTGTCAGTGTAGTAGTAATCTAAACTACTGTGCTATATGGCACATCTGCACACCAGAGATGTGGCCCAGACAAATCCCTTGTCTGTGCCTGCTACAAGAGGGAAGCGTTAATCTAGGCAGAAAACTACAATCCAAAATGCTATTAATAAAGCAATTAATAAATTGACGTGTACTTCCCAAATTCTGTCAAAGGAAATCAAGTTCTATTCTGTTTCAGCAGTAATCATTTGCTGAATATGAGTTTATGTAGTAATCACTTTTTTCTTTTGATCACTTTGTCCTTTTTTGTTCATTTTGTTTAGACTTTCACTTTGAATTGTACATAAAGGTTTTCATTGGTCAGCACTTTCTCATATTGGGTATTTAAATCGACCTGACCTTCATGTAGAGAGAGGCCTACCATAACTTCACGCAGCTAAATCTGGTAGAAAGTCCTATTGTTACCTGACAGGGACTAGCAGAAAGAAAATGGTGGTGAGAATAACTCAGTACTTAAGATTAATGTTAATGATGGATTTTTCTGGTTGTTATTTGAAAACAAAGGGTGGGTTTTCCAGAAGTGCTCACATTGGGAATGGGAGCATGAGTATTGACATCAGTGGGAATGGACTTGATATTGGGATATGTTTACGTAAATAATGCTGGTGGTGACTCTTGGGGCTAGTCTGTACTAAAAGCGCTACAACAGCACAGCTGCACCAATAAAATCACCACAAGAGGTGGTCACTATCAGTGGGAGAAGCTTAGGTCAGTGAAATTTGTATCACTTGAGGGGTGACTTATTCTCACCAATGAGTGACATAAGTGGTAGTTTGTATAAGACCTTAACTGTAAGAGTTTTGGTTTAAAAAGTCGAATTAGGCTGACGTACTTTTGGGGGTATTGTTCATTTGCAATTAACTCAACATTTAATTTCTATCCTAGATACTTGGGTGGTATTCACTAGTGAATGAAACTAAATTTGAGGTCCTTTATTTAAAGTTTTTTCTAATTTCTCTAGATCAGCTGGATACTGAAGGAAAAGTTCAGATTTGTGTTCTGAATTCGTACTGATTTCCTTCTTTGTATCCCCTGCCAATAAGAGAAACGTAAGGGCTTTTATCCTTAATCAGACTTAATTTGGTAGTGCATGTTACATGAATGTCTTTGAGTCATCAAGACGGTGTTTTTGTTTTTAAATGTTGCAGTTCACCTTCTTCCCACTCATCTCATCACCCATTTTTTGGAGGGCTGTGTTTAGATGTTGGTACTGTGCTACTCACCTTAGCACCTCCTGTGGTGGTTTTAAATAGGGAAAAAGTAATTTTCTTTGCGCTTAAATCTCAGATTAGGATAATGTTGGCATTGGGATAAATTTGATGAGGTTATTAGGCGCTCTGGTCACTGTTGTCGTCTTAGTTTAGTTTTTTGAGTGAGCCAGGATTGTTAATCTTTTTTTAACTCCTTGTCTATTTTAGGCTTTTTTCCTTTGTTTTTGTTTAAAATCAATCCAAATTTAGGCCTTCAGCTGACTTGTGTTATATGTAGCCCATTATATGTTACTATTTTTCTCCCAATTGCTGCTCCCCCAACTCCACACACAGGAGTTTGCATTTCTAGGGAGTAAAGACTCCCTAAATATGGTGGTATGGGGTTTGTAATCTTAAAGGGAGGTGCTTTCAGATTCAAATGCTTTTTTAATTCAGCAATGCAAATATGAGACCTCTGTATATTAGGTAGAAAACATTTGAAATAAAGCCCATATTACCTTTTTTCATTAAAGGCAGTGGTAGGGAATTCATATTTTAATCAGAAATAGGAATCTTTGAATAACTCTGTGTACTAGGTTAAGTAATATTTTAGCTATCAGTTTGAGACACTTCAAAGTATAAGCCATGCACTTTTTTTATTTTTTGAGATGTATACTGCTAGGGCAGAAATGTGTTTTGGGGAGCTTTCACATGTGAACATGAGACGTTCAGGTTCATTAGTACTTACAGCAGTAGTCCAGATTGAAATGCTCTGAGGACTGAGGCACATCTCAAATGTACTGAAATACAAGGCTCCTTTTGGGAACTGGAAGTGCTAAGCAGTTAAGATAATCAGGCCACTTTTATTTCTGTCTAAAAGTAAGTAAGTAGTGTTAGAAAAATTCAGCTGTTGTACATAGGGCTATTTAATATAGTTCCCACAATCCTATCACTTTTTTGGAGACATCTTGTTGAAAAAAGTTGAAGGCTTAGAGTCAACGAGAGGACTGTGTGTCTGCATCCTTTTGAATGTTGGGTTATTTTTTAACATCCAGCACTCAAAACTGATGATATTTTATTAAATCACCTTTTTGTGATATTTTCCATTTGAAAAAACAAACAAACAAAGCCTGCAAAAGTATCCTGAAGTGGGGAGCATTTGGCCAGGAAAATCGATGTTGGGGAACTTACCCTTCAGTGTTCTGGAGACATTGAAGTGGGGAAGTGTCAAAAAGGGCTTCTGGAGTGGTTTGTGGTAGAGACAGTGATAAAGCATGTGAAATAAACTTTGAGTCTCAACCCTTGAGCTCTGCCAGAATGCTTAAGCAGTGCAAATGTCATGTTAGTGAAGCTTCTGCTGTTCCTTTGTGAATGCTGTGACTCCCATTCTAGTGGGCTGAGAAGGCCACAAAGAGTGTGCTCATGGATCTCACGAGCTGTACAAATCATAGCAATAAAATCTTGTATCCTGAGGCCTTGGGCATTTCTTCTTCTTATGGTGACAAGATTGCAAATACTTAAGGACATAATTTGAAGCTTAACGGAATGTAATTCTACCAGAAGATTCTGTAATTCATATAATCACCACAGAGAGAGAGAAATGTTTCAGTAAAGATAGATTATAGATCTGTGTTTTGTTTTGTTTTTTTTGTAGCTATGCACAGGAAAAGGAGAGAGACTTCATTTTTTAAAAAGCAAAAACCGGAGTAAACTCTGACTTGTCTTAAGATTCTAGTGTCTCAACCACTCTCTGACTAGGTCACATAGCTCTTTACTTTGCCATGCTTTATTCCTCCAGTCCATAGTCCCAGTATGAGACAGAGTAACATCTTATGGTTTGAGGTCTGCTTAATCATCTACATACAGTGTGCTTCAATTACCAATAAGTAAGCTGGAAATCTTGCTAGTCTTTCCTTGTTCATCTTGATAAAGTTGGAAGAGTTGCCTTCCATGTGTTTCAGAGAACCAGCTCTGTTCTATTCAGTCTTCTCTTGCTGCCTGCATCCTAGCAGCTTCTGTAACAAAGCAGAGACTTATCACCTTGAAAAAGGGATAGAAGAACAATTATATCAGCCCTGCTTGGCGGCTTCCTAGTTCCTCCAGCACTTCATTGCTAACTCTTACTTGCGCAGCAATTAATTAGGTCACTTTCAATTATGATGTGACCTAGCACTTCTTCTGTTCCTCTTCTCCTTCAGTTTGGCTCCTGCATATTGCTGATGGGCAGTTGCCAGTGTACTCATATATGCTCCATTTATTGACAAACCTGTGGTCTTCTCCAACATTGACTCTAGCTACAAGAATTGATTCTTAATCTGCTTTGGAGTTCACCTGACTACCTGCATCTATATAGTTGTTGTTTAACCTAAATCCACTGTTCACCATGAAAACCCATGTTGCTGCAATTCGTGTGCACTAGGGTACGCTTAAATATGGTATGGCAACTGGTAAAGGTCTGTAGCTTGAAGAAGGAATGATGAGTAGGGGGCATGGCTGATGTATGGTTGATGTCAAACATAATTGCAAATTTCTTGATTTCTAGCATTCTGAAGCAACAACATTCTGTATTAAAAGATAAGTTCCAAAGGGGTAGTTGTGTTTGTCTAGTTCAGCAAAAAGCAAATGAGTCTGGTAGCACTTTTAAAGAGCAACAGATAAATTTGTTAGTCTTTAAAAGTGCCACCAGACTCCTTGTTTGTTTTTTATTACAAGATAGCTTCACCTCAGCTTTTATGCACAAAAGTCTTAAGATGCTGGATTTAATGTTTTACTTTTAACAGTTGTCTCCCAAAAGTAAATAGATTTTGAAATTATTCATAATTAAAACTGTCATGGAGTAAACGATGTTTTTGAGTTAACCATTTGGACAAGTACAAACAAGAGTTTGACATTATTTTGAAGAAAACTAGTGTCCCATTAATTGATAAGCAATTAATGTTAGTGCAAAAATGCCTTTCATTAGTTAAAAATTATAATTTCCTGCCATAAAAGACTGACTGAAAGGAACCTTTGATTTCTAAGTGAGAGAAGAGCCGTGTCCAGAAATGACTTGATCAAGTTTGCTAAATGGCATTCATTAACTCTCTAACTTGTTGAAGCATGCATGCATCTCATTATATTTAACCTTGACCAGGTGAAACTTTATCCTAGGCGTGGCTGACTGTGCTATTGTAACTTGACTTTTATAATCAATATCTTTCCTCCTGTTTTAGGTGTGATTTCAGATTTTTCATTTGTATTTTTATACTAATGATATGCTATAGGGGTCTATTTTGTATGGACAGTAAAAGCATGAGAGATGGGGAAGAGAATTTTTTTCAGCTCAGCACTGCCTTCACCTTACTGAATGAATTGGAAAGGAATAACACAGTTTTAGTTCTGGGCTCTAATACTGATCAGCTTGTGACGAGGTGGACCGAGTCAGACAGGAAAGGGACCATGCCAGGCTTCAACACAGAAAACCTGCAAATTCAGTTGATGCTGAAACTAAAAAATTACCCAGAAGGAGAGTATATTATTGAAAAACCTTGTTAAACTTTCTTTGTATGTTATGGGTTTAGCATGACTACACAGATTACTAATCAGTTTTATTAAATGCCAATTATAGAAGCTGCCACATCAGATTTCTTTGCTTTAGTTGTGTGGTGATTTAGTTATGAGCTGTTCATGTTGCCTTGGTGTTACCCTAATTCACCTTGATTTCAAAAGAATCATTGAGATCTGCTTCTCATTTTACATGTATTGCATTTAATCCTGGCAGTGAAGCAGGGCAGAAGAACACTTTTCTGTATAAATGTGAATCTCAGTGATTTTTGTTTCTGCTTTCTGTTTACCATTTTAATACAATATTTAGAATCTGTTTAGGGATATGCAAGCTTTATGATCAGTCTTGGTCTATGAAGCACCATAATTTTTTTAAATCAAATTTAATTCAATCAATCAAATCATAGGGCTGGAAGGGACCTCGTGAGATCATCGAGTCCAACCCCCTGGGAATTGAACCCAGGACCTTCTGCATGTTAAGCAGAGGTGCTAGCCACTACACTATTTGCAGGGCATTGCAAAGCATGGAATAAAATTGTGTGTACAAGTTTAATTACAAGTGGAGCAGAGGACATAATTCATGGCAATAACTCCAGAAGTACTTGTTATTCAGTAGTTCAAATAAGTTAAGGAATGTTTTCCATTTATTTCTCTGTTTTCTGAAGTTTTATTCTAGCCTCCATTTGCTTCTAGCTATAAATTGGTCTACATGATCTTGTCAAGTATCTTGGGGTTTTTAGGTTTGGAAGTTGACTCAAGTTTATCTGACAAAGAATAAAGGCAGCCTAAACCTACTTGTGTTATGTGATGGATACCTCTGGTGGGCAAGGATGAGATGGCATTGGGCATGTCTTTCTCAGCAATTTTATTATTGAGCCTAAACCAGGCAGAAGCCATCACTATCATCCAGTAGCATTATTCAGAGTTTGTTTTTACTAAGGCACCATATGACTGAGTTGAGGCAATACTATCTAGTGTAGTGGTTCTCAACCATTTGTGGGCCACACTTGGTGGTGGTTGTTTCATGACCTTACAGGACACACCAGCCTCCCCCACCCCCGGCCAAATCCAGCCATCTCCCCAGCACACACTCGGCAATATCCATTTTTACCTCAGTTGCATTTGTTAGATGTCCCCATCTCGGAAATCCGTGAGGCAGTGACATGAGCTTCAGCCCCTCCTTTCATGGAACACTGCCCTATTACTCAGCCTGAAACGCCATCTTCAGTTTCACAATACTATCGTCAATCACTGACTCCTCTCTGACGCCCTAGTCATCCATGGGAGGTACAGCTGTAAAGTCACCCTACAGTGGAGCATGCAAAATGACATTGCCTAAAGAAGATGTTCTTAACTTGTGCAGTAATAGTGGTTCTTCAAGACCTGTACCTGGTGGGTGCTCCTAACACACCCTGTACTTTGGAGCTCTTGACAAGAGGCTCTGTGGTAGGAAGGGAACTGTGGCTGGTTCACGCCACAGCATTAGCTTTGAGGTAGTCTACAAGGGAGGGAGGATGTGTGTGTGTGGGCCAAAAGGACAATGTTACTTCAGCTCTCCGATTAGAGGCACAAGCAGGGGTTAAAGTGACCTGGAACACCACAGAACTGCATTCTTGGGCCCAGAGTTCCAGGTCCCTGAAAAATTGGGTGGAACACATGTTCTGCCCTGCCCTGCCCTGGCCTGGGAGCTGTGGCCAGGCTGGGGGAGTTTTCAAATCTCCCACCCTGAGCATGTTCAAATGCGTGCTCAGGACAGGAGTGCCTGGCCAGGGAGCACCTCCAGCCAGGTAATGGGGGGGTTGGTGAGTCAGTGGGAGGGCCCAGAGATTAGGAGCGTTCTGGGGTCCATCAAATTATACTTCTACCACTGGGCAGATCAATGCAGGTAAACCCCTAATGGAGCACCCATAGAGCCACAGATCTCAAAGAACCATTGTTACTGGACAAGATGAGTAACTTTTGCCTTTGGGTTCTAAGTCTCTGTAGTTCATTGATAGTCATAATTCTAACACTCCAGAAACAGCTGATGTTTGGTTCCTTTTTAAAGCCTTTGAATAGAAGATACTATAGGGTCAATGCTGCTGTTTAAAGTTTGTACATCCTATTACCCAGATCTGCAGGACAAGTAAAAGTTGTTTTCCAGAGCAGGTGTCAACTGTGCTGCCTTCCAGACAGGATGCAATGAAGGATTTGTGGACAAATTGAATATCTAGCACAATAGTTCTGTACTGCCAACCACAGAGCAGGGTGGCTATGCGTGTGCTTCTTCAGGAGCAGAGGAGGAAAAGACTGTGTGGGAGCAGCAGAATGCCTATAGGTCACTGTGGAAGTGGATGAGTCTGGTACCCTGAGGTCACTCATGCAAACAATGCCTTGGAAGAGTGAGACCACGGCCAGGTCTGCCCATGAGCCAATGAGACCTTGGATTGAGGCACCACTGGTTTAGGGGTGCTGTGCCAGGGACGAGGCAGGCCGGCCTAGAAACCGGACCCTGTGCTTCCACCCCTCCTCTGAGTCAGCCACTCTGTCCCTGGGGGCGGAGTGGGCCAGCCCAGGGGGTGAATTCCACACTCTTGTCCCACCTCTGGGCTGGCCCTCCTCGCCCCTGGGGGCAGAACAGCTGGCCCAGGGGTGGGGCGGGAGAGGAGAGCCTGTCCCATAGGCCGGCCCACTCCTCTCCTGGGCCAGTTGTTCCCCACCTGGGGTCCAGGTGAGCTGGCCCAGTAGGGAGGCTGGGTTTTGTCCCCCCACTCCCATGAGCAGGGGTTGCAGCAAAAGTGAAAGCTCGCTTGGGGCACCACAGCCCCTTGAGCCAGCCCCAAATGGGATGGGGGAATAGGAAAATATGTGCTGCTGAGCTTACTGACACCAGGATTTTTATCTGAATGTGGTGTTTGTTAGCACTTAAGTTAGACATCTCTGGCAGAGAAAAAAGATGCTAGATTGGATCTAGGCTTGCAGCAACAATTTGATTTTCTGGAGAGGCATGAGTAGCTCAGGATTTTATATGACTTGACTTTAAGAAGGCGAATAAATCCTGCAATCTGTAGATCACAACTACATAGGACAAAGATAAGTATATTTTACCAGAAAAGTAAACAGTAGTTTAATGTCAATGAGCTCAAAATATGCTGTGTAGTACAATAAAATAGTATGATTCCTTGTTGGTGGAGTTGATTTAATTTTGAGGCAGGCTGAATCTGGAATACTTTGGAGTTGTTGGTTGGTGTGTGTTTTTTGCTTGTTAGTTGGTACCTGGGTCGAGCAACTGAATTTGAAAATAAATACTTGATTTATACACTGTCTAATCTGCCATTTTTTCAGCAGTTGCAGTACTACATTACAAAGTGATCCCATGACTTGCATTTCTTTGCATTTATTTTCTTCCTATTATGTAAGTTCCCCAGTCATCAAAGTTTCTGACACAGTGGGCTTTTCTCTCACGAACACTCATGCAGTAAATAAATGTTAGGTTTTAAAAGTGGCACAGGACTCCTTTCTTTTACTGAACTAGACTAACACAGCCATCCCTTTGGAACTTGGATTTTTTGAAAACTGTTTACCCAAAAGTGAGAGAGTACTCTTTTCTTGCATATTCTTGGCATCCTGGTTTAATGGTGGCATTCAACACATGCTGAAGTTTGTAAGGCGCAAATTCATGGTCCCTTGATACTGAACATTTTTGCTTTTCAAAGACAGTATCCTTAACAAGTCCAGGATAGGTTTTGTTCTGGGTTTGTCTGTAGTATATGGCTGATGGTGGTTAAATATGCTTTTTAAACTTTTCTGATACAGTATTGGAAATGTAAAGCTCAACTCCTATGCACCAACTTAATTTTCTTTCCATTTGTACAGCCTACATTTCACATTCATTTGATTTTATATGATGCCTTCTGTAAGCATTTCTTACCCCCCACCCCAAGTTAGCTCTTGGTAGCAGTCAAAGTAGACCTACTTTACTCTCCTGGTTGTTAGAGTGTTGATCTTTTTTCATTTCTGATTCCCTTCCCCCTCTACTCCTCATCTTCCTTAATTGCTACATGCCTTCTAGTTTTTCATGTTCCTGAAAGTCCAGGAATTATTACTGACTGCTTGATTTTTTTTTTTTTTTAATGAGAATTGCAGTGTGTGGTGTTTTACATTAGTTGCCAATATCCTTGGAGGTGGGCAGAGACAGACTTGCGCTTCCTGCCCCAAACTCAGAACTTGCCTTTGTCTTTAATTCTAATAACTTGTCAGCATTGTTTTTTTAAATGTGGAAAGCGTCAAGCCAAGCAATCTGAACTGTTCTTTATTTCTGTTACAGACTGACACAAATATTGGCCTCAGCTCATATCAACAGAAAAGGTAAGGTGTGTCTTGGGATAAAGATACCTTGCTTTTAACAAATTTTCCTCTGGAGAATTTCTTTAATTCTTGATGTTTTAAATATTCAAATAATTGTTTCAAGTAAGATGGCTTAAATTCAAATCTTGCAAACTTTGTTAGTGATGTATTTAAATTTCATGTCTTCTATGTCCATTATAGAAACTTTAGTTGGCTAATATTTAAGTATTCGAATATGAATTAAACATCCTGTTTCTGAGCATCTCACTTCCTGTATTCAGAAGTGAGACAGGAAGAATATCTTTTTACTCAGGTAAAACATTTATATTAAATCCATTTTCTCTTCTTTAAGTGAACTCTTTTGCCAATAGGAGACTCCACTATGTGCAACTCTCCAAAGGAATTAAAAAAGCAACACTATGTAAAAATATGGAAGATTTAGGCTGAATAACTTGGAGAATGTCTTGACAATTAGATTTCTTAGCCTAGAGAATAAAGTGGTGGAAACCCAAATTGCTTAGAGCTAGATTAAACAAAAGAGGAATGTCTATCAGGGAAGTGGCTTGATTGAGGCTGCCTGTAGATTTGTTTGATTAATGATGACCTAGCAGGGAAAAGAGCATAGTACCCTTTTGCTGTTATGATGATTAAAAGCCTAAAAAAAGTCAATGTTTTCTTCTTATCTGTCTTGTTTCTTAAAGACTGTGGGTTACTGGTGAAATTTGAAAACCTGCGACATCAGCAGATGAAATGTGATTAGTTGCAATAAGTGGCTTAGTGAAGCTGAGTTAAATAAGTACTAAAATTTGAGAAATGTTCAAAAGGAAAAAAGTCACCAAAGAGTCAGCACCTTGTCCTTTCCATTAAAAACTGAATAAGAGTCCAACTCATCTTTGGGCTTTTTTTGCTTAAATAAGATTAAAAACAAAGAACCCCAAATAAATCTAAAACACACCAAGTGGATGACTTTTTGCATGGGATTGGAGGAGTACTTCTATGGTTTTGTTCTATGCATTGTGACTCTTAATTTTTGGTTTGGTTTTACAATCTTGTTTATCCATCAATCCATCCATCATTTGACTCTAGAATGGTGGATGGCATAAATCCAGAAAATGGCAGTGTTTCAGTATTAAACACCCTCCCAGAGGCATTGAAAAGGGGGAATTTGTGATATAATATTGGTAAATAGATTGCATATATTTTGCTGTGCAAAATTACCGTAGCAGCTGTCACACACCTAGTATATGGAATATAGGATTGCAATGTTCTGACTCAGAAGTTGTCCTTTATAGACCCTTATGCATGTGTTATCCATCTTTTGCATGGTGTCATTGCTGACATGTTGCAAATGTAATAAAACGTAGCCATGTTGCATTGTATAAAGGCTGTGTGACTAATAACTTACTGGTCTCTGTAGGGGGCTTAACTTCACTATTGGTTCTATTTAAAATGAAGTGTCTGGCTATGGTGGAAAGAGGACAGGAAAAGAGCATAGTACCCTGTCTAGGCTGCAGTTTTATTCCTAAATGTCAGGGAGTACCTGGAAAATAAAAATGTACAATGCTGGTAATTACATATACTCTTGAGCAAGTCTGCTGTTAGCTTTCCCTCTTTACTGCCCCTGGGACCTCACCATCTTGCTCCTCAAATGGCAATTTAAGAGGACTGTAAAGAAGGGGTTGGATCCCGGTTGCACCATTCATAGGTGCCTCACAACCTTACTGTTTCTGGTCCTTTAAAAAGTACCTCTCTTAAATCCTTCATCAGTCCATTTTATCTGATCACACAATTCCTTCCCTGTGGAGAACCTGCACTGGACATCTGCCAAAAGATGGTGCTAGCAGTTAGCTTGGCTGCATTTTCCATGTCTACCTGGATTCCCACATATCTACTAATGTCCTGTTTAATGTTGGCCAAAAATGTGTAAGCCTCCATGGCTGCCATGTGGACCTTATCTCTCCTGAATAATGCTGGCGCCCCATGGCCCATGTACAGATGAGAGATTACTGCCTTGAACCCCCCCTCCCCCAATGCCATGAATGAATTTGGCCACCTACTGACTTGCATGCTCTGTCAACCTGAGGGGATTTCCAGTTCCCACCACATCCTGCATTGTAAGATGCCTCATTAAATGAGTTTTACTCCTGGGAGAAGTTCCAGATCCAATGCAAGTCCCTCTCAGACCTAAGTGTTAAGTCCACCCATTGCACATTCCCAAATCTTTTAACTGTATATGCTCTAGCACACTTGGCAGAGCAGCAGCTGTTCCCATAACATGCCCCTTCCCCCAAGCTAGCTCAGGGTCACTTAACTACTGAGATTCTGCGAATCTCTGGACAGCCTAGAAGCCCACCTATGTGCCCAGTAGACAATACTGTCCCTTTAGATCAGGGGTCTCAAACAGATGGCCTGTGGGCCACGTGCAGCCCCTAAAGCTATTTTCTGTGGCCGCCAACAACACTGTTGCTACCAAAAAGCAAGGAGTCTTGTGGCACTTAAAGACCAGTATATGTAATAGTGTTCTATGAAAAGGTTTCAGTGGTGTGGCCCTTGGGCTAATGTACTAGTCCTCATATGGCCCTCGTGGTGATTTGAGTTTGAGACCCCTGCTTTAGATAAACACCATCTGTAGACGTACACTGTTGTTTGTCTAGCCTGTCTGCCAGAATCTGGAGTGCTAACAAAGGAAAATTAACACTGTTTCCTCCACTGGAGTCTCGTGTACATTTTAAATGCTTCAGCAATTCAAGCAACTGATTGGCATCTGCAGCCCCAAGGATGAGCTGGGCTACTGTAGCTGCTAGCTTGATCTTGAATGAATATGAACTAGGTTCATGTGTTAGAAGCCTCAACCTCATCAGTCCCTATCTTTAAAAATGGAACAAACTGGCATATTGTGAAGGAACTCTCAAGTGAATGAAGAAGGACCCATTTGTATCTGGCCTTATGCCATGTATGGCCTCACACCTTTCACAGGACCAATCCACCCTCCTGTAGAATAATAGATTCACCATGGCCTCTTTGATCCACTTCATCCTCCTCAACATTGAGATCGATCATCACCCATTGCAGTCTATGTCCCTTAGTTCCAAAGCCAATCCAGAAGAATCCCTATAAGGCCTAGGTACTAGTTTGTGGACCCTAAAAGCCCCTCAGAACACTACCACAAATGCTTCCCTGAACAAAGCTCTTCATATTCACAATAACTTTTGGGCATTAAGAGCCACACCTGACCTATGAGTGTATTAACAGTGATAGGATACATGTCATCCCTCTAGCACTAGTGCTTCAAGACTTCTTTGCTAGAAATCTCTAAACTAAAATCCCACTGCAAGTCTCTTGGTAACCATTCAGCCTGTTGACAAATATATAAGGATTGATGGGTGGGTGGACGGACATGCTTGATGAAGCCAGTTGCCAGGTTGCTACCAATGCCATGTCCTGCCATTCCTCTGTAATTGGTAGGGCTGGAATAATGGCCTTGTGGGCCTAGGGCTATAAGATTTTGTGGGCCCCTGGCTGGCCACTGGCTAGCCTGGGAGCAGTAGGGTGGGGTCTGTGGCACCCAGGGAGTCATACTTACTTACATTGGCAACCCCTCTGTTGGAAGCAGCATGCTGTGGGAGGTGTCTGTGGGCCTATGTCCCACTCCGCCCCACTGGCAGCGGCACCACCTGCGAGGTTGGAGAGAGTCTGTGGGTCCATGTCCTGCTCTTACCCTGCTGTGGAGGTGGTGGGGTAGCCATAACAGGCTCTCTGTGGTTTCCTATGCCTGGGTCAGGGTCAGAGGACACCTTGGCTGCCTGTGAGCTGAGACAGCCTGAGCAGTGGGGTTCCTGCTTTCACATTCTCCTTCCAGCCTCCCCTGTCATCCAGCATTCCTGCTTTTTTCAGTGTCCCCCTCCACAGACATCCATCTCTGCTACAGCCTCCTTCCCCCAGCTCCTAACCTCTCCTTCTCCTGATTCTCCTTCATTGCCTCATCCCTCCCCACCCCCAGCCACCCACTGCCCCCTGCCTCCCTTCCATCTTGTCCTGCCCCCTTCTCCTCCTCTGGGCCCTCACATCCATGTTCCTCTCTCTGGCCCCATTATGGCTCTGGATCCCAGAAGTCAAGCCCAGCTCAGGCTGCATCCCCTACTCTGCAAAAGAAGGCAGCTGGTGGCAGCTTCCCAGGTTGGTGGAATTGCAGTCAGCTCTGCTGGGAGCATCCTGGAGCCAAATCCTCCCCCTGCAGCTGATGGATATGACTGGCAGACTGTGCTACCTGGAGCAAATGTGTAGGAAGGTCTCTCCTACATGCCTCCCTGTGAGTAGGGACAGCCAGCTGGCACTGGATTTTTGCGGGGGTTCCCCTTAGCTTAGGGTCCTGGGCTGCAGCCCCTAAAATCCCTGTGTTAATCAAGCCCTGAAAATGGACGGAAATGGACTCTTTGTGACACATCATCCCTTTTCCCCCTGGAGCTATTCTGATACACCACTAGGTTTGATTTCTCCTGACCTGAGCATGTGGGGAAGACCCACCAGTCAGACACTGGGGAAAGAATTCTCTGTAGTAATTCTGTCTTCCCCATCTAGTCTCTCATCATCAGCCCCTGGAGATACTTACTGCTAATTGTTGCAGATTAGCCACATACCTTTGCAAACAATCTCATACCATCCTCTCCATATTACAGGCGTTCAGTTGATTCCAATCTTAAAATTTTATTTTCTCATTCTTTTGTGCCTTGAATTATTCTGGTATTTTTTTTTTAAAAAGGGCCTCAGCCCATCAAATGAACTGATTTCTAGTATAGGATTTTGACTATTTACCACATGAATCAGCAATAATGAGTTCTGGAAGCCCAGTTTTTAGCAATATCTTGATATTGCTGACTGCCTATGTGGCAGGGTCGCCAACCTGGTATTTTAGTTTTCACTGAAAAGATAGTGGGTGGGTGGGTGGTTGGTTGGTTTTTGTTTTTTTAATTTAAAATTCCTTGGGTATAGTGGCAAGAAAAGAACATGTGTATGCAGTTTTTAATGCCTTTTAAACAGTATTGAGAATGAGCTAATAGGTGTTGAAAGTAAAGAACATAATGCACAGTTCTGGGCAAATGCTGCCTGTTTTTCAAGCAGCACTGCCAATGTGCTTCAGTCTTGACATAAACAAGGCCTAAAATATAGGAGAGGGTCTTAAGTATTCATTAGCTAGTATGCAGTGCTGAGAGAGCCATCCTGAGTTTTCGTGCTCGACCTCTACCATAATTTTCTAATATGATCAGACCTTATGAAAAAGGCAAGCTGTAAATTGTTAATTGTGAAAATTCAAAATTCCAGTATTCACATTACTAGCAGAACCTTTGGTTTGCTTTAAAGCACTGTTTTCTGATGATAAAATTTACTGATGCTGTTAAAATCAGTGCTGAGGTAGCAGAAAGCAAACACAGTAGCTGCAGATTAAAGTGGACCATGGGATGCTTTCTGGATAAAAGAGATACTTGCCTTAAACAGCACCTACAGTTGGAGAACCCACCTGCCACAGTGACTTAGAACAAGTGACATGGTGACTTGTTGGCTTCCGATTCCCCACCAGAAACATGTTGCATGCTGATCTTTTTAATAGATCACAAATTTTGTCCTATTACACTTGGTTAATCTACATTGTAATTTAGATTTAGGCACCTGAGGAGGGGCTGGTTACCAAAGCTCCTGCTTGATATCAGGGGAAGACAATGGATTTAGGTGTCTAACTTTCAAGCATCCATCTCTGAAAATTTTAGCCAATTGTTTGACTAATATTAAGTGTCTTGCTTAACTTTCTCTTTGAAAATGACTTTCAAGTTGAATAGATAGAAAGTGAATTCTGATCACTAAATAGGACTTCCTCTGTACATTTAACTGCTTAGGGCAAAGAGGGAGAAAAGGGGGGGCGGGGAAGCACTGTGAGGAAACAGTCTGTCTGAAATAGCCAAAATTCTTGCTTGATGTTTCCTCCTACGCATCTTAGATTCTATATTGAGAACTGCAATAATGAACGTAATTTGCCTTAGAAGCGGTTAGGTCAAAAAACAGGAAGTATATTTGAATAAAGCGTCATGCTCCTACATTCAGTATTTGGGTGCAAACTTGAATACTGTATTTGAATTTAAAAGCAAATTATTGACAAGTATTGTGAAGTTAAAACCATTAAATAACTTCAATATGTCCCTTTTTTTAATTTGCAGTTTTATACCAGAGGTCTGTATTAGACCAAGGTTTCTCAGTCCATGGGTCATGATGCAGACTACATCACCAGGATGTCAGAGGGTAGCATGAATGACAGGGAGAGGAGTTGGTGGGCCTTTCCTTCGGGGAGGGTGGGAGACCTGAGGTGGGGGTTGCAGAGAGCCTGCTCCACACTTATCCTGTGGTCATGGCTCCTGTGTCCCTGGTCCCAAGGACTGGTAGAGAGTGGCGATCTGCTTCAGCTATTGCTACCTGACACATAGGGTCACAGCACTGCCTAGTTTTGGCTCAGCTGCCTCTGTCCTGACAATGCAGGAGCCAGCTGGACCTAGTTTGACTGTGATTCTGCAGCCCCATGCTCCAAGCAGCAATACCACATTCACAGATTTAGCCTGATCAGCCAGCCAAAACTGAGCAGCACTAGGACCCCAGAGGTCACTCCATCTGGAGTAGATGCCATGCCCAGCGAGCCCCAAGGGGCAGGAGCTGCTGCTATGGTAGGTGTGATGTACACTGTACCTAAATATGTATTAGATAAGTGTGTGCTTTATTTATAATGGGAAAAATGTTTTGTAAGCTGGATTTTTTTAAACTAAAGCTATTTGAGTCATGATTAACCATAGGGTTTACAGATGCGTCCTCATCCCAAATGACAGTATTACAAATACATTTTGACTGTCTCACTGCACAACATACATTTCTTAATCAGTCTAAGAACTTGAAGGTGCAAAAGCAACTTGATACAGCAGTTCTAAACACAAAAGACAAATACATGTAGAACTTCATATATTTAATGTTCACAGAAGAAAAGATCCATGGGCTGAGATAATTGCTGAGATTCAGGCTCTTGTAAGGTCATGGGTGCTCTCACTCCCACTGGAAACAATAGAAGTTAAGGATATTCAGTTTCAAGATCCAGGTCTTAAATTTGACAAGAGAAACTAAAAATCTTTTCAAGGTTTTACAGGTAGTCACAGTTCAAACTCATTTCTTCACTCCATTCTCTCTACCACCCTTGTAAATGACTGGGAAGAGTTTATCAAGCTAATTTCATTTAAAAAATACCAGTGCATTAAAAATGTCTGGTTTTTTAGTGCTATGCTGTAGCTTTTATTTTCAGTGCTTTATCCTGGCTAGAGTATTTCATTCCTTTAGCCTATTTGGAAATGGGTGATCCAGTGCAACAGAAAAACCATTGTCAGCCAATCAGAAATTCATATTTTATTTTATAGAAAAAGTTGACAGGATTCCTCCACTCAGGATTTCTGATGGCAGATTCTGAGCTCTGGGTTCAGAGAGTAGCCTTCTCCCAACCAGCCATGCTCTTCTGTTTCTGGGGCAACTATTTTTTGTGGTCTTGAACCACATGTGTGAGCTGCATTTACTTCCCACTTGCGAAGGGTGAGACCGGTGTACCCTGTCATATTTATATCCTTAGTCTCTTTGAACTGGAGCTTGAAATGTACTCTGACCAACTTATGCAAAATGCATTTAAATGAATACACTTCAATTTTAAAAATAAAACTGATCTTTTTAAAAAAAAAATTGGCACTCACTGTGTAATGTTCCCTCTAAGCTTTTAAATGAGCATGTGTGCATATGCAGAGATGAGAAATTTACATAACCAGCCGTTAGTTTCTTTCAATAACATTGTTTTTACTATGACAGCAATTTCAACAGGCGTTTGTGGACGGATACTTAGTTTTCTGGTTTTAATAGCATGCATTCATCTTGTGAACAGTTAAGTATTGAATTTTTGATGTGCAAAATTCCATCAGTTTAGTGATGTGTAAATTAGCATAAAACATTGACTGCACAATTGTCAATCAGTGAACTTTTGTGATTCAAGTCAGTGTTCAGAAATAACTGAAAGCTGTGTACATATAAGAATGATTTTATGAAAGTCCAATTAATATGTAAAATTATATTTAGCACTGAGTCTTTAAAAAAATATTTTTAAAGCAACAAAAGTTAAAGCATACGGTTAAAACTGCAGTATGTCCTTAATCCAAATGGACAGCTATGTTAGTCCAGTTCAGTAAAACAAACAAGGAGTCGTGTGGCACGTAAAGACTGACAAATTTATTTATTGCATGAGCTTTCGTGGGAGAAAATCCCACTTTGTCAGATACTTAGTGTCTTAGCTTTCTTCCACCAAAGCTCATCCAGTAAAGAAATTTATCTCGAAGTGTCACAGGGCTCCTTGTTTGTATATCCTTGAGTCACTCTGTGCTGCTTATTGCCTGCAGTTGAAGGTAATGGACCTGTTGTTTTGCTATTCCAGGAAGAATGGCATAAGGAATTTAAATCCAGAGTGGGCTTTTTTAAATGCATGTGTTTTGTGAGGTTTTTCAAGTCAGCCCTTACTGATGGAGCATAAGGGTTTTCTTGTGTTATCAATTTACAGGAGCAACTCTGCCCCCCCCCCTTTTTTTGAGAAATTTTGTTTTGATCCTATTAAGTGTGGTCTGAATACAACAAAGTCTAGAGTGTTCACTTAATATTCAGATTCTTTAGGACCAGAAATTCACTTCTCTTCCCATTCCAGCATCTTTAATCTGCTCTACCAGCACAGAGGGTCCAGCAGCTGTATTAAGAGTAGTGGGCTTCCTGGGTTATATACAAGTCTCTCAGTTTCTTGGTGCTGTGCACATGGCAGAACATGGAGTTCTGACAGCAGTCTTGTAAGGTTCCAGTTCTAAGCCGGGGGTCTCAAACATGCAACTCCTAAAGCTATTTCCTGTGGCCCACAATGACACCATTGTTACCAATATTTGCGGTATTACTGTATACCATCACATATAAGTCGAGATTTTTGTGCCTGAAAATTGGCTTCAAAACAGGCACTCGGCCCATATTTGGAAGAATATGGTAGACAGCCCCAGCCCAGCAGTTTCCCTGACCATGCGGCAGGCCGGAGCCCCATTGTTGTCGGGCGGCCATCTTGGGCAGTCGGCTGGGGCTGGGGCTGGGGCTGGGGCTGTGGCTGGAGTAAGGAAGACCCCCTGGTGTCTGGAGTGGCCAAGTAAGGGGGCTCTGGGGGGCGTCGGCCTGGAAATTGAGAAGGGATTCAGAGAGGCCAGGGAAGCTGTGGCGGGGACTGGGCATTTGGAGTTGGTGGGGGGGAGGGTCAGGGAGTCTAGAGAGAGTGGCAAGAGGGCTCGGGGGCTTCAGGGAGCCCAGGGAAGTGATGACAGGGCCTGGGGATTTGGGGCGGGGGTGCTTGGGAGGTTGAGAAGAGTGGCAGCAGGGGTCAGGGGTGATGAGGAAAGGGGTGGGAAGGGTGTTGGGGAACAGGGGAGTAACAGCAGGAAACTGAGAAGTGAGCAGGGGGACAAGAGTGAGGAAAGGGCAGAGCAGGGGGGGCAGTAGTGAGGAAGGGGGAGTAGGGGCAGCAGGAGGAGCAGGTGGCAGCATTGAGGAAAAGGTGGGGGGGCAGCAGGGCAGCAGCAGTGAAGAAAGGGCAGTGCAGGGGAGCAGCAGGAGGAGCAGGGGGCAACAGTAGGAAACTGAAGTGAGGAGGGGGCAGCATTGACGAGAGGGCAGAGGAGGAAGCAGCAGTGAGGAAAGGGCAGGACAGGAGGGCAGCAGTGAAGAAAGGAGGGGAGCAGGAGGAGCAGGGGCAACAGCAGGAAACTGAGAAGTGAGGAAAGGGCAGAGCAGGGGGGCAGCAGGGGTGACAGCAGTGAGGAGAGGGCAGAGAAAGGGGGGGAGGAGTGAGGAATGGACAGCCAGGGGGCAAGGGAAAAGCAGCAGCAGAGATTTTGGGGTAGGGAAGCTGTCAAACTCCAGAGGAAGCCTGCGGCACTGGGTGTGGGGGTTAGGGGCCAAGGCCAAAAAGAGACCTCGGCTTATACCCGGGTCACCAATTTTTGCCCCTTTTTGTGTTCAGAATTTGGGGGTCGGCTTACGTCTGGATCGGCTTATACCCAAGTATATATGGTACTTTATGAAGAGGTTTCAGTGGTGTAGCCCCTTGGGCTTACATATTAGTCCTCATGTGGTCCCTGTGGTGATTTGAGTTTGAGACCCCTGTTCTAAGCTATATTTGACTTTTCCTCAATATGATAGCCTTCTCCATTGGATTCTGGGGACTAGGCTCCTGGTGTACTGCTACTTGCACGAATTCTAGATCATGTAATGCACATGAAACCTAGATTTTAAACAGGCTATCGTGAGCTGCAATAGTGCACGCAGAGAGAGAGGTAATTCTTTTCTGAAGATATAAATCATTTTTAAATGTGTTACTATGTTGCAAATAATCATTTTTGTAGATGGGGTCTTTTTATGTAGTGTATGGTGCCTTTTTGTTTTTCTGAAGAAATATTTTCTGTAAATTGATGTAATTAATTGTGTGTAAATGGAAGAGAGACATTAGCAGGGTTTTGATTTCAGAGCTTGGTATTGAATGGTCAACTGTCACATCAGAACTTGTTGGGCTTTTGTCTTGGTGTCTGTAACCATGCTCCTGTGTCCTGGTATGTTAGCTCTTCATTTAAGGTAGCTGAAAGATAGAAGATGCTGATGAAACAAGTGGACTCTGCAACTTTAACAGTAATTTGTACTTCAACTTCTGCTTGAGTGCTCTGTTTACTCAATGTGTTAGGATGAAGGAGTTGTTTCATGGAGGTCTTTCCAATCCTCCTCCTTTTTTGGTGGGAGATCTGCACTTTATGCGCCTATTACTTTTGGTGGTGGTGGTGGTGGTGGTGGTGGTGGTAAATCAAAAACAACTTAATCTCTAGGGCTTGCAAAAACGCATCCTTCTGAGTAAGTGGATAAGTATAATAAATTGGCGAGACTGATGTACGGTCACTAGAAATACACCTTTTTTTTGAACTTCAAATTGTGGCCTTGTAACTCCACAAAAATCCTCGATATAATGTGTCTGTTGCACAGTTCTAAAGTTCGTTGATTATTGGAGTGATCATTAGACCATTTTAGATGGGGATTTTTGGCTGTGTGGTAAGGATTTTTGTACATTTTAGTGACTTGCTTAGTTAAATTTTTTCCTGCTTTGGGTATGGTTTTGCTTGTTCTGTGAGCTCCATGTGAGGATCTTCTTTGATGTTGATTGATAGCTTTAACAATAGGAGCAAAGATGACTTGGAGTTATAGATCCATCTGTCTAACTTCAGTACCAGGAAAGATGGTAGAACAGATCATCATAATCAATCAGTTTATAAGCACAAAGAGGATAATGGCATTATAAAGAATAGCCCAAATGGATTTGTCAAGAGCAAATCACACCAAACCAACCCATCGTCTTTGACAGGGTTATGCCTGGTGGATGGGAGAAGCAATAGATGTGATACACCTTATTAAAGTAAGGCTTTTAACACAGCCCCATGTTACATTCTCATGAGCTAGCTAAGGAAATGCACACTAGATAAAATCACTGCAAAGGTGATGTACAGTGGGTAGAAAAACTGTTCAAAAAGCAGTGTGCTGTCAAACTGGAGGGCTTATCTAGTGTGCTCCCTCTAGGATCAGTCCTGATTCAGTACTAGCCAATATTTTCATTAAAGACCTTGAATAATGGCATGGAGAGCATGCCTATAAAATTTGTAGATGCAGCAAAGCTTGAAGGGATTGCAGATATTTTAGGGGACAGTATTTGTCCAGTCTTGACAAATTAGAGACTATTGGTCTGAATTCAACTGGATGAAATTCAGTAAAGATGCATGCAAAATATGGTCACCAGAAATAGTATGGCTAGTTTTTTAGGGTCCCAATTTTTTTTGGCACTTGTATCCCAAATGTAATCAAACAGCTGTCTGCCTATTTAATGGTTAGATGTCAGTCACCTGTGGATGGAGTCTTAGCAAATCTTGACTACAACAAGGGTCTGGTACTACTGTATCACACCAGGATGAATCTGACATCACTCCCATGGTGCAAGCTGAATTTTAGCTAGTGGTGTTCCCCTTATTATCCAGACTAGAATGTCTTACACGGCTCTTCGAGTGAAAAGCAAACCCTATGGGCTCTGCTAACACAGCTGTTAGCATGGAAAGACATACCCAGCAAAGTTACAAGAATGCTCTCCTAACCACTTGCAAACAGATTACGTGGCAACATCAGCATATCCCTTACTTCTAGCCTTGAACTCCACAAATGTGCATTTTGCACTATTTCAGGGCACCCTATCCCAACTGTGTAATTTCATTAAAAGTTTGTTATTCCATAGAAGGTAATGACTGTGTTAACCTGAGTACATATTCTCCAGATATTTCAACCAAATGCGCACTGGTTTGGATAAACAATGGAAAATGTTTTTAACTAGAAAAAGATATCTTAAACTATAAGCAGTATGTGTGTATAAATCACATTTAAAAAAAAAAGGATTAAAACAAGTATATAACTTCTAAACATAACCAAGCAGAATAAAATTTGAAAGCAAAAAGATGTCTCACGCAAAAGCTTTCAACAAACCATACTGATAAGAAAAAGTTTCCGAGCAAAGACCATTCCTACAGTTCAGTGATGCTTTTGTCTTTGAAATTCTTTTGCTACAGTGAATAGAGATGGGGGGAGCACAAATAATGGGGAAGCCATTGTCTTATTTAATACACACCACCTCTCTTTGAGAATCATTGGGGGGCCCGCCCCCCCCCCCGGGGATGCAGGCAGTTAGTCTGTGGTGCACATGAGATTTGACACGGCTTCCAAATATAATGTAAAATTGAGTCTTGTGGCATCTTAAAGACTAATGAATTTCTTTGGGCATAAGAGTCCATGGACTTCAATCCACTTTGTCAGTATATTGTAAATTTCTTTTTTATATTGTTTGCATGCATGAGGGATGATATGTATATCTTCTGTGCCCCCTTGATGGTGAATGGTTGCTTCAGTAGCTAGCAGTTTTCCAACACCTGTGGTCAGTACTTCTTTGATGATGGAGAGCTAGTCTGTGGGCATTTGCCAGAATTACATGTTTCAGTAACAGAAGTACAGCAAAACTTTCACTCCATATACAGTTTTAATACACGTGTTTTAGCAGAACAATAATGCTCAGCAAATTATGGGTTTTCAAACAGCTCAACACGTACTTTGTACAAAATATATCAACCATATAAACTGAACAAAAGGGTATTGTACTGATGCTGCTAAAATAAACAATGAAATATCATGTCACATCTTTATGGGAAGTGGCTTCTATTCAAGTCAAGTACCCCGTGAATGAGGCAAGTTGGCCTGATTATATATGTTCAGTTTATGTCCACTATTAGCAATCTTGCCATGCCACTGAAGCTTTTGGCATCCATGTCATCAGTGGCATGTGGTGACATACATGATACACATGCTTTAGAATTCATTGGTCTTCTATTATTATTATTATTATTATTATTATTATTATTATTATTATTATTATGTCCATAACAAGAAGGCAACCAAACTTGAAACAGTGTTGAATGGAGAGAATTTCTACCTTCGGCTTCAAATATTCAGATTTCTTGTATTACCCTACTGCTTGATTTGGAGCAGTTGACCTAGATGGTGACAATGAAAAACCTCAATCCGTTGTCTCTGCACCTTTCTCGGTGCTCATATTCTATTCCCGTAGAACAGAGTTGATGTAACTATTTTAAAGATCAGGCTTTCTACATAGCTGTCACAACAACCTGACAGATACAAACACAGATGCTCCTGCAGGGCCTGCAGTGTGACAGCAGCTGCTCCATGTTTCTACATCCTCCTGCACTAGATTCTTTCCAGATATTTGACACTTAACCAGTATCCCATCCACACAGCTTGTTATTGAGCAAGAGGCTGTTTAATGGTAGCCACCAGGGGCTTAGTTTTATCTGGATTAATAACTAGACCAAAGTCTGTTGCCACCCAGACCAGCCATTGATTGCAGGAATTCACCACACAGTCAGTGAGACGTTGTTAAAATATGTTCAAGATACTGAAGAGGAATGGTGTTTGTCTCAACACAAATGACAGCTGCTCAGTCTTATCGATCAACCAATCAGTGGTGGCAAGATGCAGTCTGAGATTCTGTTTAGATAGGAAACAGTGACAAGTATCTTCAGTTGACTCAAATGCAGCTTTCCATTCACTTGTAGAGCTCTTTTATCAATGACATAACCTAGCACTGTCCCATGTTTGTTATGAAAAGGCCTATGTCATGCTGCTGGCTAAGATTCCTGAGACTAATGAACTTGTGTTGTACACAGACCTATTCAACCCCACACCAGTTTGCCTGTCCTCTACATTCCCTTTATGGTCATTTATGCCATCAGAGACGTGACAGTGAAATCTGCTAGGCACAACAATCATTAATCATTTTCTCATCATTCACCCAACTTACCTGTCCACCTAGTTTTGATTTACTAAGGCACTTGTGATACTCACTGAGCTGTCTTTTGAACAGGACAGGGCAACTGTGTGTCCATTTGCTTTAAAATGTGGTTTTTCTTAAGACCCATGGTGCAGCTGGAGTCCTTGTCAGATGATGTTGCATATCCTTATTTGAGTGTCTACTGATTTATTTTGGTGGTGGGCTACCAGCTCTTTACTTGTCTCATTAGCCATTAAGAGGTTGGGCACGTTGTGTGTGACGATCAGTGGGAATATCTGTGCCTCATCAGGTCTTTCAAACTTGCTCAATGCACTGAATCAAAGGCCTGACGTAACTCTCTAAAAGTGTAGTGCACAGCTCATTAAATTTAGCTGTCTTTTGAAAAAACTGTCTTAAGGTAAAGATATAGTCAGCAGTGGAATGACTGTAAGTTGCATGGAGTGTTGCAGCCTATCCTGTGAAGTGCATTGTTTAAATGAGACACTACTGCAGAAGCACACTTCCCCCCCCCCCCCCAAGTGTGACGATAGCATAATACTTGTGCAGTAGCTATGTTCAACTTTAGGGAAATAAGTATAGCCTAAAAGAAGGTGGATGGATTAAAGTAAAGGTGCAGTGTTGCACCAGTTTAGTTAAACTAGAGCCACCTGTGTGTGGGCACTCAATGTGTGTTTAAATTCAACTTTAGTTGAGACTAGGATTTCAATTGTGGTGGCAAATCATTTCATCTAGTTTGCTTCAATAACTTCTGAAAATAATTGCTGTTTTAGCTGAGCTGGTCCAGTTAGAAACTTAGCTTTGTAGGAAAGTAATACTTGTTTAAATTGAAAAGTTTTCTTCCTTGTACCAGTGCCAACCCTTGTGTAAAACTTCTATGCTATATAAGTAGCTTTTTGATAGCCTCCCAAGCAACATAGGCCAGAGTGGCGCCCCCCCCCATCAATTTTATATCAGAATAAGAGGGTCTGCATGGGGGTTTGTTAGTACGGCTGTTCAGATTCACACTTCATGTTGAAAAATTCACCTGTACAAACGACCTTTTATCCTAATCCAGACAATCTAGACAGGCATCACTTCATTAATTTTTATTCATATTTTGAAGATCCTCTCAATCATCATAACTAGAGCTTTTTAAACACTGGTTTGGGGCTTATAAAGGAAAGAAAATTGCAAGATGATTTGTTTTATGGTCTGTACAGTCACTTGTACAAAGGGCCTTGTAGAATGGCCATACTCTGAAATAAGACAGGAATGGCAGCTGAGTGAATCCTGTTCATGGAAGTCTTGTATATTCTGCATAAATCAGGGTAAAGAAGCCTGACCAGAAAAATCAAACCTTTGTACACTCAAAGTTTAAAAGATACCAGAAAGTAGCTCTCTATCTCTGTAAGATAAAGTAATGTTAATAGGAAGAGATGGGCACTTGCTGGTAGTTTTGTAAATGTTTGTTAGATTTTAAGACCAGAAAGGAACAGGAGTTCATAACACTACAGTTTTCAGAATTATTTAGGAAAGTCAAACTTAATTTGACTTAAGGCAAAATGAAGCAGGTGGCACTTAAAATAGCCCATGGGACTTAATGATTGAACAAGGCAACACTCAACTTTGTCATTTTGCTATTTGACTTTAGCGTGTAGTTTTTCAGTGTCTTTTTTGATCGATTCCAGGGAATGTACTAGACATCAGTGAGCAGAACCCTTGTTTGTTATGGTGAAAATTGAAAAACTGGGAAGGGAAAATAGGGGCACATGGAGCCAGTTGGATCTGAGTCAGTCTTGATCACAATGATCTCTTATGGTGTTGGAATCTGAGTGTTAATTTGGTGATGGTGGTTTTACTGAAACAAACTCATCAGTTTCAAACAGGTCTGTAATTATCCGTTAGATCAAAGAACCGATTGTCAGCAGCTATGCATGTCTTCATGCATAACAGTACTTATCCTGCTGTCCCAGTAGACTTTAAGAGAATAGGATCTTGAATCCTTTCTTCCATGTGGAAAGAAAAGAAATAATGAAGGGTATGGGGGTCATACAGGTCCCTTGCTATGGGGGAAGGTCATGGGAGTTATATAGAGCCCTGGGATGGACAGAGAAGGGGAGAATACAGAACTGCTGTGTGGGGTGAGGGTCTGGTTGCAGGAGTTCCTGCAATTGAAGGGGATAGGAGGGTGGCACACAGGGATTCTGAAGGGGAAATGGAAGCCCAGATGGGTTTGCAGTGTGCTCAGCTTACAAAAATGTGAAACCCTATAGTTCAGTAAGATATAATGATGATTAAGTGTGCAGTCCTTCAGTTTTAAGTATTGAGACTGTTAGTCACTCAAATGGGGTCAGTTCTCTTGCATGTCAAAGATGCTACCAGTTTGTGTTCATTATGAGGGAAACAGTTGCTGTTAACAGGAAGACACAAATCTTTACTGAAAGTGAATGTAAGTAGGAAAATAACCTGCTTTGCATGTAACCTAAGTAGCAGTTTGTTGAAATACAGAAAAGTGCACATAATGTGGGCAGAAAGTTGCAAACATAATATGTTGCAGTTAGGATAAATGTGAAACATCCTATTTCATGGACCTGATTTTCATCAAAGAAGATATGACTAATGAGATGTTGGGAAGATGTTTTCACAGTGCAGTGGCAAAGATTCTGGCACTCTTATGTAAAAGATTTTAATGTAAATTGCACCTATTTAAAAAATGTCAACCTAGTTCAGTGTTTTCTACAAATTAAGCTCCTAGGGAATCATTTTGACCTTTTATAAACACTATGCCTCTGCTTGCTATTGTTTGTAGGATATCATCTGGAATTGTAATAAATTGGGGCAGCTAAGCCATCAAATGAATTAAAAAAAATTAGCAAAGTGAAAATTGAGAATAGGCTTTGAAGCCTAGAATGCAAAGACTTTTAAAAGTTGATGAAACTCTCTCTCTGCATTTGTGACATTCCAAAGCGGCAGCAGTGTTAGCCTAGTTCAGCAAAACAAGCAGGGAGTTCTGTGGCACTTTTAAAGACTAACATTTATTTATTGCATGAGCTTTTGTGGGAGAAAATCCCACTTCATCAGACACTTTGAAGATGGGGGAACTTGCACTTCTCTGCATTTATTTCCTCCCATTCTGAGAGTGATGAGGCCAGGTCACACTGTCACAGCAAATCAAAGCAGTTGTAAAGATTCAAGCATTGGGGAACAGCATATAGAGGAAGATGAGGTCAAGTCACCTGTTGTAATGAGAGAAAAATCCAAAGTCCCTATTAAGCCCTGAAGCAATGCAGTCAAATTTGCAAATAAATTCAAGCTCTGAAGCTTCTCTTTGAAGCCTTGATCTGGTATTCTGTCTGAGCACTGCAGTTAATAAACTGTCAATGGAGTGATCATGAAGATTGAAATGCTGAGCCACTCATTTTAGCATGTTGATTTTTGATGTCAGATTTACACTCACTTGTTTTTTTGCACAGACACTGTCCTGTTTGTTCAGTATATACGACAGAGGGGCATTTCTTGCACATGATGGCATAAATCACATTGATGGATGAGCAGGCGAATGAGCCTTTGATGGAGTAGCTGCTTTTATTAGGTCCTAGAACAGTGTCTTTTGTGCAGATATCTTGGCAAAGTTGGCAGTGTGGTTTGTTTGCAGGGATATGTGCCTGCTTTAATTGTTCTGTTAGATCTGTAGTTGCTGGTCAGTATCTGCTTAAGGTTGAAGGGTTGTCTGTAAGTGAGGAGAAATCTCTCTCCCAAGGTTTGGGAGATTGAGGAATCACATTGTAGAATAGGCTGTCAATCCTTGCTGATCTGTAAAGGTCTGACTTGGGGATTGTAGGTGGTGAGTAGAGGTGTTCTGTTTTCTTTCGAGTGTCTCCTGTAATAGTTGACTGTGGGATACCCGCATAGCTCTGTCAGTCTGTTTCTTCACTTCTGCAGGTGGGTACTGTAATTTTAAAATGCTTAGTAGAGCTCCTGAAGGTGACTATCTCCATCTCAGGGATCAGAGCAAATGCGGTTATATCTTAGGGCTTGGCTATAGACAGTGGATTGTGTGGTGTGTTTTGGATGAAAGCTGAAGGGATGTAGGTAACTAACAAAAACCTGCTGATTGGTATAAGGGTGGTGCTTAGGCGTCCATCACTAATCTTTACTATAGTGTCCAGAAAGTGGATCTACTTTGCAGTGTGTCCCAGGCTAACTTCATTTGTGGAGTAGAAATTGTTAATCTCTGCAAATCAAGGGCTTCCTAGCCATGGGTCATGATGATGATGTCAGTGAAGTATTAGTAGAAGAGAGGTCCTTGGGGATGACATTTGAGGAAAAGTTATTCTAAGCTGGCCATAAAAATGTTGGCATATTGTGGGGCAAGTGGTAAGAATCTTGTTAGATTTTCAAGGATTGTTACGATTTTCAATGTTGTTTGCCTAAGTAAAATCTGATTTTTCTCCAGAACAAGCTGATTATGACATTTCCCATTAGACAATCTTTTTAGCTGTCTGGATATGGACTTGAGTCTCTCTGAGGATCCAATTTTGAAAATCTTACTAAATAAAAGTAACATTTCCCTTTTTATTTCAAAACGTTTACCTTGCTGTGTGCATCATTCACTGTCAACCTGCTGCTTTCTGATTTGACTCTGATCAAAAGTTTTTGTTATACACATACCATGAGTTGTGTGAGAACACTTCAGATTTGAGTAAACAAATGCATGTTTGAGGTGGAGATAGTTTTAGGTCAGGTGGGCTAAACAGAATGAGGGCCATTAAAGGCAACATTTAAAAAATGGAAGTAAAATCCTAGTGAGGGAAAATAGAAAGGAGTATAGACTCTGGCAACACAAATGTAAAAACAGTCTGGCAGGCCCCCCCCCCCCAAAAAAAAATAAGTACAGCAGAAGCAAGAAGCCTGTTTGGCCATCGAGATGCTAAAGGAGTACTCATGGAAAAGAAGCTGAACAAATTCTTTGCACCTGTGTTCAGTGAGGATGCATGGGGAGATCTCCACACTTGATCTGGGCCTTTAGGTCACAAATCTAGGTGTCAGTAGAGTGATAAATTGAAGAGTAATAAGTTATGGGGACCAAGATGATGTTCACTCAAAATTCTGAAGGAATACAAGTCTGGAATTACAGAACTCCTAACTGTGGCATGTAGCCAGTCACTTGAATCCACTTCTGTTCCAAATAACTGGAAGATAGCTAATGTGATGTCAGTTTTTAAAAGAAGGCTACAGCAGCAATCCTTGCATTTACAGGCTGGTAAGCCTGACTTTTCATACTAGCCAAATTGGTTGAAAGTGTAGTAAAGAACAGATGTATCAGACACGTGGGTGAAAAGAGTTTGATACACGAAAATTCAACGTGGCTTGTGTAAGGGTAAATCTACTTTTGAGACTTTCTCCAATTTGTCCACATCTTTTCTGTAGTGGAGGGAAGGCCAAAATTGGACATGGTACTCCAAAGGTGGCCTAAGCATTGCTGAACAGAGGCAAATAATTACTTCTCTTGGTCTGCTGGCAATTTTCCTACTAACATGCCCAATATGCCATTAGCATTGTTGGCAGTAAGGGCACATTGTTGATTCATATCCAGCTTTTTGTCCACTGTAACCTTCAGTTCATTTTTTTTTTGTGGACTTGGTGCCTAGCAAGTTGATCCCCAGCCTGTAGCAGTGCATGAGATTTTTTTCCTTACTGCAGGACTCTGCACTTGTCTTCGCTGCTGCAGTCAGAAAACTGAACAATATTAGGAAACAGATGAGACAGTAAATATTTTGCCACTTTACAGATCATCATATGTCTACATCTTGAATACCACATTCTATTGTGGTAGCCACATCTCCAAAAAAAAGGGAGTAGGTATGGAGAAGGGCAGCAAAATCATTAGTCATATATATGGTACAACCTCTCTGTGAGGAGAGCTTTAAAAGACTGGAACTTTTTTTCAAAGGGAGAGAGACAATGAATAGGCAGAGATTTATAAAATAATGAATGGTGTTAGTAGAGTAAATACGGAATTGGTATTTACCCCTTCCCCTAACACAAGAACCAGGACCACCCAGTAAAATTAATAGGCAGCAGGTTTAAAACAAAGAACAAAAAGTATTTTCCCAGAAAACAAGGTTAACCTGTGTGACTGGTTACCAGGGGATGTTCTGAAGGCCAACGATAATTCAGTTCAAATAAGAAATGGAACATGAGTGGCTGTACTAGGTCAAACCAGTGTCCGGCTAAATCCAATATCCTGTCTTCTGGCAATGGTTAATGCCAGATGTTTCAGAGGAAATGAACAGAATAGACAGTTATCATTGTGTGATCCACTCCCAGTTTCTGGCAATCAGAACCCCCTATTTCAATAGGGATAGCTGCCTGCTTATCAAATTAATACTTTATATTAGATATGCACATCTGAAATTTAAATTATTTACTGAAACAAGTATGGACTGTCTCTAAATGAATTTTTATGGGACCTGATCTTGATTGGGAGTCTAGGTGCTATGATAATACAAATAAATGGTGACCTGCACTACTTATGCTGCTTATTATTATTATTATCATCATCATCATCTATTATTATTATTATTATTATTATTATTATTTTATTATTATTATTGCTTGTGCAGGTTCAGCACACTGCACCAATGAGGATGGGATTGAGAGGCTGCTGATTTTGTTTTTCAGTGGTTTTGATGATGATGATAGCTGTATAAAACTCTATCTTCCCACATAAACTATCACACTATCTTTCTTGTGTTCCCTCTTTGAATATCTTTTCTGTTTCTTGTCATCTGCAACAAACATTCCATTCTGATCCTTTGGCTCTGAGTGGCTCTCCCTCCACATCTTTCTTTTATCCCTTTTCTACCCTGCCCTGTCTCCTTAAACCATCCAGTGTCCTTCTACAGTTTTTTTTTCTCTGTGCCATTTTGTACATTGTCCCTTACGTTTGGAATAGTTTCTCTCTCATGATATTCCAAGTAATCATCTTCTCCTTAAAATCCCTGCATTTCTTCTGTGAGATCTTATAATGGTTACCTTGCAAGACTTCTGTGCAAAGTGAAGCTTGTAGAGCTATCTAGTGTATTGTTTGACCTACATTATAAACTACTTGGTGAAGGGATTGTGTAACTTTTTTGGGGTGGGTTGGTGGGTAATGCGTGCGAACAAGGTTGACATTCCATATCCAGGTATAAGATTGGAAAAATAAAGCTAGTATGTTAAATATTACTAATTAGTGCTCTCCAACATGTTTTCAATTGAAAGTGAAATTAAATATCCTCAATATGCCCTTGCAAATGAAGTCTCTAACTTTTATGGGCAGAGATCCAAGAACTGAAAAAGTAGGATCTAGCCAATTAGATCAGCTGATTATTAGCTAATGCCTAAACTAGTTCCTTCTATGTCTCTGTTCTGTGAGATTAGGCAAACTGTGTGTGTAGCTAAATTGTTCCCTTCTGTAGTCACCTCTTAAAGGACACATTTTTATAACTAATTCTAGGTGTGCTTTGAAGTCAGTAGAAGAAAACAGCTCACTCACTGATATGTTGCAGAATTTCTCATTGAGGTGCTTAAATCTTGTTTACACTAACAGTTTTGTTGACACAAGTTTTGCCAGCATATGGCCACAACTGCAATTAAACTGCTGTTGTGTGTCTTCGCTGTCATCTTATGTCTGAGTACGTTAACATTACCAGCTCTGGCATCAAAACAGGGACCAATTCACTGTGGGTAGCTAGTTGGTAGTGCACTGTGGGAGGAGGTTTTGGGAAGGGTTTGCAGTGGCTCATGCCATTTATCACATGATGGTTTCTGAGTTTCATCCTTCCATGTGCATCCTTCTGTTTTGACAGCTGCTTTCCCCACCTTCCTCCCTGGCTCTGAACAGCACAGCAAGAGTTAGATCCTTTCCTCTAGTTTAGGGCAGGCAGAACTGAGGTGCTACCACTGTGGAGTGAGTTCTGCACGGTGAGTTGTTTGCAAACCTCATGGCACTTTGAAAGAGGAGGGGTGGTGCAGCTGAATTCAAAGTGCTGGCCAGAATGGCTTGTGATGGGCATTGAAGGATACATCTGGAAGTGACTTGATAACCAAGGGCAGTGCTTACATTGATCTTGTTGCTTAACACCATCCCTCCCCCCCCAAATCAAAACGAAACCCCTCTACGCTTGTTGTCAGATTGGTTTTGCTTAGTCCAAAAAACCCTACAACAACAAACCAGCACCACCAGCGGCAGTTTTTTTGGGGTACCGAGTTAAAGGGTTATTGCAGTGTACACCAGCACTATTTTGTTGAAGAAAAGTTGACTTTGACTTTTGGTTGACAAAAGTGTAGACCAGCTTTCATTCTGAAGGAAACTCTGTAAATTCGGATCTTATAGCTTCAGTCATTTCCGTGCATGTATCAGTGAAATACAGGTACCGGAAATTTGGGTCAAGTTTAAATCAGATTCCCTCTAAAATGGACGAAAATGAGGTCTTGTATAGCTAGCCTGGATGTATTAGTACTTTTGTTTTCCAGTAGGTAGTAGAAAGTCAATGGAAAATCAGAAATTATGCTTAAAATCTTCATCTCTAATAAAAAATAGAGGTGGGCAAAACAGGACACCCACTTTGATTTTTCCACCTCAGTTTCCTCAGCGCACTCAAGATTATTTGGGCTTATGCAACTGTCTCCATTGGAGTCCTGGATCCTCCCCCTTCCCATGAAATTTCTCTCCATCTCTGTCCTCTGCACTTAACTGGCTTTCTTTTTCCTTGGTCAATCCCTTTGTTGTGAAATTCCCCTGACCTGCTCAGTCTATGGTTTTAAAGGCTAGCATTCTCCTGTTTGAAGATTTTTCCACTCTCCAAGTTGCAGCCCTGCAGACAAATTTGATTGAACTATTTCCAAAAGGGTATCTGTGTTAATCTAGTTCAGCAAAACAAACAAGGAATCCTCTGGCAATTTTAAAGACTAACAGATTTCTTTATTTTTGATTGAATTAGTTTCCTTGCTCAAGCAACTCTTGTTAGTATACCTGTTCAGTAGTCATAATATAGTTATTAAAGGTAATGATTTTTCATTATTTCTGGCCTGAGAAGTAGGTGACACAGCTCTGACAGATCAGGGTTGATACCCAATACACTAAGGCATGAATTGCTAGAGCAGTTTGATATTAGTTTGAATTCATATGTTGTATATAAGCAGATTCTCCAAATTGTCACAGTGAATTAAACTGTTAATATGTACACTCAAACTGAAGTCTAGTTGAAGTTTCTTATATCAGTGGGATTCAACCATTTATTAAAATTTGTTTCTATATTTGTCTCCTAAACAGAACCTAATTTAAGTGATCATCTCAGTAGTAGGTACAATTTTTTTGTCAAATCCCTTAAGCATTGTTGCAGTGGGAAAAAATTGTAAATTTAGACATTAAATTGTTTCTCATGTTCTGGCATATTGGGTTTGCAAAACCAATGTGATACAGTTGACTTTGGTTTATAAATAATAAAATTCCATTTTACTGCTGAGTCAAAAGTAAACTTGGTTGTTGGGGTCTTTGGCTACATCTAGAACACTATTTTAACAAAAACAAAAGCATGATAATAAGTTGCTAAAATTTTGCAGTTGGTGCAGTTTAGAAAAGTATTAGCATATAATCAATGTTAAATATTTAAAATGTCTCTTCCAGAAGATCTTTAGGTGGCAGTACACAAGTGTGGTAAATGCCAATCTTGCCTGTTCAGTAGAGAGTCTGATTAGTATGTATGATAACTTTCAAGATGCTCAGTTCCACTTCTTCATATTTTAGAAGAATACCAAGTGACAGGTTAGAAATAAGGGAGATAAATCTCTCTATCTGTTTTAGAGAAGTTTAGGTATCTGCTTACCTGTATTTATATTAGCTTGTTGCTATGCCGTGCTGCTGTAGGCTTTAGCACTCACAAACTAAATAGGGTTGGGCTGGGGCAATACTTAGCTGGAGACCTTCAAGGAATATCTGTAGGTGCTGCAGAAGGACATTAGTGACTTGGTTGATTGCGGTTTTCTCTGATTGAGCACTGAATTAATGATTCAGGATGGTGCTGGAGGTCACAGTCCATCTTGAAGTGTGGTCTTTCAGATGAGATGTGGAAGTCTTCTTAACTACTAGTACCATTAAGATTTCAATGACTTTTGCAAAAGTAGGAGTTCCCAGGCAAGGAAGGTAAAATCATGCACCAGTTTACATGGTTCCAGTTCATTTTCTCAGGACTTTGCTTAACTAAGATGATAAACAAAGGAAAATGACCCAGTACAATCTTCGTCTGAGTCTTGTTTCCAGGGCTTCATAATTCTTATGACGCTTCTTGCAGGGTATCAGTTCTTCTGCAGCCAGCTTCTTGCTCCCTTTACGTGTCTATTTCACATGGTCCAGGTTCCCTGACTCTGGGTTGTCTAACCCCCCCCCCCCAGTATTGGAAGCTTTATAACCAATTTCCTATAGAATATGTGGTTAAGAGCAAGTAAATAGTTCTGCTCCTGCTCCTGCTCCTATTTCTGCAAGGTCCAGAGACTAACAGGTGCATTGGAATACCCTGTAAAAAAAAAAAAAAGTCCAGATCAAATGTTGTGCTACTATGTGGTAATAAAGCAGTTGCCATGTTTCACATCCCTTCCCTGGTGACTAAACTTCTGTGGTGAGCAAAATTGTCCCTAATTGTAGTTTACCCCCATGTGTTGCTTTTCTGTGGTTCTGGTGTTTGCTCAAACAGTGTACAAATGTCAATCATTCTGAGTTGGTATACATTGCACACTTCAATGACAGCTCTATCAGATGTATCATATTGATAGCAGAGCTTGGGGGAAGCACTTGTTTCTGGACATCCATGGAAGCATCAGTTTTTCAGTCATGGCAATTCTTATGATTCCAACGAATACATGTCAGTAGTTGTGGGGTGTCTCTTGCACCCAACAGGTGGTGTTTTCCTCAAACCTTTCAGTACCACGGGAGATCTAGTTACCTGAAATAATTAAGTAATTGTGTGCTTAGACATGGTGTACATATTCATGCTGTGACTTAATGCAAGAATAACGCACATTCACATCTTGTCTGCTCTTACGAGACTGACAGTTTCTGATCACTCTGCGGCCGCAGAAAGAAACCTTTAAGAAATACCAATGTAAGATGATGTTTTAAAAGGTATGGAAGACTAAGACATTGTCCACACAGTTAAGTGGTACAACTTTCCTAAGTTTGTTGGGTAACTTTTTTGTTAAAATTGCTGGAGTTTTCTCATGTATAGATGTGGTCTACAATTAGGAAGAGATCATGGGCAACTGGCACTTGTACCTCTACTAAGTAATGTCACTTGAAAATCTATTGCAACAACCATAAGTAAACTTAAAAAATATTTAGTGATTCCATTCCAAGGCAAGAAAGATGAGGCATCATAGCAGGGTGGTGTGCTTTTGGTGTGTTTTGTGTCTGGCATAAGGAGGAGTTTTAAAATGAAGTTATGGTCAGTATATTGGTGACACAAACTAAACCTTCTGAACAAATTGGTTTTCTGCGTGGACTGAGAATCATGGGTTTGCTTCAGTGACAAACTCCTGTTACCTTTTATTCCTGCAAGCACTTCAGAGCTGAGTAGTGGAAGAGGAATTAGCTAAATTGCTTTTTCATTTGTACCATTAATAGGACTAACTGTGTGTCAGCTTCAGTATCTTTATTAATGTTTGATTCCCAAGCTAAAACAATAGCTTGAGGTTAATTTTTTCTATATCTCAAAATGCATTTCTTCTTATTCTATAAGTTCCCCCATTTTCAAAGCATCTAATGAGGTGGGATTTTTCTCCCACAAAAGCTCATGCAAAAAATAAATTTGTTACGTTTTAAGTGCCACAGGACTCCTTGTTTGTTTTAGCATTTTAATAGGTATGTATAAAACCTTGCTTTAAAATTCTATCTTGCCAGAAGGTTTACTATCCCTGTCAGTCAATGTCACTTGCTACTTGTATATGGTAGGTTGCATGGCTGCTTCTAAGATGTCAAGTTTCTATATCAGATATAGAATGACTAGAGTTTCCATTCGGAGAGATGCATCGGGGATGTCTTCCGTAAGATCCTTTAACTATGTACTGCCAGGTATCACTGAGTTTAGCTGACGTATGTTACACAGAGTGCCACCATGTGGCTAAGGTGTATAATTCAAATGAGCATTCTGTTAGGACTGCCTAAATCTGACTAACTTCTTCAGCAAAACAAGGAGTCCTGTTGTAGTTTTTAAAACTAACAGGGTCTTTTGTCAGATGAATAGGATTTTCTCCCACGAAGCTCATGCAATAAATAAATTCTTTATTCTTTAAAGTCACCACAGGACTCCTTATTTGTTTTGCTGAACTAGACTAACACAGCTGCCCCTTTGGAACCAACTTCTTCAGACATGCCCAGTAGCTGGCTGCCTCAAATAAGTTACCCTGAACAGCTTCCATCTTCCCTTCAGAGGATTCTTTCTTTTTAAACCTGTCACAATTTTCTTGATATACTGAATCCCAGCCCTTTTCCTGGTTTACTGAGAAGTGGCTTACATTGAGCCATTTTTTCCCACTTTTCTTGTTTTTCTTACAGTTCCCTTGTAAACTAAATCAATATATTTGTGCACTGAAGCAGTGACCAGGTTAGCATACTGGTAAGTCCTAAAGGAGTAGCCATATTAATCTAGTTTAGCAAAATGAGGATTCTAGTGGCACTTACAAACACTAAGCAATTTATTTATTGCATGAGTCAACATACAGGACTCCATAAATAGAGCCCTTTCATTCAAAATGAGAGTAAAATATTTTTGGAGTCAGCAATCACATTGTTTCAATTTGAACTGAATTACTCTTGCTTTTTGTTCCTCTTTGTAGTATGTGGATTTGGTTCCTTACGAGACCAATAGTATGTGTGTGAAATAGTATCATGTGGCTTAATTGATGGATTTTGTTCCCCTAATATTTCATCTTAGTATTTTGTTTTTATTGGAATGGGGTATAATTGGGGAGGGAAAAATTAAACTGTGCCTATTTACCATAAGATACATACTTTTAACATGATCCTGCTTAAGTCTTTACATTTGATAGACTAAATTCAAAATAGTTTTCTGATCTGTTCACATAAAACCATCCAGTGAGTTTATTCATATATGCATGCACCAAAGCACAGCACAATAATATCTGGAGTAAATTTAATAAGAACTTCACTTTTTGGACAAATTTGTCAGGTTCTTTCTTTATCTAAAATAATCATAAAAGACTACTCTCTGGAAATTACTTGGTAAGAAAGGAGGAATTGAGATGTTTAGAGCTAATGTATTTGTTATCACTGCTTCTTCTGTTACAGAGTCTCATTTCTTTCCACAGTGTATCTCTATATCGGGGGAATTGCAGACCTATCCGGTTTGAACCACCGATGCTGGACTTTCATGAACAGTAAGTTGGGAAGCTTTTCATTTTTCTGCTCTATTAAAAGACAAATGCAGAAAGAAACCTAAACAACATACAGGCTTGATGGGCAGAATTTTAAATGTATCTTTTTAATTGGAGCTGGCCTAGCTATGCTTGTTGCCATAGGATCTCCAGCATCGTTGACATCTAGCTCAGTGATTCCCAACCTTTGCAATCACATGGCACACATCAGTGAGACAAACAATTCCATGATGCACCCAATTTTTTCAGCTGAATTGATCACTCATAAACAGGTGTGGCCAAACTGTGGCTTGGGAGCTGCATTCGGCTTTTGAACGAAAAGTGTGGCTTGCAGAAGAACGTCAGCAAATCAATTTCTTGAAATGATTTAAATTGATTTCCCAAGCGCAAATATCTGCCAGGCTTTGTTTTCAATTAATATAAAGATTACTGTATATACTCATGTATAAGCTGAGTTTTTGTGCCTGAAGAGCACTTTTTAAAAAGGATACTCGACTTATAAGTGGGTCAGAGAGAGGAAAGTGGCCCCAGCCTAGGAGTTTTAAATCTCCCTACCTAAGTATGCTCTGAGTATGCTCAGGGGGAGAGCCCCAGCCTGTGCCTAGCCGCCAGAGTGTCAAATAATAAGAAATGAAAATACAAAGAAGAAAATAGATCATTTACTATATAGGCCTAGTTCTCTTGGTAACCTTAAGTAATTATTAGAATCTGACACTAGTAGGATCAACATTTGACTTCTTTTTATGATAAAATTGAAGTGTGCAATAAATTTTAAACTTAGTAATTTTGGAGGAGGTAGAAGTATATGGCTATATGCCTCAGTGTGACTGTTGAAGGTTTAATAATGAACTTGTGTGGCTCTTGAGTTTCATAAGGTTGGCCACTCCTGCTCATAAATATCATGTTTAATTACATTTTCTACAGTTACAGTCTTAAGAGTGGTTGGGAACATAGTGCCTACAGCAAGCTAAAGAAGTGGCCTTAAGGGCTGTGGAGGAGTCTGGGGGTGTTGAGTTCTTCTGTGTGTTTGCTTTGTTTGTTTGTTTGTTTTTGTTTCTGCCCTGTGGATTTGGATTTTTTTCCTGTTCAGTTTGCAGAGGCTGAGTGGTGAAGAGAAATCAGCTGACCCCCGTTAGGGGCGGGGGTTCCCTGCTGAGGGAGCTATAAAAGCAGTCACTGCAGCAGGCAGTGCCACACAGAAAGTCAACGGGGTTGTGAACAGGAGAGTTTGGGTGGGAGCTGGGAGGGGGGAGTTCTGAGGGGAGTGTGAGATTGTTGCACTGCTTTGCTTGGTGTGTTGGGTGTGGTTTTGTTTTAGGCAGAACAAGAATAGGGGGTATGGCAGATACAGAGGCAGCAGTGTTAGACACTGAAGCAGGTGAAGAAACAGCAAAGATGCCAGGATGTGGAAGCTGTGGGATATATGTGATCTTGGAGGGGGTACCTCCAAAGACCTTCCTTTGCATAAAGTGCTGCCTCATAGGGCTGATGGAGAAGAAGATTTGGGGATTAGAGATGCAGGCGGAAGCTTTTGTTGAACTGAGAAGGGGGTTTGAGCAACTGATGGAGCAGACTATTGGGGGAGTTTTAAGAGGGGCACCAGACCTGCACATGAAAGTAAGACCATCAGACTGTGAGGGCAGAATACCAGGATAGGAAAGTGGCTGGTGGAAGCATGTGACTGTGAGAAGTTGGCAGAGGAAAAAATGGGTGAGTGAAGGATCAATAGAGCTCAAAACAGGTTTGCTGTGTTAACAAATGAAGTTGCACAGCATGTGGTTATTGAAAGTGGGAGTGCAAGGGAGAAGAGAAGAGTAACTAGTTGTAACCAAACAAGGGATGAGCCAATGGAAATTCCTCCCAGTCAGAGTCTTGGACTCAGGAGCAGGTATAGATAATTGCAAAGAAGTTGTTGTAAAACTGAGGACTTGCATCCAGAAAGAGGTGGGGGTAGGCTAGAGAATTGCACTGTTGCCAGCAAAAGGCAAGTCTGTGTGACTGAAGGTTCCATGCTGAGAAGGACCGACAGGCCTATTACCAGAGCTGATCCTGAGCACAGAAGGGTATGCTGCTTGCCGTGTTTGAAGATACAGGATGTCGATCTGAGGCTGAAAAGGATCTTAATGGGATCAGGAAAAAAATCCTCTGATTGCCCTTCATGTGGGTACAAATGATGTAGGTATATTCTCAATGAAACATATCAAAGTTGACTATGCCAGGCTAGGGAGGACTCTCAAGGAAATAGACACTCAGGTTATTTTTAGTGGGATTCTGCCCATCCCTAGAGGAGGACAACAAAGGTGTGAGAAGACCCTGGAGCTATTGGTAGATGAAGTTAGAGGAAATATTATAAGGATAACTGAAACATGGTGGAATAGTATTCATGACTAGTGTACTAGTATTGAAAGCTAAATGCTCTTTAGGAAAGACAGATATAAAGGCAAAAGGTGGGGGGAGTGGCATTGTATATTAGTGAGAAGGTAGACTAAGGAAATTTAAAGTGATGGAATTAAGACAAAATCAATATGGGTAAAAATCACATCGAGGAAGAAAGCTACTAGAGTTTCTCTGGGGATATTGCTTGGGGTGTGTTATAGACCAGTGGGATCTGATTTAGACATGGATAGGGACCTCTTTAAGGCCTTTTAGGAAGTAAATACTATTGGGAACTGGGAGATAATGGGAGACTTTAACTTCCTAGGTATAGATGGGAGGATGTGTGCTAGTAGTAATAAGAGGGCCCAGATTCTCCTGGTTGTGATAGCTGAATTCCTTCTCAAAACTGTTAACGAACCAATGAGAGGGGATGCCATCTTAGATTTGGTACTGATGAGTAGTGAGGACCTCATAGAGGAACTGATTGTAGGTGACAACTTAGGCTCAAGTGACCATGAGCTCATTCAGTTCAAACTGATTGGAAGGGTAAACAAAAGTAAATCAGTGACCAGGATCTTTGACTTTAAAAGAGCTAACTTTAGAAAATTAAGGGAATTAGTTGGGGAAATGGACTGAACTGAAAAGCTCAGGAATGCTAATGTAGAAGGGGCTTGGAATCACTTCAGATCCAGGTTGCAGGAAGTATCTGAAGCCTGCATTCTGAGGAGGGGGAAGAAATTTCATAGGTAAGAGCTGTAGACCAAGCTTGATGTGTAAGCATCTCAGAAAGGTGGTTAGGAGAAGGCACTGAGCCTACAAGGAGTAGAAAATGGGAGGGATCGGGAAGGAAAGCTACCTTTTGGAGGTCAGAACACAGAGAGAGAGGCAAAAAGTCAAGTGGAGCTGGACCTTATGAAAGGAATTAAAACTAACAGTAAAGGGGTCTTTAGCCATATAAATAAGAAGGAAACAAAGAAGTGGGACCATGAAAAACTGAGGAATGGGAAGGAAGTCAAGGATAATCTAGGCTGAATGTCTAAATAAGCACCTTCCTAAAAATGAAACAACCCTGTCATTTCAGTTGCATCTGCTTTCCATAATGATAGTGAATTTTTACTGTTTTTAAAAATATGCTGAGATGAGTTTGGGTTTTGACTTGTGTGAGGTGTCTCAAACAACCAACTACATTTCATATCAATAGCCCATATTATCATCTGATTTGCCATACATACAATCTAGGCAATAGCAGTTTTTCACAGGTTTAACTGAGGACAGAACTTCACCAGAGGAAACTTTTTTTTACCGGTGATGAATCAGAAGTGTAGCTTGACATTCATAAATTCAGTTTGCAGAATTGGCAGTTTGTGTTTTGTTTTTATGTAATATATAAAACCCCGTTTTTATTTTTAAAATTTTTTTGTATTTTAATCTGTTTAAATTATTTTGACACATCTATTGTGCAGTTCTTTGCTAATCAACTCTCTGCATTGCTATCTTAAAAATTCTTATATTATGAAGATTGCAGTTTTTGTATTTGAAAATACATTTGAATGTTTGTATTTCTGAAAGATGAGTTTACTGAACCCAATAATTAGCAATTTAATTTTTATATAGGACTTTGTGGCTACACCAGAATGGCATTGTATGAAATTATTAAAAACATTTTGACTAATTTGGAATAAAGGATGTTAATGAAAAAGCAATCAAAATGTTCAATGATCTTAGTTTGTCAGCACTGTATTGCCTAATATTACTCCCCTAGACAAATAACTGCTGAAAGCTATTATTGTCCAGCAGAGAATAATTCTTAATGTATAAAATTTAGGAGCAAAGGAATATTTCCATTCAATGTCTGGATTTGAGACACACCTCCAGTATCTTTAAAAAAAAAAAAAAAAGAGGTTTTAAGTGTGGTGAAAGAATCAAGTGATTGTCTTTTAAAATTCTGCTTCTGTGTAGATAAAACCAGGACTCATTGAATCCACATTTTACAACACAAAATACTCTGAGTCAATAAAATATTCAGAAAAATCTTAGTACTTGTAACTGAGAAGTTCCTTATTTCATGTGTGACTCCTTTCCTGGGGTTGTGCGTAGAAGATTAAATACACAAACTTTAACATATGTTCAAAAAATACAGTTGTAAAATATTACACTAGGAACCATTTTTAAGTATTCATGTTCTTTAAGTTCCATTAGAATCTATTCTGAGGATGTCTTTGAAATGCTGCTTTAGGTAAACTGCAAGCAGTTTTACCATGTAGACCAGTAATGTTAATCATCTTTGTGAAAATATTTATTGACCACATCAAATCCTTTTTTGCATAAATTCTTTATTTTCTTAGTACAGTATTGGTTTTGTAGCAGACGACACAATTATTGATCCTCCCTTCTGTCAGAGACAAGAAATAATAGAAGTGTTGTTGCTTTCTGTAAGTGTAATTGCAGTTTTATGCTCTGTGTTGTTTTTAGTGCACTATTAAGTAGCAATCTGGTCCATGTAATCAGTTAGAAGCAGTTCCTGTCCAAGTGTGAAATATCTTATGATAGCCGTTCGTTTTTACCATTGTGCTTAGGAGCCAGAGTCCTGGACCAGCATCTCGTTGTAAACACAACTCAGAAAGGCAGTCCCTACCCCAATTAACTTGTAACTCAAGAAATGTAAGAGAGACAGAGGCCTACGAGGAAGCAAAGTGGGCAATGGTCTATGCCAGTGGTTCCCAACCTTTTCTCTGCTGTGGCACACCACCTTTAAAAAAAAAAAAAACCTCATGAATATTCAAATTAACTTACATAACTTATGAATATTCATGAACCATGGCATTGTGTTTCGGAAATGCTGTTATATGGGGTAGTAGGGGTAGCAGAGCAGGGGTGGCAAAACACAGGAGGTCAGTCGTGTACAGTGGCAGAAGTGAGTGAGGAGCAGGGCAGGGCAGGGGTGGAAAAGAGTACAAGGACAGCCATGTGGGGAACAGCACAAGGGTGGCAAGAGAGGAGTGCGGAAGGGAGAACAGGAGTGGCTTTGTGGGGGCTGAGGGGAACCTGGGGAGTGGGAAGGTAGGGCAGGGGAGCATGGCCCAGCACCCACTTCCCCCTTCTCCACAGTGGCCCCCTGCCACCCAGGGCAAATCCTCACCCCACTGCTGCTCCCTCTCACCCCAGTGGGGCCTGTCCTCCCCTCCCCTCCCCTAGCCCTATGCTGCCTGTGGTGGACCCTCCTATCACTCTAGGGGCCAGAACTAGGCCTGCAGCCCCCAGCTACATCCCCCTACACACAGCCACCCCACAACCCCAGCTACACACCCTCTGCTACACATCCTCCTCTGCTACACACACGCACCAGCCCACACAACCCCCAGCAGTCCCCCCCCCCAAGCCCTTACCTCGGCTGTTTGCAGGCTGGCTGACACCAGCTGCTCCACCTTGCAGGGGGAGATTCGCACACTCCCAGCCTCTGGCAGCTGTCTGCTGGCTGGGCTTAAGGTGGAGCCACCTGAACTCTTCATTCTGGATGCTCGTGCTATTTTTAGGGGGACCCCTGGAACTCTTCATTTAGGTGCTTCCTCTATATTTGTGGGGGGCAGAAGGCTGCCTGCCTAAAAACAGAGGGCCCTGGAACTGTTTCGGTGCCTTCCTCCTTACTTTAATCTCTGCCTTTTGCCATCCCTGCACAGCTCTCCGGGATGCTCACAGCACCCTTCGGGTGTTTGGTGTGCCATGGCAAACTGGTTGCGAACCACTGGTCTATGCACACCTCTAGCTTAACCAGTGTCAAGGTTTTCTGTACCATCACAGCAAAGGAGTGTTGAGGGATTTGAGAGAAAATAAATGGAGTGACCTTGGAGATGTTTACAGGGAGCTTTTCCCAAGTATTTGGGATAGAATGGGAGACAACAGAAATATCCAGAGCATCGAAGCTTGTAACAATATGGTTGACAATGGTCCTAGAAAAAGAACAGGTTTACCAGAAGTATAACATAAAATGTGTTTTAAAAGCATTAAGGTATCAAAATCAAGCACTCCTTCTAGAGAATGCCACAAATAAGACTCCCTGAATAAGCTTAATTTGCTTCTCTTGTGTGTATTGATATTAATTACATGATTGCATTTTTCATATGATTCCTGCCACGTTTAATACACCGAATGGGCAGTGCACACTTAACCTTTTGAGTGCTTAACTTTGAAACTGTAGTCTTTTAAAGTAGGGTTTTTGTGTAATTTCCTAGTGCTTTTTAAATGAAATGTGGCATAGTAGTACCATGATGACATCCACGTATGTCATTAGCAGAGTTGAAACCTTTGATTCAGCACACAGACCTCTGCTACTTGAGATAACAAAGTAAATGCTAGCTGTAGTTGGTTGTCATCCTCTCTGTAGACCATCAGTTGAGGGGACTCTTTTGTCCATTTCTGTCCTCACAAAATTTTTATTCTTGTTGCAATCTTCTCTTTCCTGTTCCAGTCTCTATTCTTCAGTTGTCTTATCCCGCTCAGGCCAGTTCTGTCTGCCTCAGATTCCATTCTCCATGTCCACTCCCCTCCACTCAGTCTGATCTCTTCTTCTGCTAAGATCCAAAGAGGCAGCCATGTTAGTCTAGTTCAGTAAAACAAGCAGTCCTGTGGCACTTAGACTAAGAAATAGTTATTGCACGAGGTTTCGTGGGAGAAAATCCCACTTTGTCAGACGAAAGCTCATGCAATAATTTTTTCTTAGTCTTTACATGCCTCAGAACTCCTTGTTTGCTTGTTCATTTTTTTACTTCTGCTAGACATTTTCCCAGTCTCTCCAGGCTTTTCATCAGATTCAGTCGTCTTAGCCCTTTACTGGCTGCTTCTTGTAATCCTCTTTTCTGGCTCCCCATCCCAATCTCTTCTGTCCACACTGGCTCCCAGTTTACTTGCTTCCCCTCTCCTACCAATCTCTTGTTCCCATCTTCTCTGGTCCAGGTCTTGTCCCTTCTGCATTCAAATTGTGTAGCTTATTCCTGCCTGCTGCTTGGCCATGAGCAGGGTGGGGCATTGAGAGCACAGGAGTAACAGACTTTGGGCTGTCTGTTCCAGTGCCTGGACAAGACATGGCCTGTGTTAGATCAGAGTTGCAGCTACACGGAAAGTCCTGCTCTGTTCCTTTTTGTCACAGGCTGGAGCGTGTTCAGTGAACTGTGGATGGACTTTTCAGATTTTTTTTCCGGGCTAAATTATAGCATATTTGTACTGAGCATATGCAAACTGTAATTTTTCAAAGGTCTATTACATGGCCAAATTTAGATGGATTTTCATAGGGACTGAAAAAGATGCATTCATGACAGAAAGGCACCTTCCTGCCAAACTTGAAATCCTGCTGTAAAAGCATAGAGGCATTAGAGCTTTTCAAAGAAAAGGTAGCCAGAGTTATTTAACTTAATCAAAACACATCTCCTAGCCTCATTCTTGGGAAGGACTCAACTGCTTTGGCTGAAATTAAAAAATCAGTTTGAGACAAACAGCTGGCATGGAAAATTTCAGTTCAAGCTCTTTTGAGAATGGTGTAAGGGATTGAAAACAGGGTCTTGGAAATAGAAGTATCAGTCAGCCTTCATAAGGGGCACTATTAGCCTCACCTCTTGGAATTCAGTAGTGACGAACCAAATAGCATGAGCTAATCACATGGTCTGATGTCTTAAGTATTTAACTTCTAAAGGTGACAACTGCACTTAAAATACTGTTCTGTATGATAACTACATTGTCAAATTGAGGTTTATTATAAACTGAGATAATGCTGAAATTGTTTAATGGTTTGGTGTACTGGGGGTGTGTACCACATGGTTGGAGAAGTGGGCAACAAAAAGAGCTTAACTGTGGCACTTTGAATTGAGTTGAAAGCAAGCAGTATGAGAATTGTGGAATTCAGAGACCATAGAAGTCAAATCTAGAGATACATAAGGCATAGACAAAGGTTTTTGCAGAAGACCTAGACAGGAACAGTTTTCAGTTTCTTCTTAAAAGAGGAAGAATGAGTAGAATTTCCTGAAAATATGGTATGTGGAGAAGAAAATTACTTAACTGTTGTAGGATTTTCAATTGTCTTGATTGTTTGTTTGAGCTCAGTTACACTAATGAATTGAGTCTCACAAGTAAGGAATTAGTACCTTGAGTTTTCTTAGGAGAGAAGTCGAATGACTTCCAAGGTCACACAAGAGATTGGCAAAGCCAAGAACAGAAATGATATTGTGTGAGTGCCACTCCATTGCATTAACTGTGAGACTCTCTTTAATTAAAAACAAGACTAAGTTTATGGTCAAGCAGTTTATTGAAATTATTCTGAGTGAGGAAAACTGAGATTTTGGGAATCAGTTAAGGAGTTTTTGGTTTCACCATGGTGCATGTGAATTGGTGGCTGGACATGTACTGAAGGCTTTAGGAGCAGAATGGCAGGAAGGTCAGAAGGACAAGAAGAGTTGTCTCTGTTTGCTTGGTGGACAAACCCTAAGAGTGGGTAAGATCACCAGCAGACTCAATGTAGAGCAGTGGTCATCAAAGCACAGGTTGCAACCCAGTACTGGGTCACAGACCTGTGGTTACTGGGTTGCAGCACTCTGGCTTGGTGGGGGGAGAGAGAAAATGGGAGCCGGAGCTCTGAGTGGCCACCATCCAGGGGTAGCCTCCCCCAGTGGCATCTGGCTCTCTTCCTCGATTGCTACAGACTTGCTCTGCCTCCTGGCCCTGCTGCCACCCTGGGGAGATCACTGGGCACTGCTGCTGCCGTAAAGAGCTGCAGCACCCACAGCTCCCTCCCGGCTACCAGCAAAGTGTGAGGGGCTCGGCTCAGCTCCACACTTCTGGCATGTTGGCTCCCCACTGCAGTCCAGGGGCTGGGAGGGCTCGGAGGCAGCTGGAGCCCTTGCCATGTGCATGCCTGATGCCTGCTCCACACTCTGTGCCCTGTGTTTCCTGTCTGTGTGGTGTGGGCAGGGTAGAGCGGTGATGATCATCATGCAGGGAGTGGGGTGGCTCAGGCATGTGTGTGGTAAGGGCTCCAGCTGCCTCTGAGCCCTCCCAGCCCCTGGAACGCAGCTTGACCCTGCAGGACACTGGGCAGCCAACACACTGGAGGTGTGGAGCGGAGCTGAGCCAAGCCACTCATGCTGCACCGGCAGCCAGGAGGGAGCTGCAGGTGCTGGAGAGAGGCAGCTCTTTATAGCAGCAGACCCGTGTTGCACCTGGGAGGGGGGCAGCTGCCCCTCGCTCCCCTGCCGGCCTGCACTCATCCAGGGGAGAAGGGGGGCACGGCCCAGCCCCACCCCACAGTGGCAGGGTCGCCGCATGGCAGAGGGGCCTGGAGCTGGGTCCCAAAGAAGAGTTTAACCACTGGTGTAGACAGAAGTAGATACAACAAGGTGCCATCATTTGGAGGAGCAGATTGGCAGCAGTTAGGAAGTTCTCAAAACTTCAAGGAGGATTTGTCGAGTTTGGATAATGAGCAAACAAGGTTGCAGAGGATCCAAAGAATGTTTAGAAGGAAATTATGCAAGTGCGAAGGTAGGACACAACATGATATACGGAATACAATCTCTTCCACGAAGGAAAGTCATTGCAGCAAAAATGCAAACTGTAATCAGAGTGCCATATAATCAGTGGCATCTTGCAGTGACCCGGAAGGAATCTTTTTGGCTTCTTGATCAGCTGAGTTCTGTTTCAACTAAGAACAACTTGAGGGGTGCTCTTATAACCCTATTCTCCCTGACCAGGAACAGCAAAGGGTGCGATTAGTACAGGCTGTCTGCCCAACAGTAGATAAAATCCTCAGCTGATCACTTAAGATAGCCTTAAGCTTGCTTTGTGTTACTGGAGTAATGCACAAAAGCCTCCATGGCCTGAGCATCTGGTTAAGATTCTTTAATAGCCATTTGTCTCACTCAGAGTAGTTTTGTTTTTGTTGTAATTCCAGATCCTTGACCAGTATGCTGCTTCTTGGAAGAACGAAGCAGCCTTCAGGCTGCTCCAGCTTATGTCACAGGAGATGCACAAGTGATTTATTCCAAAGGGGTAGCTGTGTTAGTCTAGTTCACCAAAACAAACAAGGGGTCCTGTGTCCATCTAGAGACTAACAGATTTATTTATCATGAGCTTTCATGCAAGAAAATCCCACTTTGTCTTCAATGTGTCTGAAGTGGGATTTTCTCCCAGGGAACAAGTGAATTAGCACTGTCAGCATTTAGCAGGACTTTTTTTTTATCGGTCTAAAGTGCCTGGTGAATAATAGCTAATGGATGTGAACTGGGTATCTGGGTATTGCATGCTGATGAGATGATAAACCCTTTCTTTTAATTGGCTGTCTTTATTTTTATGTCCAAATAACTTTGTTTTGTAACAATATCCTGTTCAATATTTGTTCGTCTACATGTGTGTTTTCATACCTCTTTGTCTAGCACAAAAGATTATGGATCTCAACATTCCAGCCTGGTAGAGAACCATTTACTAGTAAAAATGCAAAATGAACAAACCATTAAGGCTTTTCCAGGCACTTAAAGAAATTGTTGAGATGATCTTAGTATGAATGACTGGCATATTTCCTTGAAGTTATAGAATATTTAAAACATAAGAGGTTCTTGGTACCCCATCTGTAGAAGGCTGCTTTGTGTACCAAAGACAAAAATAATTTAATTTTTTTTTACATTTCATTGTGCCTTCTGCTTGGAACAGTTCCAAAAATACCTCCTTATAAACAGTGCTTTGTTGATATAGAATACTGTAGTTTTTGTAGCATTTACAGACAATCCATATGTTATTTATTCCATAAATTGTTGAAGTTGAGCATGTTCATCGAATGTTACTCTTACTGATTTGGAATACTCTTTTATGGCTTTAATTGAGGACAGGTGTTCTTGATACTTTCATTATATTTAAAGTATTAACTTTAGTTGTTCTGCACTCCTTTGTGCATTCATGCACTTAATGCATCACCTTTCCCACATTGCTAAATGGAAGGGGAATGCTTGGGGTCTGCTTCTATGAGAAGTTAAGGACCACTGATACGGGCCTGCATGCTTTAGTCAAGCAAAACTGTTTTTTTCCTTTGGGTATTTTACTCGAGAAAGGCCTTCAGGATAGGTCTCCTATGAGTGGGTTATGTCAGCGGTTACCAAACTTCTCTTTTATGTGGACCACTACATCGTCATTGAAAGCTTTTGCAGACCACCATGTAAGCAAGCCATTTTAAAATTAACATGGCGTATGGTTGACAGGAGTCAAACTTGTATATCAAGGGGTATTAAAAACACAGCTGTTTCTAATAACTTATTATGCTCATCTCAAACATTGCATTTGTCACAGTACGTTTACCTGCAATGGACCTACCAATGGGAAAAAGATAACACTTAAATAATGAGAGGATTAGATGATTATTATTACTTCACCCCCCCCACCCCCCAACAGACCATCTGCAGTACCCTTGTGGACACAGACCACGGGATGGAAACCACTGATTTAAAGAAAGGTTGAGGCACTTTAAGGGAGAATGATTAATATTGCATGCCCATGCCTGCGTTATGGGAAAATAGAGAACTTAACTTCAGTCTTCAGTGCTCTGTTTAATGACATTTTATGAACGAGTTTTCTTAAGTTGTGTTGACGTCTTAAAACTATCAAGTATACATGTATTAAGCTTTACTGAAAAATTAAACCTACCAAAAGAAGAAACTTCTTATGAGCGAGGCCAAATGGTAGAGGGGGTGCATAGCATCTTGAGAATGGGAATGCACCTGTATCTTCTGTGGCCACATGAACTGCACAAGTATTAGGAGAGGATGAAGCACTTTTACATTCTTCTCACTCATATCTAGGAGAATATCAGACTCTGGAGATGACAGGGCTATCCATTTTAGCAGTTCTGAAATTCTGTAGACCTTTTGAAAGAGAGAGAGAGAGACCTTGTTGGATTTTAGAGCTAAGAGGTGAGACCACCCACACAGAATTTCTGCATAAACACAGTGCAAGCAATGAGCAGCCCTGATTTTAGGTAGGTGCAGCTGCACTTCTGAGCTGGTGTCGTGAGCTCTTGCAACTTGCTGCAGCTAGTCCGTGCATATAGTACAGCTGCTACATTTAACGTGAATGCTGAAGCAGATGAAGAGGAATGATCATACAATAGTGTTGGATGCAATGTAGTAAATAGATTTTGTTAGAGGTAGGTAGGTCCTGTTTAGTTGTGCCCCAGTACTTATTGCTTATTTGGAAGGGATGAGGGCCGGGCAGAATTAGAGTTGTATTGGGAGTGCAGTGTAGGAGTCATTATCTTAACACTCTCTCTCCTTTTCTGGGTGTGGACGTTTGTGTAGCCTGTCTCCATGTTCTGAAAGGCTAGCACTTGACAACTTTAATTGTTTGTTAAAGCCAAAATACGTCCATGAATTCCTCTTATTTTACAAGGAAGTTGGAGTAGTGAAGAGGACATGATTGATGGCTTAGACATGCTTAATGCTACTCAGCTACAAGCCCTGTCTCCTTCATGCTCTTTTTAGGACTGGAGAGGTCTTGGAGAGGAGAAAAGTCAGTACTGTAATCATTGAGATACAAGTGCCACGTGTTTGAGATGAAGGTTGAAGGGGAAGAAGAGGGTAGTCCCAGAGTCTCTGCCATACACTCGGGACTCGTGTAGTGAGAAGGGCTCTGCCCATACCTCTGTAACATGGGAATCTTGTGGAAGTGTGAACTGGCCCATGCATTTCATTCAGATGAGAACAAGACTTATGAATACACCATGGAGATGATTACACTTTGAAACAGCAGCTCTGAGAAACTGAACTGCCCCATTCATCTCAGTGGGTGTTCTCCGTGGGATGTAACAAACATGCCTGTTCTCAGCTCCCTATCCTTTACTTCTGGCATGCACTGAGGTGCCTCTTTCAGTCACAGGCTAAGTCTGTAATGCTTCCTAATGCCTTGCAGAAGCTCAGCAAGACCTTCTTAGCAGAGAGAACCAGTTCTTCATGGGGAAAAATATAGTGCCAGCCTCTCGTCATTTTTTTCTATATGGTGGTTAGTCTCTCCCGTATCAACCTATTCACACACTACCATAGCTGACTTCATGAAGTAATATAATGCTGCCCATCAGATTGTCACAGGGTGGGACTCAGGCGAACAAGTAGATAGCTTTCAATTGTTGTACTGAATGAATGCCCTGATTTTTTTTAAAGTATGAATTTTCATTAATTTACTAGTTGAGATATACTCAGTAAGTTTGGTTTTAAAAACATAAATGTATTTATTATGCTTGTTTTGTTTGTTCAGAATTTCCCCCAATAACTGAAGTATTTTGCATTACTACATCACTGGGGACCCAACAGGAATATGTTGGCTTGCCGGGGGTTAAACAGAAGTAAGTTACAGATAAAAGTAGGAGTTAGAAACATCAGGGTTATGAATTAACTGGTCAACCACAATCTCATTTTGGAACTGGAACTCCATATTCAGCTGGTAGCAGAGACAAAAAAAGTCTACAAATACAGTACTGTTTAAATGTAAACTACTTTCCAAAAAAATTTTTTTAAATTGACTATTTCCTGCATTTTGTTTCATTTAAATTTAAGATGGCTAAAAGCAGCATTTTTCTTCTGCATAGTAAATTTTCAAAATTGTATTACCTCAACATTCAGTTGTAAACTTTTAGAAGAACCATGACATTTTTGTTGAGAGTTAGGGACTTTTCACTGTTCCAACCAATCTCCATAACTGTGAGATTCTCTTATAATAAATTACACTCTCACTTATAGAATGCAATACCATCCACAGCCTCAGATGCAACTCTGCCATTATCAAGACTGATAAAGCAGGTGCTGTCATCATGAATAAATCAGATTATGATAGAGAGACTTAGACAACTGTCCAGTGCAATGTTTTACAAACATTTCTCTCGACTTCACTGAGGAATATCAAAAGGAACTATATCATCTACTCAAGAAACTCCCTGAAGCGGCACAGGAGCAAGTCAAGGCAGAAATGCCCCTAGAACCTCAACAAGGGATATTGTGTCTTCTACTGAAAACCCATAAAGCTGGAAACCCTGGACATCCCATCATCTCAGGCATTGGCACTCTTGCAGTAGGCTTATCTGGCTATGTGGACTCTTTTCTCAGACCTATGCTATCAACATTTCTAGCTACCGTTGAGACTACATGGACATCCTGAGAAAAATTCAGTATATTGGTGACCTTCCAAAAAAATACCATCCTGGTCACTGTGGACACAGAAACACTTTACAGCAACATACCACTCAAAAATGGATTACAGGTTATTAGGAACACTACCACTGGTGATGTCATGGAACAGCTTGTGGATGAACTTTGTGGATTCGTACTAACCCGCAAACATTTCAGATTTGAAGATAATTTATATCTTCAAGTCAGCAGCACTGCTGTGGGTACCTGCATGGCCACACAATATGGCAACATTTTTATGGCTGACTTAGAATAATGCTTCTTCCACTCTCATCCCCAAATACCACTCTTCAACTTACACTACATTGGTGAGCTCTTCGTCATCTGGACTCACAGAAAGGAGGCCCTTGAAGATTTCCATAGAGATTTCAACAATTTCTACACCAGGATCAACCTTAGCTTGGATGACTCTTCTTGGGGAATCCACTTTCAGGACACTACAGTACAAATAAGTGATGGACACCTAACAAGCACTTTATATCAAAAACCTACCAACCACTATAGTTACCTGCATCCCTTGAGCTTTCATCCAGGATGCACCTCATAATTGCTTGTATACAGCCAAGCCCTAAGATATAATCACATTTTCTCTGAAAAGAGTACAGAACAGCTTTGCCTGCACTTAAAAAGAACCACTTTTTAATGTTTAAATTGAATATCTGAATCGTTTCTGCAGTCGTGTTTGGGTAGTTTTAAATGAAAACAAAAAGGCGGATCAGACCCTTTTTATTTTAAGTACTCTGTTAATCTCTAAGAGCATACGGGGAAAATTTTTCAACAAGGAAGATCAGCCAAATGATTAGAGTTCTTTTAAATTCCTTCTTTAAGCAGCAATTTGCACAGATTTCACAATGGCTTTCTAAAGTAGCTGTAACAGAACAAAGTGAATTTCTGATTTTATATGCATTGTCACTTTTATTTTGAACATGATCATAAAGTATTTTTCTTCTCTGTTTATAGTAGACTTCAGTTGACATCTGTTTTGATGTTGATTAAAAAAAAACTTAACCTATAAAACAGTTTCAGTAATGGATCAAAACAATGTTAAGTTTATCCAATCTGTCTTGTATGTGTAAGTTATTGTATCTTAAAATGAGGGATGCTGGCAAAACAATGCAATTTAAAGCATTGTAAGTTTTGATCCAGTTCATTCCTGGTGACAGATTTGGATAATGACCTACCCGTAGTATTTCAGTTTGTGGAGCTTTGAGGACCATTTGAAAAGAGACTTTCTTTTTTTACCTGCGATTTAAAATAAACCATTTGATTTTTTTTAAAGTTTTATTATTTGGACACTAAATTTTTGGTCCAAAAGATACCTTAAAATTATTTGTACTTGTTATGGTAATTGCAATTTGACGATTAAAGAAATCTTATATTCTGACAGTGCGGTGATATCTCATTCTTAATTTCTGATGTACTTCCCCTGCTAGAGTTACACAGCTGATCTCAATTTATCTCCCTCAGTTTCCTTGGTCAGAAAAGTAACTCACTTGTATTACCTGGAGTAACCACTTTGTATGTCTGTGCAGAACCAGTAGCTTTTTTTAGTTCTTGGATTTGCTTCACTGTCTTGCTTTATGTGAAGCTGAGGCAAGGGTGCAAAGCTGTACTGTTCTAGATTAAAAATGACCAAAATTATGAAAGGGTAAACTTTGCATTTAGGGCAAAATATGTATCGTGCATGTCACTGAAGCCAGAGTAATCTTTGTTTTAAAGTTTCTCCTTCATAGGAAGCTTTCATTCTAACTGGCTGTCCCAGTAGCTGCCAAAGGTGATTTTGGAGGAAAGAATTTGTAGACAGCCTCAATTCATATAGCCTGTGTCTAGAACCAGAGCATGTCTGTTGTAGGGGCCGGACTTCTCTTTTCCTCACCCTATATTAAGAATAATCTGAATAGCACAAAAAACTTTCCAAAGTCCCAAACTAGGTGTAGACTGAAAAGAAGGCAAAGTATGCTCTTTAAAAGTCTCTTTCCAGCAACCTGTCCTTGCCCCACAATGAACAGATAAACACCTGTGAGAACTACTTTTGAGCCAGCAATCATGACCTTATAAGGTTTAGCCTAGCTACCCACTTTGCCAAGTTTAGTGTGGTTTTGCGCAGTGGTTTTCAAACCAAGCATCAGGACCTAGTGCTGGTTTGTAGACTCTCAAATACTGGGTCATGGTGCCCCCTGCTGCCACTCTCAAAAGACTGGAATACATTGTTCAAAGATGTAGTTGTTGGGTCAAAGACATAAATGACTTTTTTTTTCAACTGGGTTCTGAGAAAAAAAAGTTTGAAAACCCCTGGCTTAGTGCAAGGGACTTATTCACATCTTTACCTCTAAAGAAGAGGGTGAATTCCATAGTCACTAAAACAGTTCTTGCAGCTATATGTTTCAGATGTATGTTTGGATGCCATCTGATTATCTCCCAGATTCATAGCTTCATTTATCAGGAGCTACATGTGACTGTATTTCTAGAAAGTCAAACAGATGTGGATAGTATTTCAGTGGAATAAAAATAACTTGTTAGTAAGTATATAACACTTTGACCTTTTAACTGCTATGTGCTTAACACAGGATACACTTATTACTTCATAAGCAAAAAACAGCTTCCCATTACCTAGTGATCAGTGAATAATTATGCAGGCTGATTACAATCACTGTTATCTGTCAAACAAGTGTTTGAGAACAAAAATATTCTGCTTCACATTTGGAACCAAAAGTAAGTTATGGAAACAATTGCATAATCACACAATAGCATTTAAGTCAACTAGTAATTATGCAGAATTGTTAGGTTGCCAGAATCTTCAACCCTTATTTGTATAAAACTGTTGACTAGAATTTGAGTGGCACCTACTGTAATGAAAGTGTTCGCTATTTGAATTAGGTACAGCCTGAGGTTTTAGGGAGCAAGTACCCATCTGTGGCCTGAGGGTAACTTTCAGAGGCTGACTTGCAGTAAATTTGTTGGCTACACATAAAACATGTGGGTGGCTCATGTGTATGTATTATGAGGTATAAAACACATTTCTTCAGAGGCATTGAAGCCTGAAAAGCAATCATGAAATCAAAGCATGTCTTATCAGCACATATATACTTTAATAAAAGGAGTGAGTCAGAAATTATATGGAACAAGTTGAGTTTGATTTCTTTGGTAATGAAATGCTTGTCATTTATTATCCTTTTTTGTAGAGTGAATGGATTTTGTAGTCTCTCTGCTCTCTAGAGCTTCTGCACTGATGGCCTGATTTAGCTGCATGAAATGTATTTTAAGAACCTTTGCTACATTCTCTTAGATGTGAAAAATTCAGATAAGAATATTAGAAAGTATTACAATGCTGAATCAAAAAATAAAGGACATATTTGTGTGCATTTAAAACACAGTACATTCTCTTTGTAGTATATATAGGACCCAAATAGTACTGCTAATGATGATCTAATGAAAATAATTTCAGCATTTGATTGGTGGTGTTCCCTTTTTCCTTTGTTGCATTAATGTTGCAAACTTATAAAAGAAAGGAAAGATGGCTTTGTCTGTTTCCTGTCTGTAAAACAGTGATATTACTGTACTTCACAGGGGTGCTCAGATTAAATTTTTGGTGTTCAGGATGTGTTCAGGTAGCATAATAAGCACCACAGAAAAGTGTATAAACAAATAACATAAGTGATACAACTACAGAAAAACAAGACACTTGTAAGGAGATACTACTGTTACTACCAGGTGAGACTTTTGAGTATTACTTCATAATACTTTTAATAAGGCTTTATGCATATGAATTAACATCACAGCTATATTCAGATTTGTGTTTCTTCTGCAGCCTTTTGTGACATGAAACCCAATAATAATTCTCTCCTAATAGAACACAGTAAATAGATTTTAATTCTCTCTTGTCTTTTGACAGGCCAGTTGGGATGCCAAAAATGGAAAAAGTTTATCTGCATAATCCTAGTTCAGAGGAAACTATTACATTAGTATCAATATCTGCTACAACATCACATTTTCATGCATCATTTTTTCAAAATAGGGTGAGTTAATCTGCTTTTTAAAATTACCCTGTTTTTCTTATGACTGTGAAAGATTATTTCTCTTGTTTTAAACAAAATTGCTGATGGATATCTAAAACGTTCTGGATTCTTCAGTTCCTTTGATCTCATCCTAGTTACCAAAAGTGATGAAACAACTGTTAAAGGTATGTTCGCCAATTAGATATCAGGGTCTGACTTCAGTTGTGATTTGCACGCTTTCCTTTATGAATCCTGATTTTTTTCTCCTCGAAGGTTGCTGAGCTACATCAGGTTGTATGATACAACAACCTTCACTTCACTTTGAGGGCACTAGGAAGTTGCGTTTCCTGTGTTCTTCGGTGACACTAAGTTGGCCAGAGGAATTGCTAGCTTATCCTGAGATACAAGGGTAGATGTAGTAACCTATTTTAAAATGTCTAGGCTATTTCTCAACACCAGTGATAGCAGTGATTTAAGCTTAGAGACTGGGTGCAGATATTTTTGCCACTGTCAGTCTAATCCTGTTTAGAACTGACAACAGCTTCCCAACGTTGGTCTCAAAGTAAAGAACAGAGTATGGGGTGATATTTTGTTTTTAGTTACAGTACAGGCTTTTAGCTGTTGTGTACTTCTTTCATTTACATTCAAAGCATCTCTTTTCGGTAAGGTCATTGCTCGTTTTGTCACCTTTTAATCTTAACTTCGTTGAACTAAGCTGGATCTGTATAAGGGCTGAACTGCTATAAAAGCTGCCTGCATCTTACCTTAAAGCAGACAATCAGCACCCTTTCTAATTATGTTTTTCCCTTTTGGCCTTTACCTGTTTCCTTGAAGTGTTCTTGGGATGGGGCATTAAAACTCTTCTCCCTTTACCTGTCCTTTAAACCCATTGGAATCATAAAATCATATTAGGTCACTTCTGCTTCCTTATACTTTTATGTCAGTCAGTTTATTCTTTTGGCAGTTATCAGCAAGTTTATTTGTGGTAATTGTTTCTACAGAAAATTCCTGGGAGTTTTTTAAAAGTTGTTTTAATGCATAAAGGAGAAAATTGGAAACAGTAAATGAGCAGACACAAATAGATAAAGATTATGAAAGTTGTATAGTCAGCTATGCTCTATGATGAGTTGCAGAGAATGTTAGCAGCCTTAACTTTTAGGAAGTCCTTTGTTAGGTAGTTGGTGTTGTCCCTTTTACTCCCCAAATAGGGTCTGTCTAAATTAGGACAATAACCCGTTAGTGACAATGGTAGTCAACTGCTTTGTGCTAGTTCTCGGTCAGCTGATGTCTGTACAGTTTGGCTGCTAATGTAGATGGGGTCAAAATGGTTTTGAACTTTGACAGACCTTGTATCGTACTAGTCTTCTAGGACACTTCTGGTCAGATGCTGAAAACAGTGTCTACAGTGGCATCCAAACTGTTAAATATCACTTAAGTAGCAGCCAGGGAAGGTCCACTGTTAGTTTGTCAATAATGTGAGTCACTTTCATAATTTAACCAGATGCCCTACTTCACAAATTGTTTACCTCCAAACCTTCTGTTGTAATTCAGTGTAGCTTTGAGTCAATGTAATGGTTTTTATGAGTCATGTGTTGCTATAGCTTTTACTCAGATATCAGTCCATAAGTCCAGTTGTATTTTAAAGTCCTAACCTGTTTGTTTAGACCTTCAGGATTCAACAGTATTCACATCTTTCAGTTTACTTAATTTTGAAAGGGTTGAGTTCCATACTTTCCTTTTCTTTCAAAAGAAGTATTTTCAGATGGATACAGAATACTGTGCATATTTAAAAAAAATAAAATTTCCTTCAAAAAACGAGGCCTAAAGTCTGTCTAGAGAATCTTTCGAAAGGTCTTCTGTTCCCTTTGTACTATTTGAGCTTGCATCTTTCTTGAAGCAGCTTTTATTAGCATATTTAATGAACACTTCCTGTGGGGAGTTTGATTCCTCAGTGAACCCAGTCTAGAAAAGTAAAATTTATAGAAAACAGAGAGAGCCAACATATTGCAGTAACAGATAAAAGGTAAATTAACAGTGAGGTCTGAACAATCTGAGATCAGAAATACATTAACATGTTCGCTTTGTTTTTAAAAAATTAAATCCAAAGATCTGATCCAATTTAATGAAACCATTCTAGCTTTTGTAAACCTGCTGTACAATACTTTTGATAGACTGAATGCATCAAAGCTTTACTGATTGTATGTTTTGCCTCAAGTATATGACAAATGCAGAAGGGGCTGCACTTGTTACAACCCATCGGAGGAGTCTTTTCCAAGGCCTGTGAAGCAGGTGAGACAGGCATTGTGGTCAAAAAGTTTGAAGAGGGCTAGCCACCTGTATGGGCTGTTCTTTGTGTTTGTCTAACTGTGGTCAGAAAACTTGGTGAAAGTTTTTGGGACATTAACCATGAGAGATTCTTTTTTCAGTGTCGGATTATGGTATTTTAGTAGTTACTAAATCAAGATATAAAAAGACTTAATTTTTATTTATTGCAAGTAGCATGGGGTATTGGCGAAGTTGTTTGAGGATATAGTAGAGTGTGTTATACTGAATTTACTAATTGGTAATTCCAGTCTATCTGTCCAAATAAATTTACCATTTGTCTTGTGTTCATGTCTCAGTGAAATGGCAATTCACTTTTATTATTTAAAGGATGATGTCAAGAATAGCTTGCCATTCATTCCCTTCAATTTTTTAGCAAGTTTTTATAGCTATCTAAAAATATATACTATTATAAAGCCAACAGAATTAATACATTTTGGACAGACCATACTACAAAAGATATGTGAAAGTTGGCATGTATAATGCTTAATGTGAGGTTTTTCAGAACAAATGTTTTATCGCTGTTTCTTCAAAGTGATGGATGGGATGAAGATGAGAGAAGGAAAAGTGGGAATAGCTTTTATTTTATCTCCACTTAATGATAATGAACATAGATACTTTTTAAAATTTTAATAGATCAGTGAAGAGGCCGGGTCATCAGAGTTGGTGCACTGATGTTACACAGCCAAAATCGAAAAGATAGATAAGTGAAAAGTACCTTAAATGATCAGTGTCCAAAGCCTGTTCTGTAATTGTTAATATACAATTATTGTTATACATCTCAATGTTTAATACTTGTGTCAGGACTTATGGTCCTAAGGTGAAAGTTTGTATTATTGTACACCTGCGTGAACACTGAAATTCAATTTTGTTTGCCTGTAGCATGAATAGGTGGCATCTAGTATTTTCTCCTTATGAAAATGACTTTGTGTCTTCAAAATAGTCTTTGAGAATTTCCAGGAACATTCTTGAATATGTTATTAGAGACTGTAAAAATATTATTTAACAGTGTGCATAAAGTTTAAATCTTTGTTTGTCCCTCATTAATATTTTTGCTAATGTTTAAATGCCATTTCAGCTAGCCATTCTTTGAACTAAATAGCTTTTATTGTGGCTATATTAAACTGATTTGAAAAACAAATTACAATGAAGGGAAAACAAAATTGATACTGTTTGTGTAACACTAGCAATGCATTAACTAGTTTAGTCAAAGCCCCACTTACTGTGCCATTCAGTGCTACTCACTTTCCTTGAGATTCTTCCCCTTTTCCCAGAACTGCATAAGATCAGAGCTTCATTTTAAAGTAGAACTGAGTTTCTAGCTTACATAATTACCTAAAAATTTTTGAAAAAATTAAGAGTGCAAAACGATAAAATGATTGCCTGCCTGAGTTGTTAGATCACCTGAAAGAGGTAATTCTGACACAAGAGTAAATTGCCACATTCATGTACATGGCTGTTAATGCTACAACTTAATGTCGTTGCATGTCAGCACTTTTTAACTGCCAATAACTTTAACAAAAATGTTCATCTAAGGTTTTTTAATTTTCAGTAGCAACTACAAGGTGCTATACAAACAAACCTTACAACCACTTTCCTAAATAGCATAACCTCACACATTGTTCTGTGCATCCAAATATTCTCCCATAATCACAAGTTTCTTTCCACCAACTTTCATTGTGCAACTGAAAATTCAGTACGAAGTTCTGCAGGGTATTGAGCATAAGGTTTAGTGTAAACGTTCATTGTAATTACAAACTGAACATGTAATGTATTGAACATATTATTGATACTCACATTCAGCTCTAAAGTTCTAAACTGTAGAGCCACTCCTCTTCTATGTTAAGTACCGCAGAATTTCTGATCTTCTGCAAAATCCTTTCCATAGAATTTAAGTGAGATTTGCCATCAGGCAAACTGGAGCAGATTCTTAAGAATGATATGCAACACTATTTGTTTGACAAGGGTGAAGTCCTCACTAATGTTCTTATTTTTCTCATTGCTTTTATTTTTCAGAAAATTCTTCCAGGAGGAAACACATCTTTTGATGTAGTGTTCCTTGCAAGAGTAGTGGGGAACGTAGAGAATACTTTATTTATTAACACTTCTAATCATGGGGTATTTACTTACCAGGTAAGAGGAAAAAATGGAGAATAATCTTTTTAATACTCTCAAATAGATATTCACATAGGTATGTGAATATCTTCAATGAATATATTTAGTGGCAGGTATAAAAAGTGGGTTTTTAAACCACTTTTTAGAGAATTGCCAAGAAATGGAGAATGCCATAGAATTTGCCTGAGTGTGAGCATTAGTACCCCTTAACCCCATGGTACTGATGAATTGCTGTTTGTAAAGATCCCTTTCAAAAGCTAATACTGAGCATTCTCGCTGAAAAGTTAATAAAGACAAAAGTGTGCACTGACTAGATTATCCATTGTTACCACAAGTTTGTATCTTGTTACTGATTGAGTGCAGCATTTTTGATAAAAAGCTGTCTTTAAATATGGTGTGGAAAAGCTTACAAATTAAGGGCACGAGTCTGATCCAGTAACTCATTTTGAATAGTACTATCCTCCAGTAGTCTCCCTAAAATTATTGGGTTACTCATAGATGCTATTCAGTGTGAGTATCAAAATCAGATAATAAATTACTTCACTTATAAGGCTAGCTAGTCTTTGTACCCTATATGTACTATGCAGCTGAGTCCTTCAGATGTGATGTGGATGCCTTTTTGTTAAGGTAGGAGGATGGGATTGCTCAGAAGACTGGTAATGTGATAGAAATGACAACTGCTGGGTCATTAGTGCTTGCCAGTAGTGAATCTACTGTTGCTGTTTGGTATATAAGAAATGAGAGGGAGGGGAAAATGGTACTGAACAAGAAGATTCTGTGATGGGGTTGGTAAACCAGATTTTGAAAGTCTATTAAAATCCATAATCTATTCCCATATGTTTATTCATAAAAAGTAACTGGAAATTATAAGATGGTAATTTGCTGTTAGTTACTAGAAATTGATTGTTTGGGCAATCCTTAGACACACAATGGACCAACTTCATATGATCATTTTTATGTGAGATTTTAAAGTTTGGTTCTAGTCTGAAATGGTACAATAAAAAAGGAGAGGAGAAAAATAAAGCAGGCAAGGTGGAGGTAGGTTAAAGTGTCTGTATTTTCTTTTAGTACTGGAGCAAGGGACATTTCACGGAGGTTGAAGAAGAAAATTTCAAAACTGATGAAAGGAAACTTTATTTACCAATGTAGATAATCTTTTTACTTCATTTATATTTAGTAGCAATCATAACAAAAAAAAAAACCTAGCTTTATAGAAAATGAGGACATCTGCAGCTAAAATATCTAGAGGGGTAACTGTTAGTCTCTATACAGCAAAAACAAGAGTCCTGTGGCACATTAAAGAGTAACAGATTTCTTCAGGCATAAGCTCTTGTGGGCTCTAACCCTCTTCATCAGATGCCTGATGAAGTGGGTTGGAGCTCATGAAAGCTTATGCCCAAAGAAATCTGTTACTCTTTTTAAGGTGCCACAGGACTCTATGGTTTTGCTGTAGCTAAAAGAGAGAGGGTAGAAAAACAGGAACACTCATGTTCCTGTATGTAAGCCTGCTGCTCAGATACTTTCACCATGACTGTGATATTAGAACCTTTAAAGAACAGACAGGAGATAATAGTTTTTTAGAAAGAAATTATAGTTTATTCTGTAACTGTCCCTTATGGGATGTCTTTCATCCTTATGAAATATGTGGGAGTGGCCATGTCAGAAAAGATATTGGAGCAGTGAGATCAACAGTCTGACCTGGCTTTTGTCACTTGCCAAGTTCCATGTTTGTGTGTCGGTTGTTAAGAGATTCCAGGTATTGAAAACATACTTTAGGTTGTACCATAAGTCAACTTCATATGAAATGCTAAAACAAATTTCTATGATGCCTTTTTAAAATTAATTTTCAGAGTTAGAACAAACTTTGAATTTGTCATTTATTTGAAAAATTGCTGAGTCAGTTTTCTAAAACTAAAGCGTTTATTAGATGCAATTCTAGTTGCAAAAACTTAAACTTTTTTCTCTGGTTTGAAATAGGTGTTTGGTGTTGGAGTCCCAAACCCTTATCGGTTACGCCCTTTTATTGGGGCAAGAGTTCCTGTAAATAGTAGTTTTTCTCCTATAATAAATATACACAATCCACACAGTGAACCTTTGCAGGTGAGCATCACATGGCAATTACATGTTGTTTTTTACAGATTCACTGATATTGTGTTCAGTATTTGCTTTGAAATTGCATAAAACTGTGAAGTGTGTGTTTTTTTGGTTTAAGAATGCTTCCTTGCTTTTCCCCTTCAAGACTCTCTCTTTCTGGTACGGTGAGCACTCTGAGTGCTGTATAAAGTGCACTAAAGTAGAAAATACTCAACTGATTTGCAAACTTGATTGTCCAATTTATATGTTAAGAGAATTGTGCAGAATTACAGATTAACAGATATGTAAATTTAGAGTCTGTCTAATTTTGCAAATTATAAACACTAAGTCCCCCTAGACTCTTTGGGATTACTCACTAGCAGAAAATCGAATAGGCGTTTGCATGATTTGGGTTTTTTATGCGGAACTACTCAGTGAAGAAGACATGAAAGCATGAAATTAGCCTATTTAAAAAACTTTTTAATAGGATTTGTGTAAAAAATAAAACCTGACAAGCCACTTTAGACCTTAGTATGTATGTTTAATCTTTGCCGTCTCTTATAATTAAAGAAAAACATTGTAGCAAGCAAAATACAATATATTTTCAAAGCAGGGAATAAAGGAAAGTGACTCACTGTTTGAACAGACAAATGACTTAACATCTCAATACAACTGCAAAATGGGAGTATAATCATTCTTAACTACCTTTGTAAAGTGTTGAGATTTATGGATGAAAAACATTATGTAAATTCTAAAAACATTAATGAAAAGGAAAGGGGAAAAATGCCCTTTAAAAATAACTTATTTGGCAAAGGCTGCCAAAAGTATTGAAAGGCTATTGTATACAATAACAAAAATTAAATTTATTTTCCTCTTCTGAATTTAAAAAAAAAATTGATGTAATTGTATCCTAAACTGCTCATTGTGTGTGTAGCTTTTTAAAAATCTTACAAAAATATCTTCTGAGAGCAAGTTCCAGGGGAGTAACCATGTTAGTCTGTATATAGCAAAAACAACAAAAGTCCTCTGGCACCTTAAAGACGGACATATCTTCAGTCTTAAGCTTTTGTAGCCTGAAACCTACTTCATTAGATGGAATTTGAAAGCTTATGCCTGAAGATTTGTTAGTCTTTTAGGTGCCACAGGACTTCAGTATTATTTTCCTGAGGGCAAAAAATTCTGACTCAGACACAATTTTGGAAGCACTAATGTGATTTCATGTCCTACCATATGCTCTACAAATTCTGATATACATAGTTGTAGAAGGTAAGCGTCTCCTGAATCTCAATACTGTAATTCTCTGAAATCACCAAAATCTATTTGATCAAAATTGGTATAGGTTCAACAGAATGTGCTTTTGTGTCCAACTGCTTATCCGTTATACTGTAGATTAGATTATAATTTCACATAACTAACAAAACCCCTTTTGAATATTGGTTTTTGCCACAGGTGGTAGAAATGTATTCAAGTGGAGGGGATCTCCACCTAGAGCTTCCAACAGGTCAACAAGGGGGTACAAAAAAACTATGGGTGAGTTGTAATATTTTTAACAGATTCTATATTCATTTTGATGGGGGGGGGTCTTGTCCAGCAACCATTTAAAAAGTAGATAACTATATGAAAGTAATATGAGTAATTACTACTTAACATGAACACGAGCTGAATCAGGCACTTACTTAAGTACAGGTGTCTATTCATGTAGACTTGTATAATTTTTTAAAAGGCTGATGAGAGGAGAATGATTCATGTTGGGATCATGATCCTACCTGAACAGAGTGAAGATTAAGATGTCAAGTTATGTTTGAGTGTTGCAGGATGAAGGGTTCCCACACAAGAAGTTCTAAATATATATTCTTTGTTCATGCATGCATACATAAAGGCAAGTGCTTTCACTATCCAGGTTCTGGGCTTGATTAATTTAAAAATACAGTACACATCTGTAAAAGGTATCTTTTTGTTTCTTCCATATCTCTATTTTGAGATGAGTGGAGCAATTTTGAGGTAGGGACTGACAAAGGCTTTACTCATGCTTTTATCCTTCAGTAGATAGTCCCCTTTAAAATCAAACAACCCCCACCAAAACACATGTCAGCAGATTAGACACAAAATGCAACATGATAGAAATATTCTATTGGCATGCACATAATTTATGGTTATGTATAAATAATCTTAGAATTCTCTTGCTGTGATTTGAAGACCTTTGTTTAAGGATCCAGAGGGATAGCTGTATTAGTTTAGTTCAGCAAAACAAACAAGAAGTCCTGTGGCACTTTTAAAGATGAACAGATTTATTTATCGCATGAGCTGTCATGGGAGAAAAATCTCACTTTGTCTGAAAAAGGGTATTTTCTCCCACAAAAGCTCATGCAATCAATAAATTTGTTAACTTTTAAAAGTGCCACAGGACTCCTTGTTTTGTTTTTTGTTTAAGTAAAAAACATCTCTTCCTTGTTTTGAAAGGAAAAAGTCTCTGTTGTGTAGAATAAAAGCATAGACCTATACTTGTTTGGTTTTATTTTTGATGGAAATGTAAGTTTACTATATGTTGCTTTTATATTGGTCAGTGTATTATAGTTAATATTTATTTCATATTTGTGCTATTAAAAGACTTCACCTTAAATATAAACTCAGTCCAATGTAACTGCAACAGAATTCCACTGTTGTTGTTCCTGTATTTTTCTGACAAGGGTTGAAAAATTCTTCCGAGTCCATAGAAAATCTGTTGCAAAGCAGCCTAAGTTTTTTCTCTCCAACAGAAGAGCGCTAAGTGACCTATTAATAAGGCACATTGCTAGAGACCAATACGTGACATGTTTTTCTCCCCTAGGGTCTGACTTGCTGACTCAGAAATCTAAATACATCTTTTATCCTGTGTTGTCAATAGCTGGCTTTTCTTTTTTATGAATATGCAGTTATAATCTATCTGAAATATGCTGCTAATTCTTTTCAGAGCATTGTTTACTAATAAAAATCATACCAAATATACGTGTGTGTTTTTTAAACACAATATAGTGAGCTTGGTGTAACAGGCTTATTGTAGCTTCTTCATTTTTATTTGTCTGTTATTTCTAAAGGAAATTCCTCCTTATGAAACAAAGGGAGTGATGAGAGCCAGCTTTTCTTCAAGAGAAGCAGACAACCACACAGCCTTTATTAGAATAAAAACAAATGCCTCAGACAGTGCAGAATTCATCATTCTTCCTGTCGAAGTAGAGGTTACAACAGGTTTGTAGAAAACTGCAATATTTAAAATCTTCAGTTGATACTGCTGTGGTAAAATAAGAAAACATTAATGTTTTTCCTTTTTCTTTCTTTTGTCAAGCTCCAGGAATCTATTCATCAACAGAAATGCTAGATTTTGGTACTCTACGAACACAAGGTAAATTGTTCTTAGGGTTTCAGATTCTAGGTTTTAAAAATAAAATTCCTCCAAAAATAAGATTGTACTAAATATAAATAGAAAACATCCTTTATTTACTAATTCTGCACTGATGGAAACAGTTTAGGGTTCACCATTACCGTCCACAAAGATCCTTCTGTGTTTGAGTTTAATTTGTGCTTTTATCTTCAGAAGTGGGATTATTTTTAAATGTGATTAAAGGCAACTTTTAAAAAGTCATTTAAAGCATATTTTTTCTTCGTAGTAGTAAGGGATCAAAAATTTTTTTTAAAAAAAAGCCTACAATCATATAAATACAATTTTTTTATTTTAATTTGTCTGATTTTTTTTCTAAGAGTAGTGGACACAATTACAAGATATCAAGCTCGTGCAAAAATGTTATCTGTGCATGCACCTGACCGGTTAAAATACATGGTGAATGCATAAGAAAATAATCTGCATGCGCTCTTAAAATATTGATGGTATAATGGACAAATTAGATTTACAGAATTGCATACATTTAACTCTTGAGAACCATGACCATGCAGATTTCTTTAACTTTTTAGTGTGGTGTTAGTTTTTTAGGTCACATAAGGGCTTTGCAGTCTTATTCCCAAATGTTAAATGTATTCTGACTCAGTGGTTCCCAACTATTTTCTCATTTGCGGACCACAAAAATATTCCATATGGAGGTGCAGACTGTGTTCTGGAAATTTTTGTAGTCTGCAGACCCCCTAGATCTGCAGGCCACAAATTGAAAACCACTTTTCTATGGTAACAACCACCTTCCATGGATCCCTTGGTTTAGAAAGTCTGCGGAGCCCCAGTAATATGTAGACCACAGGTTTCACAACCATTCTTCTTCCTTCATTGAATGTGCAGCTATGACTTAATCTTCAGTCATTAAAGTATTGGTCAATTGCACGATGATGAAATCTCTACACAAGTGTTTATATAACTGGAGATTGTGTGAACAGATAATCTGTTAATCTTTAGTATGTGTGTCAGAAAAAGCAATACATAGTGTCAGTCTTACAAGATGGTAGTAATTTACAACATTGTTAAAAGTGAAAATCCATTTTATGTGGATATACAAAGACAAAATGTGTGTTTCTTTCATAGTGTTGCATTGCTTCTGAAATGTTACTGAATTATTCACTTTATATTGAATGATGTAAAATGTAATTATTTTAACTGGTGAATGTTGGTGCAGCAGAGTTGCACTTGCTCATTGTAATATTATTAACCTATGGAATTCTTTTTGATTTAGAAATCCATAACTACATAATCTACCTAATTCAGAAAAGCGTATTTTTTTAAAATACAGTGCACACTTATGAATAACAAGGTTCTGACTAGTTGAACAATTTTAAAATTAACTTTTTCACATTGAGTAATGGTTAATGGTGTAGAAATTTGATTGGAACAAAGGATATAAAAATTAGTTTAGTTTAAAATCCATTTAAACATTCTAAAAATGTAATGGTTAAATGCTGGGGGGAGGTGAGTCTACTGGCAGCTCTGCGTCACAGAAAGCTGAGCAGAATCAAGCTGAAGATATGGGTTGTGCCCCTACCCCACCTCCCACTTCCCAAGTTTGACTCTGTGCCTCCCCTTCTTGTGGGTATCCAAACCTAGCTGTGGTTCTTGTTCTTCCCCCCATCCCATCCCATCCCATCCCTGCTTACTGGATTCCTGATGGGAGCCAAGCCTGACTGTTTCTTTCCCTCCTTCCTTTCTGCATGCTGGACCCACTGCCAGGAGCTGCGACCAGCTGATGCTCATGCCCCTTCCAACTTTGAGCCAGGAGTGGGAGCTGAGCTCAGCTGTAGCTTGTCTCCCTCAACCTTCCTCCACATCATACATGCTGGACTCTGAGCTGGAAGCTGAGCCCAGCTGTGCCTACCCTGTGAGCTGGGCTCTGCACTTCCCTACCAGCCAGAAGCTGCCCAGTTACTCTAGCTGGCAGAGAGCCAGCCCAGCTGTCACTCCCTTCCACCCCCACCTCTCCTGTTTAAACAATAATCAGATGTTCAGTATGTTTAAAGAGCTGATTACTGTTTAAATGATTAACCTTTTAAATTGCTAGCTGGGATAGATTCCTTTTATGTGATGGATTGTACAGTATTATGACATGGTAGTTAATTTGTCTTTTTGTTTGTTTGTTTGTTTTTTTAACAGACATGCCAAAAATTTTAAATCTACATTTATTGAATTCAGGAACAAAGGATGTACCAATCACAGTAAGGTTTTTTTTTTTTAATTTTAATTTCACAAGTGATGTCTAGTTTTATGAGAGAGGAAGAGGACTCCTATGTTTTCTTTCATTGACGTTTAACATGGTATAGTCAACTAAGTGGTGTTCAAATTTGAATTCTAGGAAGAATCCTTCATTTCTTTTTGCTTGAACTGGTGCCGAAGCTTCTAAAGACTATTGGCTAGTTACCTAGGTACTGTCTGACATATTTTGGAGGTTGACTCTAGAAATTAAGAGTGGTCTGTTTAATTTCTCATGTGTTTACCTTTATTCTCAGTTCAGACTGCCTGCATACCTTCTTAAATTTAAGTGGTACACCCAGAGATTGCCTATATAATGTCTTGGCCGCTTGGCTTCTCCACACACCAGCTAGCTGGCAGCAGTAGGTCCAGCAGAACTTATGATGTGGTGTTGATTCTAGGGCCTGCCATACACTGGTTCTCTCCAAGTCCCAGTGGAAGTCTGAGTCATGGGCCCCTCTACACTTACGTTCCATGTGGGCTTCTCCAGAAGGGGGCAAATCCCTAGGGTTTTCCATCTCCCTGCCCTCAGAGCATGGTGTGATCCCAAGTTTTGGACTTTGTCTTCATTTCTTGTTTTGTCATTGATGGTTGGTGCTAACCTCATCCCACCCATGTCCTACCACCACTACCCTTCTGCTGCCTGACTTTTCTCTGCCATCTGTTTCTCTCCTCTGTTTTTTCTTCCACCACTCCCCAGTTGTCTTGCCCTTCATTCACACCTCTTCCCACCACTTTTGTAATCACTTGAGCCCCACTTAGGGCCCCTCTTAATAACTGACACAAGTCTAATATTAAAGTTAAAACCCATAAATCCATTATCTGTGTCATAATCTTTGCAAATGTCTTGTTCTCATTCCTTTTATCACCCCCTTACCCCCAACCATTTTTTTCTTGTTTCTCTTGTCTTTGTTCTGTTATGCCTGTTTAGAATGTGTGTGACATTTTGTGGGACAGTAACTATTACTTTTATTAAGTATCTAGCACCCTTCATGAATGCAGTATAAATCATTTTGCTAGTGATTCCGGTTGCTTGAATCTAAATATGGTGGTGAGTCAGAACCTTCTTCACACATCTTCAGAAAATTTTCATCTATTTGATATCTGCATAAGTGCCATCTTCTATCAGTTCTTGAGAATTAGGAGACCATTGGATTTCATTTTCCAAGTTAATGTATGTTACTTCCTTACAATTGAATGGTGGGATTTTTTTGGCTCTGTGCTTACATTATTGTGGTTTCCACTTTCACAAGATATGACCATTGCAAGGATAAATGTTTTGGTACCTTCATAAGTATAAGTTATATTTTTCAAGGTGTTGGACAGAGTTGCATGTTTTGATTTGCACCTAATTCCTAGGGCATAATCTGAGAATTTTTTTAAAAAAAAAAAACAAGCTACTGTATTGGTTTGAGATTTGTGAACTTAATCTTCTAGAATTTCAGATAGGGCTTGAATTTCTGTCATTTTGCCAGCGAAATGGATTTCAAAGCCTTCACTGTAGTTATAGGTTCTTCGAGAATAATCTGACATGTACTATTGGCCCTCAGTAGCTAGTATTCCAAGGCAGGTCAGAAGCAAGGAACAAGTCTGTCACAAATTTTATTTTAGTGTCATGAGAAAAGGCACAGGGCCAGTTTTTGCTGATGGCAAAATTGCTAACCTCAGATCGATCTTCCTAATCAACTGATTGGGCCTATGAAGACACACTCAGCTGATTAGGTCGTCAGTTGTTGAAGGCCACCCAGGCAACTGGAGTAGGACTGAGTTGAAGTGAGGGCATTTCCCTTCAACTCAGCACACTAAAGACAGCATGCTAAGTAGGCAGTAGGGCCTATGGGGTAGGCAGTCAAAGGGAGATACTCAACATATTTAAGTACTTCGCATATCTCCCTTCAATTGCCACTGAAATCCCATCGTAATGTCAACCTGGCCAGAGTCTATATTAGTGTGCATCTAAGCTGGCTGCTAGTGAAGTAGAGTATCTACTAGTTATCCATTTATATGCTAAGTATTGTTGCCCTAATAATCTTTCTTTTGAGAGTACATAGCAAGGCCAGTTTAAATATTACCTACTGGTAGAGGCCCGTAGAAAACTGAAGATGGTATTTCTTGAGGTAGGATGGATTCTTTGTTTTTATGCTCCTGTCGACTGGATAGTATTTAGCTACCTTTTAATGGTCAACTGTGCAAAATGTCAATTTTTCTAATAAACTTAGGCCATCGGCTATTTTTGTGTTTATGATTTAAAATGAATATTTAATAGTTTTGTAGCTTGATATGATTCTTTATGAAACCCATTTGATAACTAGGAGAACAGAACTTTGCACCTATTAGTGCAGCAGATGTTTGTACTGTCAGGCTGCTCTCCCTGCACAAAGTACTTGGAAAGTTGCCCTTTTTAGTAGGGGGAGTTGCATGCATGCAAGGAGAGCAGCATAAGGAAGCTAAATCAGTCTGGGATTATAAGAGCACAATATGCCTGTATGGCATATGACCCTTATTACTTGCCCAGTGCTTCAAAACAGAAATAAGAATTTTCTTCTTTTTCAGTCTTTGAGAAATAGCTTGATTTACTTTTTGTTTCTGTTTGAGTTTTGATTTGCTTATGCTTATCTGTGTGTGTTGGAGGAGTGAGAAACAAAATTGAGGGAAAGCTAAATTAAAGAAATGCTTTTTGAAAGGCTAGTCACTCTGGGCCTTATCTAGTAAGGTTTCTGTGAAAGTTGGCAAGTTTACATCCCCCTTCCAGGTTAAGGATCCAGTCCCAGGTTTGTCTGTTTTTGAACCCAAGATTAATGGAAATTGGGGTGAGGAGTAGTCTGCCAGTTCTTTTACCATACCTGTACTGTGGCTTTAATATTCACATTTCCAAAAAGATATGAGAGGCATAAGTTTTCAAATATGTTGTCTGCCCAATTCATTGGCAACAGCAAAAGTTAGTGTCATTTAATGAAGCTGGAACAGCGGTGTGGAAATCTGAGTGCAGCAGTCCATGGCAGATTCAAATGTTGGTGTAATTGGATTTCCATTTCTTCTAGTGTGATGATAGGGTTGTTGCTATTACAAGATTCTTGAGTAAACAACTCCTGATTTTAAATAATCAGGGGATGATTGGGCCAGCATTTTTAGTGAGAAGTCTTTAGCTTTGGAATTTTTCCTGTGCCCAGCTCTGATGGGGTGCAGATTTGGTGACATTCTAAGAATGTTATAAGAAACTTGTTTTCTAAGGTGATTTTTTGGAAGACCATTTTGATTTGGGGGTGGGGGAGTAAGACTTGTTCTGGATTTAGGAAGCTCTTAGAGTAGGTTTCTTGTTCCTCTCTTTGCCTTCATTTGCTTTTAATTTTTTTAATCCACCTGGAGAATTAAAGCACTACAAATGAAAACAATTTAGGATTATGGGCAGAAACAAAATTCAGTAAGCAGATTAATTCCTTCCATTGAGCTTTATCCACAAGGTAAGCCTTTTGAAGACTAGATCTATAGAGCTTTGGTGCTCTTCCAGTGTTGAGCACATGCCTTTCTATAATTTGCTACTTCCCTGCCAGAACTACATAAAGAATCTTGTATGTAGAACATGCTGTCTTTTCAAATATTTCCAAACTTGAACTACTACTAATTTCCAACATTGTCTGGTTAAGGAACAGATAAAAGTTAATGTGCCTCCCTCAGCTGAATAGGGAAGAGGCATTAAAAATGATTATCCATTGCTTTAGGGTAGGTACGGTTGGCCAGAAGATGAGAGTTCTGTGCAGGTTTACAATCTCTTCAAGGGTTTTTTATTTTTGCAACGCACACCAGTCCTTTCCAGGCAGTTGGTAATATATATGATTCATGAACAGACACATCAAGGTCATCTTTACTACACCAGTGCACATTTGGCAATAAAGCCCCGTGCCTCCTAATCCAAATACATATCTTTATTCCACTTGAACTAATGGAAGCTATTTGTTAGCTGTAATAGTATTAGTTCGGCTTGTTGTCTGTAACCCAGCTACTCAAGGGCAATCTGACCTGGTTTGGACAGGTTTGACATCTCATTTACTGGAGGGCATTAATATGCATATACAAGATTTTGGAACTTCACTCCAAATTCCTAACTGGAGAATTTAAATGAAAAAAATCTTGGCATATTGAATGTTATTTAATACTACTTGTATATTCAAGATCCCAATCTACTCTGCAGCCGTTTGTAGCTCTGTAAATAAGCGGCAGCTAATCACAGTGACAGAATTACTTCCTAACCATGTTCAGTTCATTGCCTGTGACTGTCTACTCTTGCCACAAAATTTGCTGGCATGTCACTGGAGATATGTAAGCTAGTCTACGTAGCTTGCATTATCTCCTATTGACTTCCTAACTTCTACTTACCATGCTGTCTTCACTTTGCTGCTCCAGTAGGAAATGCCCTTTTGTTGACAGTGTTACTCTTCTTGATTGGGATGGATTAGCAGTGTCTATTGCCAGATTATGCTCAGTTGATCCTGGTGAATTGATCTGGTGGCACCAACTGTCCTGCCATCAGTATAAACATAGCCACAGTCACATATTTAATATTGTTTCCAGTTGGCTTAGAACATTGATATGCTGTTGCAATCTAAAAAGTGGCCCTGAAAAACAGTAGAGTTAATTCCATGTTGTCTGGCTTCCTGCAAAATTTATTTTGCAGGATACAATTAACATTTTTTCTAACTGCCAGCTCTGCAGATTCAGCCTACACTCTGCATCAAGCCTGGTTCATTTTGCCTTGTGAATCATCAATAAAGGTTGCACTCTGTGAATTTTAAATACTTAACAATTCCAATGATTAGTGAACCAGAAGAGAAGCTAGCTTGCTCCTATAGCTGTGTTAGCTCTGCAGCATTAGCAACAGTAAAAAGTAGTAAAATCTTAGCTGTTAAGAAGTAAGACAAAACTCACTCCCAGTGTGTATTGTATCATTTTTTTACATAGTCATTTTTCTGCTCACTTGGATTCATCTAATATTGTTAGTGGAAAGTTGTATATTACCCGCTTTGTTCAATGTTACCTTCCTGAGTAGTTCAGAGTCCTTTGGCAAGTTCCTAAACCTCTTAATTTTGCAACATTATCTTCATTATAGTGAATAGGAAAAAAAGCTGTGAATGGTCCTTGCCTAACCACTTGGAAAAAATACATAAAACCTGTGTGGTGTATTGGTAGTGGTTTTAAATTTTCAGTAAACTAATTTTTTTAATTTTTTGGTTTGTTTGCAGAGTATTAGACCCACACCACAAAATGAAGCTGTAACAGTACACTTTAAGCCTGTTACGTTAAAAGCTTCTGAAAGTAAATATACCAAAGTTGCAAGCATTAGCTTTGATGGTAAGTATTGCTTCTTTCTTTGTAGGACTTTAAAATATTTCTAAAAAACTATTCTGACATGATGAAAAACACTTCTTCAGAAAAAACGTATTTCCTGTGTTATTTTCCAGAGAAAGTAATCCCTTCTCCCATGTAAGAACTTCAATTCATGCAACTGCAAAACTGGTTCCTTTGGAAATAAGCATGGCGTGTAAAACTGTAAACTAAAAGTTTGTGTTAGTTAATAGCAGCGGTAGTAAATAAATGCTGAAGTACTCAGTCTTGTAAACCATTTAAAACATTACAAAAAAAAAACCAAAAAAAAAAAAAAACCTGAATCATTTCTTGGATTTATTTGCTAATGTCTGATCAGAAAACTCAATTTGTGACAATCTCCAAAAGATATGAAAGGGATTTCATGTGTCGTGGCACCTTCTTTAGTATTCTGCTGTGAACATTGTCTTATTTTGCAAGACCATTCTCCCAAATAGGACGTACATTGGTATTTTTTCATCAAGGGGAGTGCATTCTCCTCACAGTAGCTATACTTATATTCCTCTAGTCCACTGGAGAGACTTAATAGTTCCTTTTCTTTTTCTAACCTAGCCTCACATGGGCAAGATTGCTCTGCTGTTTTATAGGAGAAGGTGCATAAAACGTATCTGTTTTGTACCAAAAGGTTTGAGGTATCAAAACTAGTAATTGTAATAAAAATATTAGAGGATTTAGTATGTGTCAGAGGCCTGAGTGTCTCAAAATAGACATCTTTCATTTTGATATGAACAAGGATAAAATTTTGGGAGACTCTGCAGCTGAATTATGATCATTGCAGCTTTTAAGAGTCTTTAATATTAAACTTTATAAGAAGAGAGTGAACTAAGAAGTTAAGACACATTCTAGACCAGTGGAATGCCCCAGCTGGGGGCAAGGATTTGTCTGCATTTGGAAGTTTGAGGGGAAAAAATAGTGAGTGTGATAAGACACTTAAAACTTGCTTAGTGTGAAGTTGCAGACTCAGCTGGGTACAACATTCCGTCTAATAAACCATTTTCAGCATTTAAGTGGTTAGCTAATGGTTTGGCTTATTGAAGATCCCTATTCTAAACACTTTTTCTGATTTTACTGTCCTAATGTATGAAAGCAGTAGGTATTTGTGGCTTCCACCAGCCAATATTCATGGCTACGTTCTTGAGGTGTTTCTACAAGCATGATTTCTGCTTCCTCTGAGACCTTGGAATAACCCCGAAGGCTTCTGTCTTGTTTCAGCTTGTATTACTTCTAAGTTTTTGCCAGTCACTTTGGTTTTGCTTATTTCTGTAGCCTTCAAGGTTAAAAAGTCCATTTTTTTCCTTTCCTTATTTAATAATACTGGATTTCTGTGACTTTTATTTGTGGCTTATTCCATTCCACTCCTGGAAACTTTCCTTGGGGGAAAGATTGTTTCTTCTCTCATCACAATCTTAGCTCACTGGTAGCTTTCTCTTGTTCACGTTTATTTTCCTTGGAATCTGGTAGGGTGACTTGGTAGCTTATTTCTTGTCTAGATCAAAAAGGCTCAAATTGGGAATTAAGTATGTTGTTCTCTGCCTCCAGTAACTATTGGTCTGATAGGTCGCACTGAGTATTTAAAAGGAAAAAATGCTGTCACATGCCTAGCATGATTGTCTTTGTAAAAATATTCAATCTTAACAGTTTTTCCTGGCCCGCCATTTACAGGCTATTGATAAATTTTTCTACGGAAAGACATTTAACTAGTATCTCATCTGGTAGTGACAGGTAAACTTGACAGTTCTTTAAAATAAGGGATGGTGACACTCAAGGTCATGTGGTTTTTAAGTAACTGTTCTGGTCTGTTCTTGGTGACTAAGGTACCTTCTTATGCATATAAAGAGAAAATGCAGCTTAGTGTTTTATGTATAAATCAGTGAGATGAGAAAAATTATCCTACTACTGGTTTGCAAAAACTAGATTTAATGGCAGCTTTAGTTGCTTAACAGTGAAATTTTAGGCATGAATAAGTTATTGATTATTTTATGAAAATAAAGTGATCACAGAACTTTCTTTATTTTATCTTATTTGTACAGCATCAAAAGCAAAAAAAGCTTCTCAGTCTTCTGGAAAAATAACAGTTAAAGCAAAAGAAAAAAGTTATTCAAAACTTGAAATTCCCTATCAAGCTGAATTATTAGATGGGTAAGTCTGCATAAACTGAATTTTGATTAAAAATTCAACATGTTGAATCAGCTGCTTTTGTTATCCTGTTTTGCGGAATAAAGTTATTGCCCATGTGCTTGAACTATGGAGTTCTTTCAACAGCACGGCTGCTGGTTCTAATTTTTGCTTTCTTGGGATAGTAGATGAACCAGTATTACTCAGTAAATACATAAGCTAATTTCAGGATTTGGACTCTGTGTTTTTCCTGAGTCATTTATCCAAATGTTTTGCAACTACATATGTTGTGGTTTTAGAATGCAAATGTGTGTCACTTTGTATTCAACTCTAAAGTATTAGAACAATCACTGTTTTTGTGCTTGGATTATCCTGCCCCTGTAGCTTGAAGCAAGGGTAGAGAAAATATAATTTTACAAAGTTGTTTCTTAACAAAATTTTAAGCAAACTTCTGAGAAATTGTCAGGAATATGTCTTGCCTTATTGATTGTTACTCAGCTATGAATGCAAGTTCACTTATTAATAGTTAAATCAACTTGTTGCACTGTGACCAAGCAATTTATTAGTAGTTTTCTGCAGCAAACAAAAGTTTTTTTTGTTGTTAGGGTTAAGTGACATTTTGTTCTATATTTATTTATCTCAAAAAAGAAATCCTATTAAATTTGATTCATTTTGCTTAATAGTACCGTTAGTGTATATGCACTTTGCAAAATTTCTTTACATACTGTTCAATTTAAAAGTCACTTTAGTATGCTGCATGTTAACTTATGGTCTCATTAATTTCTGATCATCACATATTCAAAGTTCAGTGTACTGTGTTCTAGTATGCAGAGGAAGAACCATCTCCTTTGTGTGGATTGACTGGCTTCTATTCTTTGGAGGCTAAAAGCACAGGAGATTATTTTTGAGGAAAGTCTTAAGTTTTTGATACATTTTTCTTTTTACATAGATATTTAGGATTTGATCATGCTGCCACATTGTTTCACATCCGGGACAGTCTTGCTGAGTCTGTGGAAAGGCCAATCTATCTTACAAATACGTTCAGTTTTGCAGTCCTCATTCATGATGTTGTATTACCAGAAGAAGTAAAAACAATGTTTAAAGTAAGCCCAGTTCCAATGAAAGTTTTATCTTATATTAAATTTTTGAAAGTGTGATGTGTTTAAATTGTAATGTTGGTCTTATTTCTTCACTAATTTAGGTCCAGAACTTCAGCAAACCAGTGTTGATCCCACCTAACAAATCCATGTACATTTTTACACTTTATTTTATGCCTTCCACGTCATCTGTTCATATAGATAACAATATTTTACTCATCACCAATGCTTCTAAATTCCAACTACCGGTGCGAGCATATACAGGATTTTTAGATGTAAGTATTTATTTTTCCTTGAAATTTCACAGTAAGTCAAATACTTGATACTAATTTGATTTTCCTTGATAGTTCTGTCTGATAGCTGGTCAGTTCCTTTTTGATTTAACATGAAAAATGAACAAGAAAGTAAACTACACTGTGATGACTTTTCCCCCACAAAGTTCTCAATATACTGAATTTATCAGGGGATGTTATGTGGTAGGTTCCCTCCCTTCCATTCTGTTTTCCCCATGTTTTCCTGGTTGTGTAGTTGGTTTAGTTCACGTATAGCATAAGTATAGTCCCAGTTGTTTTAATGCTGTCTTATGAATGTATTTGCTGGGGGACTCTGACTTTGAATGTACTGTGTATTTTTAAGTGCAGCCATAATGCCTTTCTTACTCTTTCTAGTACTTTGTATTACCACCCAAACTCGAGGAGCGTTTCATAGATTTTGGCATATTGAGTGCCACAGAAACTAGTAGCATTTTATTTGCGATCATCAACAGTAATCCCATTGAGGTAAGAATTGACTTATTTTAAATTCCTGTTTGTTGTAATAAATTTTTGCATCTGTGCGTTACTGAGATGGTCATCTTTTGTCTCTTTTTTTTTTTTTTAAGATGGCTATAAAAAGCTGGCATGTTATAGGGGATGGCTTGACTGTAGAACTCCTGGTTACCGAAAAAGGCAATAGAACCACAATAATGGCAAACCTTCAAGAATTAGAAGATGCCAGTGTTTCAGATCAGTCTTCAGTAAGTAAACCCTTCTTAAGTCCTTTCTTAAAAACTGTGTATGGCCCATTGCTACATTATTTATCATCACTTATCAATGTGTGATTTAATATCTCCATGACAAAGTTATATTAACAGAATAATGAACAAAGTGGTATGTTTTGAATAGGAGGTAAAATAAATTTTGTTTCATTTGTGGGGTAGAGTTAGTTTAAGGATTTGGTTGGTGGGTTACTAAAAGAAAATATTCAGAAAGCTGTCTTGATATCAGTCTTCCTGAGTAATTGCACAATAGCTATTTCCCTGGTCACTTTCTAGAGCTGAACAAACCTTATGAACTAGCCATTCATAACAGCTGTTCAAAGAAGTGATGATTCAGATAAATAGCAGGCTTCACTCTTTCTTCAGCTGCTCCTATGAACTATAATGGAGATATAGATATAGATGTGGAAACACAAAGATGGGCTCAGCCCTGAATGTCTCTGTTTACAAATTGTGCCCCCTGCAAGCTTTATGCAAATAGTGTCATTGGCTAGCTGATTTAAAAAAAAAAAGTGCATTGCCCCTTTAAGGGCTCCCTTGCAGCTGGTGGGGACAAGGGAATGAAGTTGTGGCCTAATTAAACCAATCCATGGTCTCCTGTCCGTCTTCTGGTATGGATGGACCATGGAGAGAGAGGGTTATTTTTATATTGTTAGATTATATTTTTATAGGCACCTTACAGGGAGTGACTATTAACCCACTGTCACTCATTCTGTTCCTGCTATTAAATCATAATACTATTCTTAACATAAAATCCCAAGCTTGGTTCGCTGTTCTTTCCACAGTTAACGTACTCATTTTGCTTTTGGTCATGATATGTAGTGTTGCATAGGGAGGAATTGTGCTGGTGTTCAGGGTCTTTTCAGTCTTGCGGGAGTTTCAGTAAAACAGAGTCCCCTAAATGGCCTCGCATATTGAGAAGCTGTATTCTGTCTTGGACAATTAGGTCTAATGGAGGAAAACTTTAGAAATGTTAATCTAGGTTAGGTATCACTATAAATCTTCATGGTGGTTTGCAAACAAGTTTTTAAAAAAGCATCTCCGTGGATTGAGAAATTTTCAGTCTAATTTAGTAAAAATATTGATCAAATTGAAATAAGCTACTTTACTTTTAATGTACATACTTTTAACAGATTCTGTATCAGTATTGAACTTGCCATTTATTAGGTATGTTTCCTACTAACATTTCCATTTAAATATGTGAGAAGAATGTGTCATAAAACATAAATGACTCTATTTCTGTCACTTACAGGTAATACTAGCATCTGGTTATTATGCTGTGTTTAGAGTAAAACTAATAGCAAAAGAACTTGAAGGAATTCATGATGGAGCCATTCAAATCACAACAGATTATGAGGTATATTTATTGCCCATCTAAATGAAAGTGCTGCTCCCATAGTTAATCCGTTATAATTTGGCTATTTGTATAAAAAACATTTTACTCTATTGTGGACTTGACTTTCTGTTATGCTTGAAGGTTTTTTAACTAACTGAAATACTCATGTTGAAAAGGAGTTGGTATGCTTGTTGCAATAGTTGCTCATCATATTTGTTGCTTCAAACCTCATCAGTAATGAAGTATGAAGTCATAATGGTTCCATTGATGACATGTCGGAATCCCTGTGGAGAGAATACTGTATTAAGTATATGTTGCAGTGAATCACAGTAGTATTGTATTTGCTCTGAAGGGATTTTTAAAAAAGGAAAATTCCCCTGTGCTTTACAATTTGGTCCTAGAGGCTCTGTTTCAATCTGTTATATGATGCTTCAAGGTGAGTCCAAGTACATTGAAGCTCAACACATTCTCAAAGCACCAAGTCTTCACTGTTTTGACATGGTATATGTCACCCTGCAAACGACTGACCAGATATCGTGATTTTTGTAGGGATAGTCCTGATATCTAGGTGTCTTTCTTATATAGGCACCTAATACCTCCATCCTGGGTGTTTTTTTGTTACACTTGCTATCTGGTCATCCTAGTCATTTGCGTGAAAGCTTAATGTCTCAGATCTTTGTCAGAGCTCATAGTACTTCCTTTTGAGACATATAGAATGCTTTTTTCAGACCACAATTTGGAGTCATACTGCTGTTGGAGGGAGGTAATAGAAAATTACTTCACTTGTGCTTTCTGGGCTTCATTGCTAATATCCACAAAACTAGAATACATCTTGTCTCTACAGTCAGAGGAGTAACCTTGAAGAATATAATGGGATCACTTTCATTTTTAACAACATTTGAGCTATAAATTTCAGTGTCCTTAAATGTGTGGTGGTACAGCATATTATAAACTGCATTGAATTTGTTTCTGTGGGTTTATGCAGCCCGGAAGTAATAGAGCTTATGGTATGTTCTGGATTTAGTTACAGAAAGATGTTTTAAAAATCTGAGGCATTATGTATTTGGCAGAAATAATATTGACATTTCTCTATAAATGCATACATATTTGATCCTTAAAGCAACCATAAAATCTGTTTGCTTGTTTTTCCTGTGCATGCACACACTTCGGTCTTGTTCCCTTGTGAGGGCCTGGTGATATTTAATTGTCAATATTGCTTATATTCTGATGCCTACAACTGATATTTGATGTCTGCAGCTATATTTTAATGCTTTACCGTGATTATAATGCTTCTAGAGCAGTCTAGTATCAGCTACCTCATCAAACTTGAATTTTTTAAGAGTAAATTTTAAATGTGAACGCAAGTGCAGTATTTTGAAAAAGTATTTTTCTAAGAAAAAAACAAAAACACTGCATTGGAAAACTTTGCAACTTGTGTGTGCACTCTTCCTTATCCTGAGTTGGATATACAGTGATAGAATAAGTGCAATTAAGGAAAAGTATACTTACTTACTTTTTGCTTGATACACATTTGACTTGAAGAATTTTCCTTTAGAAAAATCGCTGAAGAATCAAAATATTGGGCTTGATGATGAGACTTTAAAATAATTACCCTTGTATTAAACTTGACACACTTGTCATACACATCAAGTCTGAACTGTGGGCTTAATTATATGTAAATACAAATATGAATAATAGAACTTTAAATTTTTCAGAAAACGTGTTGGCATGGTTAAAAGCATAAATTAAAGGATGAATAGACAGACGTATAAAGATTCTAGTTGGGGAATGTGTTTTTACTTAACTTCTCCCTTATTCTTTCAGATTTTGACAATTCCTGTGAAGGCTGTAATTGCTGTGGGTTCACTGACTTGCTCCCCTAAACATATTCATCTTCCTCCTTCGTTTCCAGTAAGATATGTTGTTTACAATGTTTTCCTGGCTTTTTTCCCATCCTCCTCCTTTTCAGGAGGAACATGTCTCTAGCATAGCAATTCATAAAGGAACAATTGTGATTATTCTTGAACTCTTACTAACCAGTAGTACAGAAGCTCTTATCACTCCGGATACTAAACATGACAAACACCACAACTTGTCTGTTTACCATATTACTTGAACAGAACCTGAGCTATTGACTCCTGTCCCAGGCTTTGCTCTCTTTTCAGTCTCACTGTGATGTAGCTGTGGTCAGTTGTTTTCCCTGTAATTTCTTCTATATTAGTACCAGCTTTCTGAGAACTTCAGAACAAAGACTGTGAAACCAAAGAAACTCGTAACTGAATAGTGCATTGGCATTTTGCCATTGCACTTTCATGAAAGCTTCATCCTGTTTTTTTGATGATCTCTAGTTGTGAGGATTTACTAGTCATATTTGTAAAGTGCTGTATGTGTTCTAAAATTTACCACGTTGCAGCTAGCTGGGGGCTTACTGGACTCCAGAGCCTCACCTTATTATGCCTTTCAAAATATTTCTAAATGTTTACAACTATGTAGTAGCTCTGTCACAATCACCTTGTTCCCCTTCTGCATCAAAAAGCTGGGGAATCCTAAAATCCAGACCTTGCAGTCCCTCCTTTGGCACTTTTAATGTAAAATGGATCAGATAAATTTGGGAAGTGTTTCAAACAAGCATCTTCGCAAATACTTAAGACAGTTCTGTGCATAGGAGTGTGATATGTTGGGAGAGAAGTTCACTCTATTTGGAAGTGGAAGGGCAGAATGAAGAACTGCAGTCCTCCCCCAAACTGCTAAGGGTGGCCCTGCTTCAGACAGGAGAATTAAAATCTCAGTCTAAATTAACTTTGCTCTGGTTCTTGCCAATCTGTGTAGGTAGGTGTGTGATCAGTTGCCTGTTGTAAGTGGGGAAAATTTATAGAGTATGATTTTTCCTTCTTTTTAGGGGAAAATAGTTCATCAAAGTTTAAATATTATGAGTTCCTTCTCACAGAAGGTGAAAATACAACATTTGCGCTCTCTATCCGAAGATGTACGGTTCTATTACAAAAGATTAAGAAGCAATAAAGAAGACTTAGAGCCAGGAAAAAAATCAAAGGTTGGAGCATTTTGTTTGTTTACTATTATAGGCAATTTAAAAAAAAGATATTTTTGCTCTCACTAGGAATTTATTTTTTCTATTTTAGTTATCAGAGCTGCTTACTTGATTTAATTTGTTCTTGTACATTTTGCAGATAGCAAATATTTATTTTGATCCTGGTTTACAGTGTGGGAATCACTGTTACGTTGGATTGCCTTTCTTATCTAAATGTAAGTAATTTTCATTTTTACAACTAAAATCTCAAATTTTTCTCCCTTAATATTGAAGTATTACATGAAAGTGTGTATTTTTGGTTTCTAGCGGAACCTAAAGTTCAGCACAGCTTAACAATGCAAGAAGATGCGTGGGATTCGGACTGGGATTTGCATGAGAACTTATTCAGAGTGTGGACAGGAATAAGAGAGCGCTCAGATCATAGGTGAGTGTATTTGCTCTGTGAACCACTTGATTGTGTTTTGTGTGTGCATGTGTGTTACCTATTTACAGTACTTGAATCCTTCTGGACAGGGGCAAGGGATAGTTGCTAGGTCTGCCCTTGTAAAAGTGTTTGGGAGACAAATGACGCTTTTCTCAAGGAGCTGTATTTAGCTTAGGCAAACCAACTAGTTTGAATTTATGGTTGACAACTCTTCTTTGTAAATTGGGAGACTAAAAGAAACTCCAGCCTATGATGTATCCCTAAAATGTCTGGGTATTATTATTTGTGCAAAATAACGCTGTGCTTTTGTTTATCTAGATAAGAGGTCTCAAACTCAAATCACCATGAGAGCCTCATGAGGACTAGTACGTTAGCCCGAGGGCTGCACCACTGAAAAGCTTTTCATACGAGGATATTGCAAATACTGATAGCAATATTGTCATTGTGGGCCACGTGGAATAACTTTAGGGGCCACGAGTCTGAGATCCCTGATCTAGACGGTCTCCTGTTGCTGCTGTAATGAGATGGCTACTTTTTCAGTGGTGAATTAAGTAATTTAGTTTTATGTAAAGCAATGGTTCCCAACCTGGGGTCCATGGACTTCTGGAGGGCTGCGGAGTGGCTCCAGGGGGTCCACGGACAGGCTAGGAGGTGGGGTCGAAGGCCACCGGTGTCTTGGGTTCACATGGAGATTGAGGCTTCCAGGCAGGGAGTTTTTAAAACTCCCATGCCTTGAGCATGCTTAGGGCATGCTCGGGAAGAGTAGCATGGATCAGGGGCTAGGTGCCAGCAGCTTCAGCCAGTTAAGGGAGGAGGTGGGCAATGGGAGAATGGGTCAGTGGGCAGGGAAGACTTGGGGGGGGTAGGGAGGCTCCCCCAGGGTGGCAGGAGCCTAATTCTGCTGGCAGGGGCTGCACTGTGCTCCATGATGGCACCAGCACAAAGCTACAAAAGAAGTACAGCCGGGGGGCTGCAAAGTTTTTTGGAATAAAAAAGAGGTACACAGCATGGAAAAGGTTGGGAACCACTGATGTAAAGTATTTTCTGGTACTACTATTTTGAAAAGTATTGTGTGTGGTGTGTTGATGATAGTTATTAAAAACATTCAAATTCATGTTTGAGTGTTGTGTAGTGCTGCTGCATGCTTTTAAAATACCTGCCACACGATGCATGCGCTTCAGTGGTTGAAAATCACACTTCAAAGCATCTGACAAAGTGGGGTTTTCTCCCATGAAAGCTCATGTAATAAATTGTTAGTCTTGAAGTGCCACAGGACTCCTTGTTCATTTTACTGAACTCAGTGGCAGCTTTTGGGGTAGGTGAAGCAGGCAGCCGCCTAGGGCCCCAAGCAGGAAGGGCCCTGTCTTCAATCTGGTAGACAGAAATGAAAACAGGAAAATATAGAAATTTTTCCCTTTTAGCAGAGTTAGTAGGGCTGGAAGCCTAAGCACTTTTCACTCTTGACTCATCAAGACAAGCTATCATTAGGATCTGTGCTTCATCTGAAATGCAGATTTCACCATTCTCTGCCCATCACCTTCACATTAACATACTAAAAAAAGCAGGAGCAAACAATAGACAGCACAATAGCGGGAACTTTTCCAGTGGCCTGAGCTTTTAATTCCTCAGTGTGGCCATTTATTTTGCCATTTTTTAATTTTGTGAAATACTGCCTTCCTTTTCTTTTCTTTTTTTTTTTTTTTACCTGTTCTTTTGCCTTTGTGTCAATTTTCACTGTGGCTTTTTTTAGCTCAGGTTACTAGGTAGGTCCACATAGGGTGCTACATCTAAATACAGTGCTTCCCTTAAGCAATCATTACACCTATGTATTATGTCTGTGCTGTATGTCTTTCTTTTGATAAGTAATTTTTTACCTTCTTTTGTACTTAACTATTTAATATTTTTGAGGGGACCAGAGTCTTATAAACTAGAGTATTTCATTGAAATTTGATGTTTTTCATTTATAGCTATACACTAGAAACCTCCTTTTTACTTACTTTTATTTATTATAATTATTTGTATTAAATATCTCTAGTGCACATAAACCCAAGCTTATATGAAAAACTTGTAAGATTTGGCTGCCAAAATTTTAAATGTGGTATTTTAGTTATTTTTGAGCCATCATTAATGTTACTACTTCATATTTATTAATTAATGCTCACACTTTTTTTAAAAAAATTAAAATGTTCACTTCAACTTTGTAGTTCAGCATTAGCTGATTTATGTTAAGTGAAACATGATCAACTTACAAGCTTCATGATGGGAAGATCTTTAAAAATACCATACCCAAGAATAATTTACGAGTTCCAGAGGGATAATCATATTAGTTTTGTTTAGCAAAACAGAGTCCTGGGGGGTGATATGGGGCAGTTAAGAGTGCAGGGGGAATGGGGCCACAGGGAAGGTAGCGGAGGAGGCCAATAGTGGGCCCTTTAGGGGGCCCCACAATGGGTCTTCGCCTAGGGCCCCCAGCTGCCTAAGGCCGCCTCTGACTGAACTAGACTAACGTGGCTGCCCCTTTGGTACTTTTCGGTGGTGAATGATAAGTGTCTCACAAGTGCATCAGGTAATCCACATGATGTTTGCAAATTGCGTTTGAAATCCTAATTAATATGATAAATCCATTTTAACTTGAATTTTATTAATTTGGAAGCCCAAAAAGAATCAACATAGGTAATGAAATATTACAATGGAAATATATCAACAGCGTAACAAAAGTGTCACACATCCATTTCCAAAGCACAATACTAACTGTTAAAAGAAGGGTGCTATGTCCCTGCAGAATTTCAGTGAATATCCACTTTTTGTAGTTTACAATAAAGGCTATAATATTTGAGGAAGAGAGAAGGAAATACAGGAAAACATATTCAGATATTTACACATACAGTGAATGTGTAAAGCCATCTAAATTCAGTTAAAGAAACAAATAATACAAAGAAACTTTAAACATAGAATAGGGTACACTCTGCCTTAATACAGGAGAGATGAGACTGGCACTGAAGCCTATAGTGCCATAACCATCCCATCAGAAGGCCTTGTCTGAAATGCTGGAGACCTACCGTAGCCTGGCTTTTTGTCTATACTGCCAGTGCTCCCACCTGTGCACTGAATCTGACACCAGCTAGTAACTTTTTTTGGTGTTGGGATACTCTGTCCCCTACTGGTGAGAATCTCTCTCTCCTGGTCTGACTGCTCTGCACACTTATCCTTTTGGTTCTGTTTCCTTCATGAGTTTGTGCTCTGCACCTTTCAACATGACAGAGGAACTCACAAGAGTGAGTGCACTGAGCAGCCAGACCAGAGAAGGGACCATCACTGGGGCAAAGGGAAAATGAAAGTTGGAATAGAGAAAAGTTTGAGGCCTTAGTGCAGTTAAGATGAATAGCTATTCTCCTTCGAGTGGTTGCTCACATCCACTCAAGTTAGGTGCATGTGCATGCGCACATGCGTGCACAGCTGCCAGAAGATTTTCCCTAGCCTTCCCCTCCCTTCTAGAGTCAGCTACAGAGCCCCCTCAAGGTGGACCTCTGTATCCCACCTTATAAGGGCTAACCACCCCCCCCCCTTTTCCGGTTCCCTCTTCCCACCTATGATGGCTAGCTGGAATGTGAACTCTCCGATGGACATCTTCCCTAGTTTTTCTTCCCCTTCCTTAATAGTTCCTTTAATTTAGTTTAAAAAAAATCTTTTTTCCTATGGTTAGGGTCAGGCTTAGGGAGAAGTTAAGAGATTCGATTTCGCCAGGAACCAGGGCATGCCTTGGTCCCCGGGTTTTAAACCTTGTGTTAATTGCAAGAAGCTGGTCCCTAAAAGCGACTTACATGCCTCTTGCTTGCAGTGCTTGGGGGAGCAACGCCTAGCCCAGAAGTGCAAATTCCGTAAGTCCTTCCAGCCGAGGACTAGAAAGGAGAGGTTGAGAAGGATCAAACTTCCATGATGGAATCTGTGCTGCAACTTTCGCCTATCCGTTCGGACCTGGCTTCATCAGTAGCATCAGCCATGAGTGCCCAACCACTTAAAACTGTGGATAAAAAGTTTGAAAAGACTTCTCTACACCGCGGTGCCAGTCACATTCACTGGTGCCGCAGAAGAAGCACCGCGGGGATAGGGGCAGATCACTGGGACCCAGAGGTGGGCAGAGAGAGACCGGGGACATAAGACTGAAATTGGGGCATGGCGCCTACGATGACAGACTGCCCTGTCCGCCAGCTCCGACCCCAACCGAGGACTCATTGAGTGATGACCCAGATATGGGTCTCCTCATTGCACCGGAGAAGGAGATTGTGATCGCCAGATCTCCCTCCACCTTGGACGCTTACGCAGTGGCAAAGGACCTCGGTGCTGATCTGTGCAGGGAGACCAGCCTCACCAGGGCTGTCTGAACTGAGCCGCTCCAGGGGCAAACAAATTTTTGATTGATTCCCAATCATAAATCAGCTTATAAACCACTGCAATCAAAGCTCTCAGCACCCTCCCAGTCCTGGAGGAGCCCCTCCCCCTCAGAGTCGGAAGCAGACTCTCTAGCCTCTTATAGGAACCACTTATACTCAGTCCTTGGACACTGGGACAAGAACCCTCAATCTTTTCTGGTGCCATGGTCATCTCAGTGGCATAATCCCGAGGGCTGGCTGTTTTGGTTCCCATGGACCTTTCAGCAGCCTCGAGCCACAACCACCACATTCGGTGTCAGCTCACTCTAGGCACAGGTGGTCCGCAAGTGCTGCGTCACGACCTGTCGTGTGTCATAACATGGTACTGACTACAGTGTTACACCGCCCTGAGTTCTCAGCCATGGGGAGCTCCATTACTGATGCTGAGACGGACAATAGTGTAATAGACGATACTGAATCAATGGATCCACGATACCCAGAGGATCAGGAGGCAGAGGGCACAGAGCATTTAAAGTCTGCCTCACACTTCAGGGAGCAGTAGCAGGAAATGCCCCAGCTCACCCCTGTGAGGATAGCAAGACTTAACAAGATCAGCTCAAAAGGGTAGCTTGTAACCTGGGTATTCAGATATCGGAGGTCACCAAGGAATCAGCTGACCCTGTGATCGACATTTTGTCACATTCTGGCCCCTCTAAAGTAGCCTTACAACTCATAAAGACTGTTGATAAAAATGAGGGATATCTGGCGGACACCTTCATCTGTGCCAGCAGTACCTAAGAGGATGGAGAGGAAATAGTTTTTCTCCTAAGAACTATGACTTCCTGTATATACATCCCTCCCCAGGTTCACTTGTAGTGGCCACTGCCAGTGATAGGGAAAGACAAGGAGCCCCAGCTCCATCTCCTAAAACAAGGGAGGCCAAAAGACTTGGCTGGTATGGGAAGAAGACGTACTTCACTGGCAGCTTACTGATTAGAGCGGCAAATCATCAGGCCATCCTTAGGTGGTATACTTTCAACATGCGGAATACCATGCATAAGTTTGCAGACTCCTTGGCCCCAGAATTCAAACAGGAATTCATTGTCTTACTAGAAGAGGGTAAAGCTTTGGCAAGGGCCTCTCTGCAGGAAGCCCTGGATTCAGCTGATACAGCTGCCCAGTCCATGGCCTCAGGGATCGCAATGAGGCACACTGCCTGGCTGCAAGTGTCAACCCTCCCCTATGAGGTGCAACAGTCAATACAATATCTTCAGTTTGACGGCAAGTCTTTGGGTGCACATACAGCAACCAGTCAGAGGCGTCATTTCAAGCCACAGTCAACTTCCCGCCATTTCCAGCCATTGAGAGAAGACATCAGTCATAGAAGAGCTAGGAGTGGAAACTCCTCTTCAGGAGGTAGGAGGAGGTCATACCACCCTGCTAATAGGAATGACAGCTCCTCTAAAGAAGTATCGGGCCCCAAACAAGGATTTTGAAGATGCGCTCGAGAGCAACATACCAGTCAAGAAGCACATATCCCCTCTGTTTTTGGCTCATTTATCCCACTTCTACTGGGCATGGTCCTGTATAACATCTGACTCCTGGGTGCTTCACACAATGGAAAGGGGATACTCTATCCAGTTCCTTTTCAATTCCTCGACACCATCCTCCCCTGTCCCTTTTCAGGGACGCCTCTCATGAGCAAAACCTGATGGCAGAGGTGCAAAAACTTCTGGATTTGGGGGCTGTGGAAGAGGTGCCAACAAATGTGAGGGGCCTCGGGTTTTACTCAAAGAACTTCCTGATACCCAAAGCAAAAGGGACTGGACCTGAGAAACCTGAACAAATTCGTAAAGAAGCTAAAATTCCGCATGATATCTCTGTCATCAATTATTCTATCCCTGGAACCGTTTTCAAAGTATTGTATCACTAATACAGAACGTGTTCAGTCATCCTCTCACCACAATTCGAACCTGCTTAAGCCTTCTAGGACATTTTGCTGCCTGTACACAGGTAGTCCAGAATGCCAGACTACACCTGAGATCACTGCAACTGTGGCTTTCACCGGTTCACTGCCCGTCCAAGGATCCTCTAGATCACATAGTGTGTGTCCCTTCCCACATCTTGATGTCCCTGGAGTGGTGGTTGAATCGGTACATGATCTGTGCAGGTATTCCATTCTCCCAGATCCCATCCTTCAGTCACGTTGATAACAGATGTGTCGGACCTGGGATGGGGTGCACACCATGATTCTTTAAGGACCCAAGGGAACTGTTAGACCACATAAATGTCAGGGAGTTACGGGCAGTGAGGTTAGCCTGTCAAGCCTTCAAGCGTCACCTATGGGGGAAACATCTTTTATTAAAGACAGACAGTACGGCCACAATGTACTACAAAAACAGGCAGAGGGGAGCCTGTTCATTGGCTCTTTGCTGGGAAGCCCTGGATCTTTGGAATTTCTTTATACCCAGGTGTATCTACCTGGAAGCATCGTACTTACCAGGGTCTCAAAATTCTCTCGGAGACTCACTGAGGAGAGCTATCCGCATGCGCGAGTGGTCTCTCCACCAAGATGTAGCCCTTTCCATCTTCCACAGGTGGGAAACTCCCCGTCTGGACCTGTATACCTCCAAGGACACCACCAAGTGTGTTCAGTTCTGCTCCTTCCATGGTCTCAGCTGTCAGACACTTTCCAGATCACCTGGTCCAGGAATGCTGATGTATGCGTTGTCCCCCTTCACTCTGATACACAAGGTCCTGGCCAACATAAAGAGGGACAGGGCATCAGTTGTTCTAATCGCCCTGGACTGGCCACGACAACATTGGTACCCTTCTCTCCTGGACCTCCTTTGTAGAGACTCCCCTTACCTTACCACTTCACCAGGACCTACTCTCTCAGACACCCAAACCTACAATCCCTTCACCTATCCAGATGGAAACTCAGTGGCTAAGTCGAGAAGAACCTCAGTGTTCTAGTCAGGTTAGAGAGGTCTTGTTAGAGAGTAGAAAACCAACGAGATTGACCTACCTGGTGAAATGGAAGTGTTTTTACCACTGATGTAGCCATTCAGCAGCACACCCCAGACAGGTGAACATCACCACAATATTGGACTACCTGCTACAGCTTAATCAAGGAGGCCTGTCAGTGTCTTCATTTAAGGTTCATCGAGCAGCTGTCTCAGCCCTCTATGAACCAATAGAGGGATGCTCTGTGTTCTCCAACCCGATGGTGAGCCAATTCTTAAGGGCTGATGAGGAAGTTCCCTCAAACCAGTGCTGCAATGGGACCTAAGCTTAGTTCTAACAGCTCTAATGAAGCCTCGTTTTGAGCCACTAGTGACCAGCTCCGAGTCGTGCATCTCCTGGAAGGTAGCATTCCTGGTAACAATCACCTCTGCTAGGAGGGTGTTGGAGGTGAGGGCACTCACAAGCGAACTTTCTTATGCGGTATTTTTCAAAGAAAAAGCGCAGCTTCGGCCGCACCTATCTTTTCTACCGAAGGCGGTTTCTGCCTTCCACTCAAACACAGCTATCATCCTGCTAGTTTTCTATCCAAAGCCTCATTCCTCAGACAGGGAGCGAGTGTTACATTCCTTCGATGTGAGAAGGGCCCTTGCCTTCTATACTAAGCGAACCAGACCTAAGAAGTCAACCCAATTATTTGTTTCAATAGCTAACAGAATGAAAGGAACAGCTGTCTCGTCGCAGACAATTTCCAAATGGGTAGTGTCGTGCCTCAAGACATCTCACGAGCTAGCAAAGAAACCCCCTCCACCAGCCAAAGCACGCTCGACAAGGGCACAAGCAACTTTAGTAGCATTTGCAGCCCAGGTTCCTATCCTAGACATCTGCAGAGCGGCAACATGGTCATCAGTTTATACTTTCGTGGTGCACTATGCCATCACTCACCACATGAAAGAGGATGGGGCGGTTGGGGTGGCAGTTCTGCAGTCAGTGGCAAAATAATTCTGATGCCACTACGAGTAAGTGCTTGGGAATCACCTAATTGGAGTGGATGTGAGCAGCCACTCAAAGGAGAAAGATGGTTACTAACCTTTCCTGTAACTGTCGTTCTCCGAGATGTGTTGCTAACATCCACTCCAAAACCCACTCACCTACCCCACCGTCAATTGCTGGTAAGAAGGAATGGGTTGGTGAGCCCTTGTAAGGCGGGGTATATAGAGGCACGTCTCGAGGGGGCTCTGTAGCTGATCCTGGAATGGAGGGGAAGGCTAGGGAAAACCTTCCAGCAGCTGTGCAGGCGCACATGTGTGCATGCACCTAACTGGAGTGGATGTGAGCAATGCATCTCGGAGACTGACAGTTACAGAAAGGTTAGTAACCGTCTATGTCCTGTCTCAAATTGGGACCAAGTTGTAGCTGCATCAGGGACAAACATATTGATACTGCAGTTGCTAAGTGTTCAAATATCATGACTGACTTCAGTAAATTGTGGTAAATCATGAAATTTTTAAATAAATAAATTGGAGATGGTTTTCACTAGCTTTTTGTTTTGAATACTGATGGCTCACTTGGATCAGATTGTAAAGATTTTTCTGTGCAGCCATGGCAATTAGAAAAACTTTAAGAAAATCTTACTTTTAATTACAGTCATCTGACTCCAGGATATGGTGCTGGAAAAAAGCATAAAATGTCTTTGAGACTTATGAAAAGTAGTGGGAGCTGGCATCACTGTGTTGTGGTTCACTGTGTCCTGTGTTTGTAGCACAGACAGACCTTAGCACTGTTTGTGAAACCAGTATGGCTGGAGTTAAACCATGTTAGATCAGTGTTTTAAAAACAGCTGTTGTTTTAGAAGTAGCCCATCATGGATTTTAATACTGTTTGATGCTCTTCACTGTGGACAGCCAAATACTCATTTGAAAAAGCTATCAGTAGCGACTAACAAATTATCCTAGCTCTTTCCTTGTATTATTGTAGTCAGAGCCTTAGTCATGGTCTCACTACAGTAGAACACATTCTTAATAGAAGAATATTCTGATAACTGAAGGAAGGATAGGAATAAAACAAGAAGACAGTATTCTGCAAAGCTGTGAGAGCACAACCAGCATGGGTTGTGTTTTCCCTTTGTGCTTTCCTTTTTTGTGTATCTAAAAAAGCATTAAGTACAGGTAAAGTTCATATTTTTACCTCCGTAAAACATATACTGTGGAGTGGTACATTCCAGAATAATACATTTTCCAGAATGCATAGAAAGTTAACAAAGTGTTGCTGTTTCCTGATGAGGCTATTGACATTCTGCAATTATAGAGTGGATTTTAAAACGTTTCTAGGTTGAATGCCATGTTTGAAGTGGACACAGATCTCCAGAAGGATGTAATATTAAAAATCACAGCTGAACTGTCCTGGCCATCCATTCTCAGCTCACAACGCCTTTTAAGTTTCCCACTTACCAATACCAACAGCTCATCAGTAAGTTTGTGTGTTTTCATGGAATTATTTTATGGTGACACAGCTTTGTTTGAAATAGAGGTTAATATTTGGACATATTTAACTGTATTCACTATTAATATGAATGTACATTTTTTGTCAAATTACTACTTTAATATTAGGAGGAAGAAATTATTCTAGAAAACCCAGCAGATGTTCCTGTCTATGTTCAGTTCCTTCCTTTAGCTCTGTATTCCAACCCATCGGCTTTTGCAGACAAATTGATAGAGCGGTAAGTACAGTTTGGAATATTTAAACTCCTCATGCTTTGATGCCAAATGTGTTTCAAAGGAGGATGTGGAGTAGAAGTGTATCATTGCAGTATGTGTCAGTCAGCTGTGTTGTAAAGAGAATTCAGAACTTTAGTATATATGGGAATTGAAAAGGTAAAGAAACCTTAGTATGCTTTATTGCCAGCCCTCAGTTTATAGCAAAGTTGGTGAGCTAAACAAATGCTTCAGATTGTCCTCTTTGCAATACAGGATGGGGAAAGAACAAATCAAGCAAAATAGAAAAAATGAGTGGCCATTTTAACTATTATTCCTCAGTGTCTTAGTATAAATCTTTTACTTCTGGGTAGCATTGAAATCTATAAATTATTTGAAAGCTTTTTTTTATGAAGGCCTTGTCGTCAGTTATGTGAACTTCATAAATACTTGTACATCCTATGTTTTAAATTTTAGGTTTAACTTGAGTAAGCCAACAAATTTTAATTTGAGGACCCTGGAGTTCCAGGTTTCCAGAAATTCTGTAAGTGTTTCAGCACACTATCTTTTATCCAAATATGTTTTTAAATAGCCACACAAATATTGTATAATAAAAACACACCCAAACACACATGACATGGTTTGTTGGACATTAATTGTAGAATAGACTCCCTGCAAGTCTCGTGTATAACTGAAATTTAACTCTTCCCTGTATGTCTACTCTATTTTATAGAATTATAGAATTTAAAGGTGGAAAATACCTTTTGGCTTATTTTATTCATCCCTTTACTGATACACGAGTATTCCATACAGGATAGCCTTGGATGCTAGTTTTAAATACTCATATAGAGGTCCATCTCTCACTTCACTCTTTATTGTAGAATATCTTGCATTGAGAATTTTTCTGGCAGTCTAAATTGTACTCGTGATCTCCCTAAGAAGTTGTTTCCTGTAAAGAATATACATTTATTCTTTTCCCTTGAATTAGTTTAGCTAAGATATACCTAGTTTATTGTAATATCTTCTTGTAAATCAGCTTTCTTGCTGTAAGATCAGCAAAAGGTAACTTTAGGAATTTTTCCTTTTTAGATTTGTTTTCTTACATTGGTTATTCTTAGTCTATTTACTCCAAAGTCTTTTTCTGAAGAGCTAGTGATTTTCTGTGGAGCATTTTGAAGGTGTGAAACACTATAATTGCAGAATAGTAGTATTAGTGTTAAAGATGCACATGAAACAAATCCCTCAACACCCCTATCTTCCAAGGGCTTTAGGAATCCAGGTGTGTGTTTTGTGGCGCAGATGGCTGTTTTTGTGGTGAATAATCTAGTTGTATCACTTTTGGAGTTAGTAGTAAGTATAAGACTTTTTTGTGCTGTAGAATTTGTTTTTCGGTTAAATCTATGGAGGCTTAAACACTAAAAATACCTAGTGTTGCATTTTGCCTGCTAGCAGAACAGCTGCTGCAACTTGTTTGGGATTGCGGAGGTTGATTGGGATGAGGGGGGATTGTTCCCTGGTCAGACATTGACTTCAGTTTGTGTTTCACCAGTTACATGATGGGAACTTATTGTTCATGAGGGACACTGTCATAAGTTAATGTTTTGTGTGATTTTTTTTTTTTAAATAATACACACAAACTTTTTTTTGGTATTCTGTTAGAGAATTAGAATGCTTTAATTAGACTAAGCAGATACTTAAAGAATTTCAACAGGAAGCATGTTTATGATGTGAAACAATTTTTTAGAAAATATAGTTTGAAATTAATTGGTGAGATTTGTATAAAACTCCCTGTTTTTGAAAGTGGCTTGTATTTTTCATTTTCTTCAGGTTCAGCCATTGCAGAGCACTACAGGGTTTGCAGCGGGTTTATCTCGACATTCAGTTTTAAACATAGTTTTAAAGCCTGGAGAGCAAAAATCTGTCAGAGTGAAATTCACTCCAACTTTTAATAAGACTGTTTCATCATTAATTATCATCAGGTATGGTAGCTCTCTGTGAATTGGGTTTGAGTTAATGGGGTTTTTATTTATGTGCAAGTTACACATTTGACCACTTTTGATCAATGAATTGTCTCAAATTGTTTCAAGCTTATTTGTAGAATCTCCAGGGTATGGAATAATGGATTTAGTTTGTACACATTACGCTACAATTCAGTGGTCAAAGGTGTTCCATTTATACCTTCCAATATTCATATATTGCCCATGTGTTTTCTATGTTGATGACTACATTCTTTTCAAGCACATCTATATTTTGATATTGAAAGATGGGACACATCAATCAAAACTTTTTTTGTCAAAATATTCTTGCTGTGAGCAGTCGTGAATTTAAATGCAAGGGTTCAGTGTTTGAAAGAAACATGCACTAGCTTTGTAGTTTTGACTATTTCGATAAAATTTTATTACAGCTAAATCACAAGTTTCTTCACTGAAGTTGATTTGTACACTTTGTTGGGTTACAATGATTCCTCTCCTGCAAGCACTTGTACATTGGCATTGTAAGTGAGATGACTCATACGGGAGGGTGTTCCAGGGATAAAATGTAAGATTGTAATTTGTGGGCATATCTCTGGGAGCAGTACAGTGCATAATTATTTTGCTAAGAGTTTCTTCCTTCCATTGTTCTCTGTATACAGAAATAATTTGACTGTAATAGATGCTATAATGGTACAAGGCCAAGGAACAACTGAAAGCCTGAGGGTTGCAAGCAAGCCTCCTGGTCCAGGAAGTTCTTTACGTTTTAAGATCACTGAAGCATTATTAAGAGACTGTTCAGAAAGTGAGTATTTTGTGAAGAGCTATGACACTGAACAGAAAATCTCATGACATCTGATGTACACAATTACACATGGCTACTGTAACAAGAAAATTTCACTTTCTTGTTTCATAATGCCTTTGTTAAATCTCTAAAAAGATACGATGTGTGAACTCATGATTGTGTACCATGAGCAAATATTTCATTATACAAGCAATATTATCTGGGCAAAAATTTTGATTTCCATTGTGTCTTGGGCATTTTATCATTGTAAAAAGATTAATTAGGAAATGTAAACATATAGATGAAGGTCTGTCCAATAGTACCTTAGTTTAAAGTGATGCATACTAGAGGCTGTATAATCTCAATTTTTAAAAGCAGAAGAGCAAAGAGAGTAGCAGAAAGCCCACTAGAATGGCCCTGGATCCCTTGATGGGAGAACAATCGAAACAAGGCAGCAACAGGTCTCATTGAATGCTTCAGAAGCCCTTAATATGAACATTTTTTGGGGCGGCAGGGAAGCAATAATGTAATTGCCCATGGCAGTGTTTCCCAAATGAGAATTAATTCCATAGCAAATCTTAACGGATGGAGGGATACATTATGAGTTACATTATGTCATGCTCCACATGCCAAACCCTACTTGTGAGAGGACTGTGATTGCCTTCAATGTCCATGCCTCCAGAAGAACTGGGGCTCAGGAATTTAGTCAAGAAGTTCTGGCCCTAAGCCTTTCCCAGAGCTCGATGATATTTCTTAATGGACATCCAGACGTACCTGGTTGAATAAACACTGCTTCATTGACTGACGTGCAGAAGACTCAGTTCCTGCCTCTCTACGTGTACTGCACTTTGGTTTTCCGCTAACAGTGTAATCTTTTAAAAGGCCACATTCTTCTTAAAGATGCTAACTTCAAGATACCGGATATCATCTGAGTTTTGTTTTCAGGATAGTAATTAAGTTAGTGTTAGAGCACAGATGATGTCGCATGCTGTATCTGAAAGTAACATTTACAAGGTTCAGTTAAATGTTCCTAGAACAAGAACTGAGTACACAAACAAAGTAGACACAGTGATGTATAATAGCTTACACTACCACAAAAATGTGGGTGGAGGTGTGTTTCTAAGCAATATGAGTTTCAAAAGGTTAGCTTTCTCCTGGGTTTTTGTGAGGGAATAGAATGCTATGGACTGGGACAACAACCATTCTACATGACAGCTATCAGATGCTCTTAAAACAGGTCTCTGCAAGCTTCTTGTCTAAAGGTTAGCTTTCCACCATTTCCCTAACACCTGTATTTCCTGGTGTCACCGCTGGGCTTAAAGTGAGGATGGTACTAACAAAAGTATGCAAGCATTTATTTTTTTAGATTGTGAATTTACTGCATTATACCACCTTATCACAATGCTAATTTCTTTGTTTTGTATTTTTCTAGAAATGAAATTAAAAGAACCAAATTTCACTCTGAAAAGAACATTCAAAATGGAGAACACAGGGCAGCTGCAGATCAATGTGAAGTCCATGGAAATCAGTGGATATACATGTGAAGGATATGGATTTAAAGTTGTTAACTGTCAAGAGTTTGCACTAAGTGCCAATGCCTCTAAAGACATTGTCATATTGTAAGTACATTGAAGTTGAAGAATGAGGCCATATGAGAATATTTTTTTGTTAGGAAACCTACGTACAAAGGTGTACCTGGTCAGAAATCAGTGTTGGTTAAATCAGGTGTTTTTCATTTAAACTAGGAGTTTTCAATTTACTTCTGTGCTGATAAAGATTGTGAAACTTCCTTTCCTCTCTAAAAGCAGAATGCACTCTTCACAAGAACTTATAAAAGAGATTTCACAGCTAAGTGTGAAATTGAAATTTACTGAATGGTGGTGAAACAATTTGTTTCTAAACTTGGAATTGTCTGTTTGTGCATCTATTAGACAACTTCGTTCAGGGTATCCTAGAAAACGTATCTAGATTAACATGTCCTTTTTATTTATTGCTGTGTATTGAAAAGTCTCCATCTCTGCATTATGAGCCCTCCTATCATAATGTACACGATTTAACCTTAGAGGCTTATGTGTATGCTGCACTGACTGAAACTAGAGAGGTGCTTTAATCGGGAGCTGGCTGCAGGACTCTTTGCTCCCCCCCCCCCCCCAAAAAAAAAAAAAAAAAAAGAAATTACAAGCAGGGCCTGAAGGTATTTAGCTTTTCTGTTGTATACTAATTGATTAGCCTTTATTAAAAACTCATGGAATATAGCTCTGTATACACTAGCAAATTAGTTTGAATTAAGGAGCCTTAGTTTGAACTAACTTGAACCCTGACTGCACTAGGCTTTGCCTAGTTCGAACAGTTGGTTCAAACCAACTGCTTAGTTAGAACTATCCCAGTGTAGACATGCTAGTTCAAACTAGTAGTTAGTTCAAACTAACTTCTTGGTTCAAATTACCTGTGCTTTTTTTAGTTCAAACTAAAAAAGCACAGCTAGTTTGAACTAAGAAGTTATTCGAACTAAGAAAACACAGGTAGTGCGAACTAACTTCAAACTATTTAGTTTGGACTAAGTAAGTGTGAACTAAGGTTTTAGGTGTAGGCATAGCCTATAAGACTAAAGGACCACTCTTATCTAGTCTGGCCTTCTGCATAACACAGGTCATAGAATTTTGCACAGTAATACCTGCATCAAGCTCACTTGTAGTGGGACTAGTGCACAGCTTTCTAGAAAAGCAGACAATCTTGATTTGAAGATGAAGTGATGAACTTTCCACTTCCCTTGATGATCTGTTTTTAATTGTTTAATGACTGCCACTGCTAACTTTTTTTATTTTTGCATAATTTTAGGGTTTTTTTCCTTTTTAAAAAAAAAAAAAAGTCCAAACTTCATTCCAACCTTTGCATCTTGTTCGCTTAAACTGCTAGATAAATCCACCCTCTGGTATTCATTTAACTCTAGTCTGCCCTCTTTTGCGGAATATATTCTTTCTGCGTATGTACTTTAAAGATTGATCGATTTCACTTTCTCAAGTTATTTGAAAGATATCCTTAGGTGCTATGACTAGTGTATATGAGAGACTAATAATCATTTTACTGATTCAGTCAGTTTCAGCAAACCTCCCCAAATGACAGTCATTGCAGTTACTTTTTTTACAATTAAAAAAAGAATAATGCAAGTTACATAGAACCAAAAACTGTTTTACTGAACTTAATCTTAAAATATGGACTTTTATAACAATCGGCATTTACTTTTTCAGGTTTACACCAGATTTCACTGCTTCCAGAGTCATTCGTGAACTGAAGTTCATTACAGCAGGTGGCTCTGAATTTATATTTGTATTGAATGCATCCCTTCCATATCATATGTTAGCAACATGTGCAGAAGCCCTGCCCAGACCCAGTTGGGAGCTGGCTCTGTACATAATCATCTCAGGAATAATGAGGTATGAGTTGTTATACTTGGATGGTATACATGGAGGTGTCAGTTTGAATCCAAAATATAGGGGGCAGACGCTTAATATAATTTAGTTTTAGAATATGTTTGTATAAAATGCAGTTTATTATGTTAAGATACAGAAAGGTGAGAACAAACAGGTGTGAACTACTGTGGATTTTGTGCTAGCACAATGGTGTTGGAAATTCTAACTTTCTGTGTAAAAAAAAAAAAAAAAAAATGCAAATACCATATATATTTACTCTGAACATCTTTGCTAAATCCACTGGCAAGCTTCTATTTAAATCAGGATATTGTGGTACATACAACCATAAGTGCGTAACACCTGGCCATAAGCTCTGAATTAGCTTCCTGTTTGCTTTGTGGTGCAGTTCAGAAGTTTATAATATTCTAGTGTCACCGATCTTGTACTTAATTATTGAAGAGCCTGCCTCTCATCCTGTACCCTACTGCAGCAGATCCAGTTTTCTGAGAGAGGCAGTACCCAAATTTGGGCATTGAATGAGCAGTGGAATGCAATCCCCTTAGCAGTTTTCCAGGGTTGAAGTATATTGATCACCAATCCATATTTTATTTCACTAAGGGCTTGTCTACACAAGGAAGTTATTGCAAAATAAGCAAGGCTGTGAATTTCTAGCACAATAGTTATTCTACGTTAATTCCCCATGAGAAATTCTTCTTATTGGATTAAGTTACACTGCACAAAACATTCTTAGAGTAGAGTAAGATTGTCTACCTGGAAAACTAATCAAGACTATTTCCTCATGTAAAAAAGCCATAACTTATTTTTTCCATAGGTTTTTGTTTGGGTGTCAAATGTATACGCTGTCTTTTAACTTTAATTGTAACCCCTCTCTCCATATAGATATGTATATATCAGGGAATTAAATAGGTGTATGGATCATCCTGAGGTTTCCTCTTGTCAACAACATATGAAGTTGCTTTTTGGGCATTTTTCACCTTTTAGATTTGATACGTAGGCAGAAGGTGCATCTTCTTGTAGCATTCACCCTAAAATGACAACAACAGAATTCATGCTTTTCTTGATATCTGTTCCCTATAGTGTACTCTTTCTCTTGGTAATTGGAACAGCCTATTTAGACGCCCAAGGAATTTGGGAGCCATTCAGGAGGCGCCTGTCCTTTGAGGCATCAAACCCTCCCTTTGATATGGGAAGGCCATTTGATCTCAGGAGAATAGTTGGAATTTCATCTGATGGAAAGTAAGTACATGCCTATATGGTTAAGGCTACTTAGAAAGTAACATTTCTCCCTATTACAGTTGACTAATCAAGGTCTCCATTCTAACAAAATGGATTGGTAATGCAGCAGTAACTTAAGAGAACATCAAAATAGTGTGTGGATGGATGGAGGCATTATTACTTTCTTGACAAAGTCAACATTGTAAATTCCCTAGTACCTGTTAGAAAAACAAAAAGGATATAATGCATCTGACTGGTGCAAAAGATTTTCTCATTAGGGCTCTCTGCCTGGGGCAGGGGTTGACAGCCCCTGGCATGTGGCACTGGGCTGCTCTACCCACTGCTGGTCCCCACCATCAGCAGGGCCTGGACCCCCAAGAATCATATGTGCCTTGACTACTGGGCTTTGCTGTCCCTCCTTATGAGCAGGGAGGCGGGGCCAGCAAGGGAAAGTGCTGCCATGTGCATGGCTCCTGTCCTGGCCAGTAGGGGACAGAAGCTGTGTGCAGGGGAAGGGCCAGCGCGTAAGGGCCAGCGTCAGGATTTATGAATTGATTTAATGATTTCTCTTATACAGAAGAATAAATATTTATTTTCCATTTAAACACACTTGCTTTTCTTCCAGCTTGAATGCACTTGGCTCCGACTCTAATCATAGTTCCTCCAGAGGAATCTATGGAACAGGTGGTTCCTCATCACGATCTGGTGCAGGAAGTCATAAGCAATGCAATCCAACAGCACACAACAGTAATAGAAATTCATCTGATGTTGAAAATGTCAAATCTAAAAACAATTCAAACATTGCTAGCAGGACTTCTATACAGGCAGCTTCCATGCAATCAACTAATAGAGCTGGTCCCCTTATCCTGGATTCAGGTGCTGCAGCTCAGGCTCACACAGCCAGCAGAAGATCCAGGGGGGCAAAACAGAGCCAGCAAACAAACCAGCAACACCCTCAAGTTCTATTAGAGCAGCACTCACAACAGCCAGCACCTACAGTGCCTCAGCAACAAGAGCAACAGACTGAAAATTCTTTGTCACAGCCACCACTTCTTAACCCTTCACATCCAGAATGCAGCAGCAACACAAGGCACAGCTCAGAGGATTCAGATCTTGCTGGTCTAATAGAAACAATGGACAAAGAGTTTGACCACCCAGAATCCCCTTCCCCAGATGTGTTTACAGAGCAGCCCCCATCTCCAGTATCAAAAAACAAAGGTAATACAATTCTGCTTTACGTACTGTTTAGGGGTGTTATGTTATAAGATGGAGGGAGTGAAATTTGAACTAACAAATGTAAAGGTTTTAGTCTGATAATCCTGTAAACTGCTAACATCTCAACTGTACCAGAGCTACATTCGTGGCCCTGAGTAGGGTTCATACACTTTTTCTTTTCCTTTTGTTACTGGCATTGCCCATCCAACACTGGATGTGCTTTCTTTAGCAAGTTTTATATGAAATGGGGGTAGCTGTGTTAGTCTGTGTACAGCAAAAACAAGAGTCCTGTGGCACCTTAAAGACTAACGGATTTCTTCGAGCATAACCTTTTGTGGGCTCCATAGGGTGCATCTGAAGAAATTTTAGGTTTTTCTTAAGTGAATGTATGTATTTAGATATCTTTTTGAAAGGCTTCAGTCTTTTGAGCCTACAGTTGGTTTGGGGGGTTGTTGCCCTGGCTCCTTATGAAAACAGAGCTGGAACATACTGCATCAATACAGTATTGTCAGAAGGGAATCTTTCATGTCTGGCACTTGTAGTTGTGACAGAAAATCCTTAATGTTAGGAGGTCAGCAAGTTGATAAATAGCACCTGTTTGATTTTTTGTTAAATGTCTGTGGAAAGCTAGCATGTCCATAAAGTTGTTTAAATGTGCATCTTTCGATTTCTCTAATGATTTTGAAGTGTGTATATTTTGTTTTGCTTTTATAGAGAAATTTTAAAATTTTGAGATTATTAATTGAAATCATCCTCATGCTGCAATCATTTTGTTAGTGTTCCCTTTAATTACACTGAGTGTCCAAAACCCTTTTCTAATTAGACAGTTGAGTCTAACACAGTGGTTGAGTCTAAAACAGTGGTTCCAAATTTAAATCTAATATTCTTTTTAGTGGTGTGGGGGTTTTGTTTTTGTTTGAGCGGGGTGGTGATTTGTTGGGGGGCAGTTTTTTGTTGTTTTTGATAACATTTACGCAACCTTGTTTTCATGGAATATTGCTGATGCTTTTGTACGCACTTCACAAGAGTTAATAGAGACGAACATAGGTGGGGAGAAGAAAACAGTGGACAGGGTTGGAAACTTCAAAATTACTATGTCATCACAACGATGAAGCAATTTTTAACTTGTACTCGTGATGAATAAACGTATACTATAAGACCACACCATTGTTATATACAGGTGGTATTAAATATCCCTGATGGATGCAGAGTGCTGGCTGTGCTTGTTAGTAAGGTGCTTCTAGGATTCTGATGGGATCAGGGTCTAGCAGAACTATGAAGGCTACCCTTTTTACTTCTTAAGACTTAGAAGCAAAATTGTTGTCTTTTTAACATGTGAATAGCTACTGTTTTCATGTTTGTTTCTGGCAGTAGTAATTACCAACAATTTGTATATTGGAAGATTATTTTAACATATATGGGACTAAAATAGCTGATCTTAAATATTGCAGGTGCAAGTTATATGGTTTTTATCCACCCATTTTCCAAGCAGTATTCATTGTTTAATCACTTGCTAGTTTGTTGTCTAACAGTTTAAGCAGACGTTTAAATGAAGTAAGAACACTTACCATAAATCCAAATGAATCTTTTATAAAACAGATGTTTTTCTTTTTTAACTTTTTCTAATTTAAATACTTTCAGATAAGTCTGTACTTCTAATTAAAATAAATCCCTTTTGTAGCCTTGTTCACTTCTGCTTGGAAGTGAAGATATAAGGATGAATTGAATGTTTTTATTTCTTTTCTTTGCTTGCACACAAGCAGTTTTATTATCTTAACTTTTTATCTTCACAAGCCAACAAAATGTATTCATATGTAAAAAGCCCTTCATCCTTAGAAAAGTTTACACAAAATCAGTATTTACTATAAATTGTAATTTAGTTATAAAATTCAAATTATAAGAGCTTGCTGTGCAATAGATGATAAACTTGTCCCTTTCCAATCTCCTCTAGTACGTTTTAAAAAAAATTTTTGAGGTATTTGCTTTATCCATTAAGATTGTGATTTTACAAAATTAGGACCCAATTAATTCTTCAAGCAGTTGTGCATCCGTGTAACTGTGTGTGTACTCGAATGTTTAGCAGAATCAATCCCTTATGAAATAAAACTTGTACCATGGCATCCAGCTAAGGAGTCTCACTTCTGTAATGTTTTGTGGCAGCTTTTTCTCAGTTAATTAACTAGCTCTATAGTGATGGTACATTCTAGAAGTCTGAAGTTTGTTTATGAACTATCAGTATCTTGTCTAATTCTTTTATCATGTAGCACATGCAGTTTGCCTAAAAACAATGCAGGAATTTTTGTGAGAAGTAAAACTTCAAGTGGTATACACGAGAGCGATTTTGTTACTTAAAATTGTATATCTTCCTTTATGTGAAAAATTATTAGTGTTAGAATAGACATTCGTTTGAAAAGATGAGATTTCTATTTGTTAGCACTCTCAAAAAAGTGTTTTCTTTGGGAAATCCTGATTTTGTTTTCACACCTCACTGGCGCTATTAGTGTGAAGTATGTTGTTGAATAACTTTTTGAATGTTCGATTTATTTTTTCCAAATTTTTATGCAGGGTTGGTTGATCAATACATTTGTGTCTAGAATGTGGCTTGGCTAAAAAGACCGAAAAAATCAAAATCTTTTATTGGACCAACTTCTAATGGCGAGGGAGATAAGTTTTCAAGCCACAAAGAGCTCTTCTTCTTTGTGTGGGAAAGGAGCTCCCAATGTTGCAGCAAATGGAAGATGGAACATATTTTTTAGCATAAATATGGATGTGGTAAGGGAGCATTCAAGGTAGAGTGGCCCATTAACACCTGTTGACCTTTAAGACCAAACGAGGGGATTAGTAGATCACAGGTTGTCATAACAAGTTGGTTCAATAAAAGGTATTAAATCACCTGACTGATCTAATATATTGAGGACACGGCTACTCTGACAGCAGTACTCCTGGCAGTGTACCATGGATTGTGTGAATTTGATTAAATGTTGGTAAAAATGTGCGCTCTGGAAGTAGCTAGTGGTCAATTTGTTAAGACCATCCAAGCAGGTAGCATAGCACCAAGTCAACAGGAAGCCATTTCCCACGGAAGGTAGGTGTTAGGAAGTCAGAGAGATGCTATATATAGCTTGTGTACCTCCTTTCAACTGCCGCTGAAATCCATGTCAAGTGTAGATCAGGGCTCAGTCCAACACAGTTAGACTGCTTATTTACTTTCCCAACTTAATAACTTACTGTAAAAAAGAAACTGAATTTGTAAATGTTTTTTTGGTGACTAGACAGTCACAGTTTCAGATTTTTATGCCCTAACGCAATGGAGCAAACAGTACAAGGGTTATTTTTGTTAAATAATTGTTTACATTAAACTTTTTTCATTTAATGAGAATATTTCAGTCTTAGATTTATGAAGTATTTAAATAATTATTTTAACGTTTGATAAATGTGCATGTCTTTACAAAACCTGAAAACTGGGTAAAATTTGACCCAGCTCTTAAACTTATACATTTAACAAGGTCTTGAGTATGTCAGCTAATGAAATCTCTGCTGACTTGTTAAACATAAAGAAGCAGTTGACTTGAAAGCTGGGTTAAAAAACAAAAATAGTTCAAGGTAGTTTTCATGTAGTGTCTCTTGTCTTTAGTTTCTTACCAGCTTTTTTGTTTTTACATGTCATGACATTTTCCTGAACAGAAGACGTTGACAATTTGGGCTGACTCTTAAAGATGTTAGTACCTAATATACAGTTAGCTACTTTATTAAATTTCCAGAACCACTCATATGCATCTTTAGGCATCAAAGTGCTTTTAAAAAGCTATTCTTTTCTAGTTTGTGTCTTTGACAAAACTTTGTGTAAAGCTAAAATAACTAAAAAATGAGATCCCCCCCCCCCCCATCTTAATAAGCAATAACAAAAGTAGGGTGAAATTTCCTGAGAGGAAGTATCATTTTTAAGTCAGCTGTTTCCTTCCAAACATTGTTGGCTGCTAGTGAATCTCATTTGACACGTAAATGGTTTTTTTCTAATCTTCTCAATTAAGACAAATTGTGAGAGAAATTTTTTTAAATGGCATTGTAGTTGATGGCTGGCAGAAAGTAGTAAGGGAATAACTAGAAGTAATAGTGAGAGAAGCCCACGGAGCCAGATGAATGTTTTAAAAACAAAACAAACCCTCCTCTGCTACTCAAATTGCCCTCTATAGATGCTATCTGTGGTGTTAAAACTCATCTTCTTTCTTGGAGTCCAAAACATACCATAGTATTTTCTCTACCAAAAATTCTGGTAGGATTTTGATAGATATGTAAATCACACCCCCATTGAGTCTCATCTCATCAAGTAAATTTCTATCAGCTCAGACACCTTTAACCTGAAATTCAGAGAAGCCAAAAAGAAATATTTAGATGTAATTAGCACCTGTTTATGTATTGATTTGTTGTAAAGACTGGTGCATGAAGTTGACTGTTAAAGCTAACTTTATAGATAAGTCTCTGGATTGTTTTAATTTGTTTTCCTTGTTTTGTCCTGTAGTAACATTAAAACATTTGGTGTAAAAATGTAGGATTTGGAATTTAGTTTTGTATACTAAAATAATTAGTTCAGAGACAAAAAAAAAAATTGCTGAAGACAGATTATGGTTTAATCTGTGTCCCCAGGAATATGTGTATCCTTTCAACTAATCTTTTTACTGTAGCTCTCAAACAAAAAGCACACACCTGAAGTCTGCAGGAGTAGTTTCTATTTCTCATTTGGGTGTTTTAAAGGTGCCAAAACTTTCAAGGAGTCCTGTGGCACTTAGACTAACAAAATTGTTCATTGCATGAGCTTTCATGAAGGAAAATCACACTTCACCAGATGCTTTGAAGACTAGCTTAACATGGCTGCCCCTTTAAAACTTTCAAGGTGATTCGTAAGTGATTGTTATTAAAATCAATCTTAGATGATGAAATTGTAACACTAAATGTTAAAGAATTGAAACAGAACTCCAGTCACAGGGTAGCAAAAGAGTCACAAAAGAGAACTATGCATGTATAAGTGGCCAGCGTCTGTAGAAGGTGAGTAATGTTAATGGGATCTAGGAGTGTAAATCTGTAAGTGTTAGCATTGGCCAGAGTTCTTTAGGTTTGACACTTGTATAGGTGAAATGAAATGGTATAAAGGCATATCAGCAAATGTCTGAAATTGCACTTCTAACCTTCGTAGTACACACAGAAAAGTGAAAAGGTAGTCTGATTCTCCTTGAACAAAGAGCTGCAGGTGAATTGGGAGGGTTTAGTGATGCATTATTTTTCATTGCACAAGGTGGTACAGAACACTCCCAGTCATGGACCACTGCTGCTAATAATCTGGAGCTGCCCTTATCTCCCTAGGGAAAACAAAACCATTTCAGCGCAAATCTAAACCACAGAAGAAGAGGGAGGAAAAGGAAAGAAGAGGAAAGGGAAAGCAACAAGAGGATGAACTGAAAGATTCTTTGGCAGATGATGATAGTTCTTCCACCACCACAGAAACCTCCAATCCAGACATGGAACCACTTATGAAGGAGGTACAGAAGTGTTAAAGGGAGGCAAGGGTACTCTTCTCATACACATAGTGGTGCACCTAGGTAGAAAACATGTCAGTGCTTTTGAGACACATTCATTTATAGTGGGAGCTACTTTTTGTACTGTTTGCTGATACCAAGAATTGTAATAAAAATCTCTCAGAAAAATTAATGGATTCTTACTACCAATATATAGAAAATAGAGTTAGAACATGCTTTTGTTATTAACTTGTTTCATTTGCAGGAACCAAATGATGCTAGGTAATCAACTAGAGCGTCCCAACCACTTGTATGTTGGCCAAAAGGGCATGACAATGATTTTGTTTTAAACCATACATTGTGAAACCAAAATGAAGGAAAGTTATTTAGGGAGTTTAGAAAGCTTGAGTCAGATTCTGGACATGTTTTTAATGTGGTGAATTTGCAACTAGCATCCTGCTGTTCTTCTCCAAGTGATGTCCATGTAGGTGTTCCACTTCACGTGCTTGTGGATCCCTGCACTCATAATTGGAGACCTTGTGGTAGTAGTGCCTGGGTGAATGGCATATGCACAGTCCTTATCTCATTCTACTTTAAATGGTTATCTGGTGCTGTACAGCCAACCCTCCCTCAGTTCCTTCTCTATCACCTTTGGCTTGAGTTGGAGCACTCAGTGCCTAATCTAATTAACATAGATTTCATTAGCTATTTATAGTTAGTTCTTTCTATTCCTGTTTTCCCCACAACATTAGAAGTTAGGTTTCTTTTGGAACCATTACAGTAGAGCCCTAGTCCTCAGTCACCTGAGGGGCACATATGGTTCCCCAGGTTTTAACTATACTCATTTCAGATGGGCATTTGCAGTGTGGCCACTGCCTAGATGAGACGTGCATATTGCAGAAGTGTTTACAATCTAAACGCCTGGGAATGAAAAGCAAGAGACCCGCAACTTAAACTGCTCCTAACTGAGAAATCTCTCAGATGGGCTCTGAGCCAAAAACAAGAACCGCACCTGGCAGAACATCCATTCACAGCCTCTTGACAATGGTCCACCTTCTGCAGCTCAGACTAAGGAATAACACCCCAAGAAAACTTTGATAAAGCGGGTTACAACTTCACTGATATAGGACTCTGCTGAGAAATGGCATTCCCCAAACTGGTAAATTGTAGCGGTACCTACTGCATTGGCTTTCTCCACAGCTGAAGTTGTAGGATCATCTGGTACCATGTATACCTTGAGAGGAAAAGATCCTAAGTGACTTAGCTGTGGTACCAGCACTAAGGGGAAACAAAAATCCCATGCCTTGGCACCTGTGAACTGACTGGCTCTGAACCACTGCAGACAGTGCCCCCACCTTCTTCCATAGTACATATGCCCACAGTGATTTTGCAGTTTTTGGTTCCAGCCTCCAGTCGTTCCATGGCACCAAAGTTAATAGTGCCTCAGGCATTCCTGTGCCATTAAGATTTAATGGTCACCATGACACACATCTCCCATCCTCAGTATGAAGGTTGTCCTGATATAGATGGTACTGAATACCATCTCTCCATCTCATTCAGAGCCCCCATTTTTTGAGTGACAACAAGGGTGCACCTGAGGAGGCAACACTTCTCTCACCAGTCTTCTCCTATATACATCTACCAGACCTGACATGCTATCACACAAGGCTTATCCTACTGGACCCAAAAAGGGATATTGATATGGGCAGCCACAGATGCCACCAATGCCCTTTCCATTACAATGGGCTCATTTGACCCCATGGGCGACATACCCACTACAACACCACAAACTTCCTAGCCTACCCAGAGCGAGCACAGAACTTCTGCCCTTGCATTCAGTACCAGGGCCATCTGAACCCACAGAGGATGTGGCCAAAGAGGAGCAACAGATTTCTGACCAGTGTATGGCCGCAACAATGCATTTCTCCTCACCTTCCCATTAATGATGCTATTTTGCCACCCCTTCCAATTTCAGCACTTGTATCAGAAAGTTGCTAACTCACTGAACATATCCCTAGAGGAAGTTCAGGAAACACAAATAAATGACTGAATAGTTTACAGATGTCCTTTTCCTCCAAGATTGTCTTACTCATGGATAGCACAGTAATGTAACCTTTTAAATCAGTTTGGCAGACCACAGTAACAATTCCACTGCGGTGCAAAAGGTCTTTCACCATTACACAATACTTTTTGTCAGGAATGGAATTTCTAATCTTGCATCCTGCATCAAATTCTCAGTTGGTGGATATAGTCCATGAATGGGGCAGACAGCACCACCCCAGCGACACACTGGGTGACAGACTAGAAAAAAGCTAGACCTCTTCAGCCATAAATCCTATTCCTTCATGATTTTACACCTCATAATCATCAATTAAGGCATCACTGGTGAAATATGACCATAAGAATTATACCAAACTCTGAGTTTATGGAATTTATTATGGATGAGAAAAAGAAGAGTTTAAATCCCTTATTTCAGAAGGGCACCTTATATCCAGAGCAGCATTACAGGATGGTTTGAAATCAGCAGGCTCTGCTGCAAGATCCATAGTCACTGTAGTAGTAGTCATGAAGAGCGCATCCTTGGTCCATCTCTCTCTGGATTCCCCAGGGAGGTGCAGTCAGTGGTGGAAGATCTTCCATTCAAAGGTCCAAAGTTCTTTGCCACCAAAACAGATGAGTCCCTTCATACTCTGAAGGATCAGGGGCATCTATACACCTAGAGTCAAGAAAAGACAGGTAAAATATTACACACTACAAAGATTCCTATCCACTGCCTTTGTACAGCATAGACAATATGGACATCAAGACTGTAAACAGAGGGCTGTGAAAATATGACAGCTTCCTACTCAAGCTACCATGTCTCAACAGTTGATGTCAAGACAGCAAATTTTGAAACACTAAACAAGGGCCCAAGAACTCTACATCTTCTTATGCTGGAACCATCTGTTATGCCCCAAACATTTGGAGACTGTTTAAAAGGTAAACCAGGCAATCTGATGGGGGGGAAAAAAAGGCAAACAGATGTATAGTAGAGATATTAGAGAATGGATACCCCAGCCTACTACCCACACTCCCTTCCCAACCCTGTTTAGGGACCCCTCATGAACGCCTACCATGCCAAGAGGTAAATCATTTCATATACCTGGTAACAGTAGAGCCAGTACCAACAAAATACAGAGACAAGGCCTTTTACTTGCATTACTTTCTCATGCAGAAAAAAACAGAAGGGTGGAGATCCATTCTCAATCAACACCAACTCAACAATTACACAGTCATAGAAACTGGAAGGAACCATGAGAGGTCATCGAATCCAGTCTCTGGCACTCATGGCAAGATCAAGTACAATCATAACCCATACCTGACAAGTGCTTATCTAACCTGCTCTGAAAAACTTCCGGTGATGGAGGTTCCACAGTCTGCCTGGGCAGCTTATTCCAGTGGTTAATCACCTTGACAGTTAGGAATTTTTTCTGAATGTCCAATCTAAACCTTCCTTGCCATGATTTAAGCCTATGGCTTCTTGTCCTATCAGCAGTTAAGGAGAACAATTCCCCCCTCCCCAGTAACAAACTTTTAAGTACTTGAAAACTGTTACCATGTCCCCCCTCTGTCGCCTCTTTTCCAAACTAAGCAAACTCCATTCTTTCAGTCTTTCCTTATAAGTCAAGTGTTCCAGACCTTTAATCATTTGTTGCTCTTCTCTGGACTTCTAATAGTCCACATCTTTCCTCAAATAAGGCACCCAGAACTGAACACTGTACTCCAGTTGAGGTCTAATCAGAACCGAATAGAGCAGAAGAATTATTTCTCGTGTCTTACTTACAATATTTCTGTTAATGCATCCCAGAATGGTATTTGGTTTTTCTGCAACACTGTTACACTGACTCATATTTAGCTTGTGGTCCACTATGACACCCAGATCCCTTTCTATAGTACTCCTTCCTAGGCAGTCATTGCCCCTTTTGTATGTGTGCAATGGATTGTTCTTTCCTAAGTGGAGTACTTGTCTGTATTGACTTTCATTCTGTTTACCTCAAACCACTTCACAAGTTTGTCCAAATCATTTTGAATTGTGATCCTATCCTCCAAAGCACTTGCAACCTCACTCAGCTTATCATTTTTATAAGACTTCATAGTGAATTTGTATGTATGCTCCTTATGCCATCATACAGATTTTATAAATGTCCTCTTTATGTCGTCATCTAAATCATTGATGAAAATATTGAACAGAACCAGACCTTTGAGCAAAGAGAGCCTTTCCTGTCACAGATACCCTATACAATTTTCTTCAAAGATAGTTATTTTTAAGATGGCACCCAAATTTTTACCTAAGATTGCTGCCTCATTCCACCGCAGTCAACCTATTCATCTACCAGCATTCTACCCAAAACCCTGTGGGAGCAGCTGAGAATCAGTGCTCCATATCCTAAACATCCATTGGGCCCTGGCATTTTATATACACAAAACAAAATTATTCTGTAAGTCTACAGAATTATTCATATCAATCACAGACTGTTCAAAAGATGATGCCATGTCTAAGCAGAGGCTCTCGGATTTCTGACTGTGTCAAAGGGTGCTATCATCAGTGCAATCTACAGTCTTTTCAGGGTATTTGCACAAACACCAGCAGGGCTTTAGCAGCCTGGACGACTCCAGTGAAGACATCTATAAAGCTGTAGCTTGGTTCTCAGTCCATATACTGGCGCAGCATTATGCATTAAAACAACATGCAAGTTCTGATGCGTTATTTGGCCTTACCATATTATCATCTGCCGTGACTTCAGTGTCAAAGCCGCCGCCTTCTACTGAAGGATACTGCTCTGAAGTTATTGGAAGTAGAGCACTCTCATGGACATCATTCAACAAAGTAGTATTTGTTCACTTGGTGTAGTAATCAAAGCTCTTCAAGAGGTATATTACTGTGGGTGCTACACGACTCTCCCTCGTCCTCTATACATTGGAGTTTCATTCTAATAGCGTTGTAGTAGAGAAGAAACAGGTGGTGGTTGGTTGCATGGTGTCATCAGTCTGCAGAGGCTTGAGACAGATGCGACCCAACCGCCACTGCTACTATATACTCGGATTATGAGTGCATGAATACCTGAAGTGGAGCATCCACATGACACACATCCCAAAGAAATTCAGTTCCTGCACCAGGTGAGTATCCTCCTTTTGTAAGGAAAACTGGTTTAAATACATGTTAAAGTATTCAGAATTCAGTTTGAACAGTTTTGCTTTTCAAGATAGTCATTAATTCAACAGTGTAATTGTATCACCTTAATCGTAAAGCATACAGGTTCTGTAAAATGAGAGGAAATAATATGAATGGTGAAGTTGTGTGAACTTTTTTCCTTGTTTAAAAGCATCCTTGTCTAATTGAGATATGGAACCAGCAAACCACATCAATAACAAAGTTCCCATTCTCTGATGATTAGTGACCTAGATAAAGCAAGTTATTGGTCTAGTGTCTAACATCTAACAGCCTCTTCAAAAGTCTGAATGACTTTGGAGTTGGAGCTCCATCATGGTCCTGGAATGGCCCCTAAAATCATTTTTGAAGCACATGAGTAGGTTGCTCTGAGGAAACTTGAACTGCTGCTGCCAATCCTATACTAGTTCTGTGGATAATCAGAGACTGAAATACTCTGCATTAAACTCACTTTGGGGGTACTGAAATTTTTATCATCCACTGCTCACAATTACCAATGCTAATTTCTCTTTTTTTTTTTTATTGACGCAGGTACCTTCAATTAGTATTCTTGGTAGTTACTTAATGTTTTTGTATGTTGCCTTCTGTAGGAACCAGAAAAGCAAAAGGGAAAACAAACCACGCTAGAAAAGCATGAAAGTGAAATATTCCAAATAAAACAGAGAGGAAAGAAATTAGCAAACATCAAGAAAGAAATTCCAGATGCGAAATCTAGGTAAGCATAATCATAAAATCACCTCCGAGTTAGGAAGGCTTTATGCTTGAAGGGGAAATGTATAGGAGAAACTTTCTATTGTCTTCAAGTCTTTGGGCTACCAGCCAGGTCAGAAAAATCTACCTGTACCAGTGCCTAACTACATATTTGTCTTCCTTCCTGAGCCTGGGGAATATCTGTTCTGTAAATGTCAGGAATCATTTGACAGGAATGCTGTGCATCATTGAGATGCATGCTACATCTTGAGCAGTGAATCAGCTTGAATAAATGTGGCACTTCAAGTAATGACCTTAATGTAGAAAACAGAATTGGCCAACATTTCAAGAATTTCTGGCAAATACATAAAGTACAGAGTTGACGTGTGGTTGATATCGGACAATCTTGGTGGAATTATAGAATTGTATTAGGATTTTCCATTGGAGTCTGTTAAAATTTGCGAATCAGATTCTATCCCCAGGAGGAGTACTGCTCGCTCACACTCTCAGCTGTTGCTAGACTGATTCTTGCTGTGCCTCTCCATTATCTGTGCTGTCGGAGAGATTTAGTCTTACTACACCCAGTTCTTTCTGCTACTGCTGACTCAGGAGTTCTGTAAAATCACAAACGTCACACCTGTGAATTGCATAAATGGAATGCAGTATATTAACTTGTGTTCTCCGGGGGTTGTGACAAATAAGGACTAGACTAGCAAAATCTTATAGTGAATGTATACATTTATTTTCTTCAAGCTACATCTGAAAATGCTACTTAATGTTGTCTATCTTCTTTCCTTTACCACTATCACATCTTGTTTTCCTTACAAATTAGACACGTATTTATTAACAAATACTTATATTGACAGTATCCAGAGGCCCTATCTGAGGATTGTATTGGGTGAGATTCCCCTTGCCTTGAAGAGTTTACAGTCTGAAATTTGGTGATTAAGAATAAAACATACAGGCAAATGACCTTGTTGTCACTTGGAACAGTTTTGTTGTTTTTAATGTTTGAGTGGGAGTCAAGATGAGATGATGGAAGTAGCAGGAATCTTTGAGTTGGTAAAAAATAAAGAAAGGGAATGAGGAGGGAAGTAGCAGTCACAGCTCATCACCTACCTAATTGTGACTTTCTGTAGCCATCAGAAAGATCCAGTATGGAAAAGATCACTGGGTTCTCAGAGAAGTAGGTCTATGCGCAGCAGCGTAATAAAAGGTATGAAGATGTGGTTTGGAGGAGGAGATTGAGCCAGAATGCAGTGGGGTATAGGGAAGAGATAAGAGCAGACAAGGGCAGAAGTACTGTCATGGAGAACTTTGAACGGGAGGAGAAGTTTGACATAAACAAGGAGAGCCAGTGAGGACGTTTGAAGAGAAGATGAGACTTAGAGTATCAGAAATAGATTATCTTGGCAGCTGCAACAAGGATGGACTAAAGGCAGGGGAGTAATGAGGAAATCAGGGTTGTATAAAATGACATGGCACATGTAAGAGAAACTCTTCTTTAACACTTCACCCAGTAGCAAAGAATAAAGCTGCTGTTGATGATGTTTCCATTTCAGCTCCTTGGAGTTGCCCTTTACTCCCCCACTGGAAAACAAACAACGCAAAACCTTTACATCCAAGATGTCTCTTCAGCACATATTGACAAATGGGTCCAAATCAAGAAACTTCCAGAAAACAAGAGGTAAAATACACTTGATGCTCTTAAACAAATACTTTTGGGTTCAGGGCTTTGGAGAATTTTTGTTAGTTTAAAAAAAATTTGTTTAATTTTTCAGTTTTTAGAGTTCCAACTTCTAGATCTCTGCACAAGGAGAAAGGGCATATCTTAATGGCTATGGACTTGTTTTTTATTTTCTTGTACAGGTCCAAACAATAAGTTAATGGACAGCAGGCCATCAGCACTAGCAAAATTTCTCCCCAGCGGCTCAGGACAGGAGCTAGGCAATACTAGCAGTTCAGAAGGGGAAAAAGATTCTCCACCGCCAGAATGGGACTCGGTGCCACTTCACAAAGCAGGCAGCTGTAAGTAGTTACTGTACAACAGGAGATTAGTGTTCTGCAAAACAACAAGGCCTCTTTGTTGTGATTCTTCTTTGGATCTTCCTATCCTGCCTCCCCACACAATCCTGTTCCTGTTTTTTCTGTACTAGCCCCAATTTTGACAGTATCTGGTGACGGTTTGGAGGTCTGAAAATGAGGGGTGGAATCTTGATTTCTTCAAGCAGCTGCTCACATGCATTCCCCTTGGGTGCGCATGCACCGATGTGCCTAGCTGCTGGAAAGCTTTTGCCCTTAGTCTGACCTCCCAGGGGCAGCAGCGGCGCCCCCTAGCACGGCTAGCGACCGCCTGTTCCTAGCCGCTGCTGCTCCACCTGTCCCCCCAGTTCCTTCTTTCTGCTGTTGGTGTTGGTTGCTGGTTTGCTGTGCTCCACATGCCAGACTTTGTCTTGCCTGTCTGCCTGTTTGTTGCCCTGTTGTTAGTGGTAGTAGTTAGTGGCTAGTAGTTTAGTTAGTTAGGTAGTAGTAGTTTTAAATTTTTTTTAACTTCTAAAACTTTTAAAAAAGGATGCCTCGCTCACCTGGCTTTAAGCCATGCGCGGCTTGTGGCAGGGCGTTCTCTGTGAGTAACCCCCATGGCCAATGTCTGCGGTGCCTAGGGGAGGCACATTGCGCTGACAAGTGTAAGCTCTGCAGAGCCTTTAAACCCCACACCAAAAAGGACCGGGACGCCAGGCTGAAAGCCCTGTTAATGGAAGCCACACTGGCCCTGGCTCCGGACTCAGAACGTGCCCCAGGCGGGGACCCCCTGCCACGCACCTAGACCAGCCGACACCGGCGACACTGTCACTGCGGGGAGAAGCCTGTGTGGGTTGGGATCGCAGCAGCCCTAAGCGGGCAGACTCTTCCTTGACCCCAGGCTGTTCGAGAGCAGAGCCAGTGCCCGCTCCATCTACACTGGAGGCATGTGAGGCTGCAAGGGCCCTGGCGGCCTTGCCTTTACCCCCGCCGGATATCCAACCCCAGCCGCCATCACAGGGAAAGCCGCCCCTGCTCTCCCCTGAGTGGCACCAGACGACCTGCTCACTGGCAGAACATGCGGCCAGCCCCCCCCACGGAACCAACGGTGTGGCGGGGGTAGAACCACAGGCACTTGACACGCACGGGCCTCCCAGAGGCAGGGTCTAGCCTGTCATCATCGTCAGGGCACACCCCACGCTGGGGCAGATCATCGGGCTGACACTGGAACCTACCTGGAGGGAGAAAAAGGCGCCAGCTATAATCCTCATCATCTTCATTCTCAGCCCCTTGGCACTGTAGAAGGCGGCAGAAAAGAGCCCGGTACCACTGCCAAGGCCATTCCCTGGCTTGGCAAAGGGGCCCCCAGCATGCCTCCCCGGAGGGACCCCACTCGGGGCAAGAGTCGTCTTCTCTCTTGCCTGGACCGGACACGGAGGGCGTTCTGCCTGGTCAGAAAAGGGCTTGTGGTCGTATGATCGTAGGGTTTCACCCTCTTTGTCATCTCTCTCATCTGGTCGCCCAGGACCTGAGGCCTCAGCCCAAGGCAAGTGGGGTTGGGATGACCCGCCCACTGTACCACCCCAGCAGCCTAGCTAGCAGTTGGTGTGCACGGACGAACTGGTGCCGTGAGATCCGACCACACCCACTGACGATTTCAGAGCGCTTCAGGACCTGCTGTGTAGACTAGCATCAGATGTCGGGCTGCAGGTTGAGGAAGTGAAAGACAGTTCAAACTCACTCTTTAATGTTCTGTCCTCCCTGGGGACCTCACAGTGGGCCTTACCCCTACATGGAGGGGTTCAAAAAATTGTGAAAGCCATGTGGCAGCTGCCGGTGTCAGTGGCAGCCACCCATAAAGGGGCAAAGAAAAAATACTATCTCCCAGTGGCCCCCTTTCAATACTTGTACTCCGACTGAGAGCCCTCCTCCCTGGTGGTAGAGGCTGCCAACCAGAGGGAATGCCAGGGCCAGCCAGTGGCGGCGATGTGAAACAAGGACGCTAAGGCGCTTGACGCATCTGGTAAAAAGCTTTATTCGATGGCAACTGCAGCTCAAGATTGCAAACCACTAAGCCCTGTTGGGGCGGTACAATTTTAACGTGTGGCGCTCACTAGCATGCTTCTCAGACTCTGCCCACCAACAGATGTTTAGACTTTAACACTATTCTGGAGGAAGGATTGCTGGTGACGAAAGCAACGTTGCAGTCCGCCTGGGATACCGCTGACTTGGCGGGATGTGCAGTCGCGTCAGCGGTGTGCCTGCACCATGCGGCCTGGCTCCAGGTTTCGGGACTCCCCCCGCTGGTGCAGCAATCAATCCAGGACCTCCCGTTTGAGCGGCCCTCATTGTTTTCCAAAAAGACAGACACAAAACTGCATGGGTTAAAGGACTCTCGCATGATGTTGCAGTCCCTGTGCCTCTACTCTTCACAGAAGCCCTGTCGCCAACTCAGGCAACAGTCATGGGATCAGCCCTTCCAGCCAGGCCAGCCTTTCCACCCCTGCTCCAGACCCAGAGACAGGGAAAGGGCGAGACCCACGTGGGCCGGTCAAGCCAGCTCCCCTTCCAGACTTGCACAACCTACTAGGCGCCCTCCTGGCAGGCAGCAGAGGCGTTTTTGACATGAGTCCCGAGGACAACGTTCCACCTCACCCAGTTTGAACCCCCCCCCCCCCCACTTCCCCCTTTTGCTCCCAGCTCTCATTTGTCTTCCACGAGTGGGCCTCAATCACAACAGACCGATGGGTGCTGCAGACTGTTCTTCACGGGCACACCCTACAGTTCTGCACAAAGCCTTGTGGACGCCCTCCCACCCCCCAGTCCCTCCCGTGGGACGCGGTACATGAGCAGCTCCTGAACGAGGAGGTGGGGAAGCTTCTGAGGCTCGGCGCCATAGAGCTGGTCCCAAAAAGGGAGAAAGGGAAAGGATCCTACTCCTGCTATTTTCTGATCCCTAAAGCAAAGGGAGGCCTCTGCCCCATCTTGGACCTTCGGGGCTTAAACAGGTTCCTCAAAAAGTTAAAAGTTTCGGATGGTCACCCTCAACCACATTATCCCTTTGATAGACCCTGGGGATTGGTTCGCCACCCTCGACTTGCAGGATGCCTATTTCCGTGTGTCGATCATACCTGGTCACAGGAAATTCCTGAGGTTCACCAGGGGCTCCAGACATTTCCAGTTCAAGGTCCTCCTGTTTGGGTTGGCTCTGGCCCCGAGAGTGTTCACAAAATGCATGGCGGTAGTGGCAGCCACCCTGTGAAGAAGAGGGGTCCGAGTTTTTCCATGCCTAGATGACTGGTTTCTCAGAGGGAGGACAAAAGGCCAATTGCGGGCGGCCATCCACACAACCCGTGCTCTGTGCTGCTGCCAAGGTCTGGTAATCAACGAACGGAAGTCAGTCCTGTCTTCCTTTCGAAGGATAGAGTTCATCGGGGCATCCCTGGATTCTGTCCAGGCCAAGGCCTCTCTGCCACCAGCCAGGTTCGCTGCCATAGCCGACGCCATTGCCAGTCTTGAAAGGGACCCCACCACTACAGCCGGACAGTGCATGAGGCATCTAGGGCACATGGCAGCAGCTACGTCGGTAGGACCATCTGCACGGACGATTTGTACACGTGCTCACAGACAACACGACTGCCATGCACTATGTGAACCATCAAGGGGCCACCCATTCCTCAGCCCTGTGTCAAGAAGTGACTCACCTATGGGACTTGGCAATAAGGCACAGTTTCCACTTAGTGGTGTCTCAGCTCCCAGGAGCGAGGAACAGCCAGGCGAATCACTTGAGCAGGCGCTTCTGTTCGCAACGCGAGTGGTCCCTTCACCCCGAGGTGGCGCAATTCATCTTCCGTGACTGTGGTCTTCCCCGAGACTCGCGAGAACAGGAAGTGCCGGCTGTTCTTTTCCCACAAAGGACTGGAGCGAGGCTCCCTCCTAGATGCGCTCCTGCTGGACTGGTTGAGTGGCCTCTTCTAAGCCTTCCCCCCCATTTCCACTTCTGCACAGAGTCGTCCTGAAGGGGAAGAGGGACAGGGCGAAGGTCGTCGTCATTGCCCCGGCATGGCCTGGCCAGCATTGGTTTCACTTCTTGCTCGAACTGTCGGTAGCCCCACCCCGCGAGCTCCCATGCAGGCCTGACTTGCTGTTGCAGGACAGGGGGCGCCTCTTCCATCTGAAGCTGGCCTCGCTCCACCTGACCGCCTGGAAGCTCCATGGCTGAATGCAGAGGAACTGGCCTGCTCAGAGGACGTGAGACGTATCCTCTTGGGTAGCCAGAAGCGATCCATGTGACATACCTACGAGGCAAAATGGAAGTGGTTTGTGGGCTGAGTCCGGGCGAAAGGGGTGGATCCACTGGGGGCACCCATCCAGGTCATTCTGGACTACCTTCGCTCCCTGAGCCATCAAGGCCTAACCTCATCCTCATTAAAGGTACACCTAGCGGCCATCTCCGCCTTCCGCCTGCCCTTAGAGAGAGGCTGAGTCTTTTCACACCCAGTGGCAGTGTGCTTCCTCAGAGGGCTGGACAGAGTGTTCCCAAGAGCAAGAGCCACCCCACCCCCCCACCCCCCCGGTGGGACCTCAACCTAGTCCTCTGCGTGCTCTCTGGCCTGCCCTTCGAACCCATGGCCACGTGCCCTCTCACCATCATTTCGCAGAAGGTGGCCTTCCTGGTTGCCATCACGTTAGGCAGGAGGGTGTCGGAACTCAGGGCCCTCTCATCCGAGCTGCCATGCACGGTGTCCTTCAAGGACAAAGTGCACCTTCGACTGCACCCGGCCTTCCTCCCGAAAGTGGTGTCCGCCTTCCACTTAAACCAGGACATTTTTCTGCCAGTGTTTTTTCCCAAGCCACATGTGTCGGAGGAACAGAGGCAATAGCACTCCCTGGACATTCGTAGGGCCTTGGTCTTCTACATCAAAAGGACAAAACCTTTCCGCAAATGGACACAGTTGTTTGTAGCTACAGCGGAAAGGCTTAAGGGCAGCCCGGTGACATCGCAGACGATCTCGTCCTGTATTGTGGCCTGCATAAGGGAATGCTACCAAATTGCCCGGATCCCGTTAAGGCTCACTCAACTAGAACTCAGAAGGCATCAGCAGCTTTCTTAGCCAGTATCCCCATCCAGGATATTTGCCAGGCAGCGACTTGGGCTTTGGTCCATACCTTCACCTCCCACTACGCCCTGGTGCAACAAGCGAGAGGCGACGCGGCGTTTGGCGAAGCCGTCCTCCACACCAGCAAATAGTATCTCCGCCCGCCGTCCAAGGTAAGGCTCGCTATTCACCCAAGGGAAATGCATGTGAGCAGCTGCTCGAAGAAGAAAAAAGGACAGTTACGTGTAACTTCTGTTCTTTGAGATCCGCCACTCGTATCCATTCCACACCCATCCTCTGTCCCCACTTTGGAGTTACCGGAAAGAAGGGACTGAGGGGGAGAGGTGGAGCAGCAGCAGCAGCTAGGAAGGGGCAGTTGCTAGCCACGCCAGGGGGTGCCGCTGCTGCCCTGGGAGGTCAGACTAAGGGCAAAAGCTTTTTGGCAGCTGGGCACATCGGCGCATGTGCATCCAAGGGGAATGGATGTGAGCAGCGCATCTTGAAGAACAGAAGTTACAGGTAAGTAACTGTCCTTTATTTTCACAGTTCTTTAGCAATGGGTAGAATTGCACAAAACGGGCAAATTGAAGCTGATGGGGAGAATATTCAGGCAGTTGACTGAAAACTGCACCATTCTTTTGAAATATGGGCTCCATTTTGTCAAATCTGTTGCTGCTGAGATGTAAACTAGCCAATTTGTGTGTCCTAGAGAAGCAATAATGAGAATATCTAAAGTAGGCAGAAAGGAGTACTTGTTGGATGGAGCTACTTACTATTACTGCTTGCGTTTCAGTAACAGCCAAGGCCACCTCATGCTCGGTGTTGTGCAGACCTCCATAAAGGAGTCCTGCTCCCAAGAACTTACTAAAAAGGCTTTGCAATCTCATTCCCTTTCCTTATAGTACAAACCAGCTTTGCCTGTTTCATCCAAAAGGGATCACAAAACTGGGTATAGATGTGAATGATACAAGATGAACATATTCTGATGCGACCAAGGGCAACTTTGCCTCCATCATAAAGCCAAGTGGTACATTTCAGTCATTACACACTCCAACTTTTGAGGGCTGTGTTCAGTTCCATCTGATGACTTAAACCAGAGAAACAGTTGGCTTTATGCCAACAGTGGAGGCAAGGAAGTTGTGAATTGCAGCATTCCTACTTGGCTTCACTCTCTCAGGAAGATCTGTGTCATTGCTGGCACAGATTGCTTTGGATGTAAAAATGTGCCTCTTGTTGTGGTTATATGAACATTTGTTGGTTTGAGGGTTTGCATTCTTGCCTCTCTATATATCCATCTTCCCCAGACTCAGTGTTTCAGCTGCAAAACATTGTAAGGTAGTTGGACAGCTCTAGTTCTGGCGTAGGTGGGGCATGGTTTCACTTGGTGTTAAAGGAGAAGCCACAAGAGTCTGAATGAGCAGGCACTAATGGAAAACGTAGGAAAAGGTGCTGGAACCATCAGTGTGAGAGGAGCTAGAGGTATGGATAAAAATTTGGGCAGAGGTGGAGCCAAGGCAGGGATGTGCAAGTGTGGTTATTACCACGCATAGGGGATGTGGTAGAATAATAATTCATAGTCAGCAATGATGCCAAGGCTACTGACAATGGGAAAAAAAAATAGAAGATTTTAAATTGAGGTAATGGAGTCATGTTTGAAGATGCACCTTTCTCTGCCCATTCCATGCTTTTCATATCCTGCACTAAATCCCTTAATAAATGTTACCTGCTGTCTTTTCTCCAGTTCGCTATCCCAAAGGTATACATGCCCAAACAAATTCCTATAAAGGGTCTACTATCCAGTCCTACAACCATTTAATTAGCAAGTACATCTGTGTGGGCTGCAATGAGCATACATTTTTTCACTTATGACTCAGAAACTTCCCTCCGTGGGCTAAATCTGGTTCTGTTTGTGTTTTTCTGAATTAATTAAAAACCTATAAATGGTTTTTAAAACAAAGCTTTTAAATGAAGTTCTAAGAACCCAAATTGTGGTCAGGGTTGACTTGTAGAATTTCCACAGAAGATTATACACATCGTGTTTTAACAAAAATGATATTCAGCTTTTTCACCAGATTGAATTCTACAGTGACTCCCAGGTGTAAGGCCAGATGTGCACAATTTGATAGTTTGTTAGCAGAGAATTACACCCAAGCCCTCAGACTCCTGCCTCCATCCAGTTAACTCTGGTGCCTCATTTGAGTCGAGTGTCAGTAGACTCCCCACATGGAGGAAGAGAGAAGGGCAACAATATCTGCCTTCCGCCCACCCCTGAGACATTTGAGGTGGCCAGAGACCTAATTGAGGACATAACCCTGCCACTCTCCAGCTACTTCCCAGACTGGGAACCAAAACCAAGGTCAGCAGCCCATTACAGGGGCAAGCCAGCCATGATGGCTCAATCAAGGTTCCCCAGCACCACTCTTTGGCACTGCCTGGCACCACTCCTCTATGGTTGCCTAGAAGTGAGCAGCTCTTGAACTCTGAGGCAGAGTCATATGCCTGGAGGAGGAGCCAGCTCCACAGCAGGCACAGTGAACAGGATTCTTGTCCCTTTGCAGTACCTTGGGCCCTGTCAATGGCAGATGCCATTCCAGTGGCCTTTCTGGATCCTGTGTGCACAACATCAGACCCTGGGGTCCCTGTCAGTGGCATCTCTGTTGCTTGCATTGGCCTGAGAGGACAACCTACCTGCTCTGTAAACATGGCATGTGGCATTTCAGAGAGCCCCCTCCCAGCACCTTGGCAAATGACATTCTTGCTAGCACCAGGAAGGAAAAGCTGGCACTAAGAGTTGGGTTAAACTCTGAAAGCTGTTAGAGCATCCTCCTCCTCCTCCTCCACTGGGCAAGGCAGTAGCAGGGGCCTCACCTGGCACAATCCCGGACAACAATGAGCATCAATTGCTGCTCTGCATAGCTCTGTGAAATGTGAGCCTTCAGGCTGAGGAAGTGGTCAATTATAATATAATTAGTTTTTGCTGAGTCTGTCAGTAGTACAACTCCAAGATTACTTTCCTTAGCCTAGCTTTTGGTGACATAGTATTGGTTAATATTCATTTCACTTAATTTTCCGTTCTCTTTCTATAAGAGCTTTATATGTGAATGTTTTCTAAATTGAAATTCTCATATATTTGAATTCAAGAAGCGGGAGGTGCAATAAGACCCTTTCTTGTTGGCTTTTCCAGCTACCGACAATCTTTATAAACTGTCTCTGCAAACGCACAATGCAGATGCATTCTTGAAACAACGACAGACCTCACCAACTCCTGCCTCTCCGTCTCCACCACCCGCATCTCTAGCTGTTGTACCACGGAGCACTTACAGTAGTATAGTGAACAGCAGTTGCAGCAAGTACGTTGAAATCTCTATTTTGTGTTAATTGCAAATGCTTAAAACTTGCTTATGTGCAGCTCACAAAAACATGGAAATTAGAGGTCAAAAAAGTCTCGTCAAACTATCTCATCCACCTGCCAGTAGTTTACTCTAGAGCAGGAGTTTTCAACCGCGTCAGTGGTACGACAACTCCCAACCCTGCATGACACAGGAATGCTCCTCTTGACTCTAAGGTTCCTGTGGCCACCAGCACTTGCACTGGTGGCTGAAATTAAAGTGTTTCCTGCCACTGATTTTGGTGGCAGAGGGGCTTGAAAAGCTGCTTTTGCCGCTGCAAAAAGGAGCTGCTCTGGGCAGTTTTGGTGGCGGTGTTGCAATGAGCAGCCCTTAAAGGAGCAATGGCAGCAGCTTAAAGCCTTTAAAGCAGGAACAGCTTGCAATGAGCAGCCCATAAAGCAGCAACGGCCTGTTGCTACACCAAGGGTTTCTTCCAGCTGCAGAGTGGAGGGGCACTTCTGGCAGCAGGCTAATTTTTAGAGCCCTGCGTGGATACAAATAAGTGGATCCGTATCTGATCTGCATCTGTAAGAAATGGTCCATGGATATCCGTGTTGTATCCACAGGGCTCTGCTAATTTTCAGCCAACACTCAGTTGTTGTGCCACAATACTGCAGATGAGAACTTCCACTCTAGAGTACTTTTTTAATGCATTTTTGGGTCTCTTTAATGTGTTTTATGCAATACTCTTCTATTTTCTTGATTTTAAAATGCTCTGAATTTGTTCTGTGTGCCACATCGTTTAATGTTGCAGAGAGATGGGATTCCTTAACTTGGATTCTTCAACTTGGCAGATTGGGAAAATGTGTTGTAGACCACTGCTTGGGGATGAAATGTTGCTTGTGAAACTGATGTATCCATGATTTTAACTGTTGAGCTGAAATTGATATAACCGAATTCCTCTAAAATTAGCATTTTAAGCTATTTTGTACTGTTGAGCAATATATTGATTCACTGTAAGGGGATAAGCAATAACTGATTTATCTTTTCTTCCATTAAGGTTTTAGTAATCTTAATGCATGCGCCTTGTAGCTATCGCAGTACTATCTGAAAATTTAGTAGGTGACTTCTTCAGGAGATCAAGTAGTGCTGGTTAGTTCAGCACAAAAGTTCTAAAATTCTTAATCTTCCATTGTCCCGTTCCCCCCCACACACACACACACACCTTGTAGCAACCTGTTATTTCCCTGGGGTTCATCATTATTTTTTTATCTTTGCATGAAGGCTGAGAGCAGGTCTGGCCTTAAAATGCTGCAGCAGTGCACCTGCACATCCCAGTGAAAACTCTGTTGTGCTGATAGGAGAGCTGCTGCCACTGGCATAGTTAATCCACCACCACGAGAGGCAGGAGCTGTGTAAACAGGAGAAGCCCTGACATTGACATTATGCCATTTGCAGCAGGGGTTAGGTCAGTGTAACTGTGGCAGACAGGGGCACACCCCTCAAAATGTACTTATACCAATTCTAAATTATTTTAGACTTAGCTTGACATCTTGGTTTTACTGGATTTACCCAGTTTCTTGATAAGAGTGATCACACATGTCCTTGTATCCAGTAAGAACACAATATAAGTGTAGGGACGTACTATCTTTTTAATAATTCCATTTTATTACTTCCAGATTAATCCATTTACAAGACAGTAGTATTTTAATTGTCACATTTTTCAAACAGAGGAGAAACTATTTCATAGTTGTATAACAATAGAGCGATTACCTCTCTCTAGAAAATTGGGATCCTCCTTATAACATAAATAATGGGGAGTCTGATATAAAAATTCCTGCTAATTTTAGTGGGGGAAAAACTTCTAAATTGCCTGTATGTCCTAATCATCTGCAGTTGTTGACATTTGATCATCTGTTTTTAAAAGCATAGATTATATGGAACTGGCCAATTCTTCTGATCGATGCTGTTCTGATGTAGGCTTTTATAAGCATATGAGGGAAATGGTAAACAAAAGCTAGAATCATGTTGTATTTTCCCATAATGCTATATTTCTACAGCCCCACAAATGTCAATAGCTATGTAAAATTGATTCCTTCCTGCATTGTCTTTGATAAAAAAGACTTTTCTGTTGCTACTCAGTGGTATAATCTCCATAGTTCTTCTTAAAATGGAAAAATTTACTGACCTAAACAATAAAAATGTACATATTTTACTACTTGGTCACAGCTAACAATTGACACTAACTGACAGGCATATGTATAAATAAAACTTAAAAATCCAGTAGCTAAAGTTAGATCCTCTATCCCAACTGTTATAAGATTGAACCTAAGTAGCATTCAAATGGTGACTTTTCTTAAATTTAGTGTCCTTTAGATAGATTCACCTCAATATTTACAGTATTCCTTATCCTCATCATGTCAGTGTTCCATAGCAAAAATGTCTTTGAAACTGTAGGAAGTGGTTGGATTTGATCTTTTAAAGTATGACCTTTCTACTCAGATTTCATGTAACTTCATTTTTCTCAGCATTTGGTGGTTAAAATATGGCCAAATAGTTCCCATTAGAAGTAGTGCAGAGATGCAACATAAATTGCTTGACATCTTGCATATACTGTCATCAGCATGGATAGTTCTTACTATAAATTAAATACTTATAGAACTTGACATCCGCATGGTAGACTCCTGTTCCCTTGCCCTCTGAACAGCTAAAAGATCATAAAAAGTGGTATGTCCCAGCTAAGGGATGGAAATATTTATCCCCCATGCTGAGTTCTCCAGTAATAGGCAACACTGTTCAAAAACTACTCATAAACGTGAAGGTCAGAAGGGATCATTATGGTCATCTAATCTAACCTGCACAGTGTAGGCCACAGAATCTCACCCTTCCATGACAAGGACCAGAGGTGTTTGGAACTATTTGGGCACAAGAGTTACTCTTCTGCTACCCTGCCATTCTGAATTGCTCTCAGGCGATTGTCAAAATACAGTCAGGTTAGTGATATGGCATTTGTCTCTTGTTGAACATCTGCCACACGAGCACAAAGAACAGTTTCAAGCTATCATTGCAGAAGGGGAAGCTCTTAGCTAGAACAGTCCTGTGTCTGTGGTGGCCAACATATCTTTTGCTACTGCTGCAACTGTAATAATGTGCAATCCATTGTGGCTCTGATCCTCAGGATTTTCTTACGAAGTCCAAAGCATGGTAAAGGACCTCCTTTTCAATGGCCTACTCTAAAGTGGTGGTCCCCAACCTTTCTCCAACAGATGGCACAGTGCATATAGGTTTCAATAGCACCTGCCCTAAAGAATGAGTTAGCAATCTGCTATTCAGTGACACCACAGATGGTTGACTGAATACTTGAAAGAACACCAAGGTGCCTTTTCATACACTTGAAAATAAAGAGATTTAGTCTGTCTCAGTGCAGAAGTCACATTCTTCTCAGTCTTTCCACTTTCCATAGATCTGGGTCAGTCAATAGACAATGAGCCAAATCTGGATGTCTAAATGCCTTTAAATAGACATGAACTCTTTTTATTTACTTATTATCATTGTTACTGTTTCTTTTATTATTTTTTCTCTGGAGTCTGGACCTTGACTATACCTCGACCGAAAAGTATGGACCTTGATAAAAAATATACTACTACTAACATAATAGACCATCTAAATCACCTAGGAAAATACCCAGCTTTCATAGAAGAAAGTTTTTCACCTGCTTCAGCATCCTCTATCCAGCAGTTGATGAAGACTAGATGTTCCTTTTGAATCTTCAGTTGAGGGCCATGAAGACTCCTGCAAAGGCAGAAGCTCAAAGCATTTGAAGCATAGAGAATAATAAAAAGTTGATGTCTGCATTACTCCCATTAACTGTAATAGCAAAGGACCTAACCCGCTCATGAGAGAGAGCTTGATGATCCTCATTGCCCCATCGATCCAGTCAAGTATGGTTCTTGACTTGTAAAGAATGGCAGTCACTAGCAGGTTACACGTAACCTGTGAACCTTACTACATCCCAGCTCAGGACAGCATAGTTCCAAAGGGGTAGCTATGTCAGTCTAGACCTAAATCTGTATAGCTGCCTTTATTCTCTAGGTCCTACCTAACAACTTTTCTTCCAGATTAAGAAGATTAATACATTTCTTCTAAATGCCAGCAGTGCTCCGGCTGCTCAAAGATTCTGTGTTTGTAATCACTCAGTAACTTCTTTGCTTCGTTGTGTTGTCAGACTATTGACTTCTGGTTGTTCCAGTCCCAGATCTATATGTCGACAGGGTAATTAAAAACTAGTTCAATATTGTATTCTGGCCCATAATGTCAGTAAGTTCTTTGTGTAAAGATTTTCTCTCAGTAGTTTAAATGCTAGTCCTGAGATCTTCCTTTTATATTAATGTGCTAAAACCCAGTGTGTTACTTTTTTGCAGCGAAACAAAAACCCAGCAACTGAATGGTACCAAACAGAAATTAGCAAAAGCAGCCTCTCTCCCTGGCAGGAACGGAAACCCCACTTTTGCTGCTGTGGCGGCTGGTTATGACAAGAGTCCAGGTAACGCATCTCTTCTGGAAGACAGCAGAACCTCAAAAATACAGACATCTCAGGAATGGAGGGTGTATCCAATCCTGAAATGTTCATAACTCGTAGTAAAGGACTCAACCACCTCATGAGAGAAAACTTGGACCCAGCAGTCAGTGTCGTCTTGCTGAGGCTGGGAGAGATCTCTGCAGAGGTGGCCCTTGGTAGTGCTGCCTGGTTTGCAAGCTGCCTCCTGCACTATTCCTGTTTTTTGCCTTTGGGCTGAAGTCTGGGTGGGGGGTGGCCTGACCCCCATTTTTAGCACTACATGTCCCAGCCTTCTGTTGCCTCTCCCCAGGGTTTAACCTGCTCAGTGCACTGCTTGCTGTGCTCCAGAGGCAGGACATGGCAGGGTTTTGGTGCCAGCCCTTCCATTCCCAGCCCCTTGCACTCTGAGGTGCTGGCAGGAGTGCAGCCATGGACAAAACTTGGAGTGCATTGGTGCCCAGCCCTTTAAAACTCCCCCACTGCACAGCTGACTCCCACTCTAGCGCCAGTAAACCTTCAGTCCCTTGCAACATCCGCAGCTCCTTGTGGCAGCTTGCTTTCTAGGTTTCAGAAAGCAGAGGTTGACAACAGCATCCCACTCTCAGTGGGTGGGACTGAAAAGGGTGAAACACTGCCCTTGGCTTCCAGGAAACAGCACAGACCCTGTGCTGTATCTGCCCTGCATGCTGACCTTTTCCCCCATCCATCCCAGACAAACCCTCTGCTGCCTGATGACTTGACTTCTGGTTTCTTGTGGTCTTCGATTGACCAGTCAGTTTGTAACATTGGGGTTTTACTGTAATATCTGTTCCTGCATGCTGTTGAATGATGATCTCGTACCAATTCATTGCTTTCCTTAATTTGAATTTATTGTTGCAGGTGGTAGTGGATTAGCAAAGGTTTCACCAAATAAAGCAGAAGTATCTAGCAATATCAGCATTCCTCACCCACCTGCTGACAGTGATGGCTCTGACAGGTAATTAATACACTTTTTTAAAAAATGCCGCTCCTATAAAAACCCCAGGGAGTTCACATTACGTCAGCAGAGGAATTCTCTGCATAGGGAGGAGGAGATCGTTCCTAGGAATGTGTGGGTTTTTTTATGTTTTTTTTTCCAGTCTGAGGTGAATATGAGAAGAGGATCTTCTAAGTAGGAGTATCATTAGTGTGTCCAAGTTTGAGAACTATACAGGATATTTAGAAGTAGGGGAAAGTGTCCTTCATGGCATCTGATTTTTTTTATCCTTTCTCCTACTCTCTTCTTACCTAGCTAAACAATAGGGAATCAACTTGAACTGGGCATCCTGAGATGCATGCACTAGGTTCACCTGATATAGCCTGTAGGTGGAATTTCTGACCATAGAGCTGGGGATCCAAGTGCAGTGTTTGTCCTCTCCTAGTTTAATCTTGAGGGCAGGAATGGTGACTGCATTTCCTAATGCTGTGGGCAGAAGAAGAGTGTAGTCAGACTAAATAATACTTCTCAGTTGGCAGCATGACCTCATGTGCATCAGTGTGGTTATTAGCGCAGTGGGCAAGAGAGGAAAACAAGTCTATGGGGAGGATGTTTGTCACCTATCAATAAAGGTTAAGAACGAGGCCTAGATGTCAATTTTGCTTCTGCTTTTCTTGCCAAGCTTTTTGATGCTCCCCCACCTCCATTGCACACACTTGTTACTGATCCCAATTAACCAAGCTGTTTTCACTCAATTAAATCTAGAAACTACAACCTTAGTAACTGAACAGCTTTCTTCTAAGGGCTCAAATAATTTACTACTTAGACTTGGCCTGTCTAGCAGGCAATTTCTGCTAGATTTTTACCTCAAAAACTACTGAGAAATTGAGCAGAAGAGCTCTTGTGATAACTATCAGCTGTTAACTAATCTTCCCTATTTCCAGGGCAGTTTATATCTAGAGCTCTGCAGATCTGCAGGTATCCACAGACCCATTGTTGCAGATCAAGGCTTGGATACAGATTCTGTTTTAGTCTGCCCAGAGTGCAATGAAGGCAGCTGCTGCAGCTCACATTACTGGCTAGTCCCACCCACAGCTGTTCCTCCTCTCACTCTAAGAGCCTAATTGCGGTGGCCAGTCCCCTCATTCCACCAATCGGCTGACAATGGGTAGCTATCCCCACCCCTTCCCCTACTGCTACTCGCCCAGTCAGATGACTGGCAACTGCGACTGAGTACGAGTTGTTCAGAGCAGGACTAGGAGAGACTCTGAACTGCAACAGGAGCTGCTAGCAACTCCCACCCCACAAGCCTCCACTCAGTAAATCTGTATTCAGTCTCAGTGGCCAGTCCCATGCTGATGATGGGCAGCTGCTCCTCCCCTTTCCCAGCTGCCAGTCGCCCCAGCAATCCCATTGATCAGCTGAATGACAATTGCCTCCCTGGGCACTGATCCAGGGCAGGACAGGTGGGTTAACTGCCACCAGCTGTTTAGGGGTGTGGGGTGGCACCTGCAGCTGTTTGGGTTCCATCCAGGAAGCAATAGAGGTCAGTTGTTAGGGGGCAGCTGCTGCTCTCTAACTCTCTAAGAGCTGACACAGACAGCTGCCCCAGAAGTCACGGTGGTTGCACCAGGATCCTATGACTTTTTATATAAAATTTACGTTTAAAATAAAAAAAAAAGGTGTAGGCACACTTATTAAGCCCCTGCTTCCTTAGTTATGCTATGGTATGGAGGCAGGCAGGCCCCCAGACAAATGCTCCTCTCATTGTCAGAGCAGTTGCAGGTGTAGTGCAGATATACATAAAATGCGTCATGAGAATTGAATGTGTACTGACGCTGATCAGATGCGGATTGGATCCGGATCCACATTTGTGTGCTGCACAGGGCTCTGTTTATATCTTGCCACAGAAGTCTAAATTAACTGAGCACAATCATGAGTAGCTAAGGTTTTTGTTTTTTTTTTTATTTTATGTTAATATACTCAGTCATCTTTTTATACATCATATCCTGTTTCAACCCGTGCTTCCTAATACGTCTGTCTGTTATGCAAAATGCTTACGTACAGCAGTAAGTTATTTGTGATGCTATTTCAGTGCTAACTTTATGTATTGTTCTTCCCCCTATAACATTAGTTCTGGTTTGTGGAGTCCCATCAGCAATCCTAGCAGTCCTGACTTCACACCCCTCAATTCGTTCTCAGCATTTGGAAATTCTTTTAATTTAACTGGAGGTGAGTTATATTTAGCTCTAAAATTAGTACATAATAAACAGCAGTAAAAGTCTTCATTTCTTTCTCCATTTTGGAAACGTAAAAATAGTTATTCAGTTTTTTATATAAGGGGAAAGACAGTTAGAAATATGGTGGAATAGTCTAATATTTAAATCCTGAAGAATATTTAGTAACTTATTATTGATATTCCTTCTGTGCTGAAACTAGCTACAGTAATATTCTGGTTTTAATTGTCATAAAGTGGTCAAAGAAAGGTGATTAATGTTACTGCTTCCCTTGTCTAGGAACAAAAAGTAGGCTGAGATTATACTCTTATTGGAAGATGAGTTTCAAAACGTGAAATTTTATGAGGTCTTAAGTTTATGCAATTGAGCCTTGGCTGTGTTGAATATATGCCTTTTGTGGAAGTGTAGAGGGTTTGTGGAGCGATTGGTGGGAAATGCTGATTCCAGAAATACTAGATAGCAGGCTAGTGGAAGATCAACAGCAAAGTAACTAGCAACAGGGAATTTCTCCTCATTCTCCCCCTCACCTCCCAAAATGTAACAGTATTCAAATTGCCAAAGCTGCAGGATGTAAAAATTGAATAAAATAACATACTCTAGGGGAGATGGGTAAGGAGCTTCTGTTCTTCTTGTCTCAGAACAAAATAACCAGGGGATTGTTCAATAAAATAAAAAGATAAAAAATTCAAAATTGATCAAAGGAAACTTTTTACAGTCAATTCATAATTAGATTGGGGAGCTCTGAATTTTAGAAATGCTTGGTGCCACAGAATGTCACGGATGCAAAGTGGGACTGCATGTTTATTTGGATTAGACTGTGCAGAATTACAGCATTTAATGGAAACCATTGTAGAACAGATTAAGACCTCAGGCTTCAGGGCGTAATCAGCCCTGAGCTGTTGGGGTCAGAATGAGATCTTGTATGACTTCTTGCAGCTTCCTCTCAGTCACTTGGTGTTGGCCACTTCCAGAAGTGACCCTGGACAAGATGGACTGTGGGTCTTACCCAGTATGGAAGGTCTGACTTTTTTACAGCAGCAAAAAAAACTGTTCCATTAAACTTGTTATCACAAGGGGGAATGCTCCAGATATCCTCTGCCAGAAACAATTTCATCCCTTTAACCTCTTCCGTCTCTGGGCTTTAACATCTCATTAAGAACTCCTGACGTAACTTGGCCACACCACTGTGCTTTGTAAAGGGTCAAGGAATCACAATTCTTAGGACTAATGACTTAATATCCAGTAAACCATGTCTCATCTGTGTTACTTTTTCTGATACCACTATGAGCTTGGTTCCAGCAAAATGTCAACTGTGAACAGCAGGTTTCCAAAGTTGCCCTGGATGTCTTTCACATAGTCCCCCTCTGGCTTATCAGATAGGAACTGTAGTTCTCTGTTATGTGAGCTTTCTTTATTATTTTTTGTGTTCATGTGCCTCCCAACATCTTCAGCATGGAAAATCTTATTTATTGTGTTTTTAGCCTTTCGCTGACGTTTTAGTGTTCGTTTTCTTTCCTCCTCAGAAGTTTTCAGCAAACTTGGGCTCTCTCGATCTGCTTATGGCCAGGATATGCAGCGAAACTGGAGTGAATTCAGCAGCATCCCTTCATCCATCTGGGACTCTTCAACTATGGGCTCCGTACCTTCCTGGCCAACGAATTCAGGTTCCCCAACTCACGCAAGTGCGGTAAGTACACAGACTTTTATGCTTTTTGCTCTGTGAATCTCTTCTGAATTGAATGCTGCTGAAAATTCAGCCAATCTTCAAATGAAGGGTGGAGAAGGAAGAACTTACTCATTTCCATTTTAGGTGGTCAAAATAAAATAGCTATTGAATAAAAAACAATTTAAAATCAAATAGGTGTTGTAGGAACAATTGAAAAAGAACTAATCACCTGCAGATTGCTTTGCACAAATCTCTTGTCTTATGCCCAGTCTCAGTCAGATCACGCACTTGGAATTTTTATAAAGCCACTTGCATTTGGTACCCAGGTACTGCCCACGCACACCAGTAGTGCCCCTATCTATCCTGCAGCTAAAACCAGGAGCATTAGCTCGGTCTCCTGTTAAGCCCCTCCTCAAAGTTTCTTGCCCAGTTAACAACAGCTAAGATGGCATTGGGTAGACCTTGATTCTTCTTGCTAGCCCCTTTGCTGCCCTAACCTCTAAATTGTTGCAGTCCAAGGCAGGTGATGCTTTCATACCCACTAGTCAAGAGTCACAAATGTATCCTAACTCTGAAACCTAAAAACAAAGTCCATAAAGGCAGAGTGAGAGGAAACTGAAGAACAGACGCTTCACAGACCATTGACTTTAAAACATAGGTCTCGCCTAGAGCTAGAAAGAACAACAAGACTAGATCATATGTTCACACAAACAATAGCATCTCCATTCTTTCATGCCACATTTTACTCACTTTAAAGAATCTGATGTTCAGACAGCAACTGGGGAGGGCTTTTCAAATCAAATCATAGGGCTGGAAGGGACCTCGTGAGATCATCAAGTCCAACCCCCTGGGAATTGAACCCAGGACCTTCTGCATGTTAAGCAGAGGTGTTGTTCTGAACTGTCATCACACATTTCTCTCTTACTACAGGTAGTATTTACAATATATGAGCAGAGTTTGCTGGCCTCTTCTGGCGCTGTCCCTGATCTGGGGCTGGACCACCTGCAGCAGCGTCTGCCTCCCTGGCCATGTCCCAGCTGGGGATCCAGGCTGGTCCCATGCCTGGGTCTTTCCCTGGGGCAGCGATGTTCCTGTTTGTTGTTTTTAAACCTTAACTGTTTAGCTCACCATTTTAGTGACACAGGGAGAGATTATAAGCATGTTACTTTGAAAACACTGTAGCATCCTCTGTAGCTACTACCTAAATCATACTCTGCACAACCCCAGTTCTCAGTAGTTTCCTTTTCTTGGTGCATAGTTAATTGTTCATTAGTTTCCAACAAGTTTTCAGATAGGAGGCATGACACCTTCATTACTGGTGGGAGGGTGATCACAGAAATAAACCATTTAAACAGTCAAGATGAGAATTTTGAGACTCAATTCAATTGTCACTACTTAACTTTTCAAAGAGTGTTTTGATTTTTGCTCTCAAATGCACAATGTGTTGCTATGTAATTATTTAACATATAGAACTTAGTGTGCTTTTATCCAGCCATTAGAAGGCTTGGATATGTTGAAATTCAGTGCATCTGACAGTTTTGTAACTAAATATGTCTGAGCTAAAGGAAATATTAGTTTTGAGAACTGTCAGGCACACAGCAATGACTTGGACGGTTGGTCATAGTTACAAACCTGTTGTTAATGCATATTTAATTTTTTTTTTGTACTGCAGTCAATCCTTGGCAATCCCAGTGGCCTGTGGTCTTCCACCACCACTCCGTTCAGCAGTTCTATTTGGTCAAGTAACATCAACAGCGCCCTTCCCTTCACCACTCCAGCAAATCCCTTACCTGGTATTGATCTCATGGGTAGTGAAAACTCCCCTGCTCCTCCTCCACCTTCAGCTGCTGCTGTTCCTAATCCCTCTGAAGACATGGGACAGGCCTATAATCCCTGGCGAATTTGGAGTCCTACGATTGGAAGAAGAAGCTCAGATCCTTGGTCTAACAGTCTCTATCCTCATGAAAACTGAAATTCGGCTATATGCAGGACCTTTTATCCAGATCATGAAACAATTCTGAATATGCCATTTTTGAAACATCATTTTCAGGCTGTTGTTACGATTGCTTTTTCTTCCCCTTTTGCAACACAGTTATGAACCAGTTGTGTTTTCATCACTTACTCCTTTTAAAATCTACCTTACAATTATGATCGTGACAGATTGCAGTTAAGCTTGGAAAAGTCAGTGTGGTAACAAACCAAACTTCAGTTAAGATTTTTGAATCAGAACAATTTCATTGGTTTTGTATTTTATCATCTGCCATCCTCTATATAGGAGACAATTTGAATTAGAAAGTGGGCCCAGCATGCAACAGTTTTATCAAAGTACCAGTTTGGTTTTTAATTTTTTTCAGTATTATGCTCCAAGATCTAATTTTTTAAAAAAGCACCTTGTGCTAAAAATGCAGAGTATTTTTTTAAAAAAAGGCTGTCTTTGTTAACACGGGTTCTAAGAATGTAAAAACCTTACAAGCAAAAATGGCTGAATGTAAGAGGATTTGTTCTGTTAAGACTGTGCTGTTTGTACATTTGTAAACCTGAATGCATTTTTAGGTTCAACTGAAATGCACATAGCCAAGACTTGTGGAAAAAACAAGATACCCTGTGCATTTCCTTACAGATACAACTTTGGGTTGTACATCAAAATAAATAATGCTTTTTTCAAAAACTGATGATGGTATTTCTGTGCTCAAGGCTTTGCTGACTTGCATCTGTACAGATATGCTTAGCTCTTCAGGTGTCAGGGCAGTTTTCTGTTCCATGCAAGCTGGAGGCCCACTGCGTGTGAAGCACCTTCCATTGCAGCCTGTTACTTCCAGAGCAGTGGAACAATGTTGGTGCAGATCACCAATAGAAGAACACTATGTTAAAATGGCTACTGGGTGTAAAATTTTCTTCTGGGAAGCAGCTGCTGTAAAGTTTGCTAGCAACAGGCTCTGGTGGTGGTTGCTGCTAAACTGCAACTCTGGTAATGAGGCTCTGCCTGTCAGTAAGTCACTAGGCAGCAATTCTATGCACATTGTCTCCTCCAGACCTGTGTCTCAGACTTAGTGCCCTTTGCCAGCGGTGAATCTAACGTATTCTGCACAGTAACTTCTTCAAGGTAAGAGCCGCAGGCTGCAACTGGTGCAACACCCAACACTGCTAAGGAGCGATGTGGGTGCTGCTAAAGCTGCACTGGGTTGTGTTTTCACCCACTCATGGTGTGCTTACTGCAGAGTAATGTCAGCTAGTGCAACATGGAGAAGGAGAACTACCTCTGCTGCTGCTACTCAGTGTTTGCTGAGCAAGAGCAGTAGGGCAGACAAGAATGTTAGCATCAAACCACTGGTGTTCTTGCTGCTACTGGACAAAGGTAGAGAGAGGAATTGCTGATAGAGGAACTTCAGAAATGGAGAACAGGAATACAAGAAAATCTTGGAATTTCCAGGTGGTAGTGTCCGGTCGACTGACAGATCTGCATTCATTAACCAGTTTTAAGATAGTGTGTTGGATGGCCTTTTGGTAACTAGATGGACAGCTTCTTACCAGCTCTTTATTTGCACTCAATGGACAATAGCCACTGAAATATCCAGTATGTTTTCTCTTAGCCATTCTTTCAGAAGAAAGGCACAAGAACAGGGTCTGCATGTGTTAAGCATAGGCCTGTTATTACAGTAAAATAGGTGCTACCTTTTTTTCTAGCAGGCCTTTGCAAGGAGGTATGGGGGTTTAATATTGTGCCACTCTTTATAAAGCTTGAACAGAGTATATCTATTAACTATACAAAATATCAACAAGCCTGCATTTATTTTGACTTCATCTGACTAAAGTAGCCTTAAATGCTAAATGTGATACTAGGAAAATTATTCTGCTCCTTTCAAGGACTGCTTCTGAGCTCTGCTTCTTCATGTGTGAGAGAGGAACGCACACAGCTCATGAGTTGGGCCGAGACTGAGCCCTTCCCTGTGTTCTAGTCCTTCTTGGGTAGAAATTAACGTTAGAGCTCCCTCCTGACCTCCAACTATACACAGTGAGAAGTGTGAATCTGTAAAAGTCACAACACCATGTAAGAAACAAAAGTACAAGCAATTTTACCTCATTGCCAAATACCAGACACACAAGGTTCCCCTCTTGGAGAGGGAAAAAGCTTAGGAATTGTTCTGTAAAGTTTTGTTTTTGTTGTTTGAAATATACCTTTTGTTTTTGATGAAAGTTCTTTCCATTTACATAGTGTCATAGAAATGTAGGGCTGAAAGGCTGCATGAAAGCTCATCTAGTCAAGTCCTCTGTACTGAAGGAGAACCAAGGGTATCTAGACCATCCCTGAGAAGAGTTTACCTAACCTGTTCTTAAAAGCTTTCAAACATGAGTATTCCACAATCTCCTTGGGACACCTATTCTAGTATTTTTTTTTAACTATATCACTAAAGTTTTTAGAAAGTTTTTTTCCTAATAAATATCCATTCTGGCAGATTAAGCCAGATACTTTGTCCTAACTCTTGTACAGCAGTCCAAAAGCTACCTCAAATACACCATTATGCACAGGCCCCTCCAGCACATCCATGTCAACAAATTGGAGAGAGGTCAGAGCTAATCAACCACATTTAACCCCAGAACTGTAGAGAACTTAAGAGCAAAGATGACAAGCAAGTGTACTTGACCAAATATTTGAGTGTAGCACAAAAATACTGTTCAGAGTGGCCTTTAAAGTAAAACTTGGGCTGAGAGGAAACTGAAGAGAAGTTTCCCAATTCTATAGATGAAACAAGGTGCCTTAGTTTCTTGCACCTGTAGCTGTGCTTCACATGAAAAGTTTTCACATGAACTGTACCTTACCATTTGGCAACAAGGAATCTCATAAGCCTGCATCTAAGGGTACATTTCACTGACTGATCAAATTACCCAGATCAATTGAGTGGTCGATCAATCCAGAAGTCGATCTAATAATGCCCCTCCCCCAAGGCGGCATAGTGCTGCATTGACAAGAACGCATTTCCTGCCTGCACAGTGCAGCAAAGAAGCAAAGTCAACAAGAATTACACAAGCTACTCTGCATAGCTTGCATAACTCAGCTCTCGTTGACTACCACCAAATTTTGCCACCAGTGTGGACCTGGCCTAAGCATTAGAGAGTCCTTGTTTTCCTCTCAGTTTTAGTCCTGCCTCACACTCATGTACTAAAGCTGCACTATGCTATACAGCACTAGCTACTGCAACCTCAACTCTTAAATAATGCTGTGCCAAGCATGGTGAGGTAGAATCTCCCCTCTACTGCTGCTCAAACATGGCACCTTTCCATTTTGCTATGTTGTGCCTTCTAGTTCTATAACCTAGGTGCACATGATTAAATAATTTTTCTGTCCCCTACTCAGGCCTTGCTTTTCTTAATCCAAGACCAAACGGGGGGTGGACCTCCATGTTGAGCTGTTAGTGTTAACTGATTCTTACTGCTGCTCTGGTGACAGGACTGTGGTCTTTGGTAGCGTGCTGACATAGAGCTCTACAACTAAAGTGAGTTAGAAAGAGAAGACTCTTCCTTTCGCCGCCTGCTTAATCTTCCCTAGGTCCCTGCCTTGTCCAAACTTCTTCCTTCCCCATTCCAGGTATGCGGCTAGGCGGCTTTGTTCTGGTTAGAGATGATGACCAGGGCAAAGAGCAGACCTGACTAGCTGGGGGTGTGGCTCTGGTAGTATTTTAAAGGCCTGTGAGTGCTCCGTCATGGCCTTTTCCGCTAACCTTGTTTTCTTAATATGACCTAACTTCCCTTGCTGCCACTTTCTAACCTACTTGTGCTAGAAGCCAGTACGGAGAAGGCAACATGAATGGGGCAGAGAGAAAACCACATGTGTGGTGTAAATGTGACGGGAAGGAAGGGGGGCAGGGTTAGGCAGGGGGGTTATGATGATCTGCTTTTTAAGAGGAACAAGGAGAAAGAGGAATACAGACTCTCCCTCATTCTGAAAAGGAAGTTAACAGACCTTTATTAATTAGAGACTCTCTACAAGTAGACCCAGTGCAAACGGTGCTGGAGACTTGTTACGGCATGTAAAATATGAAATCTAGGCCCTCTCATAAGTGCACCAGAGGGTTTAGTCAGAATTTTAAGGGACCTCAACCCCCCAGGGCCATGGAAAAGTGGCAAAGTGCACCATGTTACTGCAGTCTGCCTCTTCTGTTTCCAGTCACAGCTCTTCAAATGACAGAGGGAAGAAGGATTTTTACCCTGTCAGCATCACAAATCCCACCGCACTGCAAGAACAAGCTAGAGCCTGTTCTGCATCAGCAAAATTATCTGCAAAGTTCTGCTTCTAAAATCTTTGCTATTGGTGATTGTGTAAAGCTACAAAGAACAGCCTAATCTAACCTGAGTCAATATCTGAAACGGTTCTACCTCTGGCATCAGCTATAACTGAGACAGAAAATAACCTTACTGTCAAATAGAAATCTACCATGGGACATCCTTTTTTGCACCTGCAGTTCAAAATTGCTTTGGCAGCTTTACACACACCTGTTCCCAGTGAAGGTGCTGGGAACTTGTGCAAACAGTAAAATCAATGATAATCAAGCTGTCGTTCCTGAAAAGTCCCCTGGATTATGAGAAAATATCCAGCAAGTGATCACCTCGCAGTATTGCCTTGCACAAATACAACTTCATGAGCTTTAAACTCCAGTGTTTGTACAAGCAGCTGGTCAGAGAATACCCAGGTAAACTGCACAGCCCAGGTAAACTGCAGACAAAACAAGTGAACAGAGGTAAGTGACAAATCCAGGTTCTGAATGAATATTATGATGTGGATGAAAGAGGGTTCCTTTTTCCAGACCACATGAACTCAAATGGTTTAAAAAAAAAAAAAAAAAAAGCTGCAAAATGGACTTCTCAGTGCACAAAAAACACAGTGGAAGGCTGTTAATCCTTAAGCAACATCCAGGGAGATGAGGTCATGATTACAGTGTTTGTTTTAAAATGACAAATTTTGATGATGGGGTCTGACAAAATTTTCAACTGATGTTTGCAGTCATTTGAAATTAAAACAAGGTCCATTAATCATACAATGATGCTAAGTCAGCATCTAATCTATTGTGTACAGCTATTAATAACAGTACAATAGGGATGAAATCAGGGTAATGGCTACTGGGCAGCTGTAGCAAATCAGTATTTTAGTGCACTTCACTTGGTATTTCTGATTGGAGCCTCCTTGAAGCTATTAGCCCCTAAAGCTGTGGAAACCACACTGGCAAAATTCCCTGACACTGACATTTGTGGTTATATCAGTGATTTGCAAAGCATGCCTTCTCTGACTCAGCCAATCTGAACACTACAGTTAAATTTCTTTGCTGCACTAAAGAACTAGAGGGCTCTAAATATAAATCAACAGCACCATCCTCTGGCTTAAGTTTATATACTACTTTGAGATATGTCAATTTTCAAAGGTCAGATGATAACCAGTGGTTTTCAAACTTTTTTTTTCCCTTGGGACCTGGTTGAAAAAAAAACATTTGAGTGTGACCCAACCATTACATCTTTGAACACTGTATTCCAATCTGTGGGTGGCAGCAGTAGGGGAGGAGCACCCTGACCAATACCTGAGGGTCTGAAACTCAATAGCAGATCTCGACCCGTGGTCTGAAAACCACTGAGATACACTATGCCAGATGTAGTGGGGAGCCAGGGATAAGCAGGGCCAGAGAGAACCCATGCAATAAAACAGTATTTACATTTTGTGCTTGTCCAGAACTTAGCACACCTTGGTCCTGCTCTGTGACTGGGTTCCCAGGAACTAATTACAGTGATACAAGTCAATTTTAATATTAGTTCCTGGAAACACTTTTCCATACACTACTTTCAGGTCAAGTTCTCCAACAAAAATGAACACTGTCTCCTACGTTTGTTTTTAGTTCTTTTTCTGTTTTTTTCCTTCAGTCTATTCACTGTCGTAGAGCTTCACAGTTTCCTGAGTCCTTTTAAAATCATGTCCTCTTATTTATTCTCTGTGACTAGCTCAACTCCTCCCCCCCCCCAAAAAAAATCATTTTTTTTTCCGTGTTCCCATTCTGTATTCTCCTCTCTCACTGTCTATTTTTATAGGTTAATTATTTTGATTTACACACCATTTTCCACCTGGTCCTTCAGGCTGCTTCTCCCTTTCCTCCCTTTAATTGTTTTTCACCCACCAGCTCCCTGGCACACAGCTTCTCCTCCACCCTTCCCCCTAATTATCTTTTAAATGAAAAAATTTTACTCACGTCTTCAGTGTCTGACTGGTAGCATTAACTAGTTTCAACAACAAAACCAAAACATCTGCTGCTCCTCTTACCTACCCCAGTGTAAATTCAGAAATATCTGTTCTATCAGTGTTACAATGGTGTAAAAGCTGGTGAGGACTCAGCCCCAAAAATTTTAAACCAAAAGCCCCCTCATGAGCTTAAGACAAAACCAGTACCTCAGGCTAGTCAACTACTCTGCTGTGCAGAGATTTCCACCTTTCTAACTTGCAGTAGGAAGTTTCCCCCTCCTCAGCCCAAAGTTATAACCCTAATTTCCTGATTGGAATTTTAACCACTACCTTAGGCCTTCCACCTGGCACAATACTTGAGCAGAGAAATAACTCTCTGGCTGCCAGTATATGGCCTCTGCATCTCATTATGTGACGTTTCCCAGTCACACTCCTCCAAACACAGACCCTGCACCTTTCAGAGTCCTCCCCTGAAATCACTAGAAGAGGCAGTGGTTCTAGAAAGGTGGGTGATCCCTGTACACATAGACTATGTCTACAATGGCAATTTAGTTTGAATTAAGGACCCTTAATTCAAACTAAATTAGTCCCTCTCTACACTAAACTTTCATTAGCTCAAATTAAGAAATGCCTTAATTTGACTTAATAAAAGCTTACTTTGAATTAATAACAACCACCTGTTCTTCAAGCAGTGTCCCTGTCTGCTCCACTCTAGGTGCATGGCCAGCCTCACGCCTCAGATCGGAGAGTCTCAACAGCTGTGTCAGGGGTGCCCTGCCTGGAGCAGCAGGGGTTAGAGAGTCCATTGATGACATGCACATGCGCCCCCCACCCTTCCTCCTCAGCTCCCTTCTTACTGCTTCAGCGCTTAGACGAAGACGTCCTCAGCTCCAGCTGAAAACCCAACAGCCATTCTAATGGCCACCATTCACCTAAAAAAAAAAAAAAGAAAGAAAGAAAGGAGAAAAGAAAGAAAGGGCAAATAAGGAGAGCATTATGCAACAATGCCGTCTCCACCAGGGTTTAAATGTTGCGCCTCCTGCTGCGACGCTATGCCAGCATCCGACGGCCATGCTGAATGCATAAGGTGCCTGGGTGAAGGCCATCTCACACATAAGTGCCCTCACTGCAAAAAGGTAACCACCCAAGCCCATAGGGAGAGGCAAATGAATTCAAACTACTACTGTTGGAGGGCTCTCTCAAGCCTGCATCGGACCCCAGCAGCAGCCGCGATCTCCTCAGCTGCACAAGCAGCAGTCTGTGGCTTCCTCCCCCACACCTTCAAAAAAGGCTGGGGGCAACAGCAAAACTCATAAGTCCAAAAGGGCTTACTCTGGCAGCTCCTGGGGGAAGGAAAAACGCCCACCAAGTGCTAGAGAAGAGTGAGGGCGTGAGAAGCCAGCCATGAGGAATAAGCTTACGCTGACCCTGGCTGCAGTATTGAGTGCGGTACAGGCACTGGCACCTGTGGCACCGCAGACCCGGTTCCCGGCGCCATTTTTACACCCAGCACCACGTGTCGGCTCAGTCACCCTGTCCCCAGTGGCAGGCACCGGAAAGAAGGCAGTGCTGAACAGCACAGTGCTCAACGGTGCACAGCCTAATGCGGCACCATTGCTGGCTCCCCTGACAAGCATGGCCCCATAGCCGTCAGAGCAACACGGTACCGCGCCGGGAGAACATTTAACTTCGCAACAAGGAAAAAGAACATCATGCCGATATACCAGAGGGGACTCAGTCTTCCTCCTCCCCTATATCCCCACTGTTTAGCATACATTCATCTGATGAGGAAGTACCCTCTTTGACTTTTTCCAGTGAGAGCTCTCTCTTCAGTCTCAAGATCAATGAGTCCCGAGTCACCCACAGATGAACCTGATCCTCCTATGCAGCCACATACAGTGACCATGCCAGCAGCACCATGGCCATACTGGAATATGCCTTGGCCATATCCATGTCCATGGTTAGGCTGGGGAAATTGGCCCCAGATGGGCACCGCACAGGCTGTACCTTCAATGCCACAAGTGGATGCAGCTAACCAATACTTACCTGCAATGACCTCGGCAAAGCAGCAGACTCAGCCAGTGACACAGCAGTCACAGCACCTGGAGGGGCAAGAGGAGCTTGGTGATGAACTTGGCTGCCAGTCAAAATCTGAGGAGGCAAAGCAGTTTCAAGAGCTGTTCAAAAGGGTAGCAGACAGCCTGGACGTCTCTATACACGATGAGGACACAACTAAGCATAAACTTCATAAGATTTTGCAGACCTTGACATCAACCAAGGTCGCCCTGCCAATGGACAAAGGGGTAATGGATCCCACAAACCAGATATGGCAGACACCAGCCACAGCTGCCCCAACTAATAAGAAGGCTAACAAGAAGTATTTCATAATGCCGAAGGGAATGAATTTCTGTTCGCTCACCCTCACCCTAATTCACTAGTAATAGAGGCAGCAAATCAGGGGGGTCTGACAAGACCATCACAGGACCACCCTGACTGTTAAAGAGGATAAGAAGCGCGACATATCGGGGGAAAAAAGTATAGACAACAACAACATTCCTACTGAGAGTAGCGAACTACAACGCAGTACTAGCAAACTACGACCACGAAATATACACAAAACTGACAGTTACTTACCTCATTACCTGAGGAGAAAAGAGAACAGTTTAGATCCTTAATCAAAGAAGGCCAACTTACCGCAAGGACAGCATTGCAGGCTGCAGCAGATGAGGCGCCCTGGGCCATCAGTATGGCTGTAGTCATGAGACGAGCATCATGGCTTCATGCGGCGGCATTGCCAAAACAGATGCAGGCAACCATAGAGGAGCGAACGGGACAAACTGTTTGCAGACAGAACGAACGAAGTGATGCATACACTCAAAGATTCTAGGACAACCTTCACACCTTAGGCTTATACCCTGCAAGTTTCAACAAGAAAACTCAGAGGTTTCAACCGTATAGAGGCAGATACTCTCAGCCTAATCACCTTGAAGACAAAGCACTCAACCTGCAGCCAACCCTCAACCATCAGGTTCCAGGCAACAATTTTGAGGCTTTGGTCAAGGGTTTGCCCGACCACCTCACTCCAGTAGATATTATTGTCAATGACTCACCACAGTTATTTCGCAACAGACTCCTCTTCTTCTTCCATCGATGGGAGGCAATTACCTTGGACAAGTGGGTTCTCAACACCATTCTGAAGGGATACATCATCCCATTTCTAGCAAGACCCACCCCACCACCCCAAACTCCTACCCCGTCCCTCTTCAGGGACCCATCTCACGCACATATGTTGGCTCACAAGATAGACAATCTCCTCAACCTGGGAGCAATAGAAGAAGTTCCGTTGCAGTACAGGAACAAGGGGGTTTATTCACATTATTTTCTCACAGAGAAAAAGTCGGGGGGGTGGAGGCCTATCCTGGTCCTCAGGAGGCTAAACAAGCATGTGGAAATAAAGCAATTCAAAATGGTGATGATTCCAGGGATACTCCCGGAGCTGGAGAAGGGGGACTGGTTGGCTTCACTCGACCTGAAGGATGCCTATTTCCATGTATCGATCCATCCAGGACACAGAAAATTCCTCAGCTTTATAGCATTGGGCACCCATTACCAGTATACCGCAATGCCTTTTGGGCCGTGCACTGCACTGAAGGTTTTTTCCAAAGATCATGGCGGTTGTCTGCGCACATCTCAGGACACTGAGAGTCACAATATTCCCATATTTGGATGATTTCCTAATAAGAGCAGCATCCTTTCCCGAAGCCAAACGGGCAGTCAAAATCACTGTAACAACCCTTCAGTCACTAGGGTTTGCGATAAACTACAAAAAGTCTTCACTTTGTCCGTCATAGGAGATCCTGTTCATAGGGGCAAGGATACATACACTGACAGCACGTGCATATCTCCCACGGGAACAATACAAGAACATCTTAGACCTCGTCCAAGTTGTCAGGGCTTCCCCAACAGTACAGGCTCGTACCTGCATGCAGCTGCTGGGACACATGGCGGCCACGACATCTCTGGTCAGCCACGCCAGACTGCACATGCAACTGTTTCAACTATGGTTTGCAAGGGCATTCAGGATAGGCCGCCAGCATTTAAGTCGCAGGCCATATCCATCAGGAGCCATAAAAGAATCATTGGACTGGTGGACAAGGGAGGAAAACATGTTGCAGGGTGTCCCCTTTCTGCTGCCACAAACAGACTTAGTGATGATGACAGATGCCTCACTAGCAGGTTGGGGGGGCCCATTTGATGACACAAACAGCCCAGGCCAGATGGTCGCCAAGGGAAAAGTGCATGCATATAAACATACTGGAACTGCGGGAGGTGCACAATGCATGCAAGCATTTCCTGCCGACCATTGCGGGAAAAACAGTGAAATTATGAACGGACAACATCACATGCATGTACTATATCAACCATCAGGTGGGGCACGGTCCACAGCGTTGTGCCTCGAGGTGATGAGATTATCGGAGTTGTGCTTAAAACACAAGATAGACATCTCGGCTATTTATCTACCAGGCAGGGACAATACGGTGGCAGATACGTTGAGCAGAACTTTTGAGACAGCCCACAAATGGGAAATACGCGGGGACATCATTCAACAAATTTTTCAGTTATGGGGCCTTCCAGTCATGGATCTGTTTGCTACCAAAGACAACACAAAATGTCAGGTATTTTGCTCCAGAGCAGGCATAGGGGAAGGTTCCAGTGGAGATGCCTTTCTTGTCAACTAGAGCAAGGGTCTCCTGTATGCCTTTCCCCCTATTCCCCTGATTCCCAGGACCCTTTGCAAGATCCAAAGTAACAGGGCCACCATAATATTGCTAGCACCAGCCTGGCCCAGACGGACCTGGTATACGGACTTGGTATGGATGTCGAGGAGATCTCCAATCACGCTCCCGAAAGCACTAGTCCTCCTGACACAAGATGGGGAGAGTCCTACATACTTATCTCAACAGGTTGCACCTCACGGCATGGTATTTGGATGTTACAATGAGTTAAAGCTACAATGTTCCCAGCAGGTTAGGAATATCCTTCTAAATAGCAGGAAACCTGCGACAAGGCGGACTTACCTTCAGAAATGGTGCAGGTTCGTGCTGTGGTGTCGTCAGAACGAGAAGGATCCGGTGTCCCTCCCTAGCCCAGATTTGCTGGAATATCTTCATCTGAAAAACACAACAGCGTTGGTTAACACCATAAAGTTTCACCTAGCAGCCATAGCTACATTTCATGAGCCAGTACAGGAGGTCTTGATATTGTCACATCCAGTGGTGAAACGATTCGTGACGGGATTGCAGAATTCCTATCCCTTCCATCGACCACCTGCTTTACCATGGGACCTCTCCATGCTCCTCAAAGCCCTGACAGGGAAACCCTTTGAACCGCTAGCAAGCTGCTCACTCCTCCACATGTCAATGAAGGTAGCTTTCCTTGTGGCAATCACGTCAGCCAGATGAGTGGGTGAGCTAGCTGCACTCATGGCGAGTCCACCGTACACAGTCTTCCATAAAGAAAAGATTTCCATGCGGCCACACCTGAGATTTCTCCCAAAAGTAGTCTCAGTATTCCACATTAACCAGACGATACACTTACCTACATTCTTTCCTAAGCCACATTCTACTCCCCAGCATGCATTGTGGCACATTCTTGATATTCGTAGGGTGGTGGCGTTCTACTTACAGAGGACCAAACCCTTTCAGAAGACCCCAAAGCTCTTCATGTCTATAGCGGAGCACTCAAGAGGCCAACCAATATCCAAACAACAACTATCAAAACGGATATCGAGCTGCATACAGACAGCATATGAACTCAAGAGTCTGCCAATCCCAGAGGGCATCCAGACGCATTCCATGACATCACTGGCAGCATCTACAGCCTTTTTGCATAATGTTTCCATAACAGAAATTTGTAGGGCAGCTACATGGGCGTCGGCAGATACATTTATAAAACACTATGCTATTGACCAGCTGGCCAGGGCAGATTCAGCAGTGGGGCTGGCAGTACTACAATCAGTCCAAGGGGCAAACTTCGAAGTCCCCTCCACCAGTTAGTGGACAGCTTGGTAATCACCTAGAGTGGAGCAGACAGGGACACTGCTCAAAGAAGAAGTGAGGGAGACTCAACCCTTGTGCAGTAGCCAAGGTTCTTCGAGATGGGTGTCCCTGTCCTGCTCCACTACCCGCCCTCCTCCCCTCTACTTCAAAGAGGCACAAAATTCACAGCGGTAGCTTCCTTCACGGTAGAGAGGGAACTGAGGAGGAAGGAGGGACGCCTGTGCGCATCATCAACGGAATCTCTAACCCCTGCTGCCGCACGCAGGGCGCCCCTGACACAGCTGTTAAGACTCTCCGATCTGAGGCGGGAGGCTGGCCACACACCTAGAGTGGAGCAGGACAGGGACATGCATCTCAAAGAACCTTGGCTATTGCACAAGTGTGAGTATCCCTCACTTAGTTCAAATTAAGGACGGTATAGACCTGGATTAACCCTTAATTTGACTTTATTAATTTTGAATTAAGGACAGTTAGGTTGAATTAATGAAGTGGACTAAGTCAAATTAAGTTGGCTTAGTGCATTTTGTTAATTTGACTTAATAAGGTTGAGTTTAGTTTGAATTAAAGTTGAGTTTATTAGGAAGGAAGCCAAGAAATTATGGCTTTGAAATTCTTTGTCCCTTGTAAAGCATTTTGAGATCTGTTAATGAGCAGCACTGTACATAAACTCAATATTATAGTAAATCTCAGTATTATATTCTGGTCATAGCACATTGTACAGCTACTGTTGATGGATTGTCATGAATTTTCTAATACTGGATGTATATACACAAATAAGACAAGCACCTACATCTATCTACTCAGTGAACTACATGGCCCCTGCAGTCACTCAGGTTTGATGGAGTTCTCGTTTGATGGAGTTTGACTCTATGATCATAAGATGATGTAGTTGGAGAACAGAGGTGGAGGACTTCCTTTTCCAGAAAAAGAGACAGGAAAATTAAACATCTAGAAAAAAATAAGCAAGTAGCTCTAGAGAACAATGAGAGAGAATCCCAAACTGGAAGAATAACTTTGGAGACTGGACCATGCATACAGGATTACTGATCACGAGGGGAGTGGGGGTGGAGTCCCAGCATCTGAAATTAGGAATTGGCATAATCATGCCCAAACAATGTGGACACTTTCAGTGTACTTTGGTAAGATAATGAGCAGTGGGAAACTAGTTCCAAAACCAACATTAAGAACACAGAAGTAAAGAACCACAGCTAAATAAAAGCAGAAGTAACATCATTAATTAGCACAAACTTCCAGAAAAAGGAATTCTCCAAGACATAAATAAAACTGTCCTTTTGCTCCCTCTTTTCTGCCAAGAAAATTACATTGCATATTAAAATCACAAATAAACTAAAATAAAGTTTACTAACCATAAATGTCTGTCTCTTCATTTTTTTTCTATCCTCCATCTCTTTCCATGTTCCATTCATTTTGATATCTAAATTTTCTTCCTTTTCCCCTGTCCACAGATGTCACAATTTCTCTCACTTTCCCCAGGTGCTTCACTTCCTAAAGTCAAACACAGGCATTAGCTGACCTTTGCAGAGAGATACTTTTCTCCTTTAAATCCATATGAATGCAAAATAAATAGCAAGTTACACAATTAATTATTGAAATGTCAAGAATGAGGGTATGCCTATACTGACAGCAGCAAATTCGCCACCATCAGTTTGCCCTTTCGGGAGCAGATCACAGTGAGCATGAACGCGCAAGTGCTTTGCAGTCAGCTTTCCCTTGATGTGTACCGGCGACTTAAAAAGTCACCGTTGGTTAGCCAAGGACTTCTACGTTCCTTGCGTAACTGACAGTTGACTGCTGCCAAGAAAGCCCCAAATGTAGACTACGGCAGAGTGTGAAAGTGAGAGAGAGACAGCAAAACAAGCAAGAAGTCCTGTGGCACTTAAATACTAACAAATTCATTTATTATAGGAGGACTCATGGGAGAAAAATCCCACTTTGAAGCATTCTTCAAAGCAGCTGACCAAGTGGGATTTTTCTCCCATGAAAAGTCATGCAATAAATAAATCTGTTAGTTTTTAAGTGCCACAGGACTCCTTGCTTGGTTTGGTGAACTAGATTAACACAGCTACCCCCTTTGGATGTTGCAAGATACAGGTGACTCAGAGAGCTCCCCCTCTCCCCCACCATGGCACATTGTATCATAACGTTCATCTGGCTTGACACACTCATTGCCCCAAGTCACTGTTGTCACAGTTAGTGGCTAAAAGATGCCATGTAAGATACCTTATGCAGACTGATAACACTGATGATTAATTTTATTGCGTGATACATGTACAGGCAGCAGATAAAACATTATAGCTGTATGCTGGAAATATGTTTTAAAAATGTGTTTGGCAAGCAGAGCGTAAACTCAAGCTGTCCCAAACAAAGGACTGGTACGTGCCTGACTGGCTCTTCAATGTGAATTAAGCAAAGTGAGACCAGAAACAACGGAAGTACATCTATATAGAAGGTAAACAAAGCCATTAAGCTAGTAAGTGGTGGCGATGTCAACTATCATGACAACAGATGGAAACAAGGGATTTAAAAATTTGTTTAAGAATCTGTTTAAATGTTCTAAACATAGAATGTTATATTTTTAAAACATTTAAATGCTTGCTGCCAAGCAAGACCTACCAAGCTGCGGTTCCCCCAGCCCCCGCCCCGTTCATGCAGAAATGTAGGCAAGCAGCTCTCATTTTCAGGGAGCTGAGTCAAGACTAGCTGTGGCTCCCCCCTCCACCCCCGATGCTAAGCTCCCTGCATCCCCCCCCCCCCCACACACACACACCAAGAGTTATCCAACTGCTCTTGCTTGCAGAGAGAGCCAAGCTCACCTGCTGGGCCTTCCTCCTCCATGTCTAAACAGTAACCAACTGTTCAAAACATTTAAACAGATGATTACCATTTCAATGTTTAGGCTTTCACATCCCTAATCTAGACAAGCTGCAGCATACTCAACATGGGCTTATAGGACAGTGGTTCTCAACCACTGTGTTGGGCCACATTACTGCTTTGCCACACAGTGTTAAGTGTGTCACAGATAACCGTGGAGATGACTGGATTCAGCTGGAGGGGAGAGAAGCAGGCCAGCCTGCTCTATCTCTCAGGGACCCCAGTCATCCCCCTGGGGCTGGGAGATGGCCCAACCAAAGCCACGCCACTGGCATTGACAGGACCATTGCCCTGCCCCTGTGCCACCTTTCTGTTTTCTTTCATTGTTCCTTCCTTCTTTCGTTCTTTTTCCTTTCTTTTTCTTCCTCCCATCTCTTCTTTCTTATCCTCTCATGTCTTGTCTTTTCTTTTTCCTTTCTTCCTTCTCTTTTTCTTTTTTCTGTTTCCTTTTCTTGCTTTCTTTTTCTTCCTTCCATATATTTTTCTTTCTTTTCCTTCTCTTCTGTTTTTTCTTTCTTTCTCTTCCTTCTACCTCTTTCTTTTTCTCTTCCTTCCTTCTCTCTTTTTTCTTTCTGTTCCTTCTCTTTCCTTCCTTCCCTGTTTTTTCATTCTTTCTCTCCCTTCTTGTTTTTCCTTTCTTCTTCTTCCTTCTACATTTTTCTCTTTTCTCTTTCCTTCTCTTCCTTCCTTCTCTCTTGTTTTTTTCTTTCTCTCCCTTCTTGTTTTTCCTTTCTTCTTCTTCCTTCTACATTTTTCTCTTTTCTCTTTCCTTCTCTTCCTTCCTTCTCTCTTGTTTTTTTCTTTCTCTCTTATCTCTTTCCTTTCTGTCTTCCATCGTTCTTTCTCTCTCTCGTTACCTTCCTTGTTTCCTGCCTTCTCCTTCTTTTAAATAAAAATTAAAATATTTAATTTTAATTAAAACCTTTAACAATTCAATTAAGCCCATTTAATTATTTTATTTACAATCCCTTGAATTCTAGTAATTAATTTTTAATTTAATGAACTGATGGCACTTCAGGGTTTTAAAAACTGTTGTATGAAAAGCTTTCAGTGATGTGGCCCTTGGGGCAATAGCCTAGCCCTCATGCAACCCTTATAGTGATTTGAGTCTGACACCTTGGGGTTAAGGATACTGCGCCAGGAAAGCAGGCAGTGGGGGCTGAGGAGCTGTTAGAGGGAAAAGAAAGTGGATCTCCTGTGTGGAGTGTTCCAGGCTCTTGACACTACAGTACAAATCAGGGATAGACATATCACCACCACCCTATACCGAAAACCTACTGATCGGTATAGTTACCTACATCCTTCGAGCTTCCATCCTAAACACACCACACGATCCATTGTCTACAGCCAAGCCCTAAGATATAACCGCATCTGCTCTGATCCCTCAGACAAAGACAGACATCTTGAGGATCTCTATCAAGCATTCTTGAAACTACAGTACCCAGCTGGGGAAGTAAGAAAACAAATTGACAGAGCTAGACGGGTTCCCCGAAGTCATCTACTACAGGAGAGACCCAAGAAAGAAAGCAACAGAACACCACTAGTCACCACATACAATCCTCAAGTCAGACCTCTGCAAAAGATCATTAAGGACCTACAGCCTATTCTAAAAGATGATCCCTCTCTCTCTCAAGCATTAGGAGACAGACCACTCCTTGCCTATAGGCAGCCCCCTAATCTTAAACAGATACTCACCAGCAACTACAGATCTAACAACAAGAACATTGAAGCAGGCACACACCCTTGCAAAAAACCACGCTGCCAAGTCTGCCCACATAGCTACACAACAGACACCATCATAGGTCCTAATCAAGCCTGCTACTCCATCAAAGGCTCATTTACCTGCTCATCTACTAATGTGGTCTATGCCATCATGTGCAAGAAATGCCCCAACACCTTATATATTGGACAAACAGGACGATCGCTCCGTAAGAGACTGAATGAGCACAGAGCTGATATCAGAAATCAAAGAACAAAGAAACCAGTTGCTGAGCACTTCCATCTTCCTAATCACTCAATGATGGATTTGTTAATGACTGTCGTTAGAGATGTACCTGGGACATCAAGACTCCAAAGAGAAACAGCTGAACTCGAATTAATATGCAAACTAAATTCTGTGAAAGCAGGACTCAACTGAGATTATGGGTTCTTTTCACATTACAAAGGGTAATTTGACTTCAGGCTTCCCATTCTTTAAGCCTGTAAACTGCTCTGATTTGCTGTTACTTTATGACCTGATCCTATGTTTTACACCCCCTTGCATTTAGTTTCATTCCTTTCTGTAAGTTCACCCATCTTCGAAGCATCTGAGGAAGTGGGATCTTCTCCCATGAAAGCTCATGCAAAAAATAAATCTGTTAGTCTTAAAGTGCCACACAACTGCTTGTTGTTTTTTTATACCATCAGAACCACTATTTCCACACTCTTCAACCAGATGTGATGAATGAGAAAGCCAGGCTTCATAACTAGATGGTTAAATGAGCAGGTCACCATCAGAAACCAGTAAGATATTATGGCACCAGGGTAAGGCCCCAAAATGAAGCAGGACCTCATACTTTAGGGTAGAGGTTTTGAATGCTTCTGAGCACTCTTCTTGGTATAAGATGGATGAATACTGCGTGACCATTAAGCTTGTAGAAGAAGGCTGCAACAGCTGCAAGATGCACGCTAACTCAACCTGCAGATAGTCCTGGTTTTTTTTAAAGTTCTTGGATGCAGTTCAGTATTAGTGGCAAGGGAGACGTCATAGTCATGGCGTGTTCATTGTTGCACCAGATCTGGAAGCCCTTCCATTTATGCAGGTAAACATATTGAAAAGTTGATCTATTTATTATATCCTTTACATTTTCAGAACAGGTTATTTCAATATTCTGGAACCATCAAGAACCCATGCTTTCAGGTGGAGACTATCTAAGTTTGGATGGTGCATCTGGCCTGTATCTTGAGATAGGATATGTGGAAGAGTGACTGATAGGCCTACTACCAACTGTAAGCGGTAAGAGAACCATGTTTGTCTGGGCCATGTTGGGGTTATAAAGAGAACTGGTTGTTTTTTTTTCTTTTATGTATTATGTTGGGTATTAAGAGGCAGAAAGACAGCTAGCAGAAGTGTGTCCCATTTATAAGAATGCCATCCTCCCAGAGATTGATGCTGCAATTTTGCTCTTGAGCAACACTGCAGACACTTGCTGGTCCCAATTGTGGCAAACAGATCTTCACTTGGGAAACTTATGTTTTGTGTACGATTGTGGTGGTTATTGCCTTCTTGTGCAAGAATTACCTGCTTAGTGTGCGTCTAAAGTTTTAACATCCTGGTAGGTAAATATCTTAAATGCTGATCCTATGGTGAATGCACCAATTCAATAATTTGCTTCAGCATACAGGCATGGTGACTTTGTTCCCACTGGACAGTTTATATAAGACATGCAAGTGATGTTGTCTATCATTATCTTTATGATCTTGTTTCTGCTTAGTGGCAAAAATGGTGAATGTGCATTCTGAAACACTCATAGGATCACTAGCCTGATGTGCAACGTTGACACTGAAGATGATCACGTGCCTTATCTTGTGCTGTCCCACAAGCTCGCTCCCCACTCAACAGAAATGAGTCCATTGTAAGTATTAGCAATGGTGGTGATTGATTGAGTGAAAGGAACTCCACTAACACATTGCAGGGCTTCACCTACGAGTCTCATTAGCATTCGATTGTGACTAGCAAATCTTGTGTATGTGTGGACTATATACTGCCATGAGCCACCCCCAAAAGCAACACTCATGTAGTCTGGCATGTTGTACCATAAAGGTGGTTGCTGTCATATGTCCTAGTAGTTGTCAGCATTTTTTGGCTATCTGTGGACTGGTTTGCTCTGTGGAGATCAAATTTACTAGATTGGTAAATCTGGGTGTTGGTTAAGGACACTTTAGCCTCCCTTGCATCAAGGTAGTCCTCGGTGAATTCTTGCTGTCATATATGTAGGTGTCAGTGTTGACTTCTGAGTGTTTGCTTGTAGGCCTAGTCATAAGAAAAGGTCCATAATCTTTTGTACCATTACTAACATGTAAGCTTGAGAGGGAGCTTTAAATAGACAATGACCTAAGTATGGGAATATCATAACTACTTGTTTTCAGGCTGCAGAATTACTTTGTTTTCTGCATGTTGCTGAAAGGCCAAATAGAAGTACTTTGTACTATTAGGCTATGTCTACACTAAATAAGTTCAAACTAAACTCGAACTTATTAGTTTGAATTAACAATGTGGACTAATTCAAACTAATGTTAGTTCAAATTAGTCCACTTTGTTAATTCGAACTAACTGCCCTTAGTTCGAACTTTAAAAGTTCGAATTAGGTGTTAATCCTTGTCTGCATTGTCCTTAATTTGAACTAACGATCAAACTAAGGGCTTAGTTTGAACTAACCAGCAGATCTTACTAGTTCAGACTAAACTTTCATTAGTCCAAATTAAGGAATTCCTTAGTTTGAACTAATGAAAGCCTCATGTAGATAGGTACTAAGTTAGTTTGAATTAAGCCTCTTTCATTCAAACTAACTTGCAAGTGTAGACATACCCCTAGTGATCCTGCCCCAAAGCAAATCTGAGGAAACTCCTGTAGCATGGATATATGGTAATATGAAAATATGGATCCTGGAGGTTGATGTTTGAGAAGCAATCCCCTTCGTTCAGTATTAGGATTATTGTTGCTAATGTGACCATGCTGAATTGGTTGTTTCTTAAGCCTAGTATTGGTCTTTAACTGCCATTCTTTTTTCTCAGTTAGAAAATAGTTGGAATAAAGTCCATTCCTCTGTGCTGGACTGGAACTGGTTTGATGGCACACAAGTGTAAGAGGTGGCACCTCTTGAAAAAGGTGTTCAGGAAAAAGGTTCCTGAAAAGCAAAGGGGAGAGAAGGATATCAATTGAATTGAATATTTGTTGTTGATCATTTATAATATGCAGTTGTCTGAGGTGATACTCTGCCACTTTGGGTAGAACAGGATCAGATGGTTACCAAACTGATGGATACTTTCTGGTGGTTGCAGTATGTGTGTTAGAGGACGCATCTCATGGACACTCAATCTAATTCTCAAAAATTTTGGAATGTTGATAATTGAGATGAAGGTGGCCTCTGTTTTTTAACCATCTGTCTTTTTCTTTGCAAGCCATGTGTCTCTGAGGAGGAACATATGGAGTTAGTCTCAACAGTTGCGCAGAACAGTATTTACCTGACCATCTCTTTTGCACAGCTGTGCAGCTACCTAAAGACCGAAGCATTGCCCTAGAATCTTTTGAGAAAAAATTTACTCACCTTGTGCAGTAAAAGTGGTTTGAGATGTCTCCCCCTATGGGTGCGCCACTGTAGGAGTGTCTGCATTCCTGCACTGCTGACCAGAGAATTTTGGTAGCAGTCCATCTAGCACAAGGGTCTCAAACTCAAATCACCACGAGGGCCACATGAGGACTAGTACAGGGCGACAAGAGGACTAGTATGTTAGTCTGAGGGACCCACAACTGAAACCTTTTCATACAATGATATTGCAAGTATTGGCAACAATAGTGTTGTCGCAGGCCGTAGGAAATAGCTTTAGGGGCTGCATGCAGCCTGCAGGCTGTGTGTTTGAGACCCCTCCTCTAGCACATGCATGAACTGCTCTCTGCCTGCCCTGAGTTTAGCTAGTGTGCATGGGGAATCCCTCCTCTGTTCCTCCTCTACCACAGAATCAACTACTAGAACTTCAGAACCATTGTCACTGGTCACAGTGAAAATTTTCTTTTTTGAGTATTGTCCCTATGAGTGTGCCACTGTAGGCAGCTCCTGGCCAGCACCCACAACTCGAGGCTGGAACTTCAGAGTTGGTTGTATATGGGATGATAGTACTATGGCCCCAAATTTGGTGTCTGCAGTCCAATCCCCCAGGATAGCAGAGTTTTCTGCAAAGGTGTGTGCAAATACCCATGTAGCTGCTCTGCAGATTTGTGATACATGGATGCCCTTGTAGAAAGCAACAGATGAGGAGACAGACCTTGTAGAATGTGTGCATCTTGAAGAGAGAGGGTGTTGTTATGCAACCTGTAACAGAATTAATATAGTCTAAGACCCACTTAGAGAGAGTCTGAGCTCTTCATGGAAAAATGAGGTAATGACTAAGTGGCCATGAGTTCAAATGGTGGTGTAGTCAGACCTTTTATTACTAGGCTGAGATCCCACGGAGGAGTTGGAAGTCTGGGTTGTGGGAAGAAGCTTCGCTACACCTTTAAGAAACCTCTTCATAGTCGTATGTGAAAAGACTGAGTATCCTTCTTCTTGCTCATGGAAGATTGCAATTACTGCTATATGTTAGCAAACTAATAGAATCCTGATTTCTTGATCGCTAGGTAGTCTAGGCCAGTGATTTTCAAACATTTTTTTCTCAGGGCCCAGTTGAAAAAAAATCATTTAGGCCCAAAACTCAACAATTATATCTCTGAGCAATGCAATCCAGTCTTTCAGCTGTGGCAGCAGAGGGCACCTTGACCCAGTACCTGAAGGTCTGTGACCTAATACTGGGTCCCAACCCATAGTTTGAAAACCACTGGTCTAGGCTCACTGGGACAGCTGAACTCGAATTAATATGCAAGCTAAATTCTGTGAAAGCGGGACTGAATTGAGACTATGGGTTCTTTTCCCATTACAAAGGGTAATTTGACTTCAGGCTTCCCATGGTTTGAGCCTGTAAACTGCTCTGATTTGCTGTTACTTTATGACCTGATCCTATCTTTTATACCCCCTTGCATTTAGTTTCATTCCTTTCTGTAAGTTCACCCATCTTCGAAGCATCTGAGGAAGTGGGATCTTCTCCCATGAAAGCTCATGCAAAAAATAAATCTGTTAGTCTTGAAGTGCCACACAACTCCTTGTTGTATTAGGGATGACACCTAGGGCTTGCACCAGTTCTGGAATCTCTTCCAACCACTACTCCTTTACTACTGTGCAATAACACCTCCTGTACCTCCTAGAGCAAGAGGTCTCTATATTCTGGCACTATAAAGGAGCCAGGCTTTGAACCACAGAATCTGCAGGATGGCTGGAAGGGTGCATCTCTTGTTCTATGATAGAAAGTGAATGATTAAGAGTTACTGATGGACATAGTACCAGCTGTGACAGATGAGTCTGGATCAGATGGGAACAATCAGTATGTTTGCTCTTTTCACTTTCAACACGACTTTCAGAGTCAGAGGGAATTGGGGGAAGGCATAAAGAAAGTCCTTGTCCCATAGAGTAAAGCATCTCCCATGGCACATTGTCCAGTTCTCAGTCTGGAGCAGTCCAGTGGACATTTCCTCTTCTGATGAATAACAAAGAGGTCTGTTTTTGGTGTCCCCCATTGTTGGAATACATCATGGAGTACCATAGAATCTAATTTCCATTCACAGTCATGTGAGACTTTGTGGCCGAGTCTGTCCACATCATGTTGTGAATACCCAGCAAATAGGGCACTGATATCAAGGGCAGGTCTATACTGCTGCTCAAGTCAATCTAATTTACATTGTTCACATATATGAAAAAGATATCCCCTTGAGCAAAATAAGTTACAACAACCTAAGTACTGTACACACTGGTGCTAAGTTGGTGAGTGTCTTTCTCCCACCAGCAGAGCTTTCGCCTTTCATGGAGGTGGAGTAATTATGCTGACAGGAGAGCACTGTTCCATCAGCATAAAGCATCTTCACCACAGTGCAGCTGCACTGCTGTAGCAGTTCTGGTGTAGACCTGCCTAAGGTATTGTGAGAGACACATCAGTTCCATAATTTTAGTGCTTCTGCACACAGAGAGTAAGACTTGACACCTCTCTGATGGTTTATGTAATATGGGCAGGCCATATTGCCTGGCATGACCCTTGCAGGCACATCATCAATCAGCAGATGGAAACAAGTACACACATTTTTGTCTGTTCTGAGATCTAGCAGGTGGATGTGGAAGCATGTCCTGGCTGAAGACCATTTGCCCTGGACTGTGTGATCACTGAAATGCCCTCCCCATCCTAAGAAGGATGCATCAGTGTAGAGATGGGGAAGACTGAACAAATGGCATTCCCTTACAAATGATTACTGGGTCCCACCCCACCCCACCTCAATCTAAGGATTGCTTGATCCTGATTGCCATTTCTTTCTAAGCTTCCCCAATTAGGATCCTTGGCTTTAGCAACATCAGCAGTACCAAAGGGTCCCATCAACTCAAAGGTACTAAACCATGTCCTGATCAGTACCAACATCACTGAGTGACCTAGAATCTTTTCTTTTTAACTGGTTCTTGGCTAAGGGATCTTGGTGCCTGCTTCTTGTTGACCTTTCACAAAAATGCAGTGATTTGCTTTGCAAAGTTAGTGAGGAATGTTTCCCTATGGCCATCATTGCTGCCTAGAGGGGATCTCCAGGCCAAGGTTGGAAACCAGCCAAAGTGAACTCTCCACCATGGTCTACTCTATATAATACTAAATCCTGCCATAAGGGCAAGGGATTGGCCCGGATGATCTAGTTCATATTCAAATCAAATCAGGTCCCTTCCAGTTCTGTGATCATATTAAGTTTCACCTGGAGTTCCCTGGCTTTTCTGGTACATGCCTTGAGCTTGAGGCAATGCATACACTTTTGAGGTACGTCTGTGTCTCTTTGGCAGCAGATGCAACATGAGTGCCTGTTACGTCTTAGGGAACACCATTTGAAACCAGGGGCATCTGGGCAAGCCCTTCTTTTCTTGTTGTCGTTTCCTAATGGGAAGGAGTATGTGGTGGAAAACTGTTACTCAAAGGATAATTAACAAATCTTTAGCAAAAATGAATACTTTATAAAACAAAGAAATAAAATAGGGAACAGGAGGGTATAGCTGTAACTTACACATCCTACACTATCACCCTGGCGCCACCACTAAAAATAGGCTCTGCTGAGGGCTTAGTCTCAGGCCAAGAGTAGTAGAAAAGGAACTGAGGGTGTTTTAGCCCCACAGTATCATATAACCATTAAACACTTTGAGAGACTAACAACTTTATTTATTTATTTGTCTGATGAAGTGGGATTTTCTCAAATGAAAGCTCATGTGATAAACATGTTAGTCTTTAAAAGTGCCACAGAACTAGTTAATTTCAGAAACTTTTAAAATCATCTGTCATTTTAGTCTGAGGATTATTAAATGTCCAGAATGTCAGACCTTGCCAGGATTAGTGAATGTACAGTGTATACAAATCACTGAAAATATAAAGCACTATTTAAATATAAACCATTATTTAGCTAGCTATGACAGGTAAGCAGAAGTGCTCTCAGGAATCCTTCTGGCAAAGGACTTTTTTTAAATTGTGGAATAAAATTGTTTAAAATGTGTTGTCCAACAATGTTGCCAATTTTCAGCTAAAATGGCCCCCAAAATTATTTTCCATTATCAACTGAATATTTGAACATAGTATATTTAAAACCCTTCATGTGCTGCTGTGTCCAAAACCAAGGGACCTCAAAACTTGGTATCAGAAAATAACTCTTATTGAAGTACTTCAGGATATCTGTCTTAGGAACATTTCACGGCTGGCTTGTTTCAGTCTTGTGCTTTTGTCTCTGTCTATTCCATAATAAAGATATGCATTTTTTTTAAATACAGAGATTGTTATCAAGCAAAATATATATTAGCAAAAATATATTCCTGACCTACATGGCTGGTTAGTTGGTTTTTGTTATATCAAATATAAGTGTTCTTTTCTGACCGGGCACAATAACAAAATATTATCTATTGAATTGTGAATGCCCAGTAAATTAATTCTGGATCAACTTACATAAGACTGTTCAATCTTCTCTGAAGTTCATGAAGGAAACACCACACCCAAAATTCAAGTAGAGCCAAAAAAAGGTCAGAATTGCTGTGTCTTCAATTCTCTAATTTTTTCAAGTAAGCGGTCAGAAAATCTTCACTGAATAGAATTAATATTTTAGGGTATGTCTACACTTGCAAGTTGGTTCGAATTAAAGAGGCTTACTTCAAAGTAACAGCACCAACCTACACTGGGCTTTCATTAGTTTGAATTAAGGAATTCCTTACGTGGAACTAATGAAAGCTTAGTTTGAACTAGTAAGACCTGCCTGTTAGTTTGAACTAAGTCCTTAGTTCGATCATTACTTTGAACTAAGGATGATGTAGACAAGTATTAACCTAGTTCAAACTTAAGTTTGAACTAAGGGCAGTTAGTTCAAATTAACAAAGTGGACTAATTCGAACTAACATTAGTTTGAATTAGTCCATGTTGTTAATTCAAACTAATAAGTTCGAGTTTAGTTTGAACTAAACTCAAACTTATTAGTTCAAATTAACAAATTCAAACTAACTTTTTCTAGTATAGACATAGCCTTAGTAACTAATTTCTCAGTGTGTTTCTCCTCCAAATCTAGGTAGGCTAATCAGAAATTCTTGTACCAATAAAATAACAACAACAACAACAAGACCACCACCGTCACCAAAGTGTTCCGTCTGTTAGAAAAATCTAGGAATAAGTGAAGGCTCTCACCTCATTTACTGCCTCCGATACGTTTGAATGCAGCAACAAATACAAACTCCTGTAAAGCATATAATTTTTATACCTGTAGAATATATCTTGGAACAAGCAGATCGCTATTTTAGAGCCCATAACATAAAATAAAATTACCATCACAACCACACTGAAGGCAGCTTATAACACTACAGATAAAGCATTAAATTATCAACAAAGACAAAAAATATCCCAAGAAGTTACCAGGTCTTTTTAACACACACATGCACAGAAAAAAATCTGCAGTAAAGAAATTCTTTAAGGGCCTTTAGAGCAAATCAATAGATTTTACAGTTACAAAACACTATGATGAAAGCGTTATACAATTTTTTTGCAGCTTTTGTCACAAAACGTAAACTATTTTAAAAAAAAGCATCAACACAATATACACTTCACACAAATGTGTAGTAAAATAGGGCTTAAGCTTCCAGTTTCTATGCAGACAAAACTCCCATTGAGTTCAGGAGTCCAGGAACCATATAATATAGGGGAAAAAAACTATGTTGTGACACATTTAAGGGTTGGCACATGGTGTATGTCACCCGACGATATGATGCAACATAAAGCTATCTGCGGCTGTGTGTCCTTTACCTGAAACAACACAGTTGCAATAATTATCTTACAGCATAGACCCACTCATGGCAACCTTACTTCTGCCCACAGTCTCCCTCTCTCCTGCTTCATCCTTCATCCATCCCTTTACCAGTGTCCCCTCTCACCACTAGTAGTTGTGTAGGAAGGCGATGGAAGTCAGGTAGACCTAACTCTGCCTCATTAAGGTTGAAGTGCATGATCTATGTTGAACAGTAGCTGAGTTGATGGTATGATAATGGTATGTTTGCAGGTGTAGAAATAGTATGTATGTACTTTTAGGTGGCCTATCTTTATTATTCCTTACTTTTCGATACCAGTGACAGGCAAATTTTGTTATGTAACTTCCTTTGTATACAACAGCAACCATTTTGTAACAGAGGCTTGATACCTGATGGAAGATTATGAGACCCTATGACAGAGCCAGCAGGGTCAGCAACACTGAATGACTCTCCCCTACTGGAACAATGGACCCATTGCTTTTGAATAATGCCATACAGAAGCAGAGGAAATGGAGCATCTGGAACCCAGAAGTCTTCCAAAAGAAGTACATGGCCTAAGGGGGGGAGAGGGGGGGGGACAGAGGATGCTTCGCTAAGGCCAGCAATAGCAGCCCATCAAAACATGCAAGAAAGGCCAGGCTTTGAAGACAGGAAGGACTTCTGAGCCTAAGAACGCTAATCAAACCTAGGACTTAACAGAAGGAGTTGAGCTCATGTTTGGGGCACTGCATTCAAGATATCATTGCTTTTTCAAAGATCTGTAACTCTATAGTGACTTTGTTATGAAAAACGTGTAGGTGGTTACTAAACCCTTGTTCCCTGCTTTCCTGACACACTGTTTCTAAAGGATATCATTAGAAACCAGAGCTTCCATAGCTAGGTGGACTTGGAGAAGGGAGGACAGACCATGCCTAAACAACCTGGAGTTCAGCAGCATTGTAGCACTGATTTTGGGATCTAAGATGTTTGGACTGCAGGACCCACTACCTCAAAAAGGTGTCAGACGCAGGCCTGGTCTACACTGAATAATTAAGTCGATGGAACCAGTCTTCTGTCAGCCACATAATGTATGTGTCTCAACTGGCGGGTCTGTTCTGTCCAATCTAAACTGCAGTAAAGTTCGACTTACTAAAACCACCTCTGCAAGTGGCATAGCACTGACGTTGAAGTGCGTGGATCAAATGAGCAGCAGTGTAGGCAGCGTACTGCGTAACCTGACATCATTGGCTTCTTGGACTTATCTCACAATGCTATGCTCTGACTGCTCTGAACTTTCGTATTCTGCTGCAGTGTAGCCATATACACAGGAGACAGCCCCTCCCCTCGAGGTCTGGCAAAATTTGAATTCAAATTGCCTGTTTGGTGAGCATGGCTGGAGAGAACTACGCAGCAGAACCGATTGTGGAGACTACATGCCCCAAACATGCTCAAGCCTGGAGGCGACCTGATGTCTTGAGATCTCATTGATCTGTAGGGCAGAGTCTGTTCTGACTCAGCTACAAGTCAGCAGAAGAAATTTAGGTACCTACAAGATAATATGCAGCATACTGGAGAAGGGACACAAGGGCTGTGAAGCAGTGTTGTGTTAAAATAAAAGAGCTGAGGCAGGCCTCAGAAAACTAACAAAGCGAACAATCATTCCAACTCATCACCAAAGACATTGCACTTTTATGAGGAGCTGCATGTGCTGTCTCTCCATGTAGATAACACAGGGGAATCTGAGTCCAGAATGAATGCCAGTGAGTCTAAGGATGAGAAGTGGAACAGTGTGCAGGTAGAGAAATGTCCATTCTCTGCACACTTGAATCACAACAGCTCCCATGGTGGATTTCCCAACTCCAAATTGATTCCCAACAGACTGGCAGCCATCTAGCACTGCTAGTTTCCACAAAGCAATGGCCACTTTCTTTGCCACTATCAGAAAAGGTCCAGCGTATTCATGCATTTCAGGGCTGGAACCAGCTCTGCACAACGTTCTCTGACAGTGGCTTTTCTCATATAAGAGTTCTGCAGCCACTGCTCAACATCCCTGCCATTCACGGTGATGCAATCCCACCAGTCAGTGCTTGTTTCCTGTGACCAGAACTGGGGCACCACCAACAGCATCTGGTGCATGACAGCCTGCAGCAAATGGGAATTGTTCCATTTTATAGCTTGTAGCAGCATGACCTGAGTAATATCAAAAGTTTTCCACACTACAGTGCCTGTCTCAGCCTTCAAAATATTACAGGATAAGTCATGAAGTATTTGTGATACTCATAATGATAGGATAGTACTGAGCAGAAGCCAAGCCTCTCGGCAATAGTGTACACACAGAAGGCTTTAAAAAAAATGGCACCAAAAATCATTCTCCTATTTGTTTTATATGGGGAGGGGAGGGGAAGATGGAGTACACAACATCATGGGAGGACAACCACCTCCCCAAAAGCCCCTGTGGCTAGTTGCACTGTGATAGCAACCCACAATGCACTGCTTTCATTATCAGTGCAAGCATGGCTGGTGGAAATGCAATCCCTTGATGCAATAGCTGCAATAACTTCTCAAGTTTGGTGGATGAACGCTGATTGAAATTAACCCAGGGGGTTGGACTCGATGATCTCATGAGGTCCCTTCCAATTCTATTCTATTCTATTCTATTCTGGAGGGAAAAAAAACCTTCAACTTCACTGTGGCGTAGATGTAACCTCAGTTTCTGCATATGGAAGTGAGACTAGGAGCTAGGAACAGTGACCTGTCACTGCACAGAGCCAGGAGCCTTAGAAGCATCTGGCAATTGGGTCCAGTCACCACAACCAAGTCAGCTGGGAGAAGGAGACCTGTCTGGGTCATGACAGAGGATTTAAGCAGCATGAGTGAGTACCTGTGGGAGGCAGAAGTGTAGCTACTGATATATATTGATCCTTGCTACTTTGTAGGATAGAATCTGATGAAAGAGAAGTTTAATGTGTGACACTTCTCATTGCCTCCACCACACATACCCATTTTAGAATGCAACTCTAATTATGGAATCACTACCAGAGAGAGTAAGAACAAGTCAGAACACAGGGATTACCATAATATTCATGAAGCAGAGCATGGATCTTTCCTAATACATGAAAACAACTGGTTTATTTCACTTTCCATTTTGCACATTCAAGATTTTCCAAATAATAAATTAAAATTAGCAACTGGAAAGGACACAGGCAGGTATTTAATATTTCTTTACTTACAAAATCATACATGCTTCTTCCTCTGCTGCATCCCAATACAAAATATCATTGATTAGTGATTTCAACATATACAGTATCCTAATATAATTGCATTAATTTTATATAAAAATACAAGGAGGAACTATGAAAACATTGCTAAGTTAAAGTTGCAGGAAGGCATTTATGTCTAAATAGTTACAGTTACGGCAACAAAGAGAAACAGCAACAGTAGTTCAGCTGTAACTAAATATTTTTGAAGCTTTTGTTTCTTGTCAGAAGTTAAACCATTCAACATATTTGCCTACTATTTTTTGTTCCTGTCTGACAGATTTGATTTCCTCCTCCCTCCATTCCTAAAGAGAATGCATTGATATTCTTTCACTATCTCTTTGCTTGCAGTGGAATTCATTAGTACAGCCATTAAGGCCCTATTATGGAAAAGCATGTATGTGTAACTTAAGCCATGTCAGTAGTTTCACCAGCTGATGCTTTATGTTACATATTTGCTTGCTAAACATCTGTTTACACATGTACCTGTACTGAATCATAGCCTAAGAGCATGCAAACTAAGATACGTTCAGTCAGAGGCTGCTTTTGGGGTAAGTGAAGCAGGCGGCCGCCTAGGGCCCTGAGCAGTAAGGGGACCCCATAGCGGTTGTCTGCTTCACTTACCCTTGCACTTGCAGAGTGGTGGGGGAGCAGGGGGCTGCAGACTGCCAGGGCCAGAAGCTGCACCGCCTGCCTGCCTGCCTGGCCAGCATCTCTGCAGCAGAGGCAGAGGAGTAGCCCCCCCCCCATACACTCGGCTGACCGTGCCTCCCCGGGGGAGGGAGGAGAGCAGCCAGTGTGGTGCTGCAGCTTGCCAAGAGTGGGGCCCCCTGAAGCAGCTGGCTCCAAAGAGTTTGAGTTGCTTTGCTCCCAGCTGCCCCAGGCCTGAACGGGCCTGATCCAGGGCCTGGGGGCAAGGCAGCCTCTATTCAGGCCTGGGGTCCTGGGGGGCAAAGCGGCCCAAACTCTTCCGAGTGGGCCACTCCAGGGGGCCCCACTCCTGGCAAGCTGCAGGACCACACCAGCCGCTCTCCTCCTGCTGTGGAGGTGTGGCCAGCTGTGGGTAAGCAAGGGAGCGCTGCTCTGCCCCCACTGCAGACAGGCCAGGTGGACAGGCGGCGCAGCCTCTGACCTTGGTGGTCCACCCCCTCACTTGCCCCCCCCC
>ML681989.1:10218033-10237050 GCA_007922195.1 Podocnemis expansa | reverse complement strand
GGGGGGGGCAGTATAAGAATGATAGTCAGTGGCCCCCCCATTCACCCCTTTCCTCCTTATTCTCTGTTCATGACATCAGTGACCCTCAAGGAACTGAATTAAAAGGGAAAGGTCCCAGGCTGAAAGGAGATTCAGCCTGTGAAGCATATTGCAGCATATATATGGTAAGACAAGCCTTTTGCCTCTAAGTTCAGCCAGCTTGTGAAGTTAGGCATTAGCAGGAATTTTACCCTTTTGTTTTCTTTTGTAAACAATCCTGATCTTTATGCATCATCACTTGTAACCCCTTAAAATCTATCTTTCTGTAATTAATAATCTTATTTTATTGTTTTATCTTAACCAGTGTGTTTGGATGAGGGTGTGTGGAAAACTCTATTAGAGAATCTCAAGGCTAGTGTATTATTTTCATTTGATGAAATCATGGACTTCCTATGGGCTTGTACTGTTTACAAGGGCACTGAGCAGTACAAGATGTCTTGGGGGACAAGGCAGAGACAAAGCATTTGCAGGCATTGTCTTGTATGTAATTCATGAGTAACTGGTCAGCAAGCTCATGTAACTTGCCTGGGAGTAACTTTCCATGCTGAAGACTGTATGACCAGATGAGGAGTGGATGTTCTGACAGCAAAACAGTGTAAAACGTACAGGCTAGAGAATTAAGGGGACACAGCTGTTCAACAGTCCAGATTATACCTTGGGTAATGTCACAAAGACACAGCAGCATGAGACACAAACCACAAAGTTAGGGTATTCTATGGTAGTTTAGCACTGTTCAGAATTCATCCCACCATGGTCAGCTATTGCATATGTTTGAAGTGAATCACAGTGATGGTGTTCAAGTGCTCCCCTTCCCGCAACCCCATGAATGTGAAGGTAAGATAATATTCTATTGCATACTATCTTCTGAGTTAGATCTTCAGCTGCTGTATATCAGTTGAGTGCCATCAATTTCAATGGAATGGTGTCAGTTTACATAAACTAAGGATGTGGCTTATTGTTTGAGGGGCAACAGGTATGATCAGAAATATTAAATGCATGTCACTTTAGGTGCCCTAATAGTGAATATAAATCCTTCTTTCATTATTGAGATTCCTAGGCACAACTCGATGAGTTGGTAACAGAATTCTGTACCAACCTGAGTCAAGCTCCTTAACTTTATTGGCTTAATCCTACCTTTAATATAATTTTAAATGTGATCTAAAATATATTTTGATATGTGACCACAAAGGCATCACACTAATTGTTATTTTTACCTTAAATGTAGGAATTAAATTTAATTAAAATATACTTCATCTTTACTCTAGTGTCTGTCAATATTTAATTGAATGAATGCAAAAACTCCTGCCCAAAGGTAACCAGCTGAATTACAGATTTATAGTATTGCCCCGTTCACATTACCAACCAATGTTAACAAAGAATGGTCTAAAATGTAAAGAATGGAGCTCTTCTGATGGTTAATACATCTCAACTAATGGCACTTAAGTTTATTAAACTTTCATGCATATGACATAAAACAGCCTCATTGGAGATCACCCACAAAAGCTTGTATCGAGCAAGGTGTCAAGTACTCCCATGAAGTGCAGAGCATCCTGAACGCCAACTGAGTTCATTGGGAGTTCAGGGCACTTGGCAACTGTGCAAGATTTAAACTGTAGTGAAGAACCAGAATCTTAACTTAATTATATGATAGTTTTGGGGAAGAATTAATTTTTTCTGGTCCAGGTATGTGGGCAGCATGTGCTAGGTTTTCCAACTCTGGAGACCTGAGTTTAAGTATAGGCTAAGTCACAAACAAAGGATGAAATCTTGGCCCTGAAGAAATCAAATTGATTTAAGTAGGCCTCAGGTCTCACCCAAAGAGAGACTAATTGGCTTAATTTAGAGTTAGATCTTGCAAAATGATTAGCATGTTGGCCCCAATCCAGCACAGCATTTACACATGCATAATTTTAAGCACATGACTAGTCCCATTGGCTATGTCTACACTAGAGGGCTCAGGTAACTCTACTTTATTAAGTTGACTTAGAGAGTTCCCATTTGTTTATTAAGTTGACTTTAATGGCCACATTTTGTTAAGTCAATTTAATAAAGTTGACTAAACCCTTAAAAGTCGACTTTAAGGGTGAGAGTTATTAAGTTGACTTAAGCAAGTGCTTAAGTTGAGTTAATTAACTCCAGATGTGGCCCTGGTGTTGCTTAAATCAACTTAAGCCTAGTTAAGTTGACTTAAGCCTCCAGTGTAGACATACCCATTAATGGTACTAGTCATGTTCAAAGTGGGAACATCACACCTGTAGGATTGGGCTAGCAGTGTGCTCAGCACTTTGGAGGATCAAGCCCTTGTCAATACTGGATATTTGTTCATATAATAAAATCTGGCACAAAAAGCAGGCTCTACAGGGTACAAACAAGGCTGGAATCAGAGCAATAGGAAGACTAGGACTGAGAGGCAGTGGCAGAGCTTTGAATTTTCCATTGCCAGCATGCCACAGTTTGAATTTAGTCAGCAATAAGCTTTCCCAAACTCACTCCATTTTTTTATAAAAATAGAATATAGATTTCAATACATTCACTCTTTTTTTTTTTTAAACAAAAACACACGAGGGTATCTGGCGTGGGAAGGGATGGGAACCTGGAGACACTGTACTACATACACAATCTGATTTGGTGAAGACATGAAGAAAATACTTCTATGTACTCTTATTAAATTATAACAGAAAAATTAAACATTTCCTGAATTTAGGACTCTATTCTAACCTCAAACTTGCATAGCTGCTTTTTCATCTTGCATTACTGCCAATCAGAAATTATTATAAAAAAACATTCAAATGAATATAAATGCTACATCTACCTAAGCTTTCTAAATTCTACTATGTGCCTGTTTGAGCTAATTACAGTAGTAATGAGAGAAATTACATATTAAGTCACTCATCTATTTGCCTACCTAGGTCTTTATGTGGTTTCCATAACCATAACATCTGAACCTTTAGAAAATATTTAAGAATAGAAACAACAGGAACACTTTGTCTACTGTCACAAAACCCATATGCCTTGGCTTTGTAGTTCAGTGTAACCACATGCTGGGGGAGCTAATCAATATACTTTTTTATTGTCTGGTATGGTATACTGAATGTCAATGGAGTTAACTTACAAGGTATTATCCTACTTCAGAATTCTCTCATTTTATAGTTTAATAATGGAGCATTTTTCCCCATGAAGGAATAAGCGTATAATGAGTTATCAGCAGTCTATTTTTTTTACTACATACTCTTCCCTTCTGAGAGTCATTCCCTTAAATATAAAGTGTACATCTGTAAACATAGTAAAATAATATTGCATACAGTGCACTGCAATTCAAATTATTTTTGGACTTTGTACAGTATGCTACTGAAACAGATTTAAACATGAGAAAGGAACAAGACAATAGGTTCTGCAAACTGTTTACTACTGTAATTTAGCAATTGTACTTTGAAATGGAAGTAGAAAGGTGTCAGATTTGTTTATTTAGGTATATCTGTTATAAACTCAACCTATTTATTTTAAATATTTCTCTTCGTAAAAATGAAAGGCAAGATTAGCATACACTTAAAGATTATACAAAAAGATACAAATTCTTTTCAGACAAAGTTCCTTTCTCTGGAATACATGAAACAAGTAACACAAAACTGTATATATGAGAGACACTCTTAGATCTGAATGTAAGAGAAATATTTGGTAAGAGAAACTGATCTTCAGGCCAGCTAAAGTAACGAGGTAACAGCCTATGTTACAAGCACTGAAAGCATAACAATAGTTTAAACTTCCAATACAATTCTTCTTGATAAAATAATTTGATGTATATTTACAGTTTAGTACAATATAAACGTAAAATTGTAAGGCATAATAATAGTTCTTGGCAGACAATGCTATGACACATTCCTTTGTCCAGCAAGTATCAGGTGGCAATACATATTTAAGCACTTTCATATTTTTTTTTAGCTTGTCTTCATTTGCAACGTAATCTAGCCACCAAGTACGCTATGCTCAGAAACAGCCACACAATCAGTAAATTGGGGCTCAGAGCTAGTAAAGGAATAGAGTAGAGGAGGCTGGGGTCTAGCCTGAAATCTCGGATGGGCACCAAGCCACTCAAGTTCTTCTGGGTGACTATCTCCCGTGTTCCAATGCTGTGAAAAGGAAGAAGTTTCGGAGAAGGGAATGGAAAATAAAACAGAAAGGAAGACGAACATGCAATGAATGTGTCAAAAGAGATGGAAAAACAAGGTGACCACGAAATGAAAGGAAAAACAGGGAAGAAGCCACAACAAAATCAAAACAATGGAATAAAGGAAGAGTTGAATAATGCCAAAAAATCATCACAATTACAGATAAAAGGAGAGAGAAAGAGAATAAAAAGAGAAAAATAAGAAAAAATACTGTAGTCTACTGAAAATAAATACATGTAGGTTGACCGAGAATGGTTTTCCATGTTCATTCTCTCAATTGGCCAAGCAATATTCCATGCTGCCCTGCCATGCTGCCACATGCTGCAAGAAACGGAGACCCAAAAAGCAACCTGAACATGAATAACCATTATAGTATTTGACCCTTTCAAACAAGCTTCAATGTAAGTTGCAGTGAATTAATTCAACAGCCTCTAACCTGTCTCTTACAATTCAACATATCAGTTAATTTGCTTCAAAATGAATTCTACTTATTCTCAAAGTGCTTGTCAAAACACATTTAGGCAGTATTTCATTTCAGTATGTGCAGACATGGGCAGTGGGGGAATCCCCACGTTTCAGAATAATCGTCTCAGTATGGACCCTCACTGCTCAGAGTTGTTTTTGAACAACGAAGGACAATAACAGGGAACACCCATCCATACTAGCTGAGGTTTCTCAGTCCAACTCTTTATTTTGGATCATAATTTTGTTCTTACTACTATCCTTTTTCAATGTACAAAGCTACAGGGTCCTGATTTTGTGAGGTAACAAGTACTTCTGTGCAAGATGCTGAGCAACTTCAACTCTCTGTGGCAGCTAGTAAGATCTCACTTCCTGGAGGTCCCTCAGGTTAGCAAGAATCAGGGGGGTAGAAGAATATTTTAGTGTCTCTAACACCTGGAAAGACAGCAGGCAAAGGAACATGCTTAAAGCAACTTCCGCTGCTTGGCCTGCTGCCTGAATGGTGGCTGTCTGAGGGGGAATGTGTACGAGAAATTAGAATAGGAAAAGGTGAATGTACTTGGGATAAGTGAGTGGAATCAATAGGTAGTGGTGTGCAAAATATGGAGAGAGAATGTTGGGGAGTGAATGAAGGGAATGTTAAATTGATTTCAGAGAGAGCAGGAGAGGCAATGAATGGACAGCTAGAGATGAATGCAGAGTGTGATCAGTGCTGGAAAGAGATACAAGATAGAACGGGCTGGGTGAAGTACAAAGCAAAGATCTTTCATCTTGGAAGATGAGAGAAAACAAGATAGGGAAGGAGGGAGAGAGAAAAGATAAGAGTAAAGAAGGAAGATGATGCACAGAAAATGACAGGAAAACATACATCAAGTAGAAAACCAGATAACAGAAAATGAGAAAGATCGTTAAAGAAAGTACAAAAGCACAGGGGTCTGAGGGCTTGTCAACACTTGAAATGCTACAGCCATATGGCTCTGTCACTGCATTGTGTCACTGTAGTGCTTTGGCAGATCCTACCTATGCTGATAGGAGGGGATCTCCTGTTGGCATAGGTAACTCACTACCCCAAAAGGCAATAGCTAGGCTGTAAGAAAAATTCTTCCATCAACTTAGCACTGTTTATACTGAGGGGTTAGGCCAACCTAACTATGTTGCACGGTAGTGTGGATTTTTCACATCCCTAAGCAACATAATTAAGCTGAATTGATTTTCTAGGCTAGACCATGCCATAGCAGGTCACTTCTTTATTAACTCATGCAATATAAAACCCAATACCACTGGTATCCAGGTCAGCTAGACATCCCTGGCTCTTTCAGGCACACCTGAAGTGCAGAAAATGCTGCCTTTGGAACATACTAGATCGTCAGATGAAACACATACATACCAGTAGGCACGAAGTGAAATGTTCACAGGGAGAATAACTCTAGAAAGGACAGGGAGAAATGGAAGAGGAAAATTCCTCACTAATCTGGCACTTGCATGTGACCTAAGGGTGAAATTTAACCCCCAATCAAAAGTCTTTCAGCCACTGAGGCTGTTGGCTGTAAATTACACCATTCCATTATATAGAAAAACACTAATTTTCTAATTAACATTCAGCCACGTGGCATTATGCATCCACCAAGCTCACTGTACTGCAGGCAACAGTTTAACTAAAAACTTAAGAGAAATTATATTTCTTGTGAATGCCCAAAAGTGACAATTTAATTAATCTTTTTTTAAAAAAAATCAATACATTTAGCAAGCTACTACTACTTCTTGAGAATTAGCAATGTACAAAATATGAAATTTTAGAGTTCAGCCGTCTTTTAGCATTTCATGCAGAAGAAAAAATATTTTTCTTAAATGTCCAACTAAAAGCTGATGAAGGACTTAAAGTTTCAACAACTACAAAATATTAACCCCTGGGTTAAGAAGAGGCACAGAGGGTGTCAGCCCAAAATTAAAACAAGAAAGAGGAAGTTGTGAGTATGTGAAAATGGGATTATACTAAATATTGTGTTGCACCCTAAGCTATGTATTTTGAGAGATAATTTGCAATTCTTTTGCTGCAAAAAGAAAAAAATGCCACTCTCTCTTGAAAGAGCGAAAAATGCAGTAGCCTTAATTATTGTCTTAGCCCCAGTTACGGCCCAAAGGCTATCCAATACAGTGACTGGATATTTCTGCTTTTCTATACGAAGAAAAGTCAGTGGAAAAGATGCAAATACCTTTTAAAGAACATTAACAATATACCAGTTGGGCATCCAGGGTCTGAGTCTCTGCTACCTTGTATCTTGTGGAGCCATTTAGGTAGTGTGGCCTAGTAGACAGTGATAAACTGGGACTCAAGAGACCTTGGATCCTGCTATTGACCTAATGAGGGCCTTTGGCAAGTCACTTGGCCTCTCTGTGCCTCAGTTTCTGCATCAGTAAAATGGGAATAATGGCCCCTCCTTTGTAAAGCACTTTAAGATCTACGGAAGAAAAGCACTACATAAAAACTAGGTGTAATTGTTTTTATTCTTTACACCTGTGCACAGGGAATATAGAATTCTACTACTCTGATTCGGTAGCATTCCACACCCAAATTGCATTAGTGGTGCAAGTCTGGGGAGAATCAGGCCTTCAAAAATCATAAATGGAGCCATATAGATCAGGGGTCTCAAACTCAAATCACCATGAGGGCTGGATGAGGACTAGTACGTTAGCCTGATGGCTGCACCACTGAAACCTTTTCATACAATGATATTGAAAATATTGGTAACAATAGTGTCATTGTAGGCCACAAGAAACAGCTTTAGGGGCCACATGCAGCCCACAGGCTGCATGTTTGCGACCCCTGATACGGATGATTATGTATACACAACAACTGTAGAAAATTCAGTACACATCAGAGGTACTAATGATTTATTTAAAACAAAATGGAAAGAGAAGAACTTTAATTTCTCAAAAGCCCCCAAGCATTGTTCTACACCTTAGGCTAAATGCAAAATTTCACTTTAAAAGACAGATCCATTTCCCTCCATGCTATTTTTTTAACACAACTTACTACCACTCAAAAGATCCAACCTAGCATACTAAAATGGAATTATACTGCTGAGGATGATCAGATCCAAATATCTTGGATGTCAATCATGCTTTGGCTCTGATGGTGTTTGGCCTATTGGCCTTTCATTGTTATGGCTGAAATTCTGGACGCAATGTAGCAATTTGTAATGTTTTTACAACTTAAGTCATGTGTTAAAATATCTCAGCTTCTAACATCAAGGGATGACTAGTCTCTATATGCACTGGTATTCATATATTGTGAATCTACTATCACAAAGCCATTAAATTAAGTGAGAAGACGACGACTAGTTGCAACCAATCAAATCTAGAGTAAGAAGCTGTAGCTGCTATCATGTGAAGCATTTTCATGTAGGCAATTGAAGATTAAGAAAGGGTCAAATAGCAAAAACATACAGAAAGGATAAGAGAATTGAACACTTTAGAGAATTTGGTGAGAAGACAACACAGTGCAGTACATTCAGTAAGAGTGAATGTCAAAAACAGGACTCAACAGCATTGTTGAACTACATTAATAGAGACTAAAACTGGATTTCTTATCCTTTCTTTTGGTATGTGAAATACGGAGCTTTCTAGCAGTGCTTGAAACAAAGCATTGAACAACAGTACACAGATTATTTTAGTATTGAACTCTGCAAACACGTCTGCTGCTTCAGAAAACAGAACACTGTTAAACTGATATGACAACAGAACACTGACAGGTTTGGATGGGATTTGGTTGCTGTATCATGAAACACTCATAATGACAATTTGGCCAGTGAGCAAACTGTTTCACTGCTAAGGAGTAAGCATAGCAAACCAGTGGAACCTGCAGATGCGTGTCCTTCACATATGATAGAATAGAAAGGTCATCTCTAGTATCCATATATTGTGAATCCACTGAAAACCTGAGCATAAACAAAATTAAAAAGCTAGCAGCACAATGGCTGCCAGAGGATTGTCACAATCATGTGACTTTCAGTCTTCAACATTTAATTGGTAGTTTGCTTGGACAGTCTGCTTGGAAGTGCTCCCTTACATGCGTCTCTGAACACTTCCAATAAAGTGCTGAAGACTAAGGTTACAAGTTGTTTCTTGACCCCTTTAAGAGCACTTGTACAAATTTGGCAATAATCCATTTTACTTTGCACAGGTCAAGAAATTTAAGATTGAGAGAGAAAAGGTCTGTCAGCCAGCTATACATAGCCTATGGTATTTATTTAACTGTATTTTTTGATGGAATTGATCCTTTTCCAAAAACAGACAAGCACTCATCTGCAGTTTACACAGATTCTGAATTAGGAATAAGTGACTGGTGAGCAGTCCCACTCTTACCTCCTCATGCACTCCAGAGCCTGGGTGAAGACCTGGGGTGCCATTCCGTATTCATGCTGAAGGATCAAACACTGCTCTAGGGTCACTGACATGGCTGTCCTGTCCTTGGCACTTTTACAACTTGTAAATCGAACACCGTTTAGTCTGCGGCATATCTAGAAGTGGGGCATTCAATTAATCATTTCCTCTTTGTAGAAACTGTGGCTAAGAGAACACACTCATTTCCCCCTCTCCACACCCATGTAATACAAATAGCAAAACTAAACACAGACTTTAGATATCTGATTCTCATCAACTCATATTTAGATATCTGATATCAAAAGTCTTAGTGTTAGAGGTGGTATGATGGAACCACTGTACCTTCAGTTATGTGGTGTTGTGAGAAAAAGTTATTTTGGAAAGACATTACTCCAAGATGGGAATAAGATTTTTCTTTAATTTTGGACAAAGCTTTTACATAGTGTTTCACATTTTTAATCTAGTGATTTCTTCTTGTCAAATTGGTCTCTACTATTCTATAGGCTGGTAGAGAATGGTGCAAGAGTACATGTGGAAAGACATTTTCTAATAAAAACATCCGTAACACTTATCTGAAGAATTTACTGATTTAAAAGTGTTAAAAATGAATACTTTTCTTTCCCAGCATAGTGACTTGAGATGAGGGCACTTAAACACTACTTCCAGAAGAACTAGGAAATTTGGAACTATAAGTTACAAAAATAAACATAAAAGAAAAAAGGGGCATATATGCTGTATAAGTTCAAAAAAAGTTTGTCAGTGTGGTAATAATTGTAATAATAAATACCTCTGCAGCTTGCCAAAGAATATCAACATTCTTATTTTTTCTTGCATGTACATTCTGTCCTAGAAACCTTAACAGTTCAGGCAGGCACGTCTGACTACGAGATCGAGGTAGGCCTAGAAAACAAAAACAACTCCTACTTGTTAGTGGCCATTGGATACACAATGATGACTTCTCAGGGCTGAACTGACCTATTATTGTACCAACCAGAAACTCAGTCATTTTCTTATCACTCATCAAAACTTAACCATCGAACTACCTCTGAGCTGCTTAGTACTACTCACTACGAGCAATCTGAATTAAAATTTCATTTATAGCTAAACTAAACTGCATATATATTTTTTCAGGGTATTTTTGGTCTCTTTGAACTCACAATCTGACTGCAAAGCAAATGCACAGGAAATCAGGATTGGTTCACTCTCTCATATGTTGTGTGTCAAAGTGGTATTTAAGTAGCACAGTAGGATAAATAAATTTCCAAAGGGATAGCCGTGTTAGTCTAGTCCAGCAAAAACAAACAAACAAACAAACAAAACAAACAAAAAAAACCAAACAAACCACAATTGGCACTTAAAGACTAACAGATTTATTTTTCACATGAGCTTTTGTGGGAGAAAATCCCACTTCATCAGATGCTTCGAAGCATCTGACGAAGTGGGATTTTCTCCCACAAAAGCTCATGCAAAGGATAAATAAAGCCATCCATCTCCACTCATTACCTGTCCCTGCAAAAACTCTTCAGATCTCATTTTACACTCTGGCCTCTCATCAATGTCCAACATCACAGCACCAACAAACTTTCAGATTCCTGTCAGTATCATGCAGCTGGTCAGAGAAGCCATTACTGAGTGAAGTGAGGCACTCTCCCTGCAGGACTCAGCAACAAATGAGAGCACTGGGCCAAAGAAATCTCATTCAACAAGGACAAAGGCAAAGTCCTACACTTAGGAGGGAAAAAATCCCATGTACTGCTATAGGCTGGGGACTGACTGGCTAAGGAGCAGTTTTGTGGAAAAGGACCTAGGAGTTATGGTGGATGGGAAGCTGGATGTGAGTCAACAGTGTTCCCCTATCACCAAAAAGGCCAATGGCATATGGGGCTGCATCAGCAGGAATGTTGCCAGCAGATCGAGGGATGTGATTATTCCCCTCTGTTCGGTGCTGATGAGGCCGCATCTGGAATACTGTGTCTAGTTTTGGGCTCCCCACTACAGAAAGGATGCGGATAAGTTAGAAACAGTCCAGTGGAGGACAACGAAAATAATTAGGGGGCTGAGGCACATGACCTACAAGGAGAGATTGAAGGAACTAGGCTTATTTAGTCTGCAGAAGAGAAGACTGAGGGGGGATTTGATAGCAACCTTCAACTACTTGAAAGGATGCTTCAAAGAGGAGGGAGTCAGGCAATTCTCAGTGGTGACAGAGGATAGAACAAGGAGCAATGGTTTCAAGTTGCAGCTGGAATGGTCAAGGTTGGATATTAGGAAAAACCTTTCTCACTAGGAGGGTGGCAAAGCACTCACATGGGTTACCTAGGGAGGTGGTGGAATCTCCATCTTTGGAGACTTTTAAGGTCCGGTTAGACAAAACCCTGGCTGGGATGGTTTAGTGGGAGTAGTCTTGCTTCCAGCAGGGAGGCTGAACTAGATGACCTTGTGATGTCCCTTCCAACCCTAATATTCTATGATTCTGTGAATTAGTACTGAAGTCAAATTAATTAGGGCCTTTGATTAGATTCCTACTGAAGGAAACTTAACAGCCTTTCAAAATGTCATGGAAATTTCAATGGTCACCTCTCTTCATAATTCAAATATTACATTCTATTTAGTACACAAGTATGAAGGCACTTTAGAACAATTATTAAATAGATTTGTAATGCAGTAACCACACTGTACACATCCTAAAGCTGCAACCAGATAAACGAGGTGATACATACATGTAAGGAATTATTGTGTGACAAAATAAACATGCTGTGAACCATGTGGTTCAGTTTTTGGACCACGTCTCTTCTTTCAGATGTTACCAAGCCAGCAGCAAGCAGTGAGAATAGGTCCTCCTATGATGGCTCTGTTGCCATCCCCCTTCCCTCCAAGAGACTGCCTGTTGTGGGGGGCATGTACCCCAAATGTTTTTCAACCAGACAAGAGGACAAAATGGAGAAGAAACACACCTCATATCCTCCCTACAACCAGGAATAATTCAGGCTTTGTCTTATATAGGCACCTATTACCACCTATCTCCTGTCCTGATTTTTCAGACATCCTGTCTGGTCTCCCTACACCTCATTTTATGCAATGCTATTCAACTCTGCAATACCAACACACAGTTTCATCACTGTTTTTGTGCCACTGATGCTGCACTATTTTCAATGCTTAAAAAATTAATTTGATACAAATTGGTCAGCCATTTAAAAAAGAAAACAAAAAACCAGTAGGTATACTGCCATAAATTACTGATCACTTACAATCATCAGGCAAAACTTCCTTGAACTGCTCAAAATAGGAATTCAACCGAACTAAACTCTCCATATTAATTATTTCTTGTAATGAAGTGTCTCCAAACCTTTAAAGATAAAAAAGGGCACAGCATTAACCCATAGATAACTTTTGTTTTCAGATATTTAAGCATGAGAGAGTGACTTCAAGATTCAACCTGTGGAACCCCTGGAAAACCAAACCACTAATGAGATAATGATGAGTGCAGTATACAAAGCTAAAGAAATTTATATTAGGAATAAAATTAGATATAGGTGCAAAAATACACAGATTATGGCAGTTAATACTTAAAATATTAGCTTCTTCATCTTTCAACATTAAAGCCCATTTATTGGCAAATTTAAAGTCAATTTTGTTTGGGAAAACTACATCAGAAACATTTGCTGAGAAATTTGGCCCCGTTGTCTTGCCAGAGACAGATATATGGGATATAAAATAACAATTATAAGGACTAAAGAAGTGGCTGTAGTCACTAATGCAAAAAGATATGTAACTGAGAAACATGCCCTTATTTATGCAGCATTTATTTTCTTTTATGACAACTCATCACCACTGAAGAAATACATTTCCAGCAGGGTAAAAGATTATCTAACTTGAGTTAAGCTTGAATTTTTGTTACTGGGTACGTACTTCTCTGCTAGAGTTTGCTGCTCATTGATTCCCACGTTGAAGAGAACAGGTTGAACTCTCAATAACATGCCACTCTGAATCTCCCGGGGCAACAAATCAAACAAGGCGCTTGGCAAAGGGATCCTCACATTAAATCCATCACTTCAAACAAACAAATGGAAAATATTACAACTGAGACATTTGCTTACTGATCTGTATTTTTAAAATTGTGACATTTCTGTTCACAGCAAATAGCTGAATATACAGCAAATTATTGACAGGGCATCAATCAAAATCAAAGACAAGCTAATGCTTTTAAGCTTGGTACCAGCCAAAATAGAAAGCATGTTCAAAAAGACTACACCACTCGGCCTATATCTTCATGTGTGTTGCAACTGTATGTGCTTAACTTTTTGTCAAAAAGTAGTTTTTATTTAATTTAGTACTGCAGAGCTCACACATTTGTGGAAGAAAAGCTGGATTTTTGTACGCCTCACCCATCAACAGTTTTATAACTTTGATTTCAAAATCTTTATTACTGATGATGATACAAAAACAAGAAGAACCCAGTTCCAAAGGGGCAGCCAATGTTAGTCTAGTTCAGTAAAGCAAACAAGGAGGCCTGTAGCACTTAAAGACTAACAAATTTATTTAGTATGCAATAAATAAGTTTGTTAGTCTTTAAATGCCACAGGACACCTTGTTTGTTTTAAGAAGAACCAACTTAACTTACAAGTTCCAGGTTGAATGTGTAGGACTGGCATGTATGGGTTGGAGGGTGCGAAACGTGTAAACTGAACAATTTGATAGGGAGATCAATGAGAGAATAAATATGGAATTTTTGCAGTGATTTTTCTGAACACACTGACACTTCAAAAAGTGTTCAAGCACTCTGCTAAAGAGCCTATGAAAATATCATAAAATAGTCTGTTTTTCTTACATTTACATTGGATGGAAGAAAAAAAGAGGGCTGTTTAGATCACTTTTGCTCTTTTAACAGACAAAGCAGTGCACACAAACAGCAATTTTCCTTCAGCACAAAATTAACAAAACAAAAATTGTATTTTGGTTTTAGAAATGATGCTTCGTTCTGTGCAGGCTAACAGAAGGCAAAAAGACATGCTAAATTTCTACATTCGATATGTCCTGTATCTTGTTCTGCCCTTTCACTGGTTTAAAATAACATCTTTCCTCTGTTTTTTCTTCTCTTACTGGACTAAAAATTACGTCAATTAAAACCACAACTAAAATGTAAGGAAACTCATTCAGTTCAGTGAGGGTCCTAACCTTCTCAATCCTGATACTGGCTCCCCATGTACAATTTCCTGCATTTGTGCAGAGCTCCACTGACTTTAATGGAGCTCTGCATGGGTGCAAGGATCTTCTTGAATTGTGCCAGGAGGAAGACTAGGGCTAACTGCCTAGATGGTGGTTAAAGTGTCTGATTTAATGTAAAAAAACAAGGAGTCTTGTGGCACTTAAAGACTAACAGGTTTCTTTATCACATGAGCTTTCATGGGAGAAAATCCCACTTTGTCAGACAGTTTGAAGAGGGTGAATTTACAGAATTGGATACGAATAAATGCAGGGGAGCGTAAGACATGGGAAAAGGTCATACTGCAACAGCAAATCAGAGCACTTGTAAGGATTCAAAGTCTAGGAAACAGCAGACAGAAGTAGGGTGAAGTCAAATTAAAGCATCTGACGAAGTGGGATTTTCTCCCATGAAAGTTTATGCAATAAATAAATCTGTTACTATTTAAGTGCCACAAGACTCTTTGCTTTTTTTACTTTATTAGACTAACACGGCTGCCCCTTTGGAACTTGATTCAATGTATTGTTCTGGCTGTGTGAAAGTTTTGGTCCTATCAGAATAATGATCTTTTTAAATTGAAATGTCAAAATGCTTGAAACCTTTATCATTATGAAAAACCAGGACAACTTATAATATTTACATATAATAATATTTTGTAATTTTTCTGGCTGCATCTTGTTTTGCATTTTTCAGGTTATAACAGTAAAACTTCATCAAGATCAGCTTCAAAACCTTTCTGTTTGAAAATGTTGTGACTGAAAAATATATCCACATGCTGGCTATTTTCCACCTGAGGTTCAAATGTATTTTCATCTTCCCTTCAAGTCCCACTGCTCCCTCCTCCTGTGTGTGTGTGTGGCTGTGTTCACACACAGGGGGCTATTTCGATATAAATCATTTCAAAACAACTTATATTGAAATAACACCTTATTTTGAAATAACTTATGCCGAATTAACAAAAAGTTACTTCGAAATGAGGAAAAAGGTGGGAAACAAAATAGCAAGTTCACAGTTTCGCTTGGGGAGGGGGCTGCAGGCACCAGTGGGCTTCAGCGCAGCCCAGTGCTGATCCCAGCGGGTGTTTCGAAACAACTGTGCGCCATGTGAACATGTTTTTTTTGTTTCAAAACAACCTTGTTGTTTTGAAACAAAAATGCTGTGTGAACACAGCCTGTGTGTGTGTGTGTGTGTGTGTGTGTGTGTTTGTTTTTGTTTCTCTTTACCGATTTCCTGTAATGACTGGCAGCATATCAGCAGATGTATTTGATGTGGCCTGAGTTACTTTAAAAGTTACATTCCTCAAATCCATTATTCCCAAATTCATGTCCTCCAGCATTGCCAGCTCCTCACCTAAATCACAGAAAAGAAAAGTGGATTGCAATAATTATTTGCCATGAATAAACAATTGTTTCTTATCCAGTCTCAGTTACACACTTGATATGGCTGGGGTTCACAGCATTATGACGAAAATCAGGAGATGCTTATCCCTCAGTTGGCTCTATCTGGGTAGCCCCCTGCATCCATGCTAAAAACCTTTGACATCACTGAGCTTCCCACAAGCACAAAGACTTGTCAATATTAATTTGATTGCTGGACTGGGATCTTAAATGTTTTTTTGACTCAGTGAAGATGGAAACACATCCATGACTACAGTATTAAAGTATACTTTAAGTACTTTTTCCATTGTTAAATAATGTTAGTAAGTGCTTCAGAGGATGACAATATCCACAGCTACGGTATTTTGTAAGTCTACCATCAGTTTAAAAAGCATTCATTCCATAATGCACTGTAGAATGAGTGGATATTGGATTTATTCATAGAGTCATACAACTAATACTTCTTCAGAATGTCTTTATGTATTTATGGAAGTTCAAGGAAATGCAAAGTATTATTTCTTGCAATTCCTCTTAGCTTGGTTGCAGTTTAATTCTATTTCTCTTCAAAAAAGAACTAGTATGATAAAGTAACCATAGTCTTTTATTTTATGAAATATCAATCAATTAAATGAAGGAAATACAAAGCTCATATTTCAGTAGCTGACTAAATAGCTAAACTTAAGTTTGCTTTATGGCTCATTTAAAAAATTCCTTTTTATTGCTGAACTGCAACTTATTCAAAACCCTACACACTCATTTAGCAACTGTCTCCCATATTAAACTGAATCTGTCAATTCATAAATAGTGTTGCCCGCTTGCCCCATGTGGTTTCTTTACCATATGTGCTCAAAAGGCTCTCAAATTGCGCCAGCAGACCAATGGTATAGAGCTGCCTCAGGAATCCGTCATCATGCAAGCAGTTCCTCAGCTTGATAATGAAACCGCAAATAAGAGCTGTCAGCTACAGAAGAGAAGAAATAAAAGTGAAGAAATGCAAAAGTAAAATAAGCCTAGACAATGTCCCTAAACCAAAACGAAAGCATCATAGCACCTAAGATGTGCTGTAATATCAGTCAAACTGATCTTCTTTTCCTTTAAAAGTGGCATTCCTTTCTCAGAATTCATGTGAAATATTAATAAAAAATGGGAAATATTTTATTAGATTTAGAGGAATATTGACAGCATCCTGCACACTCTCCACATGTGGGATTTCTGTTGACTTTAAGTCTACCACTTTTCTTCACATAAGCAGTTGAATGAGAATATAAGATTTATTAAATAAACTCCAAGATTACTTGGAAAACAATTTCAAGTACAGGCATAAGAGACACAGCTCCTTTTAAACCTGAAATTTAGATTTAACAACAAAAATTAGTTCACTGACTTCTTAAAAAAATAAGTGTAAAAGATACAATCCTTGGTTTTATTATAAAAATATTTCCTGGGAATGTTGTAAACCACAGAACTCCTGATGACTTCCATGGAAGCAGCCATTGTTGAGCACTTCCCAAGATCAGGTCCTAATATTGTAGTGAAGTCTTTATTCTGTGTTTGTGGCAACACAGTCATTTCCAAGGCAACTGCCTGATGCCACTAACAGAGGATTAAGATTTCACTGGAGAATTAAGCAGAAAGAGATAAGTTTGATTTCTAAGGAGGAAAATACTTTATTTAAAGCACAGACCATATTAAGAGCAGAGAGTGGGTTACAGAAATTGCTGATGCTATGGAATTACTTTTCATATAAAATAAATCTCTGAATTTATCCCAATATGGTAATTCCTTTGCGGATCATTTAGCCTGAAAGTAGATAACAAAGGGCTGTTTGAAATATTTAAATGATGTAATAGTTACTGTAAAATTAACTTTATGATCTGAAGCTATTAGAGAAAGGTTAACTAGAGCACAAAAATTTAAAATCAGGAATATCTGTAAGGAGAATTTGAGATTGTTTTGTTCTACGGCACATACTGAATCAGCAGAATGACTCTCCAATTTATTTGTGATGTGTTTAAGCAAAGACTGTGTGTGACTATGACAAGGTTTAGAATAATGTACTTGCCCACTCACCAGTGACAACTTGTTGGCTTTCCATGGTGAATAGGAGCTACATAAGCATAAGTTACTCAAAATATAAGCTTTTATTTAAAATGTCATGGCTCTCAATTGTAGCAGATGTGGCCCAACAATCAGACTTCCAAAACTGAACCACCACATATCTATCTGAATCAGCAGGGAGAGCGCTGTTGGTCCTGCTAAGTGCTTTGCCAAACTAAAGCTGAGTGAAGACTGACTCCCAACAACTTTTTATTTCTACTATTCGAAACAACAAGAGCAGCAGTAAAATGGACAATAACAACATCAGTTTCACTCTGCTGCTGTTTCAGAAAGCTAGAAGAAACAGCAGAGACAGGCACTGCAGCTATTTGTAGAGAGAGGAGATCCTGTAAAATGGAAGCCTGAGGAGGAAGGCAAAAGCCAAAGAGTAGTGGAGACTCAAAAGCCAGGAGACAGTGAGGTGTGAGAAGAGTGAAAGCTCTTTCTGTCTTTCAGGAAGCAGACAGGTGGGAAGCCCTCCAAATTTATCAGATTCCTACTGTTCAGAGGCAGACATGAAAATCTGAGTCTCCAAGCAGGTTCTAGTGACCGCACTCAAGTAAAAATTCCAGCACTCTTACCTTTCCAAGCAGCTGGAGTTACGAGCTGAATTTCTCTTCAGGCAATTACTCTAAAGGCATGTCTCTGCTGCAATCAGAGATGTGACTGAAGCTCAGAGATGCCTATCCACTCTCAGACATGCATACCCACCCACTTAATCTAGCTAAACACAGCAGAGAAGACACAGTAGCACAATCTACACTGCATGATAGCAAGACAAGTACATATCTAGAAGGCTGAGGAGGCCTTGCGCAGCCCAGGCATTCATATCTTTACTGGTATTTTTAGCTGTGCTAGCTAGAATAAGGTTAGCCCACATATTCCTTCCCAAACTTCAAACAATATCTTTGACTGCAGCGTAGTTACAATTTTAGAGCTTGTTAGTTCCCCTTCTTCCAAATCCGTCCACTGATATCTAATATATTTTGAAACCTTGCTGTAAGGTGAATAATACATTAATAATATATTTGGCAGTTTTGTGATTGATGCAGACAACTATCTATTGGGGATAAGGAAAAAATATTTTGTTGATCTTGTTTATTTCTCCCTCCATCCCTTTTCTTGTTTGTGTTTTTGTCTAATCCAGAATAATTTTACCATTTTTTTTAAATTTAACATTTTAAAAAAATTATTACTTTTTTAAAATGAATATACAGGACAGAGATGGCAGACAATTTTATATATGTGTGTGTGTGTGTGTGTGTGTGTGTGTGTGTGTGTGTGTGTGTGT
>ML681989.1:9906973-10218023 GCA_007922195.1 Podocnemis expansa | reverse complement strand
TGTGTGTGTGTGTGTGTGTGTGTGTGTGTGTGTGTGTGTGTGTGTGTGTGTGTGTGTGTGTGTGTGTGTATTACTATATTAGGACTAGTTTTCCTATGGCAGGTTGTATTTAAATTCTGCAGTGTTATTAAGACACTAGGTATAAAAGATGATTATCACTTCTAACCACATTAATTTCTCAGACTCTCAGAAACCCACCACAAGTCTAATTGTGATCATATCATGCAACTTCCTTGCTTACTGTTTGGCAGAAGACAACATCCCTGCGGTACTGGAGGCTCAGGCACAGAGCTATTGTAGGAGCACTATCTTGCATTAACAAAAAGACCATGGCTTTCTTTGCCTTGTCACTCATCATGGCTACACAATCCGTGAGTGTTGTCAGCAAGGGGTAAAGAGCCTCACTCCATTCACCTGGTTAAAAATAAAAAAAAGACATTTTAAATACTTTTGTTTGGGAAAAGAAAAAAATGTTAAAGACATTGCTCTAAGAAACTTTCTGTCCCAATTTAAGGTAAAACACTATAGGTGGCAGGTATTTAGTAGTCTAACAGCAGCTTATTTTGCTTGGTTGGCCCATTTATATCCAGTGCTAGTCAGTATCATAATGTAAGGTGCTCAAAAGAATCATTACAACAGAATGATAAAGAAGGATTTACTGAAGGAGGCTGGGGTGTTGGATATTCAAGAGCATATAACAGATAACGTATTTGCCTACAGACAGCAGGCAGCCCAATAACTGATTTGTAAAGCACTATGAAAGGGACATATAGCTTTACAGAGGAAGAGAGAGACAAATAATATTCTGTAACAGACATGCCATGTAGCTAATCACTCCTGTCACTTTGTGTCATAAAAGCCTGCTAAATCTATTCTATGCATCTGTGGTACCTACACAGATCTTACCATTTGTAATATCTCAGCACCTCACAATCGTCAATGCATTTATCCTCGTAAAACCCAGTGAGGTAGGGGAATCATATTATCACCATTTCACAGAAAGACCAAATGATTTGCCTGTGGTCACACATAAAACCCATGACAGAGCAGGGAACTGAACCTAGGTCTCTTGAGTCCCAGCTGAGTACCCTAACTACTGCATCACTCTTCCTCTCAAACTCAGATCCATTAGTTCATGTTTTCCATTACTCTACTCCTTCTTGTCTTCCCTCCTCCACACAGCTTTATTATCTGCCAGTCTTTTTATGTCTGCTTTTATCACTCTGTGAATAATATTAATCAGACACAGTGTCAAAACTTTTTCTCCATCCTACAAGACTGTAGAAAAGTGTTTTGTTTTTGGTCTTTTTTAAAATAGAAATTTAAAAATGGAAAGGGGCTATTTAAATCAATTTTATTTTTAACATACAGTACAGCCCAGAAATGGAAGTCATACCACCACCAGACTAACTGGCCATACCATACAAGGTGATGCACAGATCACAATCTTGCAAAAACAGGGTCCCTTCAGGCCTCTGACAGGAGCTGTTCAGAACTTCAATTGATGTCTGTGGTTAAGAGCCAAAAACAATAGAAGTTTCCCTGATAACCATCCAAAGAGGGAAGTGATGGAAACTTGCTAACAGAAACATCATAAATGACAAGTCCAGCAGAGCTGTGCTTTAAATGACAGATAGATAATCTAATAAACTGAGTGAAGGGAAGTTATTTGGCTCTGTTCACTGGATATAGTTACCTCACTTTAATAGCAGAAAAGTTCAAAAGAGCTAACTGAAAGAATTACAGCTTATCTTTTATTCTCTATTATACAGTTTTTCCAAAATAATCAAATGTCCTAACCTGGAATTGTGAGCCCCCAGAAAGTAAATACAGATGATTTTAAAGAAAAAATTTCTTTTTATTTGCTTTATAGAGCTTTATATAAAAGGATAAAAAGAATGAAAAATATCTTTCAGAATGTAACCTTTCCACATGTGAAAATATTTAACTTCTTAACTTTCAGGGGAAGTTTCCACATATGAAGGGTAAGTTTCCACATATGAAAATATTTTATCTTTTTATCTTCCAGGAGAAGTTAAAATTCAAATTATATGCTTTTATCAACAAATCTATTTTAAAAACATGGATGTCCATTTTAATCAAGCTGTAAATCAGTAGCATTATAAAAACTGAATTCACCAAGATAATGCAATTCTTGGATATTTCTTCCTAAGGTTCAGCTGTCATGTAACATGCAATCTCATAGGTCTGTGGGAGTGAGCTAACCTTTCCTTTACTGGCACATTTTATTTATGGTTTGGAATACCAACACTTAAATTCAGATCATGTCATTTAATAGTGTGACATTGCTTTTCCCTCCCGTTTGACAGGAGAGATGCCACACATGTAAATTAAAGAAATCTGACAGCAGCAGCAGCAGCAGCAAGAGACTATAAAAAAAGAGGAAAGGAATAATAATGGATAGACTCACATCAGGATTGGACATTCCAGTGGCAGTTTAAAATAAGTTGTGTATAATATTCCGTATGTTTGCTTCTGCGGTCAGGCTTTTTATTTTTCATTAATAATATTCTAAAGGGGATTTTATTGTTGGAACTATACATTCTCTAAAACAAATCAAACATTTTGAAACACCATCAGGTACTTTAATTACTGGTATGCTCTTAAATTTTATGAAATCACCAGGACATTTTAAAGGCAGCACGGTTTCTACGGGACGATTAAGAAGTTGGCTTGCCCCCAAAGAGCTGGAGAGGTGGGGGTCAACCAATTCTAATTACTAAGGATATGCACCTGAGCATGGACCAGGTGATTTCCTTCTAGAGAGCAAGGCTGCAATGAAGCAAAGATGCACAGGGAGATTACAGACTGCTAGAAGTGAACAGGCTCCCGAGGAGAGTCCTGGGATACTGGACTGAGAGTATAAGCAAGAAAAACCTGTGAATGACCTAACAAGGGGGTATAATGGATGGATTTGGTTTTGGAGCCCTGAGTTTTATTTTTTAGTTTATTTTATCAAATAAGCCTAGACCACAGGAAGCAGTATTATAAATAGAGAAAAAGGATGTGTGGACAAGAAAGCCCATAAGCATGACCCCAGGCCAGAAGAGGGCACCAGGAGGCACCTGATCTGGTGACAGGCAAATCCATAGCTAGCTTAAAATGGGCATAGCTACATTAAACTCAATAATAGCTTCCAAGTAAATGGAAGGTGTGGAGGTGACAATTACATTGATTCACAGCAGCTAAAGATCTGGTCCAGCATTTCAAAGCTGCCATTTTTTATTTTGGTTATAAATAGCCCCTTTTATCAAAATTTCTAACTTGTATTTAAAAAAAACCCAACCCTACTTTAGACTGAAGGCCAAATCTCAGAGTCATCCCTCAAAGACAGCTCCCATGAAAGTTAAGGGCAGTCTTGCATGGTAAAGAATGTCAGGATTTGGCTCTCTAGGTCTTCTCTATTTTTCTTATTGCTGTTAGGAAGCCAGCGGAGGGCCTAAATGGGAGAGACCTCCATGTACATTTTACTTTCCATAGGGAAGAGCCCATGGAAATAATGAGATAAAAAGAATGGATCCAAGCTAGAATACCACCGCATAAGGGAGGAAGAGAAAAAGTTTTTATAGTGGAGAGGCTTTGATGATGGGGCAAGGAGCACAGACATTAGATACTGAAATGATCTTTTAAATCATATAGGCTGTGTTCACACAGCAGTCTTATTTCGAAACAACAGAGGTTGTTTCGAAATAAGAAACGCCATGTTCACACGACGTACCATTGTTTTGAAACAATGGGTTCCGTTGTTTCGAAACAACGGCATTGTTTTGAAACAACTTAAACCCCATTTGGTGACAAAACAATGTTCTTTCGAAACGACTGTTTCGAAACAATCCCATCGGAACATGTTATTTCGAAATGACAGTGACTCATTTCGAAATAACTGTTGTCCGAACATGCTATTTCGATTCCTGCTTTTTCCCTTAATTCGAATTAACAGACTGTTAGTTTGAATTAACTTATTTCAAAATAAGGCATTATTTTGATACAAGTTGTTTCGAAACAACTTGTATTGAAATAACCCCCTGTGTGTGAACATAGCCATAGTTCCTCTCAGAACTATTGCATGCAGCTCCTATTGCTTTTGTCCCTGGAAAAGCTACACAAGTATACAGAGGTGTATTGGGTGAAAGATATGAGTGTGAGTGGGTGCATGGGCGGGAGGTTTGTTGGGTGCTTTTATTTATTTATTTTAAAAGTTTGTATCTTCCTTTTCCACAGCAATAAAAAGAATATAGTTGTAAATGCTTGCTTAATCCTTAATGCACCTTGGGCCTTTTACGGGGAAAAATATCACACTTTGTATGACAGTCTGGGACAGGAAGCTGGAGATGCCAAAAGGAGAAAACAGTAGGCCCAAGATTTTTTTTTAAAAATGAGTGTCTAAAGGTAAGATCATATATCAAAGTACTGTGCATCTGCAGCTGATATTTTACTTTTATTCATTCAGACGCTGATCTAAGTGTTGAGACACTGAGTCAGCAAAACAACACTCAAATCCAACACCACAGTCAACAACGTATTTGACCATGCCCTCCAGTCTCACTCACTTACTGAGAGTTAGGTACGTGCTTTCTGAACGGAGGCTTTAGGGCATGTCTACATTGCAAAATTAAGTTGATTTAACTTATGTCAGCATGCTGCTGCTGCAGTAATGACATCACTTGTGCATGTCTACAGTTTGCTTCTTATCTCATCCGTGCACGTCCTCACCAGAAGCACTTGAGCAGTCACTGTGGGAACATTGTGGGATGGCTTCTAAAAGCCAGCAACAGTCAATGTAAACAATGCAGTGCCTACACTGACATTGCTTCAACCTAATTACAGCAACAGTGACTCTACACCTCTCATGGAGGTGGAATTAAGTCAGTGTAGAGGGCAAGTTACATCAGCAGGAGCAAAATTTTAGTGTAGACACAGGGAGGTAGGTTAACTCAAGGCAGCTTATGTCCACCTAACTTTGTCATGTAGATTGGGGCTCAGTTATTTAATTTTAGGTATCTAATTTTGAACATGATGGGCCTAACTGATTTGCTTTAATTTATTCTTCTGTAAAAAGTGGTTACTTTTCAGCTATCTACTTCACTGAGTTGTTAGTGTTTATATTGCACTCTGAATATTAAAATCACTATCTCATCTTGGCTACAATAGGAAATAAGGATACCCATACACAGTGTTTAATGAAAGAGAATTTTTATGTACTCTAGGTGTGGTGCAAAGAGATGAAAATTCTGTCTTCTTGGGGGTTAGTTTAAAAGACATGGGCTTGATTACTTGAAGCTTTCATTTGGCCCAGAAGTGAATGCTGAATCAAGTCAGAAATTAAACCTCTACTCCATTTCCAAATTGATCTCCAAATGGAGAGAAAAATCACAGTTGTTTAATATGAGACAGAGGCAACATTTAAGCAGAACAATTTAGAGATTGTGAAGTCTGTGGTGTTATGAGGACAGAGGAAGAGAAGTTGAGAGTGAAATTAAACTATTTCAAATTTGTATTTCGAAAGTCAGGTTTGCAACATCCTACAATGCTGTGGCATATACACCAAGCAATTACACTCTGCCATCCAGTTAGATTGCTACATTTTCTAATGCCTATTCAAAATATTAAATTTAGCACCCAATAAATAGCATTATCTTAGGTCCACTGAAAACAATAATCAGACTACCACTGACCTCAATGGCCTTTGGCACAGGCCCTAAGTTATACACTTCTCAAATCCATTTACTAGAACTAGCCAGCTAGAAAAATTAAAGCTAATGTCCCTGAACATTTCTCATCTATCAACACACCAAGCTACCCATCTCTACAGTGAGCTTGTCCATTTCTGCTTAGGAAATAATAACCTATCAATTCCAGCATGAGACAGTATATGTTTATAGAAATTAAATGATAATGGTAGCTATTTCTTCTTTCATGTCTTTTTTTGTAGTGTTCTCTCCTACTATGTTTGTATTTGGTAAAAAAGGGACTTACTGAGAAAAACACTTTTGCACATCTTTCCAACGCAGTGTTAGAATACTCATCAGCAAAACGATTGTTCCATTGTTAAAATACAAACAAAAATTGGAATTTGCAGAAGCCATGAATGGAAAACGCACATACCTGAGCTGGACTCTTCAGGAGGGGGGCTGCAATCTGCACAGAAATGGAGGTGCAACATGCATGATTAAGGAGCAGCAACACAGTCTCAACATAAGCAACTCAAATGCTCAGTGCAGGGTTCTCAAACATTTTCACAGAGTGGACCACAACTTCACAGAGATATTGCCTCATGAACTACCTCTCCTCCCAATTTGATTATGTGGACCATCTCTCCCCAGTACCATGACCATGTAATAACCATGTGGCAACTGCAGCAGTAGCTGACGAGGAAAAATAATATTAGGGAAGCATTTTTAGCAGCGTTTTAAATTTGATTTGGCAGTTGAAAAGAGGGAGGAGAAGCCAGTACCATGTGACCAGCCTGCTGTCTGTGGACCATCAGCAAGTGCTCTGTAGATCACCAATCCACAGACCATAGTTTGAGAACCACTGGCTCAATGCAATTGTAGGATAAGCTTGCAGTAAGGCAGCTAAAACAGAACAGCAAAAGACCAGCAATAAATATAAAGTACCAGAGAACTTAACAGAAAGTTACATTAATGCACTCAAACTGCAACAGTAACTAGAATTACCACTCTACTATTTTACAATATTTAGTTTGTGTTGTACCATTTATAGACCAGTTCATTCTGACCAGTACTGGGTAAAGGTTCTAACCTACTCCCCTCTGAAGCTTGCAGGAGCTTTGCCACTGACTTCAATGGGTGGATTGAACTCCTTAACAGGAATACAGTTAAAGGCTAATGACCTCAGTCACGATAGGACCTCTCACCTGATGTATTGATTACTGGTTTAATAGATTAACAAAACTGAAACTCATGTCATGTTTATATCAGGAGTTACTGGTCAAGAAAGCAGAAAGCACAGGAGAATGCCAGATTCAAAAGTAGTCCAGAGAACTACCACCTGAGTGAGAAGAGCTACTTTTGATAAATAAAACCTGCATAACTTCCAGCGAAGAAATTAGCATACTGCCCCAAAAATCATTTTTAAAGTTAATATCTGGGTCTGCCGCAACATGTTATTTCTAAAATATTTCTTAGGCTTTCTGCATAAGTCTCCCCTTTCGCTGTTTCAGACAACGTCTCCCTTCACATCAATGCACACTCAGAACAAGCATGGAAGACCTTCAATAGTATTTCACCATGCTGCTTTCACCAAGGTTAGAACTGTTTTGAGGTTTTTTTGTTTGTTTGTTTAATATCAAATTATGACTACTCATAACTAGCCACGGGTCTATGGTGAACTAAATTAATGTTTCCTGCACAGGTACTTGTAGAATGGAGAGTATTACTTCAGTCAAAGAAGTGTGATACTTCACATACAGCACTCACTCAGCACAGCTACATCAGTATAGTGCTTTGGAGAAGATGCTCGTCGGTGCAGTTAATTCACCTCCCCAAGAAGTGGTGGGAAAAGCCTTCCTATTGAAATACTGATCTCTACACCAGGGGTAAGTGGGTATATTTATTCACACCCCAAGCAACATGGTTGTACAGGTATAGGTCTGTAGCGTAGACCTGGCCTACTTAACTCTGATGAGTCATCAAGAGGCCATTACTGGTAGTTCTCGTGATAGGCCCCAGGCCATTCATGTAGGATTCAACCAATCCACAGGCAAACACTCACTCAGGTGATTCTAAGACAGGTACATAGGCGCCTAATGGATGCAATTTCTCCAGCCTGCTCATCATCATTCCTTGGCTGAGAATGTTCCCACTGTCAGTAGTTTTAGCAGACTCCTTCTGGTAGCCCTTACTCCCGCTTCAGCTGTATCTGTTTCCACACTTGTCAGCCCTTACTCCAGCCTTCATCAGCTCCTGCCTCAGCCAGCTGCCAAGAGTCTCTGAGAGGAGGAATTTTAAATGTGTCATGGTCCTAAGTTTTGTGACTGAGCCTCGCTCTGGCTCACTGCCCCATTGTTGATATTAGTTGCAGGAAATAGCTTCTGACATCCAGAAAAACAAACCATGTATTGCCGGAAGGTTTAAAAAGAATATGTAAAATCCTAGTCCCATTGAAATCAGGAAGAATATTTTCATTGAGTTGAATGGGGCCATAATTTCACTCAATACTGGGAACCGTCCTGCCCCCACAAAAGTAAAAGGGTATTAGCAACTGACTTTGATGGGTGCATGATTAAGCAATTTATTTGCAGTGGCTCCCAACTGATTTCTGGCTACAATTCCAATAGTTGATTTTGGCCTGTAGAACAGCTGGGGTCTAGGCTACTTCAGAAATTGCTTTCCTCCTCATAATAATCTTGTGACTGAGATCATATCTCTGGTCGACAGATTTGAATAACTGAGACACAGGCACAGCATTCCTGGCAGAGTGCCCACAGCTCTTGAACTTGCTGTACTCCTTGGTCTAACAGCGCTCAAGTTCATGGATCTTCATGGCATATTTACTTCAGCTCTTCCTGATGGTGTGATTTAAATGAGTAGGTTGTTGCTGTTTTTTGTTGTTGATTTTGGGGTGAGGGTAGATAAGAGTTCCAGATGGAAACCAATATAGTCTGCTGAACAAAACCGTAGATAGGAAGATGCATCTAATTTTCTTTTCATATGAAATGAATGTTAAGATCGAGAGTAGAAGTGGGTGAAGAAACATTAAAAGCTGCAAGCACAGCTTTAAAGCAAAAGGCTATTCTAGAATAGTTTCAACATAAATCTGGGTGCACGGCCACAACTTCCAATCACATTCCACTCACAGCTATTCCAGCTGTTCTCTAATTCTTTTACTTAAAATCCAAAAATTATATGGGAAAGCTCCAGGTTTCAGTACTCTGAATGTTAACACTGAAGGTGTTAGTTATTATCAAGAGACACCTCATGAGTTGAGTACATGGGTGCACAGGGGAATTTACTGATGCATCACAATACAGTTCTCAGGCAATAAGAGGCCAGACAAGGTTTAAAGAGTGAATCAACAAAATACGTTGCCACAGAGATTTGTTACTAGATTACTCTAAACAGAGCAATACATTATTACTAAAACGTTCCGTATTTAACATGTATGATCAATAAATTAGAGGAGTCCACTATCCAACACTTGCGTGCTACAATAAACTCTGTGAAAGCGTCTACTAAATAGTCTTCTCTACAACAGACTTTAAAATTATATTTACAAATTATATTGAATCCATAGATCTTAATGGCATATACATTCCTGTGTTCTATTCATATATATTACCTAAGCAAATACCAACTTATGTAGTTATTGTTCTGATGCTCAAACAGTTGAAGCAGAAAAATACTCAAACAATTATAATATGATAGCTCAGAAATAAAAATATCCAGAAATGTCAGGATATTCTAGAAAAAAAATATGGCAGTTTAGAACATTCAGCAAATCATTACTACAGACATTCAATTCTACACTAAATGCTGTAAAAAAGGTTTTGTCTCTTTTTAGTTTTTACATTAACACCCCTCTTATCGTACAAAAATGATGGAATGAAGATGAAGTCACAGGCATGCAAAAGTAGTGGAAGAACGATGAAATACCAGAGAGTATGAAATATGGAAATGATCAAAACTCAGATCAGCTTTTGTAAGACCAAACATTACTTAATCTGTTCTATGGAAATGATTATCATGAGAACAGTGGGAAGAAAAAAAAGTCAGAACACAAAAATAAAGTCATTTTGAAATGTCATACAAGGCTAAGAAATGTGTACATCTAAAATGGCGATTCAAAGTAGGATTAGTTTAAGAATTTCTCTCACTCACACACTTAAGCATTATTTATTTAGAATACACTTAGCACCAACTGAACCTATAGTTTTGAAAGTGTTATCTAATTTACAGTTGTACTGGCAGGAGAATGAAGTAGAATGACCTTTTCAATCTTATGCTTCTAGATAAAATCTGACTGATTACTTAGATACCACACACACACACATTATATAGTAACTTTGCTTCAATTCTTTAGCCAATTTTAAGGCAACCTTGCCATACAGACCAACAATAAATTCTGAAATAGCTGCATACATAATTGTCAGTCATGCTGATACACAGACACACTCACAGTTATATCTTAAGGCTGATCTAACTGCTACTGAACTCACTGAAAAGGCATTTGGTTTGGGCCTTATATTATGGCTGTCTCTGACAACTGCAGGGTGGTTAAAACTTGCCAGGAGTTCTTCCTTCTCTCATGCTTCCTCTTGGGAGACAACCATCATGTTGAAGTGCAGCCAGAGTACTACTAGCATTCCTGACAGCCCTGAGTATACAGTAAGTCTGTTGGGGTAGAGGAAGCCCAGAGAAATGCACTAATGGAAGGGCAAGAGAGAGCGCACACACATCGTCAAACTACTAAATGTGCTCTGCCCTTCCTTATCCCCAAGGGTCCACTAAGGCATTCTTCAACTTTACAAATGGACAAAATGACACCACTATAACCAAAATGTTCCAGTACAGGTGTCTGTATGTAGCCTCATAGGTCAAAGAGCTTGATTTTCAAATTCTCATTGACTGCAATGGGAAGTACAATTTTAGCACTTCTGAAATTCAGGCCACTTTGATTTAGGTGCCTAAGTACAGATTTAATGACCTAATTTTAAGGCACAAGATTTTAAAAAATAAGCCTAAGTGACCTACCCAAGGCCACACAGATGTAGAATTAAGAAGTTCCTGGCTCCTAATCTTATTCTCAGACCACTAAATGCTGCTGCCCTTCATAAATAAATAGCAAGAACAAGAGCATGTTGTCCTCAGTCATCACCAGATCATCATGTTTACCTGAGAGATACTGATCTGCTCACCAAGTGCATAAGTATGATAATAAATATCATACACTTCTTAAAAACTCAGTGCAACTATCTTTTCTTAGCTCACCCTTCTGGAACCTCTCATCCAGCTGTATTTCTCTTCCACCTTTCCTGCACTCTCACTTGGCTTGGCTTCACCCTGGCAACTCAGCTGTGCTCATGAGCACTGTACTGGAGTATGGGCCACTTTCATGTTTTATATTGTCTTCTAAAAGGCTGATGAAAACACTCCTGATGCAGCAGACAAGCTGATACCAACAAAAAGCTATCTGCATAACCAAGAAAGCCTGACCTGTACATTAAGCACATCAGGTTATATTGCTTTCCACATTCATTCTGTTTATTTGAAATCTGGAACTGCAGCTCTCAAAATGCCACAGGTGAAATTGTGACCCCACTGGAGTCAATGGGAGTTTGGCTGTTGATTGCAGTGAGGCCACGATTTCACTTCAAAGCCTAGCAACTCCAAACTCACCTAGGCTCCATTGTTTAATACCTTTCTTAGTTAAAATTGTTCAAATTTGAGAGAAAAAATGAATTAAAAGGTTTAAGAAACACACTAACATACAGCAAAGCAGATCCAGCATCAGTCATACGCACTTGTGTTTCTGTGAGAATGGCATGCAGAGGATGATATGGTTGAAGATGGTGGTGAGGATGATGATGATGATGATGGTGAAGATGAAGTCTCATCTAAGCCTTGTGGATTTATCCAGTATGCACGAGTGTCCCGATTACCTTTCTTACTAGTGCAGCTGATGTCACACTGGAAAACATCTTCACAGCTATCACTGTGCAAACGCTCTTTCTGGAGAAGTTTGTCCACTCTCTGAATAATGCACTCCAGACTTTTGTCAACATTCAACCAAACCTTTTCCTTGAAAGAAAAATGTCCACTTTTCAGTTAAAAGGATCCCAACATTAGATGACAAGTACATTTGCAAAAAAAAGAGACTTTGCCACCTGTGGTTCTAGCCATAACTGCTTAGGAAAGTTTGTCCTTTGCCATTGCATTTATACATACATGCTCCATATGTACCTACATAAGTTGAAGCAACATACATGTATGATGAATTTGTCATACAATTCTGACTCTTGAAAGATCTTCCCACTACTCTATCTCCCAAGGAATTATTTCAACTTCAAATACACATTTTTAAATCATCAGCCTAGTAGGGAAAATGTTTGTTTCTTCTTCTGTCAAAAGTGGAATTTTCTTCTGAAAAGTTACATCTGCTTGAGGCTTCGAGCGGGTAAGATTTAGTCATGTGCCAGTCAGTTTTTCTATTCCTAAAAAAAAAAATTTTACTTTAAATTCCAGTGCCTTGTGTTATTGCAGAACTAGAAATGGAAGTTAGCACCACCAGAAAGAGAAGATCCCTGGCTTCCCAATGGGATCCAGAACTAACATTTAGTCTTAGAAAGGCCTAACAAGAGCATATCTTAAACTCATGCTATTTTTAGGTAAAGAAAGGCTATTTAAGGCAGTGGTTCCCAACTTTTTCAGTAACATGACACTCATCAATGAGATAATTCCACAGATACCCAGTTTTTGATTGCTTATAAATGTTACATTTACTATGGTTACAGTCTTACTAGAGAGGTTTGCAACATAGTGCATACAACAAGCTAAAGAAGGATCAAATGCATTAATATTTCAAATCCACCAGAAAAAAAATACACTACATCTCAATTTTGCCCTTTGGCCGCCTGCATTTAGAATGTTCACATTTTAAAATCAAAAGACCAACACCTCACTTTTAATTTGATGATTAATTTTCACAACTTTTATGAGTTGTCATTTTGGTTGGATATAATATTGTTTAAGATGAAACAATGTTTGCTTTACATTGATTTTTATTATCGTTGTAAAGAAATTTCACAGCACACTTGGACAGTTCTTATGGCTCACCAGTGTTTCACAGCACAATGGTTGAATTAGAATTGATATGCAAATTAGATTGTGTGAAAGCAGGATTAAATTGTGACTATGGCTTCTCTTCCCATTACAACAGGAGATTTGATTTCACTCTCTTCTATGTGCTGTTTCCCAGTGTTTGAATCTTAACAACTGCTCTGATTTGCTGTTACTGTATGACCTGATACCATGTCTTACACTCCCTTGCATTTATTTTCATCCCATTTTGCAAGTTCTCCCATCTTCAAAGTGTCTGACAAAGTAAGATTTTCTCCCACAAAAGCTCATGTGATAAATAAATCTGTTAGTCTTTAAGTGCCACAGGACTCGTTGCTTCTTTCACTGAACTAAGGTATCTCAATTTGCAACTGAAGGGATTCAAAAGTAGTTCCAATAACAAATTTTAAAGCTAAAACATTTCTAAAAGTTCTTCCTGTAACAGAGGCTGTGGTATTAAGATTTTATTGGCATTCATTTACGGTAACTTGTATAAGTCAGAGTAACGTGGCCAACCCAAACTCATGCTGATAAAATCTTTATACTAGATCACACACATTTTTATATGTTGCTGGTGTGTCTATTTACACACAGACACACAGAAAACATGTGAATATAAAAATATATGATATTGTGTATAAAGGTTTTTACACACACACACACACACACACACACACACACACACACACACACACACTCTCCCACTCCATAATTTCTCTCTCACCCACAATATTATAGCAGCAATGTAAAATCAGTAAGCCATCAGATACAGAAGAAAAAAATTACATTATTGTTATTTGATGTGTCCTGTATCAAATATATACTTTTAACTGAGTAAGACGACAAGTTACTGCAGTGAAGTATTAGTCACCTAATGAACTTCATGGGCTTCATTTGAAGGCTATTGACGGGATCAGTCCTATGAAAGTCTATTTTGGAGGTAGCTCTGAAATGCATTTGGCATTATTTCTTTTTCTGATATTTCATAGATTTCACCACTATCCTAATCAATTTCAACAGTTTTAACTAACATGCACTTCTGTTTCACTTTTTGCTACAATAAACTAAGACAGCTCAATTCTCATTTAAATTGGTAGCATTCTGTGAAATTTCATTTAATTCCTGGTGTGACTATGACGTGTTTCAAAAGGCAATTCATAACTAAAACAAAACAGACATGCACTTAAATATTTGATTAAGAAAACCAGGAATGTGTCTGTAAAGTTGTTTTTCATAATTAATAAATAAGAGCATACTAAAAGAGTTGTGGTTTTGTTGTTTTGGGCTGTGAAATGATTTCAGGACAGCCATGTGGTGGCTCAAGTGACTGAGGGCAGGCCTACGCTTAAACACTGCATCTGCACAGCTGTGTCACTACAGTCTTAAGTGAAGATGCTCCCATGTAGTTAATTCACCTCCCTGGGTCCTGGTCTACACTGACAGTGAAGTTTAACATAATGCTGCTTACCTTGAACTTCTGCAGCCTGCGTCTCCACTATCAGAGCAGTAAATTTGAAAAAAATGGAGCTGCAATTTGAGCTGCTAACACCATCTCTGCCAGTGGCGTAGCACTGAGGTCAAAATCTACAATTTGAATTTAGGTCCATGTTGCCAGAGAGTAGCTGTAATCTTATTCTTCCAGTTTCTCTAGTCTCCTCCCCTACCTGTAGCCCAGGGAAGTTTTCAGTTAATTCCTCTCTTTGTATGAAGCATTGTGCCTGTCAGTTGTGTCTGCAGCAGAGAAACAGCAAGGAAAATTTTTCCTGCTTTCTTCAATTTAGAGAAGAGGGTCAGGGGAGTGAACAGAGAATGGCTGCCTCCCCACAAGCCCCTGTGCCTACTACACACAATGCAGTGCATCTCTGGAAGTAATGTGAGCAGCAGGGCCGTGAGATCCCCAAACAAGCAATCTGGTGGGATCGCTTGCCTTCGCCTTCTATAATTCAACAGCATAAAATCGAATTACAATCCTACCCCCAGTGTAGACAAGCCCTGAGAGGCAGTAGCTATGTCAATGGGAAAAGCTCCCCTACCGACATAGTGCTGTCCGCATCTGGGCTTATGTCAGTGTAACTTACGTTGCTCAGGGGAGTGGAAGGTCCACCACCCTGCCCCCGAGCGATGTAAGTTTGCCAGGATAAGTCATAGTGTGGATGTAGCCTAAGCACCAGTAGTTAGGTTGAGCAAAGCATTCTTTCATCAATCTTATTGGCTGTGTTCACACAACACTCTTATTTCGAAACAACAGAGGTTGTTTCGAAATAAGAAATACTCTGTTCACAGGACGCACGGTTGTTTCGAAACAACGGCACCCATTGTTTCGAAAAAACTTAAACCCCATGTGGGGACAAAACAATGTTGTTTCGAAATGATTGTTTTAAAACAATGCCGTCCGAACATGTTGTTTTGAAACAACAGTGACTTGTTTCGAAATAACTGTTGCCTGAAACTGCTATTTTGCTTTGAGCTTTTTTCCTTAATTCGAATTAACAAACTGTTAATTCGAATTAAGTTATTTCAAAATAAGGCATTATTTCGATACAAGTTGTTTTGACACAACTTGTATCGAAATAATGCCTGTGTGTGAACTCAGCCATTGTGCCTACACAGGGTGTTAAGTTGGTATGACTATAGCAAACAGTGGAGTGGATGCTTCGTACCCCGTGTGCCATAGCTACATCAACCTAAATTTTAAGTGAAGGCCAGGCCTACAATATGCTGTGATCTGCTCTGAAATAAGACTTGTAGATATCTGTGACCAGTAGTTATTGGCTACTGGACTTAGGGCTAGGGAATAAAGGGATTAACAGGAAGAAAAGGAAGTGACATCAGCAGGATACATCCCTTCATTCAGCAAACTTACCCATTCCTCTTCATGCCAATCCACCTGCAGAGAAGATCGGCTATTTCTTCCTGTCCATCTTGCCACAAGTGTGTCTTGATCATTCCTTAGCATCACCTGTTCCCCCTCTCCAGAGGTTGGAGATGCTTTTGAGGCTATATAATCTGGCCTTGCAGCATTTAGTCCATGTATTGAATTTGCCAATAACTTGCAATCACAGACTGTGACAAGCTGCCTTGTCTAAAAATGGTAAAAACCAGAATTTAAAACATTTTAACTTTTAAATTCTTATCTACATTCTTATTTTTCATCTAAAGATAACCACCCTCATTTTTGAGTTTGTGCTGCCTTTTAAAACTATTTTGCAATAGGGCCTTAAAAGACCATACAAGGAAGCAAAATGTGAAGTATACTTTTCAAAAATGTATACTGACATTTTAGGATGCTGAATATTTAACAAATGCCTACAGTTCTGCCTTTACCTAGAATCAGCATTTCACTTTCTGTTAAGTGAGACAATCTTAAAACAATTCTCATGCATCTTCATATAGTACACAGAAATTGGTCATCTCTGCTATGGCAATGTTCCATCTAATTTAAAGAGCACTTCTCAGCTGAAGGCTAATGAAAGACGCTTCAGAGGAGGGCACGAAATACCCACCCTTCACTGTGTAATGTTGTATCCTGCAAGGAATTTCTTCCTTCTTTTGGCAAATGACTTAAGTTCTGAAATATGAGGATTGCTGACCCCTGTGCTTACCTCCTAGATAACAACTTCAGATATTTTTCTTTTTCACTTGCCTATTTTTTTAAAACTTACTAAACTGTGTGTTTTAACACTGTCCAGTAGCAGAGAATTCACAGATCAGATATACACTGTGTACTAATATTTTCTTCTGTATATTTTTCACTGGTTGCACTTTAATTTCATCACATATGTTCTTGCATTATGGGAAAGTATATACGCACCCCAAGTGTGTATACAGTAAATTAATGGATGAATGCATAAACTGCCATAGCATACTGCTTATTTATTAGCTATACTTTCTCAGAACTCAAAAACACTACAACAAAAAAGCTCTATAAAATGCATTTGTTCTTGTCCTTGTGAAAAAGTTTCATTCTGATTTCCTGTTTAGTCCATTTTTATTAAGCAGAATCAAGTTTTAACGAATAGCACCATAGTTTATTCAGAAAACAGCTCAACAAACCAGTCAGTTATAGAGATATAAATAGGACGGTCAACTCAGGATTTTTATCTCTTGGATGTTGTGACTGGACACATGGCAGAAGTGATAAAATTTAAACTTGGGGAAGGAAGCCAGTCCATGTCATTCTTCTCTTAGGCCTCACCACTACTTCCATAAGAAGTGGAGGCAGGAGAGTGTGGAAGAGAAGAGAAAACCTGACTAAATGGTGGCAAATTCAAAACTCCCATCTCGATTTACACTCCAATTAGGATTGGATGTAACCACAAAAAGACCATACTTGGACTCTTCAGGGAACAATTCACCAAAAAGGGTTCAATTCAGAATGGGTCTCACTTCACTCTTATCAGTGATTTTGCTTGGTTTTGCTGTTCTCATACCTTATCTGCCAAAATAGCAAGAGTTCTTTCAAGGCCATTAGCTGATCTATCCTTGGCAGCTCTTGAGAGTCTTTCAGCATAGTAGCTGACTTGAGTTTTCAAGGTGTTGATTTGTGCGATAATCTCCTTTGCTCTAATAATGTCCTGTGGTATGTATATTATAGACTGAGAGCTTGTAGAAGTACTGTAAAAGAAGAAATGATTTAAAGGCAATCTATCAGAAGGTATAAAACACTCCAGTCATACTTCTTCAGGCTGGAAAAGGAATTGTAGACAACAAAATTTACCTAAGCTAACAATTAACTGTGGGAGACCAATGGAAAATTGCATATCAGGAACATTCATACCTGAATGCCTCTGTATTTAATGAAAAAATATTCAGCTGCAGAATTACAAATTACTTATGCCAATTGAGTGTGCTCAGAGTTCACATACCAGAGGGAAAATTTTCTGAGAGAATGCGTATGACAAATTTTGCCAACACAGGCAGAACTACTGTTCGTTAAGGTGCTTGCCCCTTTTGCCTCTTCCCAAAACACAGTCACTTTACCAAGTTACATCTGATACCTCTTTGCTGGTTTAGGAACCGTCACCTTGTCTGAACACAACTGTACCTCTTTAACTACACCAGCAGAGCTTAAGCCACCCTAGTGTGGATGCTGTTTTACTGATACCAAAGCACTTACATCTGCAGAGTTTATTGCTAGATGAGCAGAATAGACTATACTAGTAAAATGCATGTTAATTTCAGTGTAACTGCATCCACTTTAGGGCTGATCTACTGTAACTCTTTGGGGGACAAAAGCCACACTCCCACTAGAACTGTATAAGATCTCTAGTCATGGACCACGGACTGCAGGGTTATAATATTGCAGCATAGATGTCTGGGATCAGCCTGGAGACTGGGCTTTGGGACCCTGTGGGGATCCAGTCCAAGTCTGACAGTCTCCAATGCAATTTTATAACTCTGCAGTCTGAGATAGCTGACATGGACCAGCTTCATTTGTTTTATTGCAGTGTAAACATAACCCGTGATAACCAGGTCTTTGTCCTCAGGGTGCAGCAAGCATCCTTTCCTATTCCGGACGAAGTCAGAGATGACTTTACTGGCATCTGTTAATTTATTTCTCTTTTTACTTACTTCCTCCTGTCATTAATGGCTTCACCATAGCCACTAGACAGAACAGTACCTATTGTTAGTGTAAATGCCAGCATTGTTTGGTGGCCAAAGCCACACTGAGTGTAAGAGAGACACTATTTTCTCAGGTACAGTTGCCCCAAATCACTATCTCTAAGGAGTCTGAATTCATTTGTTCTGGAGGAAAGGATGGGGAGAGTTATACCACTGATAGGAAACGCATGTTAATTTTTATAAACTTTTGCAAGGAAACTTACTAAATTTGTTAGTCTTTAAGAGTACCAAAAGGCCCCTTTAGAGTATGTATGGTCACTTTTACAGAGTGTGTATGAGATATTGCAGGAACCTCTTTTGGGGCACATTTAACCAATCAACCCAGAAGTCAATCTGAAGGCATATTCATAGATAAACAGATTTAAGGCTAGAATGGACCATTCTGATTATCCGGTCTGAATTCCTTTAAAAGGACAGATATCATGTTTGAAGGATGCTATGTAGAAGTAACTTCTGAAATAGGCATCATCTGTGTTCCTCTGGTCACACACCCTTCTACAGGAAACAGAAGGAGATCTGGAACACTTTTAAAGAGTAACACATTTATTTGTCACATTTGTTAGTCTTTTAAAGTGCCACAGGACTCCTTGTTTGTTTTACTAAAATAGATTAAGACAGCTGCATCTTTAGAAGGAGACCTGATACCAAACACTCCTGTCCATACATGAAACCAATCTGCTTTTTAAAAACTTTTACTGCACATTGATTCAGCCTACTCCACAATGGCCATTATTATTGCTGACAATTCCCTTGAGCAATTTCTTTCCACTATAGTAAGGTGACATGCAGAAAGATGATGTATTTGGCAGGAAGGCCATGCAGCATGTTCAGGATAGATTTGTATTTAAAAATAAATAAATTTCCTGGGATGGTCAGAGGAAAGAAACTATTACAGCATGAAGTTCAAATGCATTTATTTTCCAAACTGCAATCACTCTTTTCAATGAACAGCTGTGATTCTCTACATGTAAGCTACACATTTAACAGTTTCTTATCCTTAACATTTAAACAAATAATGCACAAGCTGCATGTTGTATACAATGATAAATAAACAAATTGCATGCTGTGGTGATTTCAAAAGAGATACATGGTCTAATCTGAGGGAATGATCCAAAATCCACTGCACTCAATGAGAGTCTTTCTATTGACTTCAGTGGACTTTGGATCCAGCAATAAGAAATCAACTCCAAGTTCAAATTTAGTTCAGAGCAGCAACACCGCTTCACCATCAAACCACTGAATGACCTTTCACTTATTCTCCAATAGCACTGAACAAAGAAAGAATAAAATTACAGGGGAAAATTTCCATAAAGGTTAGGAACAAATGTTTGAGTGCAGAGCTAAATTTCAAAAATATAAATCTGGCCCCCTGTGTCATCATAAAGGGTTAACAGTGCGTGTTATTTCTTTCAGTAGAAATGAAAAATTCAAAAAACTGTTTTGTGTAGCAGCCTCCCCCCCCACCCTTATTTATTTTCACTGGAAGTAAAAGAAGAGCAGATGAACGATTGTATTATCATGATTTGCAAAGTTGTCTGACTTTGTAAAAATCAAAGTGAGGTACGAAGTTAGCTGTTCATTACAAAATAAAAGTTGCAGTTGGAAGGACAAATTCTTTCATATACCATGTTCTACTAAGCAGCTGCTGTCACTTAAAGCATAATTGATGGTGTTATGATGCATGACATTAAAAAAATGCACATTTTAAAATACAATGATCTTTGACCCCACCCCCAAAACAAAAGCTCTCTCCACAAACTCTCAGAAACAGAAAACTCACCAACATTCCTCATAACTGCTAAGAAAAACAAAACCAAAATAAAATTAGCAGATTGTTTGCAAATACTGAAATCAGAAAACAAAGCAAAGTAATTCTGGGAAAATATTTTAATTTCTTAATATTTTCAACAAGGCACATACATATGATTAATAAACTTGTAAGCAAAACACACATATACTGAAGAATGACAGACAAATGTGTTTTACTCAATCTGGGTGCTGTAAGTTTAAAGGAACAATTTTGCCAACACACGGGAAAAAAGGAAGAGTCATCTGTACCTAACACTGAAAATGAAACACTATTACACTGGTTTGTATAGCAGCAAAAGTCCCCACAAAATGAACTTCTGACTACCACTTTTTTTCTAGTCTATTAATAATAGAGGGTTCTAGTCTCCCCTTTAGTTTACATCATCCTTAAAAATACTAATGAGAGCTGTGTGTGAAGAACAAGAGATTAGAATCTAAATACATTTTACTTATGTATACTCACTCACACATAAGCCAACATTTTTGTGCCTGAAAATTGCCTTTAAAACAGGAACTCGGCTTATATGCAGGTCAATATGGTAGACAGGAGTTACACGGTAAGTCTCCAGCCCTTCGCATGCTCCAGGCTGGAGCCCCAGCGTGTGGCCAGACTGGCCATGTTGGGGAGTTGGCCCCTGAGCTGGGGTTAGAGAAGGAGGGGACCCCGACATCTGAAGCAGCCAGGTAAGGGAGCTGGTGTTGGGGGGGCAGCATGGGGGAGCCAGTATTAAGGCCTGGGGGTTGGAGGGTGCCTGGGAGGCCAGGAAAGTGGCAGCAGGGGTTAGGGGTGTCTGGTAAAGCGGTAGCAGGGGTGTCGGGGAGAAGCAGCAACAGGGTGGCATGGGTGCTGGGGAAAAGCAGTGGTGCTGCGGCAGGGGTGTCAGGAAAAGCAGCAGTGGGGTGGCAGGGGTGTCTGGGAAAGTGGTGACAGGGGCATCGGGTGAGGCAGCAGCGGGGTGGCAGGGGTGTCTGGGAAAGCGGCAGCAGGGGTGTTGAGAAAAAGCAGTGCAGGGTGGCATGGGTGTCAGGGAAAAGCGAGTAAAGCAGCAGAAGGGGTTTGGGGGATAGGGAGGTGTCAGGGACTCTGGGGGAAGCCAGGACGCAGGGTGGAGGAAGGTCAGCGGCCAAGGCCATGGGTGGACCTTGGCTTATATGCAGGTCACCCAATTTTTACTATTTTGGGGGCTCAGAAAGGGGGGGTTGGCTTATATGCAGATTGGCTACAGATAGGAGCTTGCTATTGACACTCTTGACCTAATAACATTCAGGGATGCATGCATTTTAAGGCCACAAGGGACCATTATGATTATCTAACCTTATCTCTGACATAACAGAGTCCTACTGGCTACAGAAACTGACTGCAGATTGACTAACCAGTCTTACACCCAAGATACAATTACCTTTTCGATTTACAAAAGCGAAGGTATTTTTAGTTACTGATTTCTTTTATTTTTCATAGTATTTCTGGCTTCCCTCTCCAAAAATTAAACCCTGATGCTTGTTTTAAGAACTATTTTGTGGATCTAAGTTCATGTTTAAAACACGATGACTGAATTATACATATAAGACAAACCCCTTTGAGTCAACGCATTTTGGTTTTCCCAGTTCCAAGTCATTTCATTTTACATGCGGCTTGCAAGCCCCCAAATGATCAGAATAAGGAAAGCTCCATGATTGTGATGCCTGGTTATGCTGAGAGGAAGAAATACAATAAGGTACCTGCTTTCTATTCCTCCTATCAAATATATTTTATTAGTACCTTGGTAGGTGCAGCATTTGTTCCTGCTCACTCTTCTATGGTTTAGAGATAGTCTTAAGTCTTATTACTAAATTGATAAAAAATATTCTAAATTAATGTTGTAATAGGAGATAATCAATAGACTAAATAAGGAAACTTAGGGACAACATAGGAAGGGCCTGTAATTTGTACTACTTTTTGGTAAACGACATTGCCACCATGAAGTTTACTCTCCAATAAAAGGAGCAGAGGACCTGCAGCTTTGTGAAGACCCAGAATAAAAAATGGAGGGTGGAAATGGAGGGTTTTAAGAGATTTGATGAAAAAAGGCAATGATGATTTAGGCACTTTGATACCACAGTGAAGAGGGTCCTACAAGTAGTTAGGCAAACAGACACAGAATGCATCTAAAGGCAGATTTTGGTATCAGTAACAACAAAAAGTTCAGCCTCACCTATTAGACTTATAGTCTCTGCCAGTCCCACCCTGGCACATCCTGTATATCAGTTGCGCTTACAGGCAGCAGTTGTCAGGATTGGTCTCAAAATAATTACATGGGTGAGCCTGACTTTAAGGTTCCAACTGGCACTGCAAGTAGCCCTATCCATTACCACAATCACTGCCACTGAAGGTACAATTTAGCACCCCCAAAATACTTAAATGAGATTGATATGTAGAGCATTCCCTCGTCCCCTGGGTCTTCACACTAGCTCTGACCCCCTTAAGCCAGCCCCATTCCCAGTTTCTTGAAGCTGCACTTCTAAAGTCTCCTCTTGCCGCAGCTGCTCTTGTACCCCTATAGGAGGGTTCTGCAGTAGAGATAATGCAGCCCAGAGCTGTATTATCTTTCTCTTGTAAGCTCCCTGCGTATGCCTGCACTGCAGATGGGACTCTGCTCCCAGCCTGTGTAGAAAAGATCCATGCTAGTTTTCCTCAAGTTAGCATGCTAAAAATAGCAGTTTGACTACTGTGGACAGCATCACAGGCTAGCCACCCAATCCCTTGGGCCCTTACTCAGGTGGCCAGCCTGGGCCTCTCTCTAGGCTACAACAGCCACATCACTGTTTTCATAGTGCTAGTCAAGCAGAACTGGCACAGGTCGGTCACTCAGGCTGCAGGAACATGCTTCCAGCTGCAATGTAGAGATGCCCATTGAGGCCAGAAGGGACACAGCATGTACAGTCTCTTTCAACACACTTGGCTTTCTCAGTTTCTCCCGTGTCCTGTAGTGTGAATGACTAACCCTGCAAAGGCTAATGTGCGATCTGAAGCAGGGGGCATAATATTATGGAAGTGAATGATCCCTTTTGCAAGGAGGAAAGGGGGATATCAATGTACACAAGATTCTCTCTAGGCATGGAGCTAGGGGAATGTGCTGGGCCAGTATTTTTAGTTTAATATGGATGCAGAACAATTAGTAACTACTCCAGAGCAAAACAGACTAGGGCAATATAGAGAAAACTGTTCAAGTGCCCCAAAAACTAAATTCAGGTTGTTAACAAGAAACTTGCCATTGAGGAATTGCTGCTGCTAGGGAGTGTAGAACAAAGTTACTGATCTCTCTTTGCATGGAATCCTGAAAATCTAAGGGAAGGGTCAGAGGTTGACGACTCCTCCGTAGAATGGGTGTCTAAATATGCACTTTCTATTTTAGGAAATTAGTCAAAGACAGGAGTCAGAAGATTAGTTTAGCCAACTTCTCATCTGAATTCAGAAGGTAAATTAGACTAGAGCAGCAGTTCTCAACTGCTGTGTCGCAACACAAAAGTGTGCTGCAGCACAGTGATGAGTGTGCCAACGGCGGGAAAGCACCCTTGCTCCTGCTCCTGGCTCTTTAGAAGCTGCTGCTCCTTCAGCTTTTAAAGGGCCAGCAGCAGAAAAGCAACCCTCCAGCTGGAAAAAGCTCTCTGGGGCTGCTTTTTTCCCCGCTGGCTCTTTAAAGCTGGAACTTAAGGACTAGCAGGGGAAAAAAAGCCACCTCCCTCCCAATGCTTCCAGCAGCAGCGCGGGGCCAGCAGGAAAAAGTGCCCCCTCCCCACCGCAGTGCTTTTTTTTCTCCTGGTCTTCTAAGACTGCAAGCCTTAAAGGGCCTGCAGGAAACAACTGCCCCCCAGAGCTTTTGGCCAAGTGGGGGGGGGTTGCTTTTTTCCTGCTGGTCCTTTAATGCTGCAAGTTTTAATGCAGCAGCAGGCAAAAAGCATCCTCCACCCCCCCCAGTGCTTTTGGCCTTGGCATTCATCTGAAAGCTTTGGGGGAGAGTGCTTTTTGTGGTGGCAGTTTTCTTTCAGCGGAAGGCCACTTGAACCTGCTGCTAAAAGTGAGGGGAGCTTTAGCAGCAGTGAAGCCTCAGTGTGTTGCGCATGACTGGTTATTCTCCCAGCCATGTTGCAACTCTCAAAAGATTGAGAACCCTCAGACAAGAGCAATGCCAATGCTCTGTTCTTCGGGCAAGTAAAGTCACACATTAGGAGACAGCCCAGGACAAAATTTCCTTTGATCGATCTGGAAAATGCTACTCAGATGTGCTGTGGAGACAAGCTAAAAGGAGTGGAAGTATCAAATGTAACATCCTGAAAGAAATTCTAATGATATTTTCTACCTCCACAGCCAGAGAGAATTTAAACTTAATTAAACCAAATTCAATACTCAAGTTCTTCAGAGTAGCTTGTTTAACACCTGTCCTGTAATATTAAATATTCCACACCAAAAAAAAAAAAAAAATTGAAACGGAACCATCAATAAATGGAAAATAGTACTTGGTAGAACTTCCAGATGGAGGAGCAACAAAAGCATGGAATGGGATGATTTTCCAAAGCCTGATATTAAGAAATGGTAGATGATAAGCTTTATAACAACTTGTCTACTTACTGTTTTTTTGCTTCTTCGAATTTATGCAGCTTTTTCCGTAGACCCCCTGATTTAAAGCCTTGACAATGAGCTGCTGGTGCTCCTATGGTCACTATGTCGTAATTCTGATCTGAATGGACAAAAAGTGCTTACAGATGAAAGTTCACTCTCTTTACTTTTCTTGAATCTGTGGACATACCAACTACATAAAGGTAATTCCTCAAATATGCCTGTCAGCCTGGAGTTTTCAGAAAAATTTTGAGTCTTAAGTTTGAATTGCATAAGTGGCCTTCAGGAGTTGCCATATGCTACAGAGTAAAAGACTTATGTAAAAAACTTGGACCCCTGGTCCTTGTTCTGGAAGATTTACAGAGACAATATTCCCATATCTGAAGATGAAGAAGGATTAACCTTGATATCTCAGCCTATCATTCCTTTGAATGGATACACAATGCAAGTATGGGTCTACAGGTGGAGGGGCCTGAACATCTAATGAAAGGAGAAAATTAAGTCTTTTACAAAGAACCAAGCTCAATGTAAACTAGTGTCTTTTTACATATGTAAACTGCTGAGCACATGATAGCCCCTCACAATTAAATTAAATTAAATTAATTGGGAAGGTCTCTGATGTCATGACAACCAGAAAAAATCCTGGTGGCACCTAAAACCAAAGGGGAAACAGCAGCTTAATGCAGTAGATAAAGCAAATGGATGGAAAGTAGGAGACTTAGCTTCCATTCCCTGACTCTGATGCTGATGTGCTGCATGACCTTGGATAAGCTAATCTACAATTTAAATTTTGCCATCTGTAAAACAGGGCAACAAATCTTACTCTACTTGAGTAAAATGAATTGAGATCTAAGGATGGTAGATGCTATTAAAATCTTAAGTGTTATTTGTGTTGCACTGGTTTGGGGGACAACTTAGTTGTGAATGATGGAGAGCAGAAAAAGAGAATAATGGACATGTGTACACACACACATGCATGCACACACGAGAGAGAGTACCTGATCCTGCTTCATCCTGGACTCTCATTCTCTGTATGTGTAAATTTGTGGGCACGAATTCTAATTTTTTATCAGCTTTCAAACTACTTGCTTTAAACGAAGGACCTGAGAAACAAAACAGAAATATATTTATTCTGTACCTGCCCTATAAAACCAGGACTAATTGTCAGTGCCAAAATACCAACACAGAATGGGGTACTTTCAACACTTCTTGCACATTATTTGGGAAGTAATACTGATAGAAAATATGACATGCTGACAAATGAACTTTTATGTCGATAAGGTTAGCAATGAATGCAACCTACCTTCCTCAAACCTGCGGGATGTGGATGGGGCCAAAGGCAAAAGGGGGCTGCAGGAAGGGAGGGAGACATTCACTGAGGGCACAAGGTAGGCTCATTCCTCCTTGAAGTCTTTGGCACTAACTGACTAGCCAGTGCCAAACCATAAGATCACAAAAGCAGAGGGACTATATAGGGTTAATTTCAAATCTGCTTTCAAGATCCTGTGACTAACTCTCTGGTACAGGAAGACACAGTAACATTGTGAGAAAATGCCTATTAAACATACACCAATTCATAGTCAAATTTATTGCATTTTGATGGAGCCTGGTCACTCTGTAGACAACTTCTGGAAGTTTACAAGAATGCAGCAGAAGAACTTGAAGAATGTCTTAAAAAAACACTAAAAATCTTCTATTTGGAAAGGCTGAAGAAATCAACTCCATTAGAACATTTATATCAACAATAAGCAGATAAGCAACTCTTCTAATGCTCTCCATCTCACCACTCTAACCTTATATCCACTTCAACTCCAAGAACAAGTAATTTATACACCGCATATTACTGGAAAATATAACTGAACTGGAACAGGTTTACAGTTGAGGCATCTGAAGCTCTTGTACATGGATTATTTTATTTATTAATAATCAATATCATCCCTAGCTACTGGATCTGGTAGATTACAGATATTAATCTAAGACTAATGAGTTGAATTTAGGTGAGTTAGATACATTCTTAGTCCTCAGTTCAAGAAGTTATTTAAGCATATGCCTGGCTTTAAACACATGCTTAACTCTTTTGCAGAACTGGAGCCAAAATGACTAGCAAAATAAGTTTATATTTTAGTACTAGACTATTGTTTTCTCTTAGAATTGTGGATCCACAGACAATCCAGCAAAGCATCTGAGCACGTACTTGACTTTAAACATGGGGAAAGTCCCAATGATTTCAATAGCGCCATGAAGCTTAAGGTACTTTGCTGGACAGAGACTTTAGATGAAAAGGTAAATATGTAATAATGTCAAAACTACAGATGAATTTACAATGGATAATTGCTCTGTTGGTCCTGATGATCCATCACCCAGCCCAAACCGGTTCTGTGCTCAGTAATTAATTCTGTAATATATTTTCAGCTATACAACATGCCTGCCCTTCCAACAATCTAAGGAGAAAGGCACACTGTAACTTCAGCATTTGTGTACACTGAAACCTTCTGTCCTACTTTCCTGGGGTTTGGCTTTATTCTCCTTGACTGGCCAGAGTTTGTTTGTTTGTTTGTTTGTTTTTTTAAACTGGAACGTTTCATGAAGAGCACCCTTCTTATCATTAGTCAATACTGTTCTATGCTTTCCGAGTGAAATTCTTTCCATATAAAGGGAGGCCTATGTACTACTTAACCCTTCAAAAAAGAACTTACATGATGCCTACAACTTTATGCCAGTTGTGTATACAGAGAGGAATTTCACCATCACTGAAGACACTGTATGTTACAACAGCACCCCGGAACTATGAATAAACCCGATCCTCATCCACTGATGTCATTCTGGCACTATGGATGTAGAACGTGAGTGTAATATGGCCCTAAAATGAATACCTAATAGTAAGGAAGGTATAAAAGCAAACAATACATCCAATCATTTTCCCCAATCTGAATGAAAAGGTGGACTGTTATTAGGGTAAATAAAATAACATCATTCCCCATTTGCACGTAACTCATTTGGTTATAAACTGCCTTCTTTGCCAGTTAGTTTTATTAAGATTTTGATATAATTACACACACTTGCATGCATGCATGCACACCTCATAAAGAAACAAAAACAAAACAGGAAGAAAATAATTCCCATAGTACTACAGAGACAATTAAGAAAAAATACTGAGCATCTATCACACAAAGATCCAGATGAATAATAATTGAAAAAGAAAGCACATGAACTGTTTGCTTCTGTTCCCCCGAGGAATTGGAAAAAGGGATGTGACAAATGAGGTTGCTTAGACACTGTGTGTTGTGTACTTCAAGCTTTGGCAGCCAGCTTAAGCACAGCTCCCCCTCCTCAAAATTCCCAGTGCTGCAATCTCCCCAGGCCTCTTGCCCAGTAGCTGGGCTCTCCACCCAGCAGGCTGTGGGGCCTGGGGCCCTAGGGCCATCTGGACTGACTGTACCTTCTAGGTGCTACTAGTCAGCTTTACCTGGTTCTGCTTCACTCTGCTTTACTCCAATCCACACAAGCCTCCACTCCCCCAGCCACCATGCCCAGCACTCTCTACCTACTGTCTACAACACAGGCCTTTTTATCTGCTGTGGCCCATCATCTCAGCTGGCCTCAAGTGCTTTAATTGGTCTCCGGTGCTCTAATTTGCCTAGGGCAGCCATGCACTAATTATCCTGGAAACAGGGATTTGCTAAGCCTGGGGATAATATATCTATCTTCCAGCACCCTCCTGTAGCCCTCAGGCTTGACTCTATTACAATGGGGTCATGGCCAACCCCTGAACATAGTGAGGCCAATGCATTGTGATAGGGAGTAAATTCGGAGCAGAATTACATTAAATATATATCTAAACTATGTAATAATGTTATATTATTACATATATAACAGACAGTCAAAATTTTAAAATTATTTTTAATATATAAGTTGTCAGAATGTACTGGCAATTTCTGAAGTCATTTAGCTATCTACAAAAAATTAGTTCCATTTTATTATTAAACTGAATCAGTGCACCAGACTTTGTATAGCCAGATACATAGATTCCTTATTATTAGGCACATACATTTCTTATAATTATCACAAGAAGTATAGCTGAAAGTAGAGCAACAAAAGAGAATTCAGGGATAAGAAGTCATTTCAGAAATAACAATTTAAATTAATTCATTTTTTAAGGAAACTGCAGATCACTTTCTTATCCAGATCTCACACATTTCCCCCTTTTGTATACTAAGTCTCACAAATAACCCATGATATTTATAAATTAGCTTCTTTGTACAATCACTATGAACTTTAATAGAGAGCACAAATATTTAGTCTTTTGATTTTTCCTATTAAACCAAGACTAAAACAACATTTTTGGTTCTGAACCTTTGTTTCAAAAGGAAAGTAAAAAGCATAACTGAAAAATATTATCCTTTATTATTGAAAATAAATCTTGCTGACCTTTGTATTGATGTAAGTCAGTTAGGTTTTCCTGATAAGTTAGTATAATTGTTTGGTACTGAGTAACTATTTGTCGACGAAGACTCTCCCAACAGGGAGACAGCTCTCCCAGCTCTTCTAGTTCACAAACCCTATAAGAAGAAAGATAAATGTCTTCAACTCTGTTGTACACTGAACAAGAAGAAAAAAAAAATGCAGGTGATGTCAATACGGCAGACTCTCAGCCAATGCATTCTGAATTCCGTCAGAAGAGTTCCAGACACAAGGGAATGTTTCAAAACATACCCCCCAATACACCAGAATGAACCAAGTTAAGAAACCTAGTTTCTTTTCATTTATCCAGAGTTTTCAGTAAGGGATAGATCCCAAGTGGGCCCATATGTGGCCACACAGGAGTGAGCAAGAAGCCTCTGCTCTTCATGTAGTTGTGCTCCGTTTGTTTCTCCCCCTCCCCTCGAAATAAGGATAAGGGGATAAGGAGGTGGGATCATTGCTACCCCCTGAATCCATGAGGAGAGTGGGGTCAGTGCACTGGAATGGGGACCAGATTACTTCCCTCTTCAGCCCACATGCCCAGCACAATGCCAGGATAGGTTGCACCAGAAACAACAAAAAGAACACTCGTCTCCAGTGCTCCTCTTGGATTGTGCAGCTCTGCAGCAACCCCAGTGTAGGGCTGTGGCTTTGAGAAGTCATGGTCTAGCCCAATGTGTTTTATTTTGCAAAAAGTTCCTGGCAGTACAAAGCCATGAACAGAAAATTTATCAATATCTGCTGGATTTAAAGAAAGTGTTTAGGCAAAGAAAACAAGTTGTTTTAGCAGAAACAAACAAAAATGCATAATTAGCATTTTAGGAAGTATGGTAACTTGCATATGTTAGGTCATCTGCTTAGTTTGGATTTAAAATCTGTGCAAGTATACAATGGAGGAGTCATTGAAGTCCTCAATTAGGTGGGGAAAAAAACTGAAGGGTCTCTGGCAGTCTGATGGGAAAGGGGCAGAATTCCTTCCCAATCCCAAATATGGTGATCCATTAGACCCTTAGCAGGTGGGCAAGACACTTGGGAAAGAATTCCTTTTCAGTAATTCAGAGCCCTCCCACTCCAGTGTCCCATTTCTGGCCACTGGCAGCAATCACAGAATCACAGAAACTGGAAGGGAACATGAGAGGTCTTCGAGTCTGGTTCCCTGTGCTCATTGGCAGGACCAAGTACCGTCTTAACCCATCCCTGACAGGTGTCTGTCTAACCTAAATTTCCAATGATTGAGATTCCACAACCTCCCTTGGCAACTTAGTCCACTGGCTAATCACCCTGAAAGTTAGGATTTTTTTCCTAATATCTAACCTAAACCTTCCTTGCTTTAATTTAAGACCATTGCTTCTTGTCCTATCATCAGCGTTTAAAGAGACTAATTTCTCTCCTTCCCCCTTGTAACAACTTTTTAGGTATTTGAAAACTATTATCATGTCCACTCTCAGTCTCCTCTTTCCCAGACCAAAAACCCAGTTTCTTCAATCTTCCCTCAGAAGTCAAGTGCCAGACTTTTAATCATTTTTCTTGCTCTTCTCTTGGCTTTCTCCAATTTGTCCACATCATTCCTAAAATGAGGCACACAGAACTGGACACAATGAGCTAAGTGGACACAATCAGCTAATCAGCACAGAGTAGAGCGGACGAATTACTTCTCATATCTTACTTATAATTCTCCTGTTAATAGATCACAGAATGGTGTTATTTTTTTTCTCCTAACAGGATTACACTCTTCACTCATACTTAGCTCATAGTCCACTATGACATCCAGATCTTTTTCCGCAGTATTCCTTCCTAGGCAGTCAATGCCCATTTTGTATATGTGCAATTGATCATTCTTTCCTGCGTGGACTACTTTGTATTTGTCCTTACTGAATTTCATTCTGTGTACCTCAGACCATTTCAACAGTTTGTCCAAATCATTTTGAACTGTGATCCTATCCTCAAAAGTACTTGTAATTCCTCCCAGCTTTGTATCATCTGAAAACTTTATACGCACACTCTCTATGCCATCATCTACATCATGATGAAAATATTGAACAGAACTGGACACAGAACAGATCCCTGCCATACCCTGCTTGTTATGCCTTTCCAGCTTGACTGTAAATCATTGATAACTACCACTCTGGGAGTGGTTATCCAAACAGTTATGCGCCCATTTTTTAGTTGTTCCATCTAGATTGTACTTCCCTAGTTTGTTAATGAGAATATGACGTGAGACATTATCAAAAGCCTTACTAAAAGTCAGGGGTCTCAAACACATGGGCCCCTAAAGCTATTTCCTGTGGCCCACAGTGACACTATTGTTACCAATATTTGTAATAGGTTTCAGTGGGGCAGCCCTTGGGCTAACTTACTAGTCCTCATGTGGCCCTGTACTAGTCCTCGTGTGGCCCTTGTGGTGATTTGCGTTTGAGACCTCTGGTCTATACATACCACATCTACCACTTCCCCTCTATCCACAAGACTTGTTACCCCACCCTAGAATGCTATCAGGTTGGTTTGACATGATTTGTTCTTGTCAAATCCATTCTGACTATCCCTTAACACCTTATTCTCTTCTATGTTTGCTAATTGATTCCTTATTTATTTGCTCCATTATTTTCCCTGATACAGAAGTTAAGCTGACTGGTTTGTAACTCGCTGGATTATCTTTATTTCCCTCTTTATAGATGCAAACTATATTTGCTCTTTTCCAGTCCTCTGAGATCTCTCCAGTCTTCCATGACTTTTCAAAGACAATAGCCAATGGCTCAGATATCTTCTGAGTCAGAACTCTGGGTATTCTTAGGTGAATATCATCAGGCCCTGGTGCCTTGGAGACATCTAACTTGTCTAAGTATTTTTAATTTGTTCTTTCCCCATTTTAGCTTCTGATTCTACCTCATTTTCACTGCCCTTCATTACATCAGACCTCCAGTCACCACCAATCTTCTTGGTGAAGACCAAAACGAAGTCATCATTTAGTTTCTCTGCCATTTCCACATTTTCTGTTACTGTTTTTCCCTCTTTATTGAGTAATGGTCTTATGCTGTACTTGGTCTTCATCTTGTTTCTAAAGTATTTGAAAAATGTTTTCTTGTTATCCTTCACAGGCCTTCAGCTAGTTTGGTCTCAAGTTGTGCCTTGGCCTTTCTGATTTTTCCCCTACATAACTGTGTATTTGTTTATAAAACAACAAGCAGTTGTGTGGCACTTTAAGACTAACAGATTTATTTTTTGCATGAGCTTTCATGGGAGAAGATCCCACTTCCTCAGATGCTTCAAAGATAGTTTCTGCTTTTTGTAGAACTCTTTATTTTTAGATTATTGAAAATCTCGTGGTTAAGCTAGGTGGCTTCTTGCCATACTTCCTTTTCTTCCAATGCAGTAGCTTCTTGTGAGCTTCAGTTGTTTTTCCTCTTAGACGTACTTCCTATGGGATCCTACCTACAAACTCCCGGAGCATGCTAAGTCTGCCTTCTTGAAATCTATGTCTTTATTTTGGTGTTCTCCCTCCAACTATTACTTCTTAGAATCATGAATTCTACCACTTCATGATCACTTTCACCCAAGCTTCCTTCTACTTCTGAATTCTCAACCAGTTCCTCTCTGTTCATCAAAATCAAAATCAATCTTAGCGTACCATTCCCTGCATAAAATTTATCAAGCTCAGTCTTAAAACAAGTTATGCTTTTTCCATCTACTGTTCTCTTTGGAAAGCTGCTCCAGAACTTTGCTGCTGGTAGAAACCATCTAATTTCAAACAAACATATTACTGGCTAGTTGATATCCATCTGCTATTGTGCCAACATTAGCACATAACTTAAATAATTCCTCTCCCTCTCTGGTGTTTATTTCTCAGATGTATTTATAGAGAGCAATCATATCTTCCCTCATCGTTCATTTTGTTAGGTTAAACAAGCCAAGCTCTTTAAGGCTCCTCCTATAAGGCAGATTCTTTATTCCTTTGATTGTCCTAGTAGGGTTCTTGTCATCTGTTCTAATTTGAAACTGTTCCACTTTCTTAGACATGGCAGATCAGAATTGCATTCAGTATTCCAGATGAGTCTCACTAGTGCCTTCTATAATGGTGACCAGATTTCTCCTGTCTCTACTGGAAATATCTAGCCTTGTGCATCCTAGGATTACAATAGCCTTTTCCACAGCCACATCATATTGGCAGCTCATACCCATTCTATGATCAGTCAATGCAACCAGGTCTTTCTCCATCTTTGTTGTTTCCAATTTACACAACTTCACCTTAGAGCAAAAACTCTTATTGTTAGTCCCTAAGTGCCTTGCTTTATTAAACTTCATTCAATTTCTACCATTCCAGTTTTCAAGATTGTCTAAATACTCTTGTATAATATTCCAATCCTCCTCTGTATTGGCCATATTTCCCAGCTTGGTGTCATCAGCAAATTTGGTTACTCCACTTTTTATGCCAAGGTCATTAATGAAAATATTAAATAAGACTGGTCCCAAGACTGATCCTGAGGTACTCCATTAGTAGCCTCCCTCCAACAAGACAATTCACCTTTCAGCATGACCCTCTGTAGTCTCCCCCTTTAACAAGGTCCTTACCCATCTTTCAGTTCTCTGTCAGTTCCCATCTTCTTCAATTTTACTAACCATTTCACTTGTGGAATGCTATCAAATATTTTGCTGAAATCTGGGTAGGTCAGATTTACTGCATTTCCTTTGTTTCATCAGTTATCTTTTCAAAGAAAGAGATCAGATCTGCATGATCTTCTTTTTGTCAAACCATGTGATATTTTATTTCAATTCCCATATACCTGTATGTTCCTAACTACTCCCTCTTTCAAAATCTGTTCTAAGATCCTGCATACAAATGAGGTCAAACAAATGGGCCCGTACTTTCCCACATCACTTTTTCTCCCCTTTTAAAATATAGGCACTATATCTGCAGGTCTCCAGGCAGAGGGTCTGACTCCCAAATTTATGGATTCTTTAAACATTTGTGCTCTTGGGCTTGCAATTTAACATGCCAGTTCTGTTAGGATTCTTGAATGGAGAACATTTGAGCACTTTGATTTGCCTCTCATTAGCTGTTTCAGTTTAGGGTCGGGGCTCAGCCCATCTCTTACAGGCTCCATAAGGAAGAATGTGACCACTCAGGTTCACTTGGGAGTAATTAACTCACTGTGTAAATAGGAGTGAGTTAATTAGGCAGGAAAGCACACAGGCATGATAAAATAAAGCTAATCTCATTGGGGAAGGGGCTGGAAAACAGGATCTTGAGGAGAGGAACAGTCCCCAGAATACAGTAAAAGATGTCTCTGAAGGAGAGGCTTTTCAGGGTGAAACATGATAAAGAAATTCATTGGGAAACAAAACTAAGAAAGAATGCTGCTACAAAGAAGTGGGTCTAAAAGAGAGAAGCTCTGCATGCCAAGTGTCAGCAGAACCCAGTCCCCATGGAAGGTCCCCTCTTCACCAGGCAGCATCAGAAACAACAGATGAGTGATATGCTTTTTTGAGGAAAGGTCAGCATGGTTTGACTTGTGGGTTTGACTTGTGTGGGCACTTTAACCTGAGAGGAGAGATATTTCTTCAGCTAATGACAAGAGCCTTGCCTTCAAAAGAGTGTTGTGAGTCACTGGGGCCTCATTGGTAAAGTGGCATTATGTACGGTTGATTGACTAAGGTTAATTCAGCCTTCTCCCCCTAGAGAAACTGGAGTACAAAGCTAGCTATATAAAGGATCTACTTTTGCATAAATAAACTAGACCCTTTACAGGGGCACTGCTCAACACACATAAGCTTCACTGGACTTGTTGAAATCCCACCAACAGAAAACTGAGGCTGAGACACAATGGCAATGTTGCACCAGTCCAGCACAGGATGCTCCAGGGGTTTTAGGCCCTTGTGATCACCAGGGGCTTTGCTGCCCTGAAAAAAAGGTCAGGAGCCAAGCCCACCCCCTGCTGCATGGCCCAGATCCCTGGGCCTAATCTAGCCCCCAGGCCCAATCTGGGAGCTGAACTGGACTCCTCCCGCCGGCCAGTGGCAGGCAGCCCCAGCCCAGATCTGGCCTCTGCCGCTGCCAGAGCAGGGCCAGAGCCGGGCCGCGCTCAAGCCCCATGGGTCCAGTGGCAGAAATGCCCCTGATGATCATCCGAGTACATTTTATGCTGTCATCTCAGTGTTAGACAGGAGCTAGCACCTCTGCTTAATATGCAGAAGGTCCTAGGTTCAAGCCCTGGGGGGTTGGACTTGATAATCTCACAAGGTCCCTTCCAACCATATGATTTGATTCTATTCTATTCTGTACTACACTGGACTGCCACTTAAAGCTGCATAGTATTCCTCAAGGTTTCAGTCTAGCGAAAGTAGAGAGGAATAACTGGTTAAATCTATCCTAAGAGTACATATTATTAACGTTTTAAGCCCATATGATACTACAGAAAACAAAATCTTCTATAAAATATGCATAATGGGATTTTCTTTCTCCAAAAATGCCTCAGACAATAATTCATCTTAAAGAGAAGTGTTTAATTTAAAAATATACACAATACTAGCTCAGTAAGAAAACTTCCACCTGATGTTCTGCACACTTTAATGGAGATTAAAGGTAGCAAAATGCCTTTTATTTAAGGGCCCATTTTCTTAAATTATAGAAAGTAACTTTCACCTTTAAGCTGATTACTGATATTTGTTATGAAACCGAAATAGCCAGAGCAGCCACAGCACTTTACCTCAGGTGCAGTCTAATACAAAGGAGTATCTTGTCCTTTGTACATTCTAATTCTCTTCTCTTACATTTAGGCTTTTTTTACTATGTCCATCACCATGATATCAGAGCTCCATTAAAGGAAGCTATGCAACACTGCACCATTACCATGTATTTCATTCTACAAATTCATATTTTGTGATGTACTGGAAGAAAAGTGGAAGAGAAACAATGAAATCCAATGCACAACAGACAACTGATGTCCGAGTATTTGTTAAAATATATATGTGGCTTCAATGATGATTATTATTAATTTCATTTTTAAATAAATTAATCAAGGAATAATTCTGAAACAGGCAAATGTGATGTGCACATACATGCACAACACTCCTTTTGTAAACTGCATACAACTCAGAATGGAAGCCTGATTTTCCTTTTTCTCTTTAAAATTATCAATATTAAACTTTTAGTTTTCATATAATCTCTGCCTACCATGTCCTCTGGTCACATATGAGGTAACAGATAAAAGACTGAAAATCTCTGTTAGATGTGCCTCTTCCAGAAGCCATATTTATTTATTTTTATCTGTTTAGACTGAAATAATTTAAAGGATGCCTATCTAAAAGGTCTCAGCACAATAACAAATAATTAAATATAATCAAATCCCAACAGCATTAAGACAATCTAAAGGAACTCAGACATCCATCCACAGAAACTTTACTCCATCACTGCAGGAAGTGCACATTTGGATCTTTCCAAAAATCTTAAGTCATAGCAGCACTGTTTACTACAGCACATTTTCTACTGTTTTGTCCAATTTTAAATTACCTTAACTGAACAGTTTATGTAATGCACCTTCATTTTAAAAAAAAATCCCACGAAACCCACAGCACCCCTGACAAAACAGATCAGTATATATGAAATACTCAACTAAATCATCTACTGCCGTTCAGACACTCAAAAAAATAAAATACAATCTTTCCAAACTTTAAAAAATTAATCACACTCTGACTATGGCAAGTTATCACTTCTGTCAAAGCATCAGCTTGCATAGGTATTTCAGTTTAATCACAGGAGGTGAAATTTGGAATTTGTTCATGTAATTCTAAAGGAATCAAAGTGTATTAATGTATGATACCAAGAGCATTCAGTACTTTCAATTTTAACTGATGTCACACCAAGGCCTCTGATTGCTTATGTAAAAAAGGAGAGGAAACCTCTACACAACATACAGCAAGAGAGGAGTGAAGTTAGATAGAGCCACTATACACAGTTAAGTCTTGTAGGACACTTACCCAACAATTCTTTTATACTCTCCATAAAAAGCTTGACCTTTTTAATATTGAGTATATAAAAATTTATTACAGAAAGAATATGGTTTGCATACAATGAGCTTGAGTGATGAAACAGTTACCTTCTATATGGCTGCAAAAACAACAAATTCAGACTTCCAGAGTCAGGAGAACTGTTCCCTCTTCCTCCTCCCATCCCCCATCCAAAGCCCAACCATCCTACAAGTTCCAAAGGTGTAGCAGTGTTAGTCTAGTTCAGCAATACAAACGAGGAGTCCCGTGACACTTACAAAGACAAATTAATTTATATCTGCATGGGATTTCAGAGAACAGAAGCAAATGTTTCAGCATTCAGTTAATAGGCTTGTTGTGATTCTGGCTTTCCTAATCCTACAGAACATCATTATCTATCTGTTGTTCTACTCATTGCTCTGCTCACTGACTCTTGAGGTTCTCTGCCCTCTCTTTGTGCGTTTTTACAGTTGGAAGTTGTTACTCCTCATTTATGCTGTCTCATCTAACCAAACTTTCTTCCCTTCCTACAAATTAGTCATTTTTCTTCCAGCTTATGACAGATTGTGCTGTTATGCGTAGGAATGACGCCATCTATAAAGACAATGTAACATTGACAGGACCACAACCCTATAATGTCCTTTACAAGAAAGTGTATTATCAGATACATACTTTGGTACTTTATCAAGGAATTTGTAAGATGAACAAATGACTCCTGAAGGTGTAGCAGTAAGAAAGCATCTAATGAAGTGGGATTTTCTCCCAAAAACGCTCATGTGATAAATAAATTTGATAGTCTTTAAGTGCCACAGGACTCCTTTCTTGCTTTACTATATACTTTGGGTATGTCTACACTGCAATTAGACGCCTGCAGCTGGCCCATGCCAGCTCACTTTGGCTAGTGAGCCTTGGGTTAAGAGGTTGTTACACTGCAGTGTAGACATTCCCTTGGAATGCGTCTCAAGCTCTAAGACCTTAACACTGAGCAAGATCCAAGAACCTGGGTTCTAACCTCAGCCTGAATGTTCACATTGCAGTTAAACAGCATCTTACTCCAGGATCCGCTACCCCAAGCCAGATGGCACAAGTCAGCTGTGGGTGTTTTACTGCAATTCAGACATACCCTTAGCCAACAACATTCTGACTGTCATCTAGCCTGTGTCAGACAGATCATCAGCCAGTACAGATGCTTTACTTTTCACAAAACTCTGTGAAATTCTAACATTCTCAATAGTTCTAAAAACAGGTAAATATTAATGTTTCCTATTACAGGGCTCAAAGAACGCTAGTTGCCAACAATGCTGTAACTACTTAAGGGACCAACCCACGTTCCTTGCGCACCTAAAGGCTATGCCTACACTATCAATTTAGGTTGACTTAAGGACACTTATACTGACCCAAATTATCCTCATTCCACACCGGGATTTCATTAAGTTGACTTAAGGACATCCTTAAGTCAAGTTAATAACCTGCTAGATAGGTCGACTTAAGGTCAAACCTAGGGCTGGGGAGAAGAGAGTCAGGGCTCAGGGAGCTACAGGTCAGGGAATCAAGGCTCCGGAACAAGGGAGCCCCCTGGGGCTCCTGTTGACAAGGGAGCCACTAGGGCTCCCCAGAGAAGCAAGCTATGAGGGCTTCTCGCACAGCAGAGCTCCAGGGAAGACAGCTGCCAGGGCTCCCCACATAGGGAAACCTAGAAAAATGAGTGGTGGGGGATTTCCTCACCACCTGAGCCCTGGCCAGGGAGCTGCAGGGGAATCCCTCACCACTGCAGCCAGGGCTGGGGAGCCCCACATGGCTCCCTTCTTCCCAGGAGCCATGTCTCCCTGCCTAGAAGGGAGCTGCAGCTCCCATTTGCCAGGGAGAAGGGAGCTGCATCTCCCCTGCCCCCGGTGGGAGAGGGAGCCAGTGATCACTTCTCCACAGGACATGCCGCTTCCAGGAAGAAGAGAACTGCATGGGGCTCCCCAGCCCCAGCTGCAGCGCTTGAGGGACTCAAGCAGTTTAGGGATTCCCCCGCAGCCTCCTGGCCTGGGCTCAAGAGGCAAGGAAATCCTCTGCCACTGGGCCAGTGGCTCGCTTCTCCAGGGCTCCTGTATCTGGGGAGCCCTGGAGGCTCACTTTTCCCAGGGAGCCCCAGCAGCTCCCTGGCAAGAAAGGAGTCGTGGCTCCCTAATGTAAAGGGAGTCACTGCTTCCCAGGGAGAAGTGAGTGCAGGTTCCTCCACTTCCTTCACTCTGGAACCTGTCGCCTCCTGGCAGAAGGGACCCATAGCTCCCTTCTCGCTGGGACCTGCAAGGGTCCTGGCAGGTCTCTTCTGCCAGGAAGCCGCAGGTTCCAGCAAGAAGGGAGCCGCGGGGGGGGGGGTCACTTCTCAGCAGGGAGTCACGGCTCTCCGTCAAGTCCACACTTGAAAAAAGTGAAGTCGACTTAACAGAGTTGACTTACCTTTTCAAGTGTAGACAGAGCCAAAAAGTCCTGGCTAGGTACCCAGAGGATGCACTAGTCAGGCAGCAAGTGGGTAACCTTCACTGGCAGAGCTCCAGGGGAGCTGTAACTGTAACTTAAAACTGTCTCACTGGAACCCCCCAGAGAAGGTGATAGCAAGCCCTCTCTCTGTCTGGTAACGCCCATAGAAACATCATATGATGTAGCCTTTTTACCTTTCAATTGTATTAAATAATAGTTGCTGCACCAAAATACTTATTAAGAACATTTATCATTAAAAATTTACTTCAGTGTTTAATGCTGCTTTTTACAGAACTGTACATTATCTTCTGAATCATACAACCTCACCCACCCCACTTCTTTTGTGACTCTCCACTTACCCACAGTGTATCCTAAAATACTCTGTGGGCCAGATCCTCCTCTACATAGACACATGTATAAATCAAGGGTTTAAGTCAATGAGTCAGCTCCTGAGCTGATGTAAAATGACCTAGCTTCATTTGGTTTCCATAGAGCTCTGATGATTTACCCATCAATAATCTGGCCCAACAGAGTTAAAGGCGTGTCAGGCACTCTAAAGTTGGACTAGATGATCTCATGAAGTCCCTTCCAACCCTATCATCGTATTCTGTTCTAGTCTATTCTAAGTGAGAGGAGTATCAGGCTTGTGCAAGATGTAGTTCTTGAGCAATCTAGTGGTGACATGAAGATGCTGACTTTGTTAACACTAATAGGGCAGCAACCAAGTTGCTTTAGTCACTATTTCTGCTGCAGTCCTTTTTTGTAACAATTTATATTCTGGCAACTCAGATGCACATCAGGGCTTTACTACAACACATGTAAATTTGTTCACACTTACCTTGCTGCATCTTCTTCAAGCAGAAGCTTCACAAACTGTCTGGGGATGTGCAGTGACAGTACACTTTCAGCCATCTGCTCCAGGATCCTCAAGTGGTTCCCATCAGTTGTGGGGAAACGATACATCCGACAAATGGCACCACCAAACACTAAAATATTAGAACTACAGTATGTAAGTGTGTGGTTTGAGTTCAGTGTTTACAAAGTCTCCCCCTTTATATTAAGCTACATTGGCTAGATTCAATATTGGTTGCTTGTAAAAATCAATTTAACTCATCCATCTGTCTAGCTTTTCCAAATACGATGTTCACAGGATGAAGCTTTCTGTTCACAGCTAGATAAGAGAAATCCCAAAATTATTCAAACATTTTTAGAGGGAAAGACGTGACAATTAACCTTGAGAATTTCTTCACAGATTGAATTTTTCCCCAATACATAAGTCTGTAAACAAGGTGGGACTGGTCATGGTAGCGAAATGTCATGGCAGTCTTCAAGCAAGATATTTTGCTTCATATTTTTGTACTGCAAAATGCTGTAGTGCAGGTGGCAAAATAAATTATTCTTATGGGTCTCAATTCAGCAACCAAACCCTATTCAGTATGTTTGTGTGATTTACTGAACTGATGCTATGATGGAGGCAATGAGAGATCAGCTCTCACCAATAGTGTAAACATGATGCATATAGTGAGAACTGTCAACACTCACAGAGCAAATATATTCATCTCATCATAGATGCTCTATCATTATCTGCCCAGTTAGCTGCTTACCCGATTTTAATAACACATCTTTCCGTAATGACGCATACTTGGATCTGATTCCTAAAGATTCTGTTAAACTTTCATCAACTGGCAGCACAGTCTAAAAGATACAAATAGAAAAGTCTGTACAACGTTAAAACCTCAACACCAAGTCAAGCTAAGCTCAACGTGAAGTCATGCAGGTAATAATCAAAACAGGGAATGTTTAAAATAAATATTCCGAAGTGTCATGGACACTGTCCCTTAACATGGACAATCACTATCCTGACTGCAAGCTGAAATACTAGAACAATCTAGTGGTCAGTTCTTCAGACAAGGGACCCAGTTATTTTATTTGTACTTCAAAGTGCCTAGCACACTTCTGAGGGCTATAAAAATTGTGGGCTGGATCCTCAGCTGCTGAAATTAGCATAGCTCCATCATCTTCTACATCAATTTACTGCCCCACTGAGGATCTGGCCCAAAAAAATAATGATGATAATGCACATTCTTAATACAGTACAGGTACACACATTACATGACATCCAATGCATTCATAACAGAGTGTACAGCATTACACATGTTCCCTATGCAAGTGGGCAGTTACAAATATCTGCTCTAGAGAACATAGTGTTACCATCAGAAAAGATAGATTTCATATCGCAGTGTGGTTTGTTCTTTTAAACTATTTGATTCTGTTTCTACTTCAAAAGCTATCCATTTGGAACTTCTGTCAATTCCTTTTTCTCGGATGGTTTCTAGTCATCTAGGTTATGGGTTTGCTTGGTACTGCCTTCAGAGTCACAGTACACATCACTGAATTTTCTCCAAAATCAGCTATTTACAATAGACATGCATCATACAGTAGGTGCTGAAGTGGTTTTATGGTTTTTTTTTTTTTTTTTTAGGGAGTGTAATAATACAAGCCAATATTAGTGTAATTAGGAGAAGATAGAAGAACAGCCCTGTCTAGTGCCACAGATACATTCCCATGCCACCATGATTATAGTCATCTAAGATTTGCCTAGAACTTTTAAACACAAGCACACACAGCAAGAACTTACAGCATTACAAAAAGAATATATTATAGGGCTTGCTCCAAGTACTTCATCAGCATTAAACTGTTTATTACAGATTAACCAGCTAATTTTTGTGCAGTACTTTTAAAATTTAAAGGATTATAAACACTAAGTAAAATTAATAAGTGATGAGGTAAAGGAGGAGGCAGTTTGTAGACTATAACACTATCTATAACGTTATCTTCAGTAGAGCCCTGTGCAGATATAAAAATGTGGATCCGCATCCACTCAGTGACAGTATCTATCTGGTCTGTGATCCACATGCCATGGTTTATCTATATCCATAACCACACCCACAACCAAGCTTGGGCTCAAAGTCAGCATTTTGCCCACTCATTGGCTCATTCCCCACATGGGTCCTGGCCACTTTTTCCTTTTCTTGTTTGCAGTTTGCACACTGTGCTGTCAGTCAGATTTCCTTGGCCACCGATGAAATCTCTGATTGACAGCATGGCATGTAAACTGCAAACACGAAAAGGCAGCAGTGGGCAATGAAGTCATGGGGAATGAGCCTATCAAAGGCCAGCATGGCATTCTGACTGACTGACTCTCCAAACCCCAGCCTGCTGTGACTGAGACTGGCTGGAAGACCACAATCAGAGCTGAGCTAGGATTGGCTGGAGTGCTTCTTTCTTCCCCTGTGTGCTGCTGACACAGATCATAGCAGTAGCTGCAGTGAGGGATTGCACCCTGGGCAGATAAAAATAGAATCCGCATCTGCAGGTCAATCCACAGCAATGGGACTGTGGTTATCCTCACCCGCATCCGTGGATGCAGATACCCATGGATCTGCAGTGGATACCCGTGGATCTGCCAGGTTCTAGTCTTCAGTAATCCTATACCTATCTGAAGCTGATATAACCGTCACACTCACCCTCCCATTAATTGTGTCAGGAGACCTTGTTACAGGGGGCTTTTGGTCCGTTTTTTCTTCCATTTGCCATCCTATAACTGTGATGTTACCAACACGATCACTTTCAGCAGACCTGCAACAAACACTTTGAGTTGGCTTTTTTCACAAAGGGATCTGTTTGTTAGTAGCATATCAATTACTACAAGACACAGCATATTGATTTGTGAACTTATTGAACATTTAAAACTAGTAACCGTACAACATGTAAGAAAAAGTAAACCCAGGAAGACGTTCATGTCATCCTGCAAAGATATTGCACTGGTCTCCTAGTTGTATGTGATTTTACTCTACCATATTTGGTGCATGCCTAGGCAAAATGGGAGAGAGATAAGGGGACAGCCGCAGAACAGTCTTTATTTTGTCTGTTTAAGAAAGATTCTTAATGACATTTTAAAGTTGTTGTTTTCATTTAACAATACGTGAGGGTGATTCAAACAACTATGTGTTACAAACAGTGCTGGGGAGTACAATGAAAAAACACACAAGAGACTACAAGAACGGGTCTAAACACACACAGAGCAAGGCATGTGTGAGCTCTGGTTTTGGAAAGGAATAGACTGCTCTGCATTCTGTTTACATTTGTGAAGGGTAATGTGATAAGGGGAAGAGAGAGACATACCCACTCACTTTCTCCCAAACAGTTATGCTACATTTGATATCAAAAAAGTATTTTATAATTGTTTTGTTTCCAGTTCAATAATGAAAGAAGAATGCCTAATCAATTGATCAATCATGCTAGAGGCCACATAAAACTCTGGCAAGTCCTGCCACCCAGCTACCCCTTTCTCCATACCTTCTCTTCTCCAAAGCTGTGACTAAAATTTCTGTTGCAATCTGTGTCTTTTCTGACTCAGCTCCTTACTGCCTTCCCATCGAACATCCTCTGTTGTCAAATCCTGTTGACTCGTCCTTTATAACATACTGGGGTGTGGTACAGGTGGGAGAGAAGGACTTGTTCTCCTTCTGTCCCTACCATCAAAAGCCTTGTCCATGCCTTGGTTATCCCTCATATTCACTAATGCAACCTCCTCTATGTTTCTCCCACCAATCCTTTCCAGTCTCTCTGACCACACTAATTCCCTACAAAGATCCCTTCACTGATCTCCTTTGTCTTACAGATCGTTGTCAAGATTCTCATCTTCACTTTAAGCCTCTCTGACAATGCCACACACATTTATATATTTCAGCTCAGTTCCTCTGAAACTTATACTGCTCCCTTCATTTTGCACAAGCCTCTGAACTCCAGAAGTTGTCTCCTGCCTAACTCCTCCCACATGTGATTTCAGACTTCCACACTGACCCATGGGGGTGGAAAAGACTCCCTATTCTTTGGCACCAAGCTACCATTACCCTCCAGACACAGTCATCCTCTGAAGCTTTTCAACATTAATCCACCCAGTGAATTACTTTTAAATAACATTAAAGATATCTGCATTGCTTTGAGACTGGTTCTTTCTATAGCTAGAATGTTGTAATAACAAACATGCTACAGTCTTTGAGATGCTCAGATACTACAGAAACAGACACCATAAAAATACCTTACATAGATAAGTAGAGAGACATGGTGAGTGAAGTAATATCATTTATTTGAACCAATTTCTGTTGGTGGCAGAAACATGTTTTCAAGCCTATGGAGAGCTCAGTGGCCAAGCCCCCCCACGTGAATAAGAAAAGTTTTCCAAGGCCTCCCTCACTCATTCTCACATGCTGTTGGTATCAGTATAATTAAGAGTAACCAGTTTTGTGCCCCATCCCATGCATACACACGCACACACACACACCCATGGATGCCAAGATGATGTGATGAAATGCACAAAGAGAAAAAAAAATGCACTTGTGAGTATAGTTTCAAATTGTGGAATTAAAGACAACTCCCAACAAACAATGACAGCATTCTCATTCCTTGTTCTCTGCAGGGCCTGCCACCAAAACTGATCCCAAAGTTTGGAAAAGTTCTTGTGCTCTACCTGTTTTAAACATCACCCAATAGAATAACTGATTTTGATTAGCAGCGCCCTTGCATTTGGAACACTTTTATTTTTAATTAAAAATCAAATACGATTTCACATCATGTCCCCGGGCCCTACTAATCTCAGAGTTAAAAATGTTGGCCCTGGTCTACACCGCAGTGCAATTTTGGCAGCTATCAGAGGGAGATATACAAAGTACTTAAAACATCTTGTGTAGCTTCCTCAGATTGCCTACTCCTTACTTACTGAAGTGTCTTCAGTAGGCTGAGTCGGAAGGAAACCCCTTTCCTCTGACTCAGCACGAGGCTCCTTGCTGGTGTGGTCTTAGTCAATCGACTTCCTAATCAACTGAGCAGGTCTTCACAAACAGTGAAGACAAGCCCTTGGTTTCCAATGGAAGGAAACTTCAATACAAACCTTAGTGTTAAATGTAATCGATGATTCTTCTCCTGAAGCAATTCCTTTACGGTGAACACTCCAGAACCCAATAAGTACATCTGAAAAGACGAACATTATTAGTATGGAAATTTAAATTAATAAAACACTTGTCCATAAGTGCAAGCAGTGTGCAATAATTAAACACAACAATTACCAATAAGGATTTAAGAACAAAATACAACCTTGAACAACAAATATAAACAAACTACACAACTGGACCCAGAAAGCATAAAAAACAAACAAAATGCCCACTACCCTGGTGATTTTTCCTTCGAGGAAAACAAGACCTCTTTCACTGGGCTTGAAGGAAATGACTCTCCCAAGACACCCAGGCCAGACCAATGTCATGGAAATGTTTGCAGTCTTGTATAGAAAAGATATGGGAGTAACCTTCACTCTCTATGTTAATGACTCAGAGAACAAGCTCAGTATTTCCATCCAGGTCATAATAATGAAAGTCTTGATTATGCCTACTCCCCAGATACCTGTGGGCAAGAGGGAAGATTGAGTAGGACTCAGGTTCATCAGGGAGATGCATGATTTTCCCACTGACCCTAAAGATTCCTCAGCAAAGACACAACCTCACACTGCATTATCTAGTCAGCAGAGCCTCCACACTGAGACCCTGAGGCAGCCACAACAAAGGGGAGTCCTAACTCTGATGGAGCCACAGTGTCAGGAAGTCATGGGAGGGCAGGCAAGACCCTGAGCCAGAGCAGAGGCAGTGGGTCTGATGGCAGCTGACTCTGGCCTTCTACAGATGCAAGGTGTTAGATTTAAGGCAGGGGTCAGCAACCTCTGGCACATGGGCCGATGCACAGCAGCATGCAGGACTCCTGGCCCTGAGGTGCTGTGACTGCTTTCCCCACAGGCCCCATCATGTGGCTCCTTTTTCCTGCTGGCCTTGCTCCTTGACTGGGGAGCAGGGTCAGCAGGGAACAGGACCGTGTTGCTCCTGTTCCTTTCTGACCCTATCTCCAGCACCTTTTCTGGCCCTACACTTGGCACCTGCTGAGGTTCAGTAGGGCGGGACTGGCATGGGGACCAGCAAACATTGCCGACCCCTGGTTTAGGGTCTGACTCCATAGTTTCTTCTATGGGGAAGCACATCCTACCCCTCAGTGGAGCAACACAGAGGGAGGGAATATCTGAGAGTGATTTTTTTCTGCAGAAGGGGATGAGTTGAATCAAAGTTATTAGTTTTTCTTGGACTTTAACAGACATGCCAAATGGTGAGCATCAATCAAAATATTCTCTTCAGGCTGTTCCTTCCTGAGGTGACATGCAAAAAGAGAATTAATCTAATGCCTCAGGCATATAAATTCAGGGGCTGATCCAGAATAACCATATGTCAGAAAACAGATGGCATGGCTGCTTTCCTGAAAGCATCTTCTGCCCCCTCCCCCCCTTTCGGTAACAACCTTCCATTTTGCAATTCAGGACTTTCTGAAAAGCAAGACTGAGTTGTCAAAAGACTGCAGGGATTTTGAGGTGGAATTATATATACTGCCAAGCAATGAAAAAGTGGCAGCACTAAGTATTTCTGAGACAGAGGGTGCACAACATTCATGCTGAAATGAAAAACTGCTCAGAAGTCCTGGGATTCCCCTCACTCACTCTTCACCAAAAACTCGAAAGGGTGGGATTATTTTTTAGAAACATGTTGCTAAGACGCGGCTCACTTTTTGATAGGAAAATGGTTTTGCATGCAGATTCCCAGGTTTTCCCCTCATTTTCAATGAACAACTGTACACACACAAAAAAAAATACTATGAAGCAAAATTGGGAGTCTGTGGAATTACATGAAGTCAGCCTGCAAACATTTTCACATAAAAATCCTCAACATTTTAACATTTTTTTCACACAACTCTAATTTGAGGCCAATAGAGACTTTATCATTCTAATGTAGAACATAGTATTATAAAGGAACAGAGAATACAAAGATGGCAACTTTCATTAAATGTGTAGGATACATGGAACAGAGAGCTTTGCACGGAGCTCCAATATAAGGAAAGGTTTCATACATGAGATGAAAATCCAGCACTTTTGTTTACTATATAGCAACTGATATGATGGAAAGATGATAGTATGCAAGTGCACTTACTGTTCCCTGAGATCTATCTTTGACATCGTACACAGAAAGTTTGATTTGTGTCATTTGATTGATAAGGGAATCTTGAAAAAAGGCAATACTGCTTAGAAAGATAGGGTTATTTGTTCCCTATAACAATAAACAAAAAAGAGATAATATTAATGCAATGTGATATATACAGGAAAAAAATTCAACTTTAAATTAAGAGCAATCATGCACCACTACTTACCTCAATAATCTCTGTCTGTGCATGCTTTGTCCAGAATGCCTGAGGAGGTGTGGTAACACTCACTGCTACAAAACTATTTGGTTTTCGATCTAGCGATGGTGTGAGCAGCTCACTGCAAACTTCAGGGGTTCAAGAATATAATTTTTAGAGTTGTAGCCTTTCTGATATTGTTCCAAAATTCTAGAGTTCTCATAAACATATATAATATAGTCGGCAAAGCATGAAGGGACAAATTTCCAGTATGCTTCTACTTTGTGCCTAGTTACAATACCCACATTTGTGCATGCAAACAATGACTACACATGAAGATCAGGTAGTCAGAACTCCAATTATGCACTATACATTTGCAAATGTGGGTGTTTTACACACAAAGACACAATATGCATAAACTGGGACAGGGCTAAGCTGCAATTTAAAGTTAAGTTCCAAAGGGGTGGCTGTGTTAGTCTAGTTCAGCAAAAGAAGCAAGGAGTCCTGTCGCACTTAAAGACTGGAATTTTCTCCCATGAAAGCTCATGCGATAAAGAAATCTGTTAGCCTTTAAGTGCCACAGAACTCTTTGCTTAATTTAAAGTTAAACTCTCCCAGGGGAACCACTGTGGGAGGCTGGTGGTGAAACCATCACCCTTACCTGTCCCTTCCCTCAGGCACCACTGTTCATAATGGTATAAGAGGGTATCTCTACAGTGGAAAACTCATGGGCATGATATGTGTAAAATAAGCCTGCATTCTGATGGACTCATTGCTCAGTAGTATTTTCTTAAGGGACATCACTGCGAGTGCTTGAGTAGCAACCATGTAGCTGTATTGTAAACAGAAGCAGATGGTCCAGAAAAATAAGAGGGCATTTTGTTTCCCCTACGAAAAGTACTGTACTCAATTATTTTCACTACTGGCAAGGGGGACATGGAGGAGGAATCTCCTTCCAAAAAGTTTTTATGTGGCCGCTTTCTATGTATAATCAAACAGAATTCTAGTGTTAAGACTGAAAATTTATTTTCAGTTGGAATGCCATCATTATGCCTACCAAGTCAAGGTGGTGAGGTAATACCTTTTGCTGGAGCAACTTCTCTTCGTGAGAGAGACAAGCTTTCAAATTTAAATAAATTCACTTGAGCTGTTTAAACTCAAAAGCTTGTCTCTCTCATCAACAAAAGCAGATCCACTAAGAGCAACTAAGAGATATTATTTCTTATTATCATTAAGAGATATTATCTCACTCACTTTGTGTCTCTAAGAGCCCGAGACCAATACAGCTACAACATCATTATGCATCAACTTTTCACACCATGGACTTATGAATGAAAGTTGGCGAACTATATCTATAGTGTTAACTCTAAAATTTGTCAATGCTAGGCAAACTCTTGATGTAAACTAAATAGTATTTCTACTTTCTTTGCTCAGCTATCAGAAAGTAGCTGAAACCATTAAAAATATTAAATAAATAAATTAAAAAATAATTCAGAGTCTGTGGAATGATAATGGAGGATTCAGATTGAGAATTAAATACATCTTTTACTGATTTCCAATTTTCATTTAAATCCACTGTCGGATCATAATTTCCAAAGTTTCAGATTTCAAACATTTGTAAGTTACTCACTCAGATAGGAAACTTTTCAACAAACAGAATTTTTTAATTTTCACTGAGAAGCTATATTTTTCTAAGTCTTCCAGCTGGGTTAACTGATGCACAAAGAGGTCAAATGATTTCCCAAAGTCATTCAACTAGCCACATTTTTAATCAAGTTAGAAACCAGGACACTTCTGGGATCTATACTGACCATTGACTGTGGGAAGAACATATAACTGGAAATACATAGCCACTGGAAAACATTCCCTCCTAAATTATTTCTCACTCATTTATGCAGGAGTGCAATTTTCTTAAAAATTCAGAGTGATAATGAATTGAGATTGAAGTTATAATCTTAATCTCAGACTCATTCAATCTAAAAGAATCAGAAGTTTTAACTATAAACTTTCATAGCATAACATTTTTTGTTTACTAACTCTACCATACTTGCAGTCAAGACCTTTTTATAGAATGCAGGGGAAGCGCTATACAAATGCAGGTGCACATTCCTCTCAACTCTTATTTGCACGGTAGCCCTTTCCGTATCAACAATAGTTAAAAAAAAATCAGCAGCAAATCTTATTAAAACCAAAAATGTTTTTTAAAAGAGTCATAAAAAATACCTACCTAAGCTGAACTCCAAAATTGGCTCATCTGGATCCTGGATGTTTCCTGTAGAACAGAAAAATTAGTACAAGATTAACTATCCATTGTTCTCATGAAATTCTTGAGTTCAAGGTCTAGTTAGAGAAGTTAAATGTTTTAGAGAAGTTATATTTTACAGAACATTTTATGCTGAAATTTTTAATTCAAAGCAGCTTGAAAAACTATTTAAACATATTTACATGTTACATTTTCAATACATAAATAACCAGAAATTTAAATGGATATTATGCAATTTGATAAAAATACTTAAGGCAATATTTATGGTTTTTTTCAGTGCCCAAGTCTCATTTTCAAAAGTGACAGATACTAAGGATTCTAAGTCTCATTGAAAGAAAGGTGGAATGAAATTAAGCCTTGTCTATACTAGAAAGTTAAAACACTTAAAAGTTAACACCCTAGTTAAAATGATACAACTCCCTTAGGTGGAAGCATTACACAAGTTTACCCATCTTCAAAGCATCTGACGAAGTGGGATTTTCTCCCATGAAAGCTCATGCGAAAAATAAATCTGTTAGTCTTAAAGTGCCACACGGCTCCTTGTTTGTTTTGGGTTTTTTTGGATGTATGTGCTTATACCTTACAGGAAGGGGAAATTGGCTATACTGCTATAAGGCACCTTCACTTCATCCACACAAGGGTTTGTACCAGTATAATAATTTCAGTTTAAAAAAAAATCACACCCATAACCAACAGAGCTATATTGGGCTACCATCCAAGGGTAGGCCAGGCCTTAAGGAAGAAGAAACCAATGAGGATTTTACCCAATGCTTAAAGTAGCAGTTACCGGTTTGGGCAGACACATGCACAGTTCCTCCCTTCTTCCCTCCCTCTCCATCTCTGATGCTTGTTTTGCAGCTTTGTTCTCCTTTGGCTTGTTCAACGATCATGTATGCTAGGACCCTGCCTAATCTATCCTTCTCCTCCCCTACCTCTAAATCCCTGCCTATAAGAAGAGTAGATTACTTGTATTTGAATAGCGACATAATCCCCAACTGCATGCACTGAGGATAAACAGGAATGTCTAAAACTTAACACAAATAAAAAGATTTAAAAAAATAATAATGTAAATATGTCTGTATGTATGTATAATCATAGGATCGTAGGATTAGAAGGGACCTCATGAGGTCTTCTAGTCCAAACCCCTGCCAAAAAAAGCAGGACCACTCTCACTAAATCATCCCAGCCAGGGTTTTGTCTAACCAAGCCTTAAATATCTCCAAAGATGGAGATTCCACCACTTCCCTTGGCAGCCCATTCCAATGTTTCACCACCCTCCTAGTGAGAAAGTTTTTCCTAATATCTAACCTCAACCTCCCCAGCTGCAACCTGAAACCATTGCTCCTTGTTCCATCCTCTCTTACTGCGGAGAATAGCTTAGCTCCATATTCCTTGGAGCATCCCTTCAAGTAACTGAAGGCTGCTATCAAATCCCCCCTCAGTCTCCTCTTCTGCAGGCTAAATACGCCTAGTTCCTTCAGTCTCTCTTCGTAAGTCTTGTGCTCTAGCCCCTTAACCATTTTTGTTGCCCTCCAATGGACTCTTTCTAATTTGTCCACATCCTTTTTATAGCAGGGAGCCCAAAACTGGACACAGTATTCCAGATGCGGTCTCATCAGTACCAAATAAAGGGGAACAATCACATCCCTCGATTCGCTGGCAACACTTCTACTGATGCAGCCCAGTATGCCATTGGCCTTTTTGGAAGCAAGAGCACTCTGTTGACTCATATCCAGCAGCATATGGGCACCAGGTGGTACAAGGTGCTTACCTGCCAGAGACAGACCTAACATATCAGAGGCAATGTCAATGGTGGAGGCCCGTTGCACGGTGCGGGATTTTGCACCATGGCGGGGGCTGTATTCTCGTGCTGTCATTTTGTCATGAAGAACACGTGCCTCCTTGCTGCTAGATGTCAGTAATTTGTCTTGCTGAAGTATCACAGAGCAGCAGATTTTCTCCTGTTGTTATTCCTCTAATATCACCATGCTAAGCATAACTAAAACAAAATCAAAATGAGCACTGTCACTCATTTTAAAAGTGGCAAAAATATAGATTACAATTACCTTATGTAACTCAAAAGGAAAGCTAAATGCTGATAAAATGAAAGATAACTTAATTCACATGACTCATACTTCTATAGGATTTTTATTGAAAACTGTCTAAATGCTGCACAACTTGCAAAGGCTTTTCTGTCAGAGATCAGGCTCAAGGGATACCTATTAGACAAAGGGAAGAGGGTAGCTATTATGTTAGGTTAAATTATTACATCTTTAATTAAGTTTGGTGGTTCTCATAACCCCTGGGAAGTGAGTGTAAATTTGTCAGAAAAGCTCTCTCTCAGTAGACGTGGAACAATAAACATCAGAGGGAGAACATAACACAGAAGACAAAGCATGCTGTGGTTAGCAGCCAACAAGCTCCTTCATTTTAGAATCTACCATCCCTAAAAGAGGTATACTTAAAAAGATGAGTGGTCTGGGGTAGTTTACACTGTAGCCTGTTTGTAAGGCTGTTTATGAATAAACCCTTTCATTGCCATTAGGCAAATTATTAGCAATATTAATAACCATTACATTTTATAGTCAGTCACATTCCAATAGCAGACAATTTAAAATGAAACAGGAAACAATTTTGTGCACAATGCACGAGTAAGCTGTGGTACCTCTTGCAATATGATATAAAAAAGACCAATAATTTATAAAAATAATGCTAACATTCACAATGCGCATTTGACAAGATAACCCAAGGGAGCTGTGATCCATCTTCTCCAAATATTGCCAGAAAGAAAGAGATGTAGATAGCACTGGCAAGGAGAGAAAAATAGGACCTAACGTTTTCCATGTTTGGTTATGTTGGTTAAGTTGAAGGTTTCCTCTCCTCTTCAGCTATATTAACACTACAGATATGATACTTTTGTATGCCTTTCATAATGGTGTTGTGCCAATTCCTTCCATTTAGGAAGAAGAAGAAGAAAAATACAAAAAAAGGAAATGTAGTAACAGAGACCACATATGCATGGTTCTTGTTTCTAATGCCTTGGTAACACTTTGTTATATCATAAAACCTTTCAATCACTCTGTACAGCAGAACAATGAGACAAATAATAAAGCCAATAATTGTGGACACAGAACTAACTAGAATTTTAAAACAGGGAATTCACTTTGGGGTGGATGGAGATGAGGGAATGTTGATTATCTGCTCCCAAAGCCAGCAGATGAGCCACCATCTAATTCAATTCAGAATGAATAGCTTTCCTAACACACAAGAATTTATGCATCAAATGTAAGTGCCTATAAATCAGTGGAGTGATGTAAATCAATCCCAAGTGAGCAAAAGGAAACCTATTCACCAGCAAAACCAAAGAGGAGAGACTTGCTTGCTTGATGCCCCAAACCATTAGCATGCATCATAACTATTACCACAGCAAAGTCAGCAACCAAAGAAGATAGATTTCCAATTCTGCTAATTCTTATGATGGCTAGTAAATACACAGCCTTTATAGAAGAATATTTAATCTTACAAGATTTGCTCAAGTAGAAATCCTGTCATAACTCTCTGCCAGCTTCCAAATGCTCACACTCCCCCTAAGTTGTTTTCCTTTGAGCATTAGATTTTAGCTGACTACACCCTCCTATAGTATGATCCCTTAATGGCAACTAACTCTATTAATGTAAGTTTTCTAATGGAATGTAACATTGAAACAAGACATATAAATATGGATCTGGGCAAGTGCCATGAAAGAAAAAAATCATACAAATACTTCAGTTTTGTAGATAACTAATATGTGAGTTCAAGAAACAGCTGGGTAGGTAATGGAGCTGGCACAGCACTTCACTAGATAAAACCTCTATGACTGTTGGTTCCCTTAAAACAAATCAATCTCCAAAATTCAAAGAAGACAGAAATCATCTTAGTTTTCAAGTAGAAGAACTCCTATATAAAATGGCAACAAGCATGATCACTTTCAGAGAGCTACTGTAGTAACCCTCGGGGAGGAAGGGGTTAACACCTTGGTCAGCGAGTCCCAGGACAGCCAATAGGAACAAAGCACAGGTTTTTGAATTGGAGCAACATACTTGTCTGTTCCTGTTTGGATGCAGCAGAGCTCCTGGGACGATCAGGAGGAGGTCAGAGGGGCCTGAGGAAGGATCCAGTAACATCCTTACCAAAGATAAGCTCAAGTTTGTTACTGACCAGGTGTGAGTAGAAAAGGAAATGTTTACTTAGACATGGTCAGGGTATTTCTTTGTTTTTGGTTTGTTTTTGGATTTCTCTGTGCTGAGCACATGTACCCTCTCCTCCTACCCTGTAACTACCTAAGTCAAATCCCAGAAAAGCAACTCTCTGTGTTTATTATCTGTTCTTTTTAATTAAAGATTTTACCCTTTTAAAGTAAGCTCTGGTTCTGCGTCCTGAAAGGCATGTGCCTCAGACTGCACAGCCAGCTACTAATGGGGATTCTGTTCCAGTTCCAGCTGATATCCCAGCTGGGGTTCAGTCACTCTCCTGAGAGATGAATAAAAGTGATTGAGGGTACCTCACAGGAAGAAATTCCCAAATGCGCCTTCCTGGGTTTCAAGAGGTTTTTGCATTTGGGTGGTGGCAGCGATACCACTCCAAGGCTAGGAACTGGTAGCCTTGGAGAGTTTTAGGACTGGGCTTTTAAGGCCTGTTGCAGGCTCCCACCTTCTGTACTCAGAGTGCCAGAGTGGGGAAACAGCCTTGACAGCTACAGATCCTCTATCATTCATGAAACCTACAAATTAAACAATTTTAAAATACTCACTTGATGATACATTTTATTTCATAGATGACAATCCATAAGGAGCATACTCACTCAGGACTGTTTTCCTCGTGGTTTTGCATTTCTTAAAATCAGGTCTAAGTCCACATCTAAAAATAAACACAGGAGTATTTATAATATATTTAATGATAGTTTTATGATGACTTATACCATTTCAAAGTGGCATATTATCAAACAATTGTATTTGTACTCCTAATTGCATCCAACTCCTCTATTCTTCCAGTGCTGCATATGTGCTTCCTAACTGAAACAGTCTTGTTGTGTGATAAATTTTCCAAAACATTTAGCAAAAGTATGAAAATTTAACAGACAGCTTACTTCCACACAAAATTTAGTTAGGACAACAGCCAATCACACCAGAAACAAAGACTAACATGCTATCACTAAGGGGACTGATTTCAATTCAGTAGTTGGTGAGTGGATGAGACAACAGAAAGAAAAATACGCCAAAACGTTTACACACCTGTCTAGTACTATAAAAAAATGTAACTATACCACTGGAAGAATGTAAGTGGCGGGTTTTTATTTTTTTTAATAACAATGTATAATGGCTGGCAACAAGCATCATGAAAAGAAAGAGAAAGGAAATTATTTATAAATACATTATAGGATAACTAGAAGTTTATATTGTTAGTTGTTCATTTTCTACAAAGTAAATTAAAGGCCCTAAAAGTGAGAAGATAGAACTAGATAACTTTAAACTCAAAAGGAGTATGACCTCGAGTTCAAAGTGAGGGCTGCCAGCTTCGACAGAGTTAGTGAGCATGCTCAATACAAGCCAAGCAGCAAATCTGGGGAGAGCAGCAAGGGACCCTGCATGGCCCTCCCCCACTGCATCGCCTTTGCTGAGGCAGACTTGTTAAGACATCTTGCAAAGGACACACTATGATAAAAGTGAATTGGGAGAACTTCCCTGTAATTTTTTGCTTTTGCTAGCATCCAAGCACGCCGTGTCTACACAACACATTGTGGTCGATGCAAATTGTGGTTACATCAGTGTACAGCCATCAAAATGTGTATAACCACTCAAAGGCTTGCATATTTGGCTGCTTTCATCAGTGTTTCATACAGTCATTAGGGGTGTTTGTGTTGATGCAAAGTGCATTGTACCATAGGTAGACCCAGTATCCTGTCTGGCACAACACCTTTTGGAAATTTTTGCAATGTAGGATTGAAATGACTCATTATAGCACCTCTGGGAGCTAAGGGTCAAGTACCCAGCATCCAACTTTCTTCATTGCAGCATACCATCCATACCCCATAATTTTTGCACCTTTTTAAAAACAATCCCACAAACCCACAGGGCACTTTCTGTCTCTGTCATCTCTGACAGAAGCACAAAGCCCTGCACCACTCCCACACACATTCAGTTACAGGGCACACGATTCATTTGTATTTGCAGACCTGCAGGAGATACAGCAACAACTGGGAAGGTAAGATTTTCTCTGAGGACAGTCTGCTGAAGAGCATAGCAAAATGCAATTAAAGTTTGTTGATGGCACTCATGGAGCAACTGCAGATGATGGAACTCTACTTCAAGGCCCCAGAAACAAGCACTGAATGGTGGGATCACATTATAATATAGGCTTGGGATGATGAGCAGTGACTGCAGAACTTTCAGACATGAAAAGCCACTTTCCTGGATCTGTGAACCAAACCTGCCCCAGACGTCCTGTGCATGGAGACCAGAGTGAGAGATAAAACTTCTGACTCTGCAGAAGAAAGTAACTCTCGCACCCTGGAAGCAATGCCAGTTTGCTACAGGTCCTTGGGAAAAAATTTTGAAGGGGAAAATCCAATTGGGACCGATGCCATACGAGTGTGTAAAGCCATTAACAGCCTTCTGCTATGCATAACTGTGCTTCTTGGCAATGTGCAAGACACAGAGGACAAATCTGCAGAAGTAAGATTCCCAATCTGCAGTGTGGTGATAGACAGCATATGCATTCTTATTTTGGTACCAGCCACCTTGCCGCAGAGTGCATCAATAGAAAAGGCTAATTGTCTATGGTTAACCAAGCACTGGAGGATCACTGGGGATGGGTCACCAATACCAGTGTGGGCTAGTCAGGGAGCATGCATAGATGCTTGGATTTTTAAGAACATAGGGCTCAAAGCAATGTCTACCAACAGCCATGTCCATTCAAATCACTGCTGATCACCACACTACTACCAAAGGATTAAATATCAGGTGAACTTGTGAACTAAGCAAGAATGAACAAAGTATTTCTGAAAAATTGCCAGTGGTTGTGAGGAATGTAAGGAACTCATCACAATTTCCATGAAGGCGTTATGGGGTGGTGGAAGTCGTGGTGGGAACTGAATTACCGTAATTTTCATAACTCTCTGGACATCATGAATGCTTCCACTAATACACTGCCAAATCAGACTGAGACCCTGATCCTGCTCAATATCCTTTGGAGAACTGGAAGCATAACTCCAGCTAACAGGCTCTCTCAAATTGCTTCCTGCAATGAGTCAATGAAAGCTACCGTCAAAGGAGCTTGTAAATGTGAGCATTCAGACCTACTCTTTGACCACCTGGGGGAAAGTCAGCACAAGAGCCAGTTCTGTGGCTTTAAGTAGCTGGGAGCATCTCCCTACCAAGAAAATCCTCAGCCGCCAACTGTGGTCAGATTTCAGCCTCTTTATACAACCTCTGCAACACAAAGAGGCTTTATCCTAACTGATACATTGCTCCTTTACGTTTTATCAAGGGAACCCCTTCAACACCATCTCTGAAAAGAGTTTTGATTCCCATGGATCAAAAATGTCATCCCAATAGTGCCCAAGCAGGTATCAAGCATTCTCACTCTTTAAAATTTACTCCTGGATTATGCTAAAATTGAATGCCTGTGAGTGGCAAGAAACTTCGAGGTGGAGAGCAGGAAGTGTATTTCAGAAATGAATTAAAATACAGTCATGAACTGTGGAAATCCCCCAATACATGGGTTCACAGACATGTAGACTAAGTGTCATTTCAATTAAAGGAAGTGGTTTTCTTCCTTTTCCCATGCTCTCCCCCACCTACTTATACATAATCTATAAATCACTCAGTTTTATTTCTTGATCCTCCTCCAAAAGTTATTAGATGTTTCAAAAAACTCCATTATCTAGAAGCTAATTTTAATCATTCCTGTGATATTTGGCAGCATTTAACTGGAAACAGCAAGTTAGGCAATTTTTTAAGTCAGCTCCTTGTGTAAATGGAGATAATTTGTATATATTCACAAGTGAAATATAATCAGTAGATTCTCTTTTTAAAATTTGTTTCTCTCATTAATTTAATTTACTCAATCACAATATTCCTATTTCTTTAGTTCTATCTCGATTAATACAACATATGTATGCCTACTTCTGAAAGCAAGTATTAATTACTAAAATAAATAGCTTGTTAAGCAGAGAGATTTGTATACAATAATAAGAAAAAACAAACAGCATGGCTATGTTCTGTTTTACAGAATTTCTATACAGCTTCATCAACTAGAGAGAATGATTCCATTGAAACCAGAAGTCTTGCTACAGTATAGCTAAAATCCAACAACCAAACATTTTACTAAAAACTAGTTGGTTTTCAGCGTACAAATTTATTTATTGTTTAAATGCATCTTTACCCTCTTCCCAAAAAACATGGAAGCTACATCCAGAGGCAGTTCCTAATTCATGGAATGCTTTCTCTATGATTTAGAATGCTTGGCTGTAGAGCTATATAGGACCTCTTTTGGAAATCTACAATTATATACAACTTGAACTTGTATCATTCCAGAGTAAGACATTTGAAAGCCTGCCCACTTCTTTTTCACAGTGTACGTTGCTAACACACATCAGGCTATGCTGAAGTCTCTCTACTGATTCCTGGTCACTTTCAGATGCCAGACTGAGTCCTTCATCCTAATCTTCAAAGCAATTCGTGGAACAAAACCCAGATATATTTAAAGACCGAATTTTGAACTACGAACTGCCAAGACACTTGTGCTCTTGTGATCCAAAGCACAGCGCATGAAGCCCACGACAAACCGCATGAGATCTGGTGGTAAAACATTCCCAGTTGAGGGGATCCAGCTAGTGAAAAAGCTTTTAGAGTCTGACTGACTTTAGGAAACACTGCAAAATGTTTCTGTTCTAAAAGCCTTTTATCATAGTAACAATGATACCCCCTGCTAACAAAGCAAACAAACAAAAATTGAAAAACCTTGTAAATAAACAAATTGACAACCCAGTCAATCAAAATAAACCACAGATTTATTCCTCCATAAAAGAAGAGCAAGCTATGTACTTCATAAAGTCTACTAAGGATTTTTTTTTTCATTGTACTGATTTTATTTGGGAGGCACTCAAATTGCCACTCTGTTCAGGACAAACTGATAAGGGAAATGACATGTGGGGGAGGACAGGAGAAAATACAGAGGAAAAGCACTAAATGGAATAAAAATACATTTGTAAATCAGAAATTTGTTACTTGTTTTGTTGGAATGCAAGCAAAACTTATAACAAAAATCAATCTATCCATCCATCATAGATTCCTTCCAACAACTCCATATGCTAATGTACCATATTTATTAAAACCATTTTGTTCTGATCACAAAATAATCCAACAATCATGGTACCAGTTATGTGTTGATATTGCACTCTTAATTTTGCATGTATGTTTAGTATATTATCTTCATGTTCTACCTTGTCTTGCTGGTATACAATAGGCCATGGTTCTGCAATGGGACCCTCCACTAGGGACATGGGGAAATAAACCCCAAGGTTTACCGCAATACTGAAGTTTGCTCAATGGCAACAGACTGCTGAGTTGCAACATAGGTATGTTGGAGATTGTCTCACAAGTTCTGTTAATTTTACATGGCATCTCTGAGTCTGGCAATGAATCTACATTTATTTTTTAAACGTCTAAAAAATTAACACACAAATGTGCCAGAGAACAAGCACAGAATATGTGATTTTCTTTATGAGTTTCATACTATTGTAATTAACTGACCCAGCAAATAATGCAAAGAATTAGTTTAAAAAAAAGCCACTAAACAAAGGAGCTGTATTCCACAATTGTATTACTGGGATGTATGAAGTGTAACAAAACTATTTTTATGGTATTAATACAAATGCATTTTTTCTGTCACCTTTTAATTTCTACTGATGTTTGAGCAGTTTCAATAAAAAACCCCACACATATAACGTAATGAAACAAATGTGTTATACAATATTCTTAGACTAGCAATTTTTAAAAATTCATAAATGCTAGTGTATGAATATTATAGTACTTAGGGTAAGAAAAATACGTTGGTACAAATATTTCCTATACGAGGCAGGCATTGAGCATAATACAACTTAACACCATCACTGACCTATGATTATGCTGATATCCTTTTACTGAAATAATTGCTTTGGTTCCAGATGTCTGTTATCCTTTTGTTGCTTTCATTTATAATTTCTGGCAAATTAACAGAATGTAATGTGTTGAGATAGAAAGAGAGCTGCAGTTGTAAATTCAGTATTTTGTTAATTGTAAAGTATAAGTTGCTGTAAAATCTGTGCAGGTGACATTCAGTTTGCATGGATTTGAGAGTTGGATGACATCATCCTAGGTTTGACAAACTTGTTCTGGCTGTTTCTGGTTCTGGCCAGAGTCCTGGGGGGACCGAGCCAACTGCCACATGAGGATTTGTTTATTTGTTTGTTACAATGTCTGTCTTCCACCACAAGACAGCACAATGCAGATCATGTAGGTGGATAGCTGGTAACAGTCCACAAAGTTCTGCTGACTCAGCACCACACAGGCATTATTGGTGGTGTCTGCATGCAGAGATGGTGGGCTTGCAGGCAGAGAGGAAGGGAGGACAGCATTTTCCTCCACTATGAGGCTATGTGATCAGGAAGGGGAAGTACATTGCCTCTTGCCTGTTTACCCTTCCAGGAGCTTGTTGGCTGGGTAGGGGAGAGAGGTAAGAAGCAAGGGACTGACACTTCCAGAGATAAAGGAAGTAGGAGATAATACCCCATGAAGTTGCTAGTGGGGAATGGGATCAGGCCTTCTTTTCTCCCCTGAAGACACTGCCCTTCAAGAGATACCAGGAATTCTGGCCCATTCAATATTAGCCTGGGAAAAGTATTACTGATTAGAAGCCATGGACAAGTAGAAATGCTGTCTGAGCAAGTGAACGTATAAGGTTTTCTGATTGCCAGACAAGGACAGGATGAAAGCTGGATACAAGTTGAATGGCATCAGGTGCAGTAGCAAAGAGAAGGTGTGCTGGAGGAGCTAAGTGGGTATGAAGTGAAGAGACTTGAGCTGCCCTGTCAACGGGACTGAGCAAAGCAATAGGACTCAGATCATTCTACACCATAAATAATGCCATGGAAACAGGGCCAGATATACTGATGAGCATTCCTGAAGCCAAGCCTCAGTTTGAACACGGTCAGTCGTGCTTTAATCAAAGTGGGAGAGGGAATCATGATAGAAACTGTTTAGGTCCAAGGTTTCCTGTTATAATCAGAAAGTGCAACATTCTTTGTTATAAAAGCAAGTACTTTCATTTTCTAGCCAACTCAGAATAGCTATTTAACAGTTCTCAGAACACTGCAAACTTAACAACGCCCCACCACAGGTCACAATCAGAGAAGAACCCAAAATCTCAAGCTCCAAAAATAGACTCCCAAACTAAAAAAGTTCTGTAGCCCTTAAAGACTAATAAATTTGTTCAGGCATAAGCTGTTGTGGGCTGCAACTCACTTCATCAGCTGGAACCCATGAAAGCTTCCTTCTGAAGAAATTTGTTAGTCTTTAAGATGCCACAGGACTGATATTGTTTTTGCCACATACAAACATGGCTACCCCTCTAGTCCTAAAGTAGTAATTTGCTTAGCAAGCACTACTCTTAGGCTCTTATCCGCTATGTGAACCATCCTCTAGGAGGAAATATGACACAGTCTAGCCAATATGTTAAACAAAATTAATTGCAGTAACCACTGCTGGAAGACAAGAGTATAATCCGGAGAGAAAGAATAAAAACTATAGCCCCAGCTAGATGGTTTTCAGGCAGTTAAATTTTTGACAGAAAGATAAACAGCAATGTAATCTGCTACCCAAGCCAGCATAGGTCTTATTGTAAAATAAACTACAATTTGGTAATATGCTGCTGCAAAACACAGCTTGATTTATTTCAGAAGAGAGAGGGCTACTACTAAAAAATTACTGAAGCCTTTGGCAAATGCAAACTTACCTTCTTCTACCACTGCCAGGTAGTTTAATTTCCTATATCAATCCTTGACTTTAAAGACATTGGTAAGAAAAACTTACATACCCACAAATACTGTTCGGATTTTGGAGCTAACCAAAAAAAAAAAAAAGAGAGAGAGTAAAGGCTGAAGCAGCAGAGGGTAATGCCGAAGACATGCACTAAGTAAGAAAGACATAAAACCCATCTCCTTTTACTCAGTACTCCTTCCTAGGCAGTCATTGTCCATTTTGTTTGTGTATAATGGACTGTTCTTTCCTAAGTGGAATACTTTGCTTTTGTGTGTATTGAACTGCATTCTGTTTACCTCAGACCTTTTCACCAGTTTATCCAAATCATTTTGAATTGTGATCCTATCCTCCAAAGCACTTGCAACCCCTCCCAGCTTGGTATCATCAGCAAACTTTATAAGTGCAGTCTCTGTGCCATCATCTAAATCACTGATGAAAATACTGAACAGAACCAAACCCAGAACAGACCCCTGCAGTACCCGCTTGTTAGGCTCTTCCAGCATGACTGTGAACCATTGACAGCTACTCTCTGGAAGCGGTTATCCAACCAGTCATGTGCCCATCTTATAGAATCTCCATCCAGGTTGTATTTCCCTAGTTTCCTAATCAGAAGGTGATGTGAGACTGTATCAAAAGCCTTACTGAAGTCTAGATACAGCACCCCATCTTTTCCCTTCTTGTCCACAAAGCTTGTTACCCATCACAGAGATCCCACTGTGCCAGACTCTTGAAGAAGTGACAAAGTGGGATTTTCTCCAATGAAAGCTCATGAGATAAATAAATTTGTTAGTCTTTAAAAGTGCCACAGGACTCCTTGCTTGTCTCACTGAACTAGACTAACATGGCTACCTCTTCGGAACCAGCTATTTTTAGTTTGCTATCTCAATCCCCAGTATCATGAGTCTGTCCAGCCAAGCTGGAAGAGCTGTACCTAGCAGCAGTGTTAAATTTACCCCGTGTTTCTCTCTTCTGCTTAAAATAAAAGCTCACAGAAGGACGCAGAATTCAGTAACCAACTTCCTTTAATGGAAGAAGGAGAGCGCATGGACACATCCATGTATGTGTGAATTTGGCATTAGAAGGGTTACCCCTTGCCAAAACCTGATATTAAATGCATCTTTTTCTCTGGTGTTCTGTTACACCATTTTCTGACAACCATTATCAACAACAAGTCATTTTACTAAATGGAGACAAAGCCTTGGAGTACATTTTAAGTGACATTTGTAACCAGAAATTGCCAAATACTATTACTATTATATTTGCATGATCTACCGGTAATAATTTTTGAGCAGTTCAGGCTGCCAATACAGCCATTTACAGGCTTTCAAGGTTCCACTGAACTCAGCCATGCAAGCAGATATTGTATAAGTCATCCTTATAGACCCACAATTTGAGAACTTCTAAGTTAAGGCTAGACATACTGTGCTTCAAAGACCAGCCTCTGATCACTGTGAGATGTTCTATGTTCCTACCATACCGTATTTGCATACTCAAAAAAAATTATCTCCCATACACAGGTACCACATAATCATATTACCTACATCTTTGGCATATATCATATTATCTACATCTTTGGCAAATATCATAAAATCATTTTACATATGTCTGATGAAAGGGGTTAAAACAACCTTGTGGAGAAGATAAATACTTTAAATGGTTTTTTGGTTAAAATGTTTGATTTTTATCTAAAAGAGAGATACCCATTTCCATGAAGGCTTAGCTGTAAAGCAATAGAACTACCTAGAAATGTAAGTAAATTAGTAGGGCATGCTTTAATTCATATAATAGTCTGTTTTAAGTGTGATAAAAGTCATATAGTAATCACTATAGTTAAGGCTGCAAAATAGTTTCAGTTATAACCTTCTATTTTCATATGCTGATAACTTTCCAAAACACTCACCTTTCATTTTGAAATTTTCCACGTTTGGTGTCCATCTAAAAGTGAATTTGTTTTTTTGGAAAATGTGAGCAAAGTCCTTTCTGGTGAATTTTGAGTTGTGTAAGGGAAAACATAATGATCGTTCTTCCAATTTAACTAAAGATATGCACCATGCTTTCTCAACCAAGAAAACTGAAAACAGATATACTTTGAAACTGAGCAATGTAAATGAGGTTGAATGAAGTTCACATCTGTGAGCAAATATTTAAAAAAAACTGGATTTTATAATAGTGTTATTAGTGATAAAAATACATTGCTGAGAATGCCCAGTTGGCATCTGCTAAGATTTTCTTTTTAAAGCAGAGGCTAGAGAAGTCATCGCCAATATATTTCAGTGTTGCCAATCACGTTAAAAAGTCATGAACCGCATATGCCCCAAAAATCATGAGACTGGCTCAAAAACTTTAATTGAAAACAACTAAATCTTTGTTTTTTGGTCTGTCTCCTGATTTGAACTTCTCCCACATACTCCTACTTGTGTAGTGGGAGAGAGACACAGTGAGCATGTTGAAAATTTCCAGCCATGTTAGTCTGTGTACAGCAAAAACACAGGACACTCGTTTTTTAGTGAGCATGTTATTAATTCTTGCAAATTTAGTTAATGAGTTGGGGCCCATGAAGCACCAGTTCCCTCTAGAGCCATGTTTTTCAACTTTTTTTGTGCTCAAGATTCATTTGTAAACCTTGAGGACTTGTTGCAACCCAGAAATTCATTTGAACATGCCTCCAAACTCAATTTCTTCCCCTCTTGACAGAGGTGCATTGAGAGGGTGGGTTCCAAACTAGTATTTCAGATGCTCTGACCAGATGTTGCTGATGGAAGGTTTCCTCAGCTGTTAACCTGAAGAAGAGGCAGAGAGCCAAGATAACTCCCTGAAACACAGAGCCTGCCCCACGGCTCACAAGAAGGACAGAGGACCAGGGACAAGGGGCAGTTGGGAGCCTCTGCGTGAATCTGGGGTTGTACTGAGGAAGGAACAGGTGTTCTGGTGGAGATAGGTCAGGAAATAGGGGAAGGATACGGAGAGAGGCTGGAAGGTCAACAACTCCTTGAAAGGCATGCAGCCTCTGGGAGGCAGAGGATAAAATGGTGGGGGGATTTTGCATCCTGGGATAAAATAAGGGGCTGGAGGAAGGAATTAGGAGGCAGAAGGCTTGGCTGGATGGTTTGACAGAGGGGGAGTCACCTGGCTGATGGGAAGAATACATTGGTCCAGAGTGGAGGGCATAATGAGAGTTTGGAAGACAGGATATTGCTTGGCTATTGGGCAGGGGGACACACCGGCAGAGGGAAGGGGAGTTACCGTCTGGAAAATGTGAAACCACTTGCTCATTCTTGGCTCCCTACTTTGGGCACTGCAGCCTCCAGGGACAACCAAGCCACATTTGAGAGAAAGGTTTTGTGACCTTGTGCATGGGGTTACAGTGCTATTCAATCACATTTGATCTGGCCTGCCCTTGGTAATCATGATAGAAGGGTGGCTGGCCTAGATCTGAGAGGTGCTGAGATCCAGAACACCAGACCACAACACCCAGTGGGGAGATGCAGTCAGCCAAACCCACATCTCTTCTATGTATTCTGGTGACTTTTGGGTCGCAACCCTTCAATGGTAACAAAAGTACAAGAAAATCATCTATCTGCCTTCACCAAAGTCTTGACACAGACTCTGTGCCCTTTACACTGAGTCCTTCACTTGGACATCCAAAGAACTTTTGTTCCCTTCTTGGGTTTTTATACCATTTCACATGTGACTGGTGGACAAAGCTGGACTAACCCATTGCTCTGTGTTCCAAACCAGGGACTCTATTAAACAGCAGCCATGTATCGCTCCCTTCCTTTTATTGCTGCTACTTCCCTGCACTTCATCCCCTCTGACAGCTTTATCTTTACTCCTTGTCTCAGCATCTAAGTTCTTAGATTCGCGCTCTCTCTCAGTTTTAGCCAATATCGACAGCACCAAACTCAGGCTAGCCCTGAAGCACCTTTGGACACAGAGGAGCTCCCTGCCTGGTCCTGCTGGTCCCAGCCAAGAACTGACCAGCCAAAATCAGTAGAGGTCTTTTAATCTGAACTTGCTGGGCTCTGATTGGCTGATTCTGTGACACCTCTCTAGGCAGGAGCAGAGAACCCACCTTCACTGCCCCTTTTCTGGAGTTGGGTGTAGTAGGACAATGGGGCCTCCAGAGAGGACACAGAGGTCTGATTCAACCCATCACAGTTATGCAAGCACATAATTTTATTTGTTCCTTTGACCTGTTAGCCTAACTGTGGTGCCTGAAAACAAAATGGAACAAATTATTAAACAATGAGTTTGTAAGCACCTAGAGGAAAACAGGGCTGTAAGGAATAGCCAGCATGGATTTGTAAAGAACAAACCAAGCCAGTTTACCTGTTTTCTTTGACAAGGTTGCTGGTCAGTGAATAGGAGGAAAGGAGCAGATGTGCTATATCTTGATTTTAGTAAACCTTTTGACACAGCCCCAGATGACCATCTCATAAGTGAAGTAGTGAAAAGGGGTCTAGATTAAATTCCTACCAGGCAGGTGCACAACTAGTTTAAAAACTGTGCTCAAAAAGCAGTTATCAGTGGTGTGTTGTTAAACCAGGGATGGGTGAAGATGGAGCAGCGGTGTATCTAGCAGGGTCCCACAGGGTAAGTCCTCTAATCTATACAACTCAATATTTTCATTCATGACTTGGCTAACAGAATGGAGAATATGCTCACAAAATCTGCAGTCGACGCCAAGTTGGAAAGCGTTGCGAGCACTTCAGAAGACAGAATTAGAATTCAAAACTGCCTAGACAAATTAGATAATCAGTTCAAAATCAATAAAGTTCAATTCAATATAAAGAAGTGAAAAGTCCTTCACTCAGCAAGGAAAAAATCAAATGCACAACTACAAGATCAGGAATAATTGGTTAGGTAGCAGTATTCCTGAAAATGATCCAAGGGCTCTAGTGGATTACAAATTGAATATGAGTCAACAAGGAGATGCAGCTGTGAAAATGGCCAATATTTTGGGGTGTATTAACAAGAGTGTTGTATGTAAGACACAGAAGATAACTGTCTTGTTCTATTCAGTACTCATGAGACCTTAGCTGGAACACTACATCCAATTTCTGGGCACTATACTATAGGAAAGATACTGATAAATTGGAAAGAACCCAGAGGAGAGTAACAACAAAAAGGTTTAGACTAGAGGAAAGATTAAAAAACTGGTCCTGTTTAATCTTCAGGAAAGGAGACTGGGTGGGGGAATGGGACATGATAACAGTTTTGAAATGTTAAGAAATAATCACGTGTTATAAAGAAATTGGTGATTTTTTCCCATGTCCACTGGAGATAAAATCATAGATGATTAGGGCTGGAAGGGACCTCAGGAGGTCATTTAGTTTAACACCCTGTTCAAAGAAGGACCGACCCCATCTAAATCAGGGGTGTCAAACACACAGCCCCTAAGGTTATTTCCTGCGGCCCTCAATGACACTGTTGATACCGATATTTGCAACACAGTTGTATGAAAACGTTTCCGTGGTGTGGCCCTCAGCCTAATGTACTAGTCCTTATGTGGCCCTCTACTAGTCCTCATGCGGCCCTCATGGTGGTTTGAGTTTGAGAACCCTGATCTAAATCAACCCAGCCAGGGCTTTTTCAAGCTGAGACTTAAGGACTTATAAGAATGGAGATTCCACCACCTTGCTAGATAACCCCATCCCAGTGCTTCACCATGCTTTTAGTGAAAAAGATTTTCCTAATATCCAACCTAGATCTCCCCAACTGTAGCTTAACACTGTGTCTTGTTCTGTCATCTTCTGCCACTGAGAACAGCCTAGCTCCACCCTCCCTGTTACCCCTTCAGGGAGTTGAAGGCCATTATCAAATTCTGCCTCACTATAGGACAAAAACTAATAGGGTTAATCTGCGGCAAGGGAGATTTAGAATGTGAGGATAATTTTCTAATTATATGGGTAGTTAGTTCTAGAACAGGTTTCCAAGGGAGGTGGTGAAATTCTCATCACTAGAAGTTTTTAAGAACAGACTGGACAAATACCTGTCAGGGATGGTCTTGGTTTATTTGGTCCTTCTTTCTGGACTTAATGACCACTGGGCTCCCTTTCAGTCCTACATTTCTACAATAATCACTGTGTACTTCTGGTGCTAATCATTGGCAGATTTCAGACATAGGAATATGTGTACCGAGAATGGATGAAGCCTGCTTGCCATTTAGATAAATGAATAGTAACTTTATAGTTGGTTACTTTCAATTTTTATAGTAAAAAGATTTAGGACAAAATTCAGCTCTCATTTAAAACAGAGTAAGTCTCAGTGGTCTCACAAAGACCTCACTGGAGCTATTCCCGGGTCTTATCTAGACTGGGGAAATGAATGGTTAACAAACACTGCTTAGCTCCTAACATAGAGAGTCATGTTTAAAAATGGAATATTTAGGAGTGGTCAACTGCAGGGCCTACCTAAGCAGCTTTAAAATATGCTGTACGAACCTAGCCTAGCCATGCCCTAGAGTTATTGTAAGTGAGGATAGCATTTGGCCCATGGTCATTTGACTGATTTCCCCCCCATACCAATCTGGCAGATATACAGAGTATACTGTTACATTTTTGCTCTTCCCCCCTTCTGGGGCTCAGGCCACATGCACCTGGCTGTTGGCACTTCTCCGACAGCTTCCCAAACAGGATACTTGTAATGTTCACATTTAAATTTTTCCTTTTGGTTACTTCTAGGGAAAACAAGTTCAGGCAGAAAATATTTTCATAATCTTGTACTTGATATTTTAAAATGACTATTTTGAATTATGACATCCTAGGCTAGTGAAGGACATGGCTGCCTACAGAATGGTCTTTTCTTATCCTGTGATGTTCCTATTAAATGCGTTTAAAATATGAAGTGAAATCAAAGGTTTATAGAAGTTAAAACCAAGAACCTGCATGGGAGTTATGAGGAAGGTGAAAGCACAGCTTTAAGATAAGGTCTGTGTATAAGTTACCTTTGCTTTACGTTGGCTGAGGAAGAAAAAGAAAACCCTTTCTGTCAGAGGCCTAGCCAAGCCTCCACTGCACTATCATAACAAATTGAAGTATTCAATAACAAATTAATTATAAACATAACCTGGACTACCATTAGCTATGTTTGTCCTTAAGGCCAAAAAATACCAAGAAACAAATGTGATAAAGCAGGATGATTGACCAGAGATATTCTTAATGGAATATGCCAACTTAAAAAACAAACTTTATTTCTTTACCATTATTACACATAATACCTAAGGGCTTGTCTACACAGAGAAATTTACTGGCAATCATCATGCCACTACAGCTAGGAAAGTATAACTTCCCTGTGTGCACACACCATTGTTGAATAAAAGTGACTTTATTCTGGAACAATCAATCTACTTACTCACTTTTTTTCCTGGAATAGAATGTCCATACAAGGGAATTAAACTGACATAACTATAGTAGCATAATTAATCTGTTATATCTATGCTAGTCAATTTTCCTGCAAAGATAAACCCTAAGATTATAATAAATTAAACACATTAGAGATAAACAAAATTTTCTGTTCTTCCAGTTTATTTACGTAAGACATTTGATAACACTGTGGGTAGAATCAATCTACGAGTTTTGTCTGAATGGCTCTTTCATCCAAGAACATGAGGAAAACATGTTTTAAATAGAAAAATATGATTCAACAAGGATAAAAGTTAGGAAAAGCAATGAGTAGCAGTAACAGCAACTATTTTTTGAGTGACTAGAGTGGATATTGAGATGATGGCACAAAGTAACACAAAAGATACAATTAAATAATAATTCTCATTTCATTAATATGAATGTGTTGAATATAAACAAGCCACTCAATGTAGTCTACACTTGCAGATAACACACCGTAGAAAACTCAAGCTGGTCTATAAGATAAATGATCTGTAGGTACAAAAGAGTGAAACGCCTCCTAGTTCTGGTCCTTATTCTCAAAGACTCAGTGTGTGAGCTGCTCTCTAGCATCACAAAGAGATGCACGACCACACTGCAAACATATTCTCAAGTAGCTTTAATGGCTCCTTATCATGATCCTGCCAAAACTACCTTCCTTTTTGTAAAAACTACCGATTTGCACCTCCAGTAGTGCTATTCAGATATTATAATGATATGTACAACATAAAGGACCTGCTTAGAATATTACAGCATGTTAGGGACTAGGTTCAGATTCTCCAGTTCCCCTCTTTCTTGTCTAGTCCTTCCAGATTTCCAATCATTATTCCTCTAACGAGCTTTCATGGAAGAAAATCAGACAAAATGGGATTTTCTCCCATAAAAGCTCATGCAATAAACAAATCTGTTAGTCTTTAAAGGTGCCACAGGACTCCTTGTTTGTTTAGCTGAACTAGACTAACACAGTTACCCCTTTGGAACTATTCCTCTTATATCTACACTGCAGTTAGGTATGTGTTTTCTAGAGCTGGCATATGCAAATTTGCTAGCTCTGCTTGAGCTAGCATGCTAAAAACAGCTGTGTGGTCCCAATGGCTGGGTTAGTCAAATATCCAAGGACATCAGGTGGGTTTGTACTTAGGTGTTTTGTGCAAGTAACTGAGGCTATAGTGCTCTTTTTAGCATACTAGCACAAGGAAAGCTAGTGGGAGTCTCTTTACCCTGCTAAGAAACACACTCTCAGATGCTGCACAGAAATTGTCATGCAGTGCTTTCTACTACGCAGAACTTTCTGGAATCACCCCATTTACTCTCCATCTGTTTTCAAATATCTGTAAACTATTTATTTTCTCCCTTTCTCCCTGACAGTTTTATTTAACCCCATCAAAGCATCAAGGGATGAAATATATGGAAGGCATTACACAAAACAATTCTGAATTGTAATACTTAGGACCCAGACACGAACAGCTTTCTTCATGAAGGCTGGAATATGCCAGACTATATAGTGTGGATTTCAGAGCTGATTCACAAAAGAAACCTCAGGATGGAAAAGAAATTGTATAATGCTCAGTGTGTGGATGGCAAGCCAGAGCTGAAATGGCTGCTTTCAAGCTACTACCAACCATTATACATAACAGAAACACTTACCATAGATCATTGTAATGGCATTTAAGAATTACATTTCCATGAGAAGTTAAAATGTCAAATATTTGCAAACCAAAAAACTGTTTCTTTATCATTTTAGGCCAATAAAAATGTATCCTTTTCAATCATTTCACGGTCTTTTGACTTGGAATATTTGAAAGTAACTTCTTCAGTCTAATTAGTACGAATTTTAAAAGAAAATATAATTTTTGAACCAGAAAATGGGAAACTTATGTTTAGAAAATGTTTAAAAAAAAAAAAAAAGGCAAACCAACAACAAAGAACCCACCAACCCACATTTAGACTTCTTCAGAAGGCTTTTTCTCCATATTTTTAAATGGGGAAATTCATTGCACCTGACCCCTTTTACATAGTTTCAGTTTCAATAAATCAGCATTTTTAACAAAAAAAAAAACCTAACTAGCTCTAGTTCCAAATAAAGATACTTGTATGGTGTTCCAGAATCAGCAGCGCAAACTTGGCCATGGAGTGGGGTTTGCTTTGTTCAGAAGCTCGGGGTACTAATCGTTGCTGGACAATAAGGTGTTAATCAGAATGGATCTGTGGTCTGACCTCGTACTGGACGTCTTTCTTGTCTTTTCTGTACACCCACCTCCTCCACCATTAAGGCTGTTATATTTGGATTTGAATATAACAGGAACAGCAACCAAAAACCCACAAGGAGCTACAAGAATAAAGACAGTGTTTTAAGAGATCACAATAGTTTATTGCACTAGTGCTGGAGTTAGTAATTTGACATTATTTTTATGCCATTTTAGTGCAGATCTTTGCTTTCACACAAATGTAATTTACTCCTGCAACAAAAGTCTTGTTTCCCTCCCCTACTGTTATTAGCTTCTGAACTTGATCACAATAATACTTTCGAACAGTTACTACATTGTGCTGTGTAATGGCCTGTAGTTTTATATTTTAAGAACCAGAACAAAAAGAATCCCAAAATCTCTCTACTGATTTAAAGAATAACAAAGCTGAAAAATATTATAAAGCTTTTCTTTTTTTTAGTACTGAAGCTACTGCTTTTCATCAGTATTTCTCAAACTGAATATCAAATTATTCTTCTCATAATGATTGAAGTACAGTGAATAATGTTGGTTTTACTGTTCAGCCAACTGCAGGTTTTGTGGAGTCCATTATGAATTAAAATTTGTGACAACATCTGCAACTTGTAAAATATAGTTGAAAGCATGGTGAAATGGAGGTGTTAGGAATAACTGGATGTTGGAGATTTTGGAGGATTTTGCCAGCTGGGAACATGAAGTGCTTGTCATTGGAAGGCCATGGTATCTATGTGAATATGCAACTGCTTCATTCAACAAAGGTCCTGCACAACCTCAAGACATTAAAAACAAATGAGCCAATGTAGATCTGAATATCAGGAAAGACTTCCCAAGAGCAAGAGTATTTATCAGATTCTGTAACCAGCTTAAAAGGAAATGGTGGAAGCCCCGTCAGAGACATTTGCAATATCACTGGACAAAATGCTGCTGGATATATAGCAGAGTAGTGGTTTTCAAACTTTTTTCCCTCAGGACCCAGTTGAAAAAAAAAAAGTCATTTATGCCTGTGACCCAACAATTAGAACTCTGAGCAATGCACTGCAGTCTTTCAGCAGCAGCATCATAGGGTGCCGCAGCCCAGTACCTCAGTGTTTGTGACCCAATACTGGGTCCTGACCCATGGTTTGAAAACCACTGTAGCAGAGAATAATCTTGTGTTGGTGGTAGAGAGGAACAGATGACTTAACATGTGTTTTCTATCTCTGCCTTCAACATTCTATGACATTTAGTACATTCTTTTATCAACCTTGACAGTCATGTTAAAGAAATTATAAGGGAATTTCAGCAAAATGGAGGTTGTAAAAATTTTAGTGAAAATTTTCTTTCTAAAAAACAATGGACCATAATGGTGGTATATAACCTATCACTTATATCAGCATCTGTAACAGTTTATTGGAGGATAATGTGATGCTAATTTTTTTAAAAGGCTCCAGAGGTGATCCTGGCAATTATAGAATTATCAGACACATAAATGAATGCAAGTTATTGGAGAAGAGTCCAAATACCTTTCGTAAAGGGAAATCATACCTCACCAATCAACTAGAACTCTTTGAGGGGTCAAAAAACATGTGGAGAAGGGTGATCCACTGGATATAATGTACTTGGCAGAGAGCCTTTGACAAGGTCTCTCATTAAAAAGCTCTTAAGCAAAGTAAGCGGTCATGGGATAAGAAGAAAGGTTCTCTCACAGACCAGTAGCTCGATAAAAAGTAGAGAAAGTGTAGGAATATATGGTCTTTTTTCAGGATAAAGAGAAGTAAATAGTGGTGGTCCCCAGCAGCACCACCGGGGAGGGGCACAGGGGAAACCTGACCTAGGCCCCCACCAAGGAGCTAGCCCCCTGTCCTGGTCCCTGCCTCAGCTTCTGACTCTATATGTCCGGGGAAACATTGGTACTGGGTAAACCAAGAGGGGCTTGGTAATTGGGAAGGTGGTCAGAGTGAGCTGAGATAGCAGGAGACCTGGGGATGGACAGCAGTGGTATAAGTTGTAGTTACAGAACAGTGAGGGGGCCCCTCACATCAAATCTCCCCTAGATCCCTTAAGTCCTCTGGGGGGGCTCTGGTCCCCAGGGATCTGGATAGAGGCCAGAGCTATTCAATATTTTCATTAATTATCCAGAAAAGGGGTAAACAGTAAGGATGCAAAATTTGCGCACAACATAAAATTACTCAAGATAGATAAGTCCACAGCAAACTGTGAAGCATTACAGAGGAATCTCACAAAAGTGGGTGACTGGGCAACAGAATGGCAGATGAAATCCAATGCTGATAAATACAAAGTAATGCACATGGTAAAACATAATCCCAATTATGCTATAAAATTTTGGGAACTAAGCTAGCTGTTACCATTCAAAAAGTGATCTTTAAATCTTTGTGGATAATCCTCTGAAAACACCTGCACAATCTTCAGTGGCAGTTAAAAAAGCTAACAATGTTAGGAAAGGGATAGATAAGACAGAAAATGTCATAATGCCACTATAGAAATCCATCGTGTGCCCATACCTTTAATACAGTGTGCAGTTCTGGTTAACCCATCTCATGAAAGATAAATTAGAATTGGAAAAGGTACACAGAAAGACAGTAAAAATGATTATTGTTATAGAACAGCTTCCATATGAGGTGAGATTAAAAAGACTGGGACTCTTCAGCCTGGAAAAGAGACAATTTAGGGGGGATCTGACAGAGGTCTGTAAGACCATGAATGGTATCAAAAAAGTGAAAAAGGAACTGTTATTCACTCATTCTCATAACACAAGAAGCAGGGATCACCCAAGGAGATTAATAGGTAACAGACTTAAAACAAACAAAAGGAAATATTTCTGCATACAATACACAGTCAACCTGTGGGACTTGTTGACAAAGGATGTTCTGAAGGCTAAAAGTATACCTGGATTTAAAAAACAATTAAGTAAACTCACAGAGAATACATCCATCAACACCTTTTAGTAAAGATGGTCACTGATGCAACCCCATTTTCTGGGAGTTTGCTTACTCTCTGACTGCCAGAGGCAAGGACTGGAAGACAGGAGATGGATCCCTTCCTATTTGCCCTATTTTGTTCATTCCCTCTGAAATTGGCTACTGTTCAAAAACAGGTTACTTGGTAGTTTCATCTTGTATGGCTATTTTTAAGCACTTGTACATTAAAAATAGTTTCATATTAACAGTGAAGCAATAGGCACTCCTTTTATGTTCCCTTTTGGTTTTCCTACACTGACACAAAACAATTAAAGTCTCTGCCTGCCCATGATAGCATATACTGTAGAAGAATACATTTTTAAAATACCTTCTTAGAAACTAAGCCCTCAAAAATGTTAACGCATGTTTTAGCTTCATCCTTCCTGGTTCTATGCATCCTATAGGGAGAAGTGTGGAAAGAGTAACACTAAGATGTTCCTTCTGTATGGATGTCACAGAACAATATTAGTCATGATTCTCTCAAAATGACCATATTTTTTAGTTTTCAAAGAAAAAGTATCTCTACCTATTTCACTAGGGACTTAAATGTTTTCTCAGTCTCTCAAATATGGCTATAAAGCACTCTTCATTTTTATTTTCTACATCACATAAGATATACCTAACTAGAAAATTTTACTATGTAAAAAAAAAACTACACGAGAACAACTCAAATGGGACAGAGCAACCCTTCATTCTGTAATAGGAATAATCCGATAGAGAGAGAGTTCAAGAATTGTTTCTCCATATGTAAATAAAGAAAAAAAGTGTTTTTAACTCCTATTTAAAAAATACTAATACCTAGCACAGGTTCTGTTTAGCATGACAAGCTTAGGTAGATATAAACATACCAAAAATTTACCCTAGGTTCTTAGACCTATATAAACAGCACTTACTTAAACATGTGAGCTATTTTTTCTTAAAATCTTTTCCCTAATCTGGAGAGGGCCTATAGGGAAGGGAACAAGAAACCAGCTTTCTGGCAAAGTAAGTAAATCTGAGTAAGTGTGGGGGGAGTTTTGTCCTTATCTATTTTCCCCATTCATTAAGGACCCAATCTTAGACATGATTGCTTAAAAATCTAATTTTAGGTGTGGTCTACATTTAAAATGTATATTAGTATAGCTATAGTGGTCATGGGTCTGAAAAAGTCACAGGCCCTAACAACATAGCTTATGTCAACAAAACATCAGTATTTTCTGTTTCTCTGTCCTCACAAACTCCCAATTCAACTACAGTACTCTTCCCTCAGACCTTACAGCAAGAGGTTCCTTACGCTTGAACATCTACTCATTCTCCTTTGCTTCCTTAGGAACAGCACAGCTCCTCTTGTCTTGCTGGAGAAGGTTTGTTGCTGGCAGCAGCGCAGGCTTGGAGGACAGTGGTAGTGCACCTGCACACATTCAGGCTTGCTCCACCCTGCTGTCAAATTTTGGCAGTAGTCAAGGTGATACCAAGCTTCACAGAGAAGCATGTGTATCTTCAGTCAACATCCTAGCTTCTACTTACCACGACATCTCCGCTATGCTGTGCCAATGAGAAATGCCCTCCTATTGTTAATCTTTTTGCAGGGGTGGATTAACTCCTTGAACATCCAGATCAATTGCACAGGTCTCCGCTGCCACTCAATCAATCCCATAGATTTGATGTGGTACCAGTAACAGTGCCACGTACTCCTCAGACTGTTGTTTACACAAGTTTTCAGAAATGACAAAACTATCTTTACTAGCCAGAAACAAACAAAAAATGAGGAGTGAAATAAAAACCAAACAACAGAAACTATTGCTGGAAAAGGGATTCTGAATACACATTATTTAGAACTGTTAAATGTACGATGACAATATTCCTTTAAACAACAGATGTGAAAAATTACTTCTGCATTTTAGCACATGGCTGCACCAAACTCTTCACCATCATCTTTGATTCTCACTCCCAGCACTGCCATCCTGCTAGAACATTCTCTTCCAAGCTACTGACAATTCCATCTATAAACAGTGTTTCCCCGTTACCGTGACATTTTACAGATGGATTCTGAGATCATCATGTACTTGTTTCCACAACAGAACAATAAACACTCAGTATATTTATATAATCATTAATAATCAAGAGAAAAAGAAAAGTCATATCACTCTCTCCAGAACTTCCTTCCAAAAATTTTACAACCTTAATAACTTCATGGGCTTGGAAAATCCACCAAGTACTCATAGGCCTTGTCTAGACTAGCATTTATGCCAACAAAACTTTTGTCACACAGGGACGTGAAAAAGCACTCTCTTCTCCCTACCCTCCAAGCAACATACATTTTCCCAGGAAAAGCATAAGATACAGCCACATTACACTGGCAGGAGAGACCTCTCAAGCCAGCATAATAAACCACCTAAACTAACAACAGTAGCTATGTCAGCAGAAGTGTGCCTCCTGCCAGTATAGCACTGTCCACACAAGCATTTATGCTGGCAAAACTTATGTCACTCAGGGCTCATCTTACTAGGGCAAGGTCCTGTGAATTTATACTGCACTCACCTGGGGCTCTAAGGGTGTTACCATACTACAAATAATAGACTAGAAACTGATTTTAAGCAGAATTGAAAGTGGAGCTTTCAAGTCACTTTCACAATACTGCCAATTCCAAATGTCTAAAAAACATGAGACAGGATCACAAAATATCTTGAGATTATCTTAAAAACCATGATACATGAAAATAATAGTTTTTGGTGTTCTTTTTATTTGCCTTCTGCTTGTTGAGACATTCAGATGCGCTGGAGTCACATTTTAAAGCTTTCTCCACAGCCACAAGGCCTAGAAACTTACTTTTTCTTTAAGAATGAAAGCTGAAATCATCACATATCCACTTGACGCCAGGAGTTGGGGCTTTAAGTAAAACATTATCATCATGAGACTCAGAAGAGTTCACAACACACTGGCTAGTTACTTTCCAAATGGTTGTAAAATACAACAGTTGAGTGACTGAGCTGCGGTTCTCAGAAAAATATTTAAAACCAAACACCCAGAAAATTCCACATTTTAAAGTTGAGGGGAAAAAATCGAGTCTTCTGAACTATATTAGGATCACTGAAAGCAGGAGCAGAAAATAAACAAGCAAGGAGCTCTGGGTAGTTCTTCCTCTTGAAAAATAAAAGTGGGAAGGTCAAATCTTCCAGTCTTTAATCAGATAAAACTTCTATTGCCATCATCGCCTCCATTCATAGATTAACACATGCCCAATAACCATACACTTCATACTTCACTATCTAAGCCATCTTATCTAGAGCTACATATTTGATATGCACAGCTTCAGGGACCCCATTTTCTGCCATATTCTGAACAGTGCTGAACTCACAGATGGTGCTCAGTGCATAATACAAATCATAAACTGAGAAATGTATTTGATTAGAGACAGAACTTCCTTATCTAGAGTTCTGAGGGGAAAACTACTGGAGAAAAATTTTACAATAAGTTCATTTATATCTGATCTAGGAAATCATGTCTCACCACAAGTTTATCATAATAGAGTACTTGTACATTATATACACATTGACCCACAAGAGATTTAATTTGTGCTTGATCACATTTTTCAGGAAATTTGAAGTAACAGTTTTTGACTCAAGTTGGCATTTGTAAAGCTCCATCTCACAGCAATCACGTCTGAAAAATGACATTTGCAACAGCAGGCTTTGAGTTCACCACCTATTTTAAACAATCAGGATTTAATTGTTAAGAGGTGACCTTTTTGTGCTTGCAATATTGCACATGGGAACACTTGTAGATTTAAGTCAGTGGATGGATCCTTTTCTGTTTTGGATCTGAGAGTTGTAAGAAATAATATAACTAGCAAATGCACATGGAAAATCCATAAAATAGAGTGAGCAGTGACTAGTTCCCTATGTTTTCTGAGTACTGAGGCCGAGCAAATGTGAAAAAGGTAGGAAAAAGTTCCTGTTTGGAAGTCTAGAAAAGTTGAGTGAGGCATTTTCAAGATTAAATGTGATGAATATTTATGCAGTAATTGTACAAGTGACAACCTAGAGAATTCTATAACAACATCATAAAAGGAATTACAGCAACAACTGATCTGGCGATCTACAACAGGGATCGGCAACCTTTCCGGGCCCCTGTGCCAGCCCTGCCCACTACACCCTCAGCGGGTGCCAGGGGCAGGCCTCCGGTTTGGGGCCACCCCACTGGCGGGCAGCCTCCAGCGTCCTGGCCATGGCTAGCTCCAACCACTGCCAGTGGGTGGCCTCCGGGGTCCCAGCCATGGACTACTCCCAAGCCTGCTGGCAGGCAGCCTCTGGCTCCGGGGTCAGAGCCAGAAGCAGAAGGGCCAACCTGACTTGCTCCCCTCCAGCCCTGCCCAGCAGGTGGTGGGGCCAACAGAGGTCAGGAGCCACATGTGCCGTGGCTCCCTTGTTCCTGCTGGCCATGCTCCCCAGGAGGGAAGCGCAGCCACGGCACATAGCTCTTGCCAGCCTCTGCAGCGCTGGGGGAGTGGGGCCAGCAGGAGAGCATGAGCGCCCCCACGTGGCACTCAGGGTTGGCCCTCATGCCATTTTTGGCATGGGTGCCGGGAGTTGCTGACCCCAATCTACAAAAAGGGAGGTTACTTACTGTACCTGATGGTTCTTCAAGAGGTGTGGTCCCTATCTGGATTTCAATACGATTCCCTCAGAAGAAGGGGAGCTTGTGGCTGTCACAAAGAGATCCCATTGTGATATGCCTCATTGCCAGAAGACAAACTGAAGAGCAGAGTCGTGCAGTTCCCACTCATATTTGCAATGAAAGGAGCAGCCAAGGGTGTCTGCAAGGCCACTGTGAGAGTGGTCCTACTTTTTTGCAGGGGGTTGGACTAGATGACCTCATGAGGTCCCTTCCAACCCTATGATTCTAAGATTGTCTGTCTCTGGTAAATAAGTGGCATCCAGTATGATATGGTGTCTCATGCACCAGTTTCATTGCTGTACTGCCTCTTGACAGAGTGTTGGTGACCTGGCTCCACCCTGTTGATATAGATCACTGCAGTCTTGTTGTCTGAAAGCAATTGTGTGTGTCTGGATTGCCGTAAGGGAAGAAGTGGCTGACAGGGATGCTGGACCGCTGTAGTCCTTAGACACCTATGTGCATGCATGTTTCTCTAGGAAACTAGAGGCCTCGTGCTGTATGGCCCTGTATGGGTGTACTGTAACCTATGATGGAAGCATCCATGGTGACAGAGGTGGAAGGGATTAGGGGAGTTGAAGGGAGTGCCTGCCATCATCTTGGATGGGTTGCATCATCAAGATAGATACTGTAGGAGGAAGGAGGACCATTTGTTGAAATGGTCCCTTTGCAGGTCATACACCAAATGAAGCCATAATTGAAGACATCTCATATGAAGATGTATGTATGGCTTTACAGCAGTGCACACTACTATATATCCAAGGAGGGACAGGCATTGATGGAGGTATGTGCATGAGCTGTATTCTAGTCATGTAATTAGGAATGCTGGTCTGGCAAACTGATTTTTTTGGACAAAATGCCTTTCCAGAACAGGAATCCAAACATACTCCTATAACGGTGAGGTTGCTGATTAATAAGAGTGGATTTTGCCTCATTGACACATGCCCAAACTGGTAGGGAGTTTCTGCAGCTGATGAACAGTAATGAGAACGTGGTCATGTGTGATGCAACTAAGAACCAGTTGTCCAGGTAAAGAAAAAGTGAGTGTCCCAAACATCAAATATCTGCCACCACCACCGTGAAGACATTTGTGAACAAGCAAGGGGCAGTGGCAATCTCGATTGGGCATACACAAAATTGATAATGGGAATTCCCCACTGTAAAGCAAATCAATTTGCAGTGAGTGGGGTGGATATGCAAGAGGAAGCATGCATCTTTCATACTGAGAGCCACAAACCATGCTCTCAGGGATAGAGTGGGAATGACTGGGGAACAGTAGTTTTCTGGTAGCAGAATTCGTGAATACTTTGTGCTGTGTGGTGGTGCTGTGGGGACCCAGGAGGGGTCCCAATGATGCCAGTAGGGCCAGGCATGTTGGCTGTTTTGTGGCAGTGGGGCCACTCTGGTACCAGAACCACTGCTCTGCTGGAGCCATGTATGATGACAATTACATCAGGCATTGTTATCACAGGCTGTGTGTCAGTGAGAACAACAGCCCTGGTTTTGAGGACCACTCCAAGTCCAAGTGTTGCTCAATAAAAAGCAGAGCCCTTAGAGTTCCTATGGCATGTGCCATCTCCCTGACCCTCGTAAGATGCAGTTCATGCAGCAACAGTGGTTGATCTGCTAGAGACGGAAGTCACACAATTCCAAGCACTCTACCTCGATCTGTGAGCTATTCAGGCTATGTCTGTGCTACAGAGTTCTGCTGGCAAAAGTTTTGCCAGCAGACAGCCACCACTATAATTATAGCAGTTGGCTAGTATACACACAGCCATCCTTTTCTTGGTGGAGTGTGTCCTCACTAGGACCACTGCCAGTGACAAAAGAGACTGTGGGGGAGCTCAGAAGTCCAACTCTCAGGTCCCTGTAGAGAACCCACAAAGAGCGTTGTTGAGGACTCAGGCACTGTGTGTGGGACCCCCAGAAGCTCCACTACCACTGGGAACTGGGAACTCAGCAGCTGCTTCCTATGCTGCCAGGACTGGGAGAGATTAGAGAAAAACTATATGACAACTAAAAGTGGCTTCAGAAAACAAAAGATGCACAGTTGATCCTGTAGTGAGACTGGAAACAAGGTACAAAGAAGCATAAGAATTAACAACTGTATGATAATCTTCCGGAGCACTGAAAAAGCATATGACATGCTATGGTGGGAAGGCCTCTTATAAAACTAGACAAAATTGGAATGGAAGGGAGAATATTTCGGTGGTTTTTAAAGGGACTTTGACTTGTCTAATTTGTCATTTAAAAGTGAGAACAGCTTTTTCAAAAACATGAAAGCTCACAGATAGAACTTCACAAGGGAGTATTATGAGCCCTACTTTGTTTTCCATTCAGATAAATAACCTCCTAGAAAGCATCCAGATAAGAATAGGTATTTTCCTTTTTGCAGACAGCTGCTGTATGGACCAAGCGTAAGAGACTGAAAGTAGCCATGGGAAAGACAAAGGAGGAACTCAAGTATTTCCAAGTGGGGGAAATGATTGAGGATTTAAATTCTCATTTGCAAAAACTAATCCAGGAACCTATTCTTGCAACAACTCTGCTCCACTCCAGTGATACCATCACAGCCCCCAACCACATCAGCCACACCATCAGGGGCTCATTCACCTGCACATCAACTAATGCTGTATATGCTATCATGTGCCAGCAATGCCCCTCTGCTATGCACATTAGCCAAACTGGAGTGTCCTTGTATAAAAGGGTAAATGGACACAAATCAGACATCAAAAATGGCAACATCCATAAACCAGAAAGAGAACACTTCAACCTCCATGGACACTCAGTAGCAGACTTAAAAGTCACCATACTTCAACAAAGAAACTTCAAAAACAGACTTTGGTGTGAAACTACAGAGTTGGAGCTAATCTGCAAGTTTGACACAATCAGACCGGGTCTGACTAGGAACTTGGAATGGTTAAAACATTACAAAAAGTGATTCCTTGGTTCATACACTCTCTCCCTTTGATCAACTGGTGTGAAAGGGTCCCATCTCCTCTGAACTGATGTTGCTAACACTTGCCCTCCTCCACCCTAGCATGTGTATATATACCTCTCAACTGTAGTTGCCACTTCATACATCTGACAAAGTGGGTTGGAGCCCACAAAAGCTTATGCCTGAAAAAATCTGTTAGTCAATAACGTGTTGTTGTTTTTATGAAAAATGGGGCCAATTTTGTCAAGTATGGGCAGGCAGATCAAAAGTTGACAAGATGAGTAGAGTGGGAACAGCTTTCTGTATTCCTAGTCTCAGATTACAGAAATCTAAATTATGTGATCATATGTGTCTGGGAGGGAGGAGGCCAAAGTATTTAGCCTCTCCCTGAGGATCCCAGGCTGTGCCCACCACGGAGAGGGTTTCAGGGGGAAACAAGACATCCCCCTTGAAGGGCAGACTGAGAACTGCCTGCTGTGCATTAGGGAGCGCTCTAGCCTCTCTAAGCCATGCCACCCTGCAGATGGTAACCACCGAGGCCATGGTGCGAGCAGAGGTGTCCACTGCATCACATCCCAAAAGGAGGAGGTCGTGTGAGATTATGTTGCCTTGCTCCAGGAAGGCATCATACTCTTGCCTAGCCTCAGGTGGAAGCAGACTTCTAAATTTTTTGAGTGACTCCCAGACATCCAGCAAATATCTGCTGGTTATAGCCTGGCTGTTTGCCACTCGTAATTGGAAGCCGATGAGGAATAAACCTTATGGCCTAGCAGATCCAGCTCCCTGGTTTCCCTGGAGGGTGGAAGGGGGTTCCTGGGGGGCTCCCTGGCCCCCACTGCCATCTGGACTACGTCCCTCGGGGGAACTGGGTGACCAATGAGGGAGGGGTAGCCCGACTTGGATACCCAATACTTCACACTTGCCATATCCGAAACCAGGGGGATGGAACTTGGGCTCTGCCACTGGGAACGTGCGAGGTCCCACACGCTTGGATGGGGCGGGACTGTTAAGGGTGCCCTCAAGGCGAAGGCTGGCCCGAAGAGGGTATCTGGGGGGAGACTCAAGGGCTCCAACTCTATGCCTAAATGGGCCGTAGCCCAGCACAACAAAATGTGCCGAAAGGTTCCCCGTGTAAGACCCTGGTGCCAGGGAGAGTGTGGTACCAGGAGCTCGCTGTGGAGGAGAGGGAGTTCCCTGGGGGTACCATTCTTGTGGCCAAAAACAGAAGGGTGATGGGGCCGATGTGTGGCACCGAGGCCGTTTGGAGCCCCTGGAAGGTCCCTCCTCTGGGCTGGAGGCAGGGCAGGGGGACCAAGATTCTTGGGCCGGTGCTGGTGATGGTGAAGTGGTGCCAGCCCCCGCTGGAATGGAAGACAGAGGGCTGTGCAGTGAGGGCGAGTGTCCCGGGTGGACCCAGGCCTTTGAGATGAAAGCTGGTTTGCCCTTCTGGTTGGAAGTGGGGCAGGGGGTGGCAGGAGAAAAAGGAGGGCTCATGCTGCCTCCACCGCTTCCGGGGTGGACAGGATGAGGAGCAACTCTACTTGAGTTGAAGGCAAGTCCTCACCAGGGGAGGGAGGGCTGCCTGGGCGGAAGGACTCCTGCTCCTGCAGCACCGGGCTTTGCAGTGCTGAGGGTGGAATCGGCCAGTGCCAGGGTGAGCTCGGCACTGGCGAGGCTGGACTGTACCATGCCATCGGTGCCGGAGATGATACAGTGCAGTGCCAGGCTAACTGAGGGCGACCTCAAGCGATGCTGAGGTGCCAAGTAGGCACTGCGGTGCTGAAGTCAGCACCGAGGTGGTGCGACGGCGGCGGCGGCTACCGATGGTACGGTGCTGCGTAGGCTCCGGCATCGCTGTTCCCTCTCCTTGATCATTCTGGGTCTGAAGGAGAGACAAATGGAAAAAGCCGAGACCATATGGTCTGTGCCCAGGCACCTAAGGCACTTCCCGTGGGGGGTCATCCCAGGGGAAGGCCTTGCCGCACTCAGCGCAGGGTTTAAACCCCGGCATCGTCAACGCAATGTTCCAGTCCAGTAGTGGTAACTCTTGTGGTGGAGTTAAATCCATGAAGAGATGCTCCCAGCCGAACAGTGAGCTGAAGACAAAGGGACAGGCTGTTTGCAGTTTGCAAGGAGCGGACGTTCCAATTCCAATGCGCAAGGTGGAAGAAATGAAACTGCGGAGTCAGGAGGCGGCCGTATATATAGCCACAGGTGGTGTGAGGGGCAGTGGCCACCTCCCCTCTTCTGACAGGCTAGGACAAGTTTTTTCCGACCAATCTGGCGCTCCGGCATAGAGACACCTATTACTGAATGCATCCAAGCAGCGCTCAAAGAAGAACATACCTAGCAGCAATTCATTGTGTGCAACTATGTAGCTGACCAGTTCAGCTACATGCTCCAGACCCAGTCTGGCTTGTAGTAGACAGGACAGATCTCTGCTCTGGGGAGAAGAAGCTGTGCAAACACAGTTACAGATCAGCTATAGAAAATATGGACATCTGCAAGCAGGTTGAACTGGGGTGCAGGAGAAGAGAAATGACTGTTCCCAGCCACAGGACCATGCGAAAGCAAAGGAATTGCATGAGTCTATCATAAGGTTACAGAGGCAGTGGCAGCTTTTGGGGTAGGCAAAGCAGGCAGCCGCCTAGGGCCCCAAGCAATAAAGGGGCCCCGTCTTCAATTTGGTAGACAGAAATGAAAACAGAAAAATATAGAAATTGCTCCCATCTAGCAGAGCTAATAGGGCTGGAAGCCTAAGCATTTTTCACTCTTGGCTCATCAAGGCAAGCTATCATTAGGATCTGTGCTTCAACTGAAATGCAGATTTCACCATTCTCTGCCCATCACCTTCACATTGACATGCTAAAAAAGCAGGAGCAAGCAATAGACAGCACAACAGCAGGAACTTTTCCAGTGGCCTCAGCTTTTAATTCTTCAGTGTGGCCATTTATTTTGCCATTTTTTAATTTTGTGAAATACTGCCTTCTTCTTTTCTTTTTTACCTGTTCTTTTGCCTTTTCCTTTGACTTTGTGACAACCTTTACTTTGGCTTTTTTTAGCTCAGGTTACCAGGTAGGTCCATATAGGCTGCTATATCTAAATACAGTGCTTCCCTTAGGCAGGCATTACACCTGTGTGTGATGTCTGTGCTGTATGTCTTTCTTTTGATAAGTACTTTTTTAGCTTCTTTTGTACTTACTATTTAATATTTTTGAGGGGGCCAGAGTCTTATAAACTTGAGTACTTCAGAGAATTTCATTGAAATTTGGTGTTTTTCATTTATAGCTACACACTACAAACCTCCTTTTCACTTATTTTTATTTATTATAATTATTTGTATTAAATGTCTCTAGTGCACATAAACCCAAGCCTATACGAAAAATTTGTAAGATCTGACTACCAAAATTTTAAATGTGGTATTTTAGTTATTTTTGAGCCATCATTAATGTTACCACTTCTTATTTATTAATGCACGCTCATACCTTTAAAAAAAATTTAAAGTGTTCATTTTAACTTTGTAGTTCAGCATTAGCTGATTTATGTTAAGTAAAAGATGATCAACTTACAAGCTTCATGATGGGAAGATCTTTAAAAATACCATACCCAAGAATAATTTACGAGTTCCAGAGGGTAATCATGTTAGTTTGGTTCAGCAAAACAAATAAGGAGTCCTGGCGAGTGAACATGGGGCAGTTAAGGGTGCAGGGGGGACTGAGGCCACAGGGAAGGTAGCAGTGGGGGCCAATAGTGGGCCCTTTAGGGGGCCCCACAAGGGGCCTTCCCCTAGGGCCCCCAATTGCCTAAGGCCGCCTCTGGCAAATGGTCAACCCAATGCCAAATCACAGGTCAGCTGCTTTTACAGAGAGCTGCATGCTATACTTGGCAGGGACACCACTACCATCTTGCACACCCCTCAGGAGAAGCCTCAGTCACAGGCCCCAGCATGAACAGTGAAGATGAGAAAAAGATGGAGAGGAGGATGTGGGACATGGAACTGAGGGGTCCAGCTATGCCATGCGCCAAGACCTGTTTGAGATTCCATAGCAGTCTCGTGAGTCCCAGCAGTAGACCACAGACAATTCCGATGCAGGGAAAGCAACCTCAGATAACTGTGTAATTGCATTTCACATTAAAATGATGTACTGATGATGCCCCCACCTTATCAGAACAAAGCTCCTACAATAAATAAACGTGTTAGTCTTAAAACTGCCGCAAGGCTCCTTGTTTGTTTTTCTAATCTCTGGTGTTCACTATACTCTGGATAGCTCATCCATCACTCATTTGAGGTTGAATAATAAGTACATTAGCTAATAGAGTACCTTTTTAAAATTTTTTGTGAATAGTTGCCACCAACACTTTTTGTCCAGTTTGTTTTGCCAGATTATTAATTATCTTCATTCCTTTTCCTTTCAATATTAGCTCATGCTCCTCACATTCCATTGTATATCCTATTTAGCAAGATTACTTCATTTTATGATATGTATCTAATACTAACACACCTATAACCTTGTTCGTCTCCTTCTAGTGGCAAAAACACCACAAAGACCCCCTTTTAGGACCCAGAAAGACTTGCAAATCCTGAAATTATTTGTTGTTTAACTGTTCTGGATATACCACAGGAATAAACTACATTTACAGGCCTATAAAGCACACATTTGTGCATTGTATCTGCATTTGTTAAGTTAGCTAGCTCAAAATATTCACTAACTATTTGAACTCCAGATTTAAGTACATCAGTAATAAGTTGCCTACCCGAGCTTTCAGGTCACTGCCCTAGTAGTCTGCATTAGGACACCTTTCTGGTATAGTCCGATCAGTTATGCCAGGAAATAGTGGATTCGCTGACTGCTGCAGAGGCACAAAATGCAGTTTGATCTTCTAAATAAGCCTTCTCCCCCATCTAAAGAAGCCCACCCACTTGCACAGCAAGAGATGAGGGAAATCACAGGAAAGTCATTACTGAGAATAGTTTTCTTTAGCAGAGCATTTCTCCAACCTACTCATTCTGTGCAGAACTCCATAATGGGGTGTCCTACCATCCCCTAGCACAGCAGTTCTTAACCACTGTGTCAAGACACATTACTGTGTCACCCCACAGCAGTAAGTGTGTCGTGGAGAGCCAAGGAGATGGCTGGATTTGGGTGAAGGGGGGAGAGTAGACTGCTGTGTCCTGTAGGGTTGCAATGTGCCACCAAGCATGTCACGACCTGCAAAAGGTTGAAAATCACTGGGACAATGGTTCTCAACCATGGGCACATGCACCCTTGGAGGTATACAGAGGTCTTCTGGGGGTACATCAACTCACTTAGGTATTTGCCTAGTTTTATGATCAGCTACATAAAAATTGATAGTGAAGTCAGTACAAGCTAAAGTTTCATCCAGATTAAGACTTGTTTATACTGCTCTATATGCTATACATGGAAATGTAAGCACAGTATTTATGTTCCATTGCATCTTGTCAATTTCCAAAGGGATAGCCCTGTTAGTCTAGTCCAACAAAAGAAAAAAAAAAAGGAGTCGTGTGGCACTTTAAGACTAACAGATTTATTTTTCGCATGAGCTTTCGTGGGAGAAAATCCCACTTCGTCAGATGCTTTGAAGATGGGTGAACACGAAAGCTCATGCGAAAAATAAATCTGTTAGTCTTAAAGTGCCACATGACTCTTTATTTATATTCCAGTTGATTTGTTTTACAGTTATATGGTAAAAATGAGAAAGTAAGCACTTTTGCATTAATAGCGTGCTGTGACACTTCCGATTTTACAATCAACTAGTTTTAAGTAAGGAGAAGGGCACTCAAGACAAAACCTACTACTGAAAGGGGTACAATAGTTTAGAAAGATTGAGAGTGAATAAGGCACTAAATTAGGAATCAGAGACCTATGTTCTGGTCACATTTCTACCACTGGTTTGCTGTGTGATTTATACCATAATTTCTGTGGTGCCAAGACTGTCTCTTATGGTGTGTTTGCACAGTGAGGCATCCCCTTTCTTGAGTGGTATCTCTAGGTGCTCCTCTTAGTATTAATAACAACGAATCCACTTTCCCTGCAACTGCTTGATCTTTCATCACTTAATTCTGAGAATAAGTCATTCTTTGGCTGACCTCAGCAAGTTCTGTAAACACACAGGTAGTCCAAGAAACATAGTTTGAGCAGCCATGCACAAAGACTAACCCTGTGCCTATCCTGGCAAGGAGGCTGAGGCAGTGAGAGGAAGTAGGCAAAGACATAACAAATACTGGAGCAGAATGCATCGTGCAGGGTGGATAATGTAGGAAGAGATTGTAAAGAGCACTGAAATGAAGGAAAGAAGAGAGCTTAGCAGACTGGAAGCTCTTTTGAAAGATCTAGATTGCAAACTTAGGTCTTCCAATAAGGTCAATTTTAATTTATTTTCATTTTAATTTTTAACCTCTGCAGATTTTCAAATGTCACAAAACCCCTGGTAAGGATAAAGGACAATCGACAGCATTAACGAAAATACCCATTAAAGTGAAACTCGGAATTCATGGGATGCTGCTAGCATCCCATTACTTCAGATATTAAATTTCCCATATGCAATGTATGTATCTATTTCCCTTCAATTTATCTTTAAAACGCTGTTATTCAGCACCTCTAAAATACCGCTCACTGCAGTAGTAACCACTAAAATAAAGTTATGTTACCTTAGTCCATCGTCAGCTACTAAAATCCAGCATAGGCACCTAGATTCGATTTGTTCTTTTTAAGTAAAATCTGAAAGAGAAGAAGAAAAATAATCTCTATGTGGAATGGTAATAGAAAAATATGAAAAATAACTTTAAAATGAAATAAACATATAGTCAAGTCCACAAAAATATCATTCCATTAAAATAGAAATGAACCAAAGATGACTTTTCTCCCTTTATATTGCCATGTGTCAGTAAGGAATCTGGACTGGGAATCAATTTCAAAGCAAAAGAGACCATTAAGATACAAAATACAAGAGAATGAGTTAAGCTTACAGACTGTGGTTCACATTTCCCTTATATGACAAAATATTAGTGAAAATAAAATATACATCTAAACAACAAAATTCCAGTAATACCACTCTGCGTGCCACTCTGAAGCCTAATATATCAATAGAGTGAGTGTGAAGCGACGAAAACAGCTACAAGCATGAGTGAGGGCTCTTTTTGTTAAGACTATCACAAGGCTGAATCATCACCAGTTTTACAGTCTGTCACACTCGAATTGTTACATTCTTAGCCGTCTTGATTTTGCAAATTACAACATTGTAATGTACAGCTACACTAAGGCAGGTCTTTGTGTCATGTCAAGAGTCCTAAACCACTGTGATCTCAGAAGTAACTCAATCACTGCCATACTTTACAGCTAATTTCTATGCAACAATTTAATTGGTTATATAAAGGAGACTGCTGCTTGCATGGCCCAACCACCACACCTGCATGCCCTGCTTTCACCAGCAGAAAACACAAACCTCCCAGCACAATTCCAGTGAGACACAAATCAACACAACCAACCCTGCAACACAACCAATAACCCCAAATATCACAAAGCATCCACTGAGACATTGTGAAGAAACAGAAACAACCGCATGCATTGTTGAGCGCTCCTTTTGGGAAAAATCAAAAGTGAAGGTTTCTAGCTATGAGAGGAGTGGTGTTCTCAGGCAGCCTTCCAAAGTGAGCCCCAGGGATAAAAACCTGACTGGCTTGAAGATTGAACTTGAGAACTTTATGGAGGGGGTGGTATGATGGAACTGCCTATGATGGTATGTCACCCTTTGGCAACTGCCAGTAGCAAAAATTCCTAATGATTAGAGACAGGACACTAAATGGGGAGGGGTGTGAGTTACTACAAAGAATTCTTTCCACCTGGTGAGTCTGGCCCACATGCTCAGGGTCTAACTGACTGCCATATTTGGTGCTGAGAAGGAATTTTCTCCTGGGTCAGATTGCTACAGATCTTCGGGACTTTTCACTCCCAGCACAGGGAACAGGCATTTGCTAGTTTAAACTAGCGTACATGATGAATTCTCTGTAACTTGAAGTCTTTAAAACACAATTTGAGGACTTCAGTAACTCAGCCAGATGTTAGGGGCTTGTCTCAGAAGGGGGTGGGTTGAGGTTCTATAGCCTGTGATGTGCAGGAGGTCAGACTAGATGATCACAGAGGTCCCTTCTGACTTCAAAGTCTATGAGTCCACCACCAGGTTCCATCACTGCATTTTGCAGTCTTACCAATTTTTAAGTTCTCATATATTTTCCGCTTTTAACACTCAACTTTATGGATTACATGTGTGCAATAGCACAGACTCTCAATTACTAGTATATAGTAAAAAGTCACTTTTAAATTCTGCAAGAATACTGAGTACATCCACTTCCCAAAAACAACCAACCCCCCACCCAACCCCCCCAAAAAACCCACAGCAGCAAGACTTGGGGCCTGGAGCATAGGACAATTGACTCAGACTTATGCTGTGGGGCTAGAAATGGCTGCTTAGACATTCTTGCTCAGGCAGAAGCCTAGACTTTGAGACCTTCCACCCTCACCAGGTTTCTGAACCTGGGCTCCAGCTCACTGGGAACATCTGCACAGTTATTTTAGCCTCAGTTGATTGAGTCCAAGAGTTGCTGCCACAGGATTTTCTGCAGCATAGATGCACCCTAAATCTTAGGTAGGAGAATATTCTTCTATGGATGCACCAACATCATTTCACTGACATGAGGCCTGAACTTAAATCCATAGGTACTTGGCAGCTGCAGCAGGCTCAGGCAACCTAGGCAGTAAGCAAATCTAGTGCCCTTACTGCAGGTTCACATTCCCAGGTGTCATGCCTGCTGTCTGTCAGCACAGCTTCAGTGGATCCACAGCTCCAGTGACTCACCATGGCCCAGGGTCTCTCCCCAGAAGCAGGCTCCCCATATTGAAAGAGGATCCATAATAAAGATAACTAGTAACTGCACTGGACCTATTGACTCATTTTGCATAGACCACTAAACTGTTTGAAGTAAAACAACTTTCACTCACTATGGATTCATGTTGACAAGTTCCCCTATCTTCAAAGCATCTGACGAAGCAGGATTTTCTCCCACAAAAGCTCATGTGATAAATAAATCTGTTAGTTTTTAAAAGGGCCACAGGACCCCTTGTTTGTTTTACAGACCCATGCTGAATTGAAGCCTGGAGGCAAAAAGGTTCTATTTCTCACTCCCAATCCCCAGACCTATTCAGGCCTCAAAGGAAGAGCAATTTTAAAAACTATGTTCCTGTGTCTATTCATACTGAAACTAATGCCAGTGAATCACCTAAACAATAGACATTTTAAAGCCTGTATCTTATAAATAGATATTCAAGAAGCATAATCAGGATATTCTCTAACAAATCCTCACTGAAATCTCATCATTTATCTGTCTAGGAGACCATTTAACTTTAAAGTGACACCTTCCTATGGAGCTGCAAATCACACAACAGGAAAGGCAGACCCTTAACACTAATGCAACATAAAAGTTCTCCCCCATGAAAATTCTGCTTTTGGTTCCATCTTCACTGTGACTATTCAGGATGCACCATATTAGGATGCTATAGCAACAAGAGAACTGCCCTGACCATAGAGTCGGTTCACCAGAGTCTCAGATAAATATTATCTGTCTTTCATACACGGCATGAGAAAACGTGGAAACTCTGCCTTGTCAGAAAGTAACAAGAATTTATCTAAGCTCACATGGGCTGGCTCCTGTATCAGTGCTGATTCCATAGGAGCAATCACAACACAGCGTGGTGTATGATGGGGAGGGCCAGAATGGTGGGTTACTTACCAGTAATTGTCCTTCTTCGAGATGGGCTGCTCACATACATTCAGTTACAAGTGTCTACGTGCCGCAGCACACACTAGCTCGGAAAGTCTTCAGCCTTAGCCTGTCAGGTCAGGGCACGCGGCCAACGCCCCCTCCACGCCATGACCGCAGCTATATAGGTTACCGTGACCCTGACCCTCCCAGTTCCTTTTTCCACCCTCAGTGATGGTTTCGGGTCAGCCAAGAAACTTGCGTAAGCAAGTGCCTGTCTTCTACCACAAAATTCAAGATGCCTGGCTTCAAGCCCGTGCCTAGGATGCTGCAAAGCTTTCCCACTCAACGATCTGCACAATAAATGTCTCGAATGCCTTGGTGAGTCCGATCTCGCTGAGAGCTGCTCCCTCTGCCAGTCCTTCAAAAGGAGGACTTGCAAAGACAGAGAGCTGTGCCTCCGATCCTTTGCCAGGAGCAGCACGCAAGCCTATGATGCTGCCCGAGCCCTGAGTGCTCTGCCGGCTCACCCATCAGCCTGGGTGCCGAAACCCTGGGACCGATCTCTGGTGCTGAGCCTAAAGTCTCAGTCAACGCCCTCGTTGGTACCATCGGGGTGCCAAACACCACAGTCACCGAATCAACCCAGCACTGAACCCAAGCCGGTACTGCCAGCGGCACCGCCGACACTGCAGGCTTCCACATCGGTGCAGATGCATCCTCCAGTCTGCATCCGGCACCGCAGAAGAAAACCAACTAGACACCAACCGCGGCACTGGAAGCCCAATCAGCGCAGGGAGTGGCTCCACCCACTGTCCCGGCATCGCCTAGCCCATCGCTGGCACCACAACCCGGCACTGGGGACTGCTCTCCCAACCCGGTGCCATCCGGCCAAACTTCGGTACCGGATTCAGCGGAGAACTGCTCTCTTGCCTCCTCCCCATGCTCCTCCCGAGACGTGTCGGTGCCGTGCTCCCAAGCCTCAGGGGCGCCTTCCCACGGATCGGCATCGACTTTGCTTCCAGCCTCGGTATGCTCTTCTCCTCTCAAGATGGTAATAAGGGTAGGAGAACATTTAGGGAAACGGCACTGTAAGCGCTCTCCCTCGCCCATGCCTCGTCACGAGCACAGATCATCGGGCCCGCCTGAACCAATGGGGCCTAGCTGAGGTTGCTCCCCTCCACGCCATCTGGAGGCTGGAGCGTCTTTTAACAACTGGTCACACGACTGGCTGGACATGGCCGCCGATGATGCTTTAGCCTCATGGCACTGTTCCATTTGGTCCCCCTCAAAGACCATGGATTTGGACTTCTCAGATGATGAACCCGATTCTGAGTCCATACGCTGGAGTAGATCACGGGCCCGTTCTTCCTCTTCACCCGATGAATACACCTTTGAGAGACCGACTGACTGTAATAAGGAATCTCGTGCCCACCAGGAGTTGCTACGCCACATGGCAGCCAACCTGAACCTGGAGCTTGGGGTCATCCAAGAGGAGGTGAACCCCCTCTTTGAGGTCGGCCGGAGAGCTCCACCTGCTAAGGTATCTGTACCGCTCCATGAAGGGGTATACAGCATCGTCAAGGCGCGCAGGCAAACCCTGCCCTCGATCCCACCAGTATCCAAGGCTGCGGACCGCAAGTCCCATGTCCCTCAAGACAAATTCTCCTTTCTGTTCCAGCACTCCACTCCGGGGTCACTGGTCGTCGATGCCATGAACCAGAGAGGGGGGCAAGGTCAATCAGGTTCCCCCCCTAAGAATAAGGAGGAGAGGAAACTCGACCTGCTTGGCAGGAAGGTTTACTCCACAGCAGCCCTTCAGCTGCGCATAGCAAACTACTCAGCCCTTATGACAGCCCTTAACCTCTGGAACAACATGCAAGGCTTCCGTGCCGTTATCTCGAAGGATCGTCTTAAAGACTTGGATACAATGCTCAAAGAAGGGGAAATGGCATCCAGAGATGCTCCGATGACCATCTGGGATGCCGTGGACACATCTGTCCGTATGATGGCATCGGCTACAGTAATGCATCATTTGGCCTGGCTACAGGGCTCAGACCTACCTCCGCAGCTGCAGCTCACTATTCAGGACCTCCCATTCGAAGGCCCTGACGTTTTCACTGAGTCCATGGACGTGAAGCTCCATGGCATGAAAGACTCGAGGGTCATGCTCCGGTCACTGGGAATTTACACCCCGCAACCTAACAGATGCTCTCTAAAACCCCATAAACTCCTCCAACAACAACAACTCCAGCAGTTAAAACAACAGATCCAACTGCAGAGTACATTCCCGAGGTCCCTCCCCTTTTCTCAACGCCACCTTGGGGACATGGACAAGGTCCGTTCAGGGAAGTGTGAGAAGGCCCACATTCCCCAGTCAGGTAGGCATGGGCAGGCCTCCAAACGCTCGTCGGGAAAGAAACAGTGCTTTTGATGGTTACCATACAGCCAGCGAACCCAGGAATTGACCAGTCCCCAACTGCTTACACCGCTTCACACACCACTAAGCCAACATCACATCCGACCAGTGGGTCCTCAAGACCGTCACGGAGGGGTATCATATTCAGTTTCTTTCAATTCCTCGGGACAGGAAACTACCCCCTTGTTCATCCCTTGGAAACCAAGAACTGTCCTACCTTCCGAGATCGAATGCCAGAAACTCCTCTCCCTTGGAGCCATAGAAAAGGTTCCCAAGTGGGAGGGGGGGAAAGGATTTTACTTCCGATACTTCTTGGTCTCAAAATCCAACAGGAAATCTTCAACTCATTCTAGATCTCAGAGCCTTAAACAAACACATAAGGAGAATAAAGTTCCGCATGGTTTCCCTATCACAAATCCTTCTGTCTCTGTTTCCCAGGGATTGGTTCGTGGCTCTCGATTTGAAAGACGCTTACCTTCACACAGCCATGAGGCCCTGCCACAGGCAGTTCCTAAGGCTCATGGTGGTGAACGACCACTTTCAGTTCACCTCTCTCCCTTTTGGGCTCTCCCTGGCCCCCAGGGTGTTCACAATGTGCATGGCGCCGGTTGTGGCATACTTGCACAGACGGGGCATAAGAAATTATCCCTATCTAGATGACTGGTTAATAGTCGGGAAATCAAGCTCCCAAGTAGAGCTCCACATCAAAGCAGTAATGAGGCTCTGTGACTATTTGGGCCTCCATATAAACCAAGAGAAGTCAAAGCTCCGCCCGTCCCAAATCATAGAGTTCATAGGGGCGCATCTAAATGCCCGCAAAGGGTTAGCATTCCTACCTCACTCCAGATTTGTGTCTATTTGTACCATCATTTCAGAGCTGTAGACGTCCGGTGCTTGCAGCTCCTCAGTCACATGGCAGCCTCCACCTCAGTCATCCAGATGGCGCGCCTGAGGATGAGGCCTTTCCAAATCTAGCTTTCCATGGTGTTCCACATATGGAGGGACTCCCTGAACAAGGTACCGTCTGTCCCCCAGGATACTCTGGGGACACTTCAGGCTTGGAGGAATCCCCGCTTTGCCATGGGGGGCATTCCCTTCAAAGATCTGAGGCCCTCAGTGACCTTAATAATGGACGCCTTGCACACAGAGTGAGAGGCCAACATCTCCGGGGGACTCTCCACTCAGGGGCTCTGGTCCCACACCGACGGCCCTCTCCATATAAACATGAAGGAACTAAGGGCCATCAGGTTAGCCTGCTTGACCTTCCTAGACAAGATATGGGGCAGGTCGGTCCAGATCCTCACAGACAATACCACAGCAGTGTTCTACATGAATCGGCAAGGGGGCGTCCGTTCTACACCACTTTGCGAGGAGGTGTGCAAACTCTGGGAATTGGCCATATGACATGACTTCCTCCCAGTGGCCTCCCACCTACCCGGGGCGGACAACGGGCTGGCAGACTCTCTAAGCAGAAAACTGCTAGTGAACCACGAGTAGTCCCTTTATGACAAGATGTTCTCCCTCCTGGTAGACAAATGGGGTCTCCCCCAGATAGACTTGTTTGTGACACGACAGAATCACAAATGCTCCCAGTTCTGCTCCTTCAGGGGCCGGGAGGAGAGGTCCCTCACCTATGCCCTCCTCATCAACCGGTCAGGGGCCCTGATGCACACCTTCCCGCCGGTTCCCCGATACAAAGGGTGCTCCTGAAAATTGACAGGGACAGAGTGAATATAATACTAATAGCTCCGGACTGGCCCAGACAGCACTGGTTCCCACTCCTGCAGGACATGTCCGTAGAGATCCCACTCCGCCTCCCACCGTGGACGGACTTCCTGATGGAGGACTCGGAGCGCCTTCAGCACCCAGACCTGAGCCACCTACACCTGATGGCCTGGATGCTCTCTGGCTCAGTGGGCAGGGGAGGCTTTGCTCAGACAGGGTTAAGAAGGTCCTGGTTGGTAGCAGAAGACCATCCACCAGATCCACATCACAGCCAAATGGAAGCGATTCTCCATTTGGGCCCAGGACAATGGTGTAGACCCTATATCAGCCCCGATTCACCTGATCCTCGACCATCTGCTACACCTAAGAGAAGGAGGCCTCTCTCCTTCCTCACTGAGAGTCCATTCAGCAGCAATCTCCACTCTCCACAAGAGTGTGGATGGGCAATCAGTTTTCTCCCATCCCACCTCCGTCAGATTCCTAAAAGGGGTGGAGACACTTTTTCCCTAACCTCATAAGCCCACCCCGCCTTGGGACCTGAATAATGTCCTCTGGGCAATGACAGCGCGACCCTACGAACCCTTGGACTCAGCCACTCTCCTGGTCTTGTCCTGGAAGGTGGTCTTCTTAGTAGCAATCATCTCTGCTATAGAAGGGTTTCAGAGTTAAAAGCTCTCTCCTCGGAACCCCCATACATGAACTTCTACCCGGATAAGGTAGTTTTGCATCACCACCCATCTTTCCTCCCTAAGGTGGCCACCCCCTTCCACCTTAACCAAGAAATTTGCTTGCCAGTTTTTTCCCCAGATCCACAGGTTACTCAGAACCAGAGGAAGTGTCATACACTGGACATGAGGAGACTGCTCCTAACTTGCATCGAGAGCAACTGGCCGTTTCGCAAGACCCCCCAACTGTTTGTGGCAGTCGCCGAATGTAAGAGAGGTTCACCAGTATCCTCTCAGCGTATCTCTAAATGGATTGTGAACTGTATCAAGGACTGCTACGGAAGGTTGAAAACGCCCCTTTCCTGGAACCGTTAGAGCCCATTCTACAAGGGCCCAAGCATCCTCTATGGCCTTCCTTGCCAAGGTTCTGATCCAAGAGATCTTCAGGGCTGCTATGTGGTTGTCAATTCATAGAACCTTCACGACGCACTACGCTATCACCCAGTGGGCTAGAGATGATGCCGCTCTGGGCAGAGCTGTACTCAATGTGGGTAGACTACAACGCCTCCCATTGTCCACAGGTACAGCTAGCAGTCACCTGTAACTGAATGATGTGAGCAGCGCTCAAAGAAGAACGGTGGGTTACTTACCAGTAACCGTCCTTCTTCAAGATGGGCTGCTCACATATATTCAGGCCCCTCCAACCGTCCCCGCTAACGGAGTTGCTCAAGGTATATAGGACTGGGAAGGTCAGGGTCACAGTCACCTATATAGCCGTGGTCACAGCGTGACTGCGTGCCCTGACCTGACAGGCTAAGGCTGAAGACTTTCCGAGCTACCATGCACTGTGGCACATAGACACCTGTAACTGAATGTATGTGAGCAGCCCATCTCGAGGAAGGACTGTTACTGGTAAGTAACCTACCAATTTATTTCTCGCATGAGTTTTCATGGGAAAGAATCCTACTTTGTCAGATGCTTGAAGAGAGAATATCTGTCTACATGAGTGGCCTAAAGACGTGAGTTTTCCTCCTCTGTCTAAAGGGCAGGCAGACTTGTCTAGAACTTAATTTCTTACTTCTAATCCTATCTGACTTTCATGTCACACTGCAAGAGACATTTATTTAGCTTTTGCAAAGAAAGGCCCTCATGAGGGCAAAAGTTTATGCAGGGGTGAGGAGTTTTGATGGTGTTCAAATTTGGCCAAGGAGGTCCAGTGGGCTGAGCTGTTACTTCCAAAAGATTTTTATTTTTGTGAGTTACATTGATCATGAGTGCAACAGGGTCTATCAGTTGTCCTTTACACTTTTAAAAATCTAAATAAATAAATACAAATATTCTTATTTTTTCTCTTTCCTTACAATGAGAACAGGCTGAACAAGATGAGGTTTGGTATTTTTCCTACCAGGACTGAAAGCTCCTATATACTAAAATAGTTACGTATGAAGAAAAGACTGAACATTACAGTTAGCTATAGTCATGGGAACAAGTGCACCTATAATTTAGATGCCAAGTTATAACTCTCCAATAGACAGTGCCACAGCTTAGCTGCAGGACATTTTACATGTCACTAACACCTAACGTAGACAAGTCATGTCACTACAGCCTTCATTTAGGAACAAGGAGGGAGGGATACAAAGGAGATAATGGAGTGCACTGAATCTAAATATTCATTACATGTCTAAATGTCATAAAAAGTGGCATCTAATACTTATTCTCCAGCCAGGCTCTCCCAATACTGAGTAGAATTTTAAGGAAAGGAGTATGCTGCTTTTAGCATATAACTCCACCTGCTTTGTTGGCAAACAAAGGCAAGTTGAGCCAAGTTACATTTGCAGATAATGCAGATGATTATCCAACCAGTACCAGTATGGTATTGTTAGACTGAGAGAAAGGTCCAATTGAAGGATTACAAGGCTAGGAGCTAGACTCTCCTGAATTTTAACCCCAGCTATGCCAATAACTAGCTCTGTGGTCCTGGTCAAGTCAATTCATCTCTCTGGCTCATTCTACCAATCTGCATAATGGGAATAATTCAGTTTACCTATCTCAAAAGACAGTTGTGAGGATGAGTTAGTGTTTACCCATTGTTCCAACAAAGGAGGACACTACATGCATTTTGCTGAGAATATTAACCTTAAAATTTCACAGGTTATGTCTAAACTAGGAAAAATAGATCATGTTCCAAAATATGTTCACTAATTCTATTTTGAGCAGGTTTTTTCACTTAGTGTAGAAAGGGCAACTAGTTTTTTCACTTAGTGTAGAAAGGGCAACTCATATTTAAAAATGTGGTAACTAGCTGTAGTCAATGGCAGAATCCCTCCTGTTCTTAATTGTACTTCAAGATGAGACTTAATCATTTATTATTAAAACTGCATTTTCTGAGCAGCTGCATGTTTGCTCCCATCTTGTAACACAATTACAGCATGGATACAATATTTTATGTTTTAAAAAAAATCAGTTTATTTTCACTGTGCTTTAATTCCAGCTATAACCAATTTAGAAGACAACCTTCATTGCTTATTTTTCCATTCTTTTGGGGCTTTCCTGTTATTAAGCCAGAGTAGTCTAATGTAATTTAAAACAGAAAGAATCTAATTGGCCTCTAAGCCACAGGGAGATCTCTCCTGCTCAACACCATATTGTATTATTTATAATTAAATTGCTTTGCAATAGCAACATGACACGGCAGAGTATGAATATGCTGTCTTATATATTACACCACACCCAGGACCTTTTGAAGACATTCTGCCTTTTGGACTTGTGTATTAAGGAAAAGACAGTGACACAAAAAGTTTCTTCATGCCTTGATGTGTTGTACCGGATAAATCAAAAGTCTCTGGAAATTGGCTTGCACTATACTTAGGACAATATATAGAAGTCCAATCCTTGCTGCCAAAATTTCGAAAGCCCTTCAGGTCCCTCACTGCAGGAGGTACACTGTGATGCAGATTTCTCAGATCCCCAGCTGACAGGACTGCATAGTCTCCAAGAACCTCACTGCAGGTCTGGGAAAGAAACTTCTCACATACACATGGCTACTGCGCAAAAGTACAAAAGCACAGTTCTGAGCTGCAACAGCCAGCAAGCCTTGCATATGCCATCAGATATTGCAGCACATATGGCTTGTGACACCACCCACTGCTGATGAGTCCTCTGAAAGACAGTCACGGATACTTTTACTCTTTTGAGAGTAAGTATGTCTATTGAACATTCCCCACTTCTTCCCCTTTCCTGCAGCTGCTCACTTATGTCACGACCCACAGATTGGGGCTAACAAAAGCCAGTCTCTTCTGGAAGGAGCAGACAAGTAATCATTTTCCTTTGTAATAAATTGTGTAAACACTGAAAAGTGTGTCTGAAACAACCCATGATACTGTGGGTCTTTTTGTTCCCTGACAACAGGCTAGTTTATTACATCCTTTACTGAGCAGTGCAGCAAGTCTCCTGTTAGTGGCTTACTCCTGTTCATATTCCAACTTCATCCATAGGGTGGAAGAACAGGCACTACACACCAGATACTCCGACCTGTGAGCAAAGGGTGGGGGCAGAAAAGAGAGAACCTTGATTCCCTCCATCCTCACCCCTTTAATCATCAGTCAGAACAAGCTAGCTGGTCACGCAGCGGAGAATACAGTGCTCTGTGAAAAAGGGATGAAGTAGCTTATTCCTCATCCCAAGAAATGGAAATACAAGGGAGATAATGTCACTGTATGAATCTCTATTCTTTCCCTGATTGGCTCCTGGAGCTGTGTAGCCACAAAATGCCCCTTAGTTAAGGCAGACTGTAAAGTTACAATCTACTCCAAAGAGAGTTTCCTACTAATACATTTTAAGCAATTGTATTTTCATTAATCAGCCTACAAATCTGGACAATGCTTTTCTTCCCTAGATTATAAATCTGTTTTAGTTAGGTTCTTTCTGTGATCAGCAGTTGAAGGGTGGCAGGATATTCTTACCATGCTCCATCCCCATTCTCTTTATTGCTTCAGAACTTGAGCCCATTTTAAAAATAGGCTGTAAAAAGAAGTGTTTTTTAAATTATCTTCCTGGGAATTTTTAATTTTACAGAATTATCATCTTGTTATAAAGAAGAATGTGATAAATTGTTCTCCTTAATCACTGAACAAGACAAGAAGTAATGAGCGCTTAAACCGCAGCAAGAGAAATTTGGGTTAGACATTAAAAAAAAATCCCAAACCTTCCAAACTGTCAGGGTAGTAAAAAGTTAGAACAAATTACCTAGGGAGGTTGCAGAATCTCCATCACTGGAGGCTAAACAAACACTTGTCAGGAATGGTCTGATGATAGTCCTGTCCTATGTTCCCTCTAAGCTGTACGCATGTGCGCACGCACACAGGTTGTGAAACCCATGCACACAACAAAATAAAGCGTGCACAAAAAAAAATTCAACAATGCAAATATTTTTATGCTACTTAAGAAAGCTATTTCAAGTAGAATGTTTCAAATAAGGTCTTGTAAATTATAAAATCATTTCCATCACAACATCAAAATAAAGCTAATATATTATTTGCATCATATACACTTGCTTTGTTGTGCTTGCAAGTTTGACCACACTAACTGGAATGTGCACAAATTTGGACACCAGTTCTGAAAATTTGCACAAAAGAAATTTTTTGGGCACACAGCCTACAAAAAATTAGAGGGAACATTGGTCCTGTCCCAGTGCATGAACTAGATCAGTGGTCCTCAACTTTTGCAGGTTGCAACACACTTGTTAGGATATCATGACACATCAGCCCACCCCCTCCAGGCCAAGTTCAGTCATCTCCCTGGATCTCCACGACACACTTACCACTGTGTGGTGAAACAGTAATGTGTTCCAACACAATGGTTGTGAACCACTGGACTAGATGACCCATCAAGGTCTCTTCCAGTCCTACATTTCTATAACTTACCCAGGTTCATTCCTACTAATGTTAACAACCAATATTCACATGGCTTCTGTAGTGACTGTTCTTGAAAATACTAACATCTACTAGATATCACAACTGCATCAAAACATGCATTTTAAGAAAAGGTGAAAAAATGTTTTCTTGGTCCAACTCCCATGGAATAATTTCATTCTTATTTGCACTAAATACAGTTCTTATACTCAAGCTGCACTAAAATCAGTTTCCACTCCCCTTTTGTATATTTTGGGATGCAAGAAAATACATAGCCATGGTAGCTTCTCCCAGAAAGTACCTCCACATCTCCACAACTCAGTCATGTATTACATGATGCACAGTGATGTCTAAGGCTAAGATTATATCATGGGTATTTTTATTCAAATCACAGACAGGGTGTGAGAAACAAGACACAAATGTATACACAGTAATGCAGTTTTCACAACATCAATACAGAACTTTTAAATTGCCTATTTAAACTTCATGATGTTAAATACAGACGAGATTAATTGTTAGAATATAAAATGATCATTTACTAACAGAGTTTTCCACAATTCTGAAACAGTCAGTTGTATATTGCCACGCTGTCATCTTTGCCTGGGAGCCTGTCACCTCGCAAAACAAAAACGATAACTTGCAGTCCATGCTGTTATTGGGTACTGAGAAGCACTTCAGCGCTATTACGGACAGACTTGAAAAGCAACCTCTGAAGTTACAGCAAAATTCCAAAATGCTGCGGCACTTCATTTCAGAAATAGCACAGCTGAAACTACAAAACTCGGCTTTTGCCAATTCATTGTTTTCAAACTTAAATACACTTAGTGATGCAAAGTTCCAAAGGGGTAGCTGTGTTAGTCGAGTCCAGCAAAACAGACAAGGAATCTGATGGCACTTTTAAAAACTAACAAATGTATTTATCACATGAGCTTCCATGGGAGAGAATCCCACTTCCTCAGATGCTTGAAGGTAAATTTGTTAGTCTTTAAAAGTGCCGGCTTGTTTGTTTTAGTGATGCAAGGCCAAGAAGTTTGGTCTAATTGGGATCAAACTCTAGGCAGGCTTTAAAAAAAAACCAGCAGTGGGTTGACAAACAAGAATGTGTTCAGAACCAGTCAGAACCGTCATGTAGGCTTTGATTTTAGCAGTTTTCACAAAGGGCTTTCAGAGCTAGCAGGTGTTCAGATGTCCTACTGAAGGACTTTGCCCAACCAGTAAGATAAGCCAAATCATTTGCCATCTTATGCGATCCGATTTCTGGTTTTTCGTAAGCTGTAAGAGTTGCCATTATTTTTACTGCAAACACTTCAATTGTTCTGATATCTGGTTTTGTTTCCATTGATTTACTTAAAGTGGCCACCTCTGCACCAGATGAACTACAGCTTCATCCCTACTCATCATAGTAAATAAATAAGTCCACATAATTCTGCTGCTGATTGATATGAAAATGGACAACTTCAAACCAGCTTTTCCACTGGGTGACTGCCAGGATAGGTGGAATTGTAGGCCTTTCTCTTTTTTCTGCAACAACTGACAGAAGTGTGCTTTTGGGCAGGGCAGGCAGTGAATGCACGTTTACAGCAACAACAAGTTCATCTACTTTCACTTATGTTTTTCTCCAGGTATCACCCACTAAGGTGAGAAGATGGGTAGTGCATGTTACGTACTCCACATTGAGAAAAAGCACTTTGAGCCTTTTTTCACAGGTTTTGTTCATATATGCAGCATTGTCAGTTACAAAAGCAGTGACACAAACAAGGAGTCCTGTGGCACTTAAAGACTAACAAATTTATTCATTGCATGAGCTTTCGTAGCTGGAAATCCCACTTTGTCAGATGCTTAGAAGATGGAATTCCATATTTCTGAACTGTTTCCACCATTGCACGACTCACAGTTTTAAAGGTAACAGTCTCCAAACACACACACGTTCTATCAGCAAAGACTTCAGTTCCAAACTACTTTCCCCCCCTTCAGCTTGAAATGTCTGTAAAAGACAAACAGGGCACTGCCAGGATATTCACTGTGCAGCATTCTTCACCGTTAGTAGTTCCATCTGCCAAAAAGGCTAATTGCAACATATTGATCCAACAGCTCTTTCATGTTATTTACATGTCTTTCAAGGTATTTTGGCAAGTACGTTCTTCAGAGATGATCTGAAGTAGGCATTGCGACAGGGTAAGTCCTGATGGCTATAGGAGAGTAGTAGAAGGTATATATATTAGCCCCAGACTCAGTAAATCCTTGTTGCCTGGGTAATCTAGCCAGGATTACTCCAGGTTAATTAAGTTACCTGAATTCAACCAAGGAAACTGCTGCACTGCTTAAAAGCTCTTTTTTAGACAGGCAGGAGCGCTGAAAGGGACTTGGGAGAGGAAGCAGAATGGAGCGGAGTTGAGCTGCTAGAAGTGCTTTGGACAGAATGATTGCTGAGGGGTACAACATCACACAAAGGTACAAGTGTCTGGGAGAAGCTCCACCCAGGCAGGGTCCAGGGCTTTTTGGCACTGTGGCCTGGAGGACCCTGCCACTTAAAGAACTGAGTAAGAGAGCTGAAGGGGACAACATGACCCAAAATACAGGAGGGATTTGCAGAGACTGAAGGACACCAAGCAGGGAGAGTGCCAAAATCGCTCCCCAGTTCCCAGGAGCAGTGGGGACAAGGACAAGTAACTCAGGGAAAGGAGTAGCTCTCCTGGACTCAGTTGCTGAAAACTGCTACTGATAAGGTCCCTGGGTCAGCGCCCAGGGTAGAAGGTGGGACCAGCCCCTCCCTCACCCCTTCTTGGGAAAACTGCAAAGAAACTAGATTTTAACAAGGCATGTAACAGAAGTGCAAGATCTGCAGTGGCAGACTAGGCATTGCTCTGCCACAGTATAACACCAGTGTATTCCACAGAGCTTTCCAGATAGTAATCTACAGGAATATTACATACTGTACAAACATCAACCCACCACTTTCATTAAATGTTCCATTTGGGTATTTACTACTTCTCTGTTTAGCAGTGGTTTTTGCCACTTTGTCCCTCTGCATACTTGGTGTCATCTTTTTTCCTCTCAGTCAACTAAAGCATATGCACATGCTCCTCACATTTCATTGTTCAATTTCACAATATCATATTTGCTAAGCAACAACCAGGACCTAGATTGGCTTGGGCCCAGGGCAGAAAGGAAGGTGTGCATCTTGACTCTGCATTCTTCCACCAGGGGCTGAAGTGGAAACTGGAAGGCCAGTGTAAGCCCCACCTCTCTGAGCTAACCATCCCTTGAAAGCCTGACTGTCCCACTTGCTGGGAGTGACAACTGGCAGTGACTGAACACCAAAGCTCCAGCTGCAGGGGACTGATTTCTCTCTGGGCTACAGGGACTGCTGCTGCACACACTCCTGCTGGAAGCTGTCCACAGGGGAGCTGCTGGGCAATCTCTAGGGGTAGGGGGACTACTACTTCAGCAAGTTGCCATGGGGCTGTCTGCCAACCAGCTGACAGATGAGGCTGGTGCCATGACACTATGTGCCGATCCCATGGCAACAACCCAGCCATCTGCCGATATGTTGAGGGTTGGGGAAGCAGTCCATAGACCATCTAAGGCCCTGAGGACTGCTGCTTCCAGGACTGCTGCACCCACAGTTAGCCCCTGGTTTGACAGCTGCTCCAGCACTGCCACAGTGGAAGAAATCATGGTGGTCCCAAAGAAACCACAGCATTCATGACCTTTGTGACCAGCTCAGTGATGTCCTATACATTAGGAGTCATGGGAAATAAGATTACAAAATAAGTCCCCAATCTTGCAAGCTGCTCTGCATAACCTGACCATGCACTTATATTCTCTTTAAATGTTAAAGAGAGGCTGTGTTTTGTTACCACAGATGTAGACTACCGTCTAGTCCAGCAACTTGGCAATGCAGCATGACATCATGAGGCATCATGGAGAAGGGAGGAAATGACTGTGGAAAACACAGAAGGTGAAAAAATTCTGAATGAGCATGGGTCACATCTGCCTGACTCACAAGTGGAAGGGTGAAGCACATTCTGAATTAGAGAATGTACACAAAAACAGATGTGCTTTATAAACAGGGCTCTTACTTTCTGTAGTGTTACATCAAATGTGAAATTCAGTGGTGCTGACAGAAATCAGTCAAAACATGGCTGCAATGTTTTACAACTTCCTTACTTCCTATCTCACTTTATTTTGTCAACTTTAGAGATCCACTAATGCAGACCAAGCCAAAGAGTGCAATGGTACATTACCTCCCCAGGAAGCCTGTGGGAGGAAAAGGAAGATTTCCATCTTCTGATTTTTTTTAAATTTATTTATTTTTCAATTAAAACTCCCTCTTTTTGTTGCATAGTTTACCCAAATTTACCACAAGCCATCTTATTTCTGCCACGAAGTGGTACTGAAGAGCCATGGAGCTTCAGGGGCCTTGTCCATAGTCTTTTGACAAAGAGCATACGTGGAGTGAAAGTAAAAGTGACCAACTACCTTCCTGTTCAATCTCACTATAAGAAGATGCATAAGAAGCAACTACACAATAAATCTGTTCTTTTTTTTTTAAATGGACACAACTGATCTTGAAATTCGAGCATAAAACACACCACACACCCTACGCACAAAACATTTAGCTATAACCCATCACATACTGAGAGTTTTAGTTATTTCCAAGTCATTAAAAGTAATGGGGTCCAAAGTAGACTAAATAGCCATGGGGTACAAGGGAAGCGATGTACATGAAGCAGCCAGGTCTTCCAATGGATCAGTACTTGGCTTAAAGACAAGAAGCAATGGGTAGGAACTAAGGGTCAGTTTTCACAATGGAGAGATGTGAACAGAAGGGTCCTCCAAGGACCCTGTTCAATATATTTACTACTGATGCATAAAAGTTTGAATAGTGAAGTGGCAAAATTTGCAGACAATACAAATTATTCAAGATTGTCAAGTCTAAGGCAGACTTGGAGGCACTCTGGGCGGGATCTCACACAATTGGGTGACCAAACAAAATGGTTACCAAGTCATATGTAGCAAGGAGGCCTGTGACACTTACAAAGTAACAAAATGGCAGATAAAATTCAATGCTGGCAAATGCAAAGTAATGCACATTGGAAAAAATAATCCCAGCCATACCTATCCAATGATCAGTTCTAAGTTAGCTAATACCAGCCAAGAAAGAGATCTGAAGTCTCCATGAGTAGATCTTTGAAAGCTTTCACTCAATGCACAGTAGCATTGATCAATGCATGTAAAAGACAAGGTAATGGGTGTAAATTTAGTAAACAGGAACAGGGTTAAACAAAACCTTGGGGGAAAAATTCACACCATTTCTCATTTTGATAAAATGGTGGACGATGATAGGTACAGCCATGGTACCTCAAGTGGAGGAACTATCAGTTCTCACTATACCAAGAGGATTCAGTTGGCTCCATGCTTGGCTGAGAAGTCTCCAAAGTAAGACTCCTAAATGCTTCAAAAAATTATGTTGATGATTTAATAGGTGGCATACTTCCATCAGAGTCAGTAAAATGTCTAGGAACTCTAATTATGTGTCCCCTACTGAAGATCTCACCTTCCTGGAGCTTCAGTTGGGTATGAAATTCTTCACTCAAATTATAGTGTTATGGGTGCTTTTAAACAGCTACTGCATTACATGGTTTAGGAAAGGTATATAGATATATTGCACATAAACCATCAGCATGATCAACCAAAGTCAATAAAGCACTTTGGGATTCTACAAGAAAAGATGAGCTCTATAAACAGCAGTTATCATTTCTTTACCAAGTTAATCCTGAAATGTCACTTAATTTGCTTCTCACCAGTGACATCCACCTCAAGGAAGAAGACGAAATACCCTTTAGACAACAGGTATTATACTCATACTGTAGTAAAAAACTTACTTTTATACATGCCACTGTCCATTTACTACTTAAACTAATACTAATACATTTACTACTTAAACTAATAGGACAATCTCCATAAACTCAGCAGTTTTTAGTGTAAACCCCCCGTTTAGCCCCACCACCTTTCATTTTATAAACAAACTTTGCCATCTGAACTGTAGACTCCATAAAAGTGTAGTTGAGGACACAGAAAAAGCAGAAAAATCAATACAAAAATATCATATTATTTTTCTATGTCTTTTCTAGGGAATAACATTGCTGCTACTGAATAATGTGACTTCTGGGATTAGTCAGATCCCTAGAGCCTAAAATGTGACAGAAGAAATCTTTTGGAGCACGTTAAAGTTTAAGAAGCTGAGGATTAAAATACATCTGTCATCTGTCACATAAGCATTTACTCTAGTTGCATATTTCAATACCATCTAAAGCCCGATGTTGAAAGGTAACTCTTATAACTGCAGATATTTTTTAATCTGAGTCATTGCCCAACTAATTCATATAAGTTCAATTGCTCCTTAGTTCACTTTTACCTGTAACTTCACTTTTACCTGTAATATTTTTACCATCAACTCTGCTAAATACTGTCTTGAAAACAATCTGAATTAAGGAGTAAGTGCTTTAAAAAAAACACACACACATGCGCACAAGTTCACTCCCAATCACAGACGACTTTTTCAAAGGAGTAGCTGTTTTAGTCTAGTTCAGCAAAAGAAGCAACTCTGTAAGTGTCACAGGCCTCCTTGCTACATGTGACTTGGTAACTTTATCACTTCACTGCTATCCTTGGATGCCTGAATAGAAAAGCTAGAGGTGCTTTGCTGCTTTAAAAGATGAAGTGCAAAATAAAAATGAAAACTGCACGAATCCCAAACTTCTGCATTCTACCTGACCATAGGAGACATTCTGCAGAGAAATAACGTGTCATGAACCGAAGCCTCAAGTACACTGTGCCAGGTTCATCCCTGTGCTGGCTCTGAGGTAGCTATGAAAGCAGAGGTCAGCAGGAGCTCAGCCCTTGAATGGTAACCAAGCTTGTACCCCCTTTCCCCAAGGCACTGTGAACCTTCTGTCACGGAATAGGCACAGGTTTGCCCTTGTAATACTTTCTCCCATCCTTATATACCACCCCCTACCCACTCCACCCTGCATCTCACCCCTAAACAGTGCCTACACAGGGGACTCGCTGAAAGGAAGCATAAAGGTGGCAAAACTAGTTCAGTAGCTGCCAGAAAGGCCCCCCAAGCTGCTGAAATTCACAGGAGTGGGCAGGAGGAGAGGAGGTCACACCAGTTTTCTGGATCCTTTGCACCATGCCAGCACTAAGGAGCCATTGAGCAGTGCTAACTTGTGACTTCCTGGGATGCCCTGGGGAGCAAAGAGAGACCAAGCTTTACTGGCCTTTCCCCCATTCTCTCACAGCCCAGAGAACAGCCCTAATCCAAACAGACAGCTCTCTTCTGGAGACAAGGAAAAGCTGTTGACACAAAGCAAATACTTCTAGCTCCATTAAATAAGTTACTGTAAAGGAGTTAATTTACTTTACTACCGTTTGACACCATGACTAATTATTCAATTACAAAGAAAATTAGATTTTTAACAAATGAAATGGTTCAGAATTACAAACAGCACCATTCAGTTAAGGCTGTTCAAATTCAGGAATTTCATCTCCATCATGAATACCCAATTTCCATTTGTTTCCCTTTAGCCTCCCCTACCTCTCCTTTAAAAAACTCATGTCTAAACCTGCTAAACAAACTCCCCCTTCTCAACTCTCCACCAACAATTTTGCATTAAAAACAAAAAGAGCATGGCTGTTTCAAGCCTTAAGACTTTTTTTGTTTTATTAGTGGACTGCAGAGGCACTGCCTGGGCTGAAGCAAGACTCTAGCTCCTATGGCTCGTGCAAAATCCACCCCAGGGGGCAGGGCAGCCCAGCACCTGTTCACTCTGTGATACACAAGAGCAGTGCCAGGTCAACTGGCGCACGGCATGGCCCCGGTGTGGCCTGCCAGGGCCCAAGGATCTAGGGAGCTGGGGCTGGCTGATGTATGGTGCAACCCTGTCACAGTCTTCCAGAGCCCATGACAGGGGCAGACCCAGCTGGACTGGAGTAGAAGCACAGTCTCTGGCCCTACCAATGCTAGCCAGGAGCAGACCCCCAGGCCAACGGGTCCTACAGTGATGGAGCAGTCCAGGGCCTCAAGGCCCCATAATACAGGCTTGGACACTGGTTTAAAAATATCATGTACCCCAGAAAATTTGTTCCTAAAGTATGTCAATCACTTTCCCTCATCTGCAAAAAATTCAGTGATAGAGCTAATGTTCCTGAAGGGTCTGAACCAGTCTCTTTAGAAAGACTGGACATAATTTTATGTTTTCCAAAGTACCTGGGGAAGCTAGCATAGGGTATAAATGGCAAATGCTTCTCACAACTTAAGGTGTCAAAGAATTCAGGAATTGAACTTTTGTGCAGGATGCTTGTATTTCCTTCTTGCCTCCCCTCCTGGTTTTCCAGTTTACTCACAAGGAGAACATCCATGTTTTCTCTGAGAAGTGTTCTCCCCAGCCCCCCAGGAATGGGAAGCAGTGGCACTGAAAATAAATAATAAAAAAGTTATGGGTGGTGGAGAGGAGCTCATGAACATGAAAATGACTTGTAGCTTGGTGTTTAGAGTACTTGTATCTGAGAGGTGAGAGACTCAGGATCCAGCCCTATTGCTCCTATTTCTTTTCAAATTACTTATCCACAGTGCAACAGGAAATACTGAGGGAGTCCCACCTGAGAATATCCCATAGCTCAGCAGTTAAGGCACTCACCTAGGATATTAGCAGTAACCTACCACCTCTTTTTTCCTCTTCAAGCAGAAGGGGGACTTAAACTGGGGGTTCCCCCACATCCCAGGTGAGTAACCTAATCACTTGGATAAAAGTTACAAGGGAGGTGGGACCTCCTCATCATCCTGCACTCATGCACAAACCTAGCCAGTTTGTGTAAGCTCACTAATGGGGGCCCAACGCAGTAGGTGAGCTCTGAACATGCTCACCAGATTCATCTCCACTGGTGAGTTAGTAGGTTTGTGAATCACTATGGGGCTTAGATATTTGATGCTCTGGTGCTGGGCTGCAGTGCACATGCAGAGGCAGGACAGACCCCTAGAAAATTCTTATTGCAAAAAATGTAAGCACCAAGTAAGTTTAAGTCCCTATAAGTGTGTCAGCAGTAGCAGAAGAGAGGGATTCTGAATCCAAATGGTGTCTGACTTAGGTACTTAAAGTGGCAGTTAAATGCCTAAATCCTTGTGAATCCAGCTCAAACTGCCCAGATACCCAGCAGGATGGTGGTGTGGGGTGGTGGGAGAGGGGGTTGGGTTTTTTCTTTCTTTCTTTTTCTCTAAAGCTTTGGTCGTTTTAAATCTGTGTCCTTTCCCACGTAGGGCATTAAAACAAATCCATTACAGAGAGCCACAAGATAACCAGCAGCCCTGGAGTTAACATAGGACTTTGTTGCACTACAAAGGGGCACTTCCAGGGTCACAGGCAAAGTCTACTATACTGACAGTAGCAAAACTGCCACTGTCAGTGTAATCTTCCATGTTTGATAGAACGGCCTAAGTAGACACACTCACTTGATCCAGAATTTGCCCTAGCAACTCCAGCCCTGGAAATGGAATATAAACCGATCAGAAGCCATTTCCAGTCAGCTTAGCGTAGTGTATGTGGAGTACTCAGTAAGTCGTTGGAAGATGTGCAAGGTAGTTTACATACCTTGTGTATCTCCCACTAACTGCTGCCAAAAAGTGTGTCAACTATAGATTGAGGCACAGAGGAAGACTGGTGAGTGAACAAAATTTTGCAGGGTGAAGAGAGGCTGCATTTAGGGCCACTACAGTCATTTGTACTACATATTTTAATTTGGTTTGAAAATGTCAACCACTAATAATTTCAATTTCAGTTGCAATATTAAAAAGATTGGTCAACTCTCACTGAAGTCCTTAGAAGATTACTACATTTTTTTTCTTACGTAGCCTACAGATTGGAACTATATAGAATGCACATTCATGTACTCATTATACATGTACTCAAAACTAAGCACGCATACAAATGTGTACACATACCCCTTCCAAAAATGCAGAGAAGTCTGAGAAATGTTTCTTTATTTCAGTCAGTTCAGATACCCTTTACTTTGTATAGCAGACAGTGTTACAGTTCCACCCCAGGATAATTCCAGGAACAACCACAGTTTGACTCCATTGTAGATAAGAGAGATGTAGACATGGATTTTAAATATGTAAACAAATGCACTTTACTAAATCATGAAATTATTCATTGACTAAAAATCCACTCTGAAAGAAGGAGAGCCAAGAACTGAACTTTTTGAAGACAATTCTCATGCTATAGCTTTTTAACTCTAAGACCACCTAGGGGGACCAGACATCCCAATTTTAGGGTCTCTATCTTATATATCCTTCACCTCCCAAACAAGTGTCCCAGCTTTTCACACTTGCTCCCTAATGCCAACTGAGGTCTAACATTGTATATTACAAGCATAGTGACAGCAGTGCATTCTTCATTTAAGTAAAGAAATGTGTTAGGTTCACCTTCATAAAATGAGAGAAAACAAATCAGAATCTCACTGAATCACAGCAGTGGCAGAACAAAATTATTAATCAGTATATTTTGTAAATTTGCAAGTAAGCAATCACTCAGCAAGACCTAAAGTTAACGTAGCACAATGTTTAAAATTGTAATTTATACTGTTTTTAATTTTAATGCGTCTTAATACATAAGCAAACAAGGCATGGAATTAGCTATAAAAATAAGTATCTTGGCAGTGTGAGACCTCATTGTGGCACCATCTCTGCTAGTAAATCGTTAAGAAATTAGGACCATGTGTCACTTTTGTTCAAATTATGAAGTATGGAGTTTAATGCAGTTCTCTTGTAGTCAAAAGTGGGCCAGCAACCAGTTATCCCAAAGCCACGTTTTTTCTGAAATTAGCAGCATAACATAACAGATGATCAATCTGCAGTAGGTTATTTAAGAGCAATTACCAATTTCATTGTAAGGTGAAACCTAACAGACAATATATAAAGAAATATGTGAAAAGCATAAAATAAAGTTGAATATGACAAGCTGAAAAAGAAAGATTAAAAGGAGAACTTCTGAAAGGACGGACACTATCTCAGACCAACACCAATGAAATACAGTAACTGATTTGGAGGAGTACAGCAAAGACTCAAGACTCGGTAGAATCCTGCATGAGGATTATTAGCAGTTTTAGACTGAGACACAAAAACTGTGGCCCTTATAATGAATGTCAGCTTAAAAGAAACCAGTACCTTCATCACTTTACATATCTGAGCTAAAGGAAGTCAAACTTCTGAGGCTGAGAAATTGACTAGCACATGCCTCATTCTTTGCAAATAACCACAATTTGAGCAGCATATATTTGTAAATGTGTATTATTCGAGGGTACAAAAAAGTGGAAGAAAACAGTAGCTGGTTATATTCAATTAACCTCAGCAATGTTCACACTGAGGCAGTAAGGTACAGATCACACCCAGCAGCATATATATGCAAACCTAACATGCAGGGTAAACTAATGGTGTGATTTGAAATTTAAATAGTTATTGCAGTATCTTTGTAAGGCCTTTTTTGATTCTGGAACTGTAGGAATTCAGCAGTTGGCAAATCTGGTTTTCATGCATGACCTTGAACTGTAGCCCTTTTCAAATAATGAATAGAGTACAGTACTGTGCAATAACTCTCCCTGTTCTAATATCTAGCAGTTCTGCTCCTTTGAAAGAGGTCCCCTATCTTTAACATGGCTGCCATGCATTACATAACATAGAATACACAAGTGAATGTGTACTATCATTTTGTTTTGCAGAGCATGCACTGCCCATTAGCCATAGGATTCTTTGTATACCATGTCAAGAAACAGAGACAATGCTCAGCAATAACAATGCTACAAGGATCAGCATCCTCTGAGGAAAAGCAATGTATATGAAACTCAACCATCACAAGCTATTCATCTCCGTTTCCCCCAGCTCTCTCCCTCTAACGAACAGCAGCATTCTTACCTTTTTTAAAAAAATTATGAACACAAATTGATCTTGCTCAGCAGAGCCTCCCGACTTTCAGCCATGCCTGCAAAAATATCTTGGCACAACCGTCTCCTGCAGCAGGTAATCAATATCAGCCTGCTTCTTCTACTGCCAGAGCTGCTCCATCTGAATTCTAGCTAATGTGCAAATGGGCAGCATGAGTCATATCAGAGACTCATAGCAGATGCAGAGCTGCAGGAGGAGTTTAAGTTTCAGTGTTTCTCTCACACACACGTGTGCGCACTCACACACACCCCACACTAGCTCTGTGCTGGTTCTTCCACAAGAGACGTTAACAGCTTCACTTCCCTCTGTGTACATTTGCTACATCAATTCAGCTGAGTTAGTGAGTTAATTGCAAATCCCTGGTTCCACTTCCCTACTCAACAAAAACATATTTATTTTGAATGTAAAAGGTTTCTGTGCAAGTTTTGCCAAACTGTGCCAACATCTACACATTCACAATGCATACAACATACAACACTGCAGGTTTTGAAGGAATAATCCTGGCAAAGTCTCAGCAAGCAACTCTGCAAGGACAGACCAGTAACAGAGATGATGAGGGATAAAAATTCAAGTAGCCCATAAGAATTTCCTAAACACAGACAATTTAATTAGAATGCATTTCCTTCATCTATGTAAAACACAATCTATCATGTAGGTGCCAACAGGAAAGCAGATAGAGGGGGTATGAAAATCATTGGATTTATCTGCATATTTCTAATGCATCAATCATCATAAAATATATGGTAACTTTTCCCTCATCAACCTAGGACCAAGAAGTCGGGCTATGGTGCTGCTCCTTCACCCCTCTGGCCTGCACTCTAGCCACTGTGCCTCCCTGTATGAGTGGTGGGATGGCAGGATCCATGAAAGGGCAGATCCCATGATCCATTCTACAGCCTGCCCCCATCACTGCCCTCCATGCTTCCTGCATGCTGGCACAGAGAAATGTCCACAGCACTCTAGAAGAGCAGAGGCCCTGGAACTGCACTCCATCTGCACACCCTCAACACAGGATTTAAGCAGCAAGGAGGGCCTTAACTCTGGTGAATTTCACCTTGGAAAGAGTACAGTTTTTAAAAGGCACCAATTGCATACAAACAATGAGGAGGCCCAAATTTCCAAAACACATCATTCTTCCCCTTTTACAGCTTAGCTACCAGTCTGCTACTGTGCCCTAGGGGTCAGTGCTGGGGCTGATTTTGTTCAACATCTTCATTAACGATCAGGAGGATGGAGTGGATTGCACCCTCAGTAAGTTTGCAGAAAACAAAGCTGGGGGAGTGGTGGTTACAGTGGAGGGTAGGGACTGGATGCAGAGTGAGCTAGAGCAATTAGGAGGATTGGGCCAAAAATATCTGATGAAATTCAAGGACAAGTGCAGAATCCCACACTTAGGATGGAAGAATCCCCTGCCCTGCTCCAGACTGAGGACTCAGGGGTGTTGCCACATATGAAGATTAGCTGGGGCCCTGGACCCCACCAGATCTGAGCTCTGCCCCCTAGCCTGAGACCTGCGCACAGCCCCGCCCCCTACCCCACCCACCGAGCCCAGGCTTAGACCCACATGTCTAAAGGTTCATGCTGCACCAAATGGACTGAATTTAAACAGCCAAAAATAAAAACTCTCAGATATGATTCATACTCCTTACACAATCCTCAGTCCCTTCTTTATGCAAGGAGGGATGGAGAATGGGTGCAAACATCTCGAAGAACTGCAGTTCCTGGGAAGTAACTGTTCTTTTCTTCGAGTCATTTCTGGTGATGTCCCTTCCCAGTTAAGTGATTCACAAACTTTTACTTTAAGGCTACAAAAGTAAGAAGAATTATTCCACTATTGCTTTTTCCACACAGGCCCAAAACTGAAGCATATTAATTATGCAGACATGTCATTCTTGCAAATTTATCACAAGCAACAATATTGAGAGCTAAAATTAAGCCTCAGTCATGATCTCCCAGAACTCAGAAATCTCAGGACATCTTTTGCCATCCTCATGATTTTTAATCTTTTGAAATTATCAGTATTGCATAACTTAATACCATTGTACTTCACTCAAGGAATTCCTTTCTCTACCTGTATTCATCCTGTTAGTGTTGAGTCAAGGCTTCAGTAGCCACAATGTAGGGACACAAATAGACAAAATGAATAGATTCTACCTTTAAAGAACCTGTTAGGAAATACTGTGCATCTGTTCTTTAGCAGCATAACTAACTCAATTTAATAGACATTATGACCAATGTCTGACAAAGATCCATATTACGAATGTGGAACTCCATTTTGTATTCTTGATGAAACTTGTTTTATGTGTATGCTGTGTAATTCCATTTAAATGTGTGAATTACGGTGTGTGAATGAAGGGCGTGTGTGACGGGAACAGTCAACACCAGCCTTTCCTGATGAAATACAAATACCACCTTAATTTCTGAATAATGCAAACAAATCCCTGGAAAGCAAGAAGTCATGTCTGAAAATGGCTGGTGATCAATGATCACACAGGATCTGTGAGGAAGCAAGACTCAGCTGAGGGAGGGAGAGTAGAGACCCCAGAAAAAAAACAAACCTTTAATTCTTGACAGTACTTTGCAATTCAGTTGCCCCTAAAACCAAACATCTCAAAGTACTTAAACATTAACTTAGTCTTCTAATCCTTCTGTGGGGTAGGTCCTTTTACAAATTACAAAACTGAGGAACAAGAGAGGTTAAGTGACTTGCTCCAGGCCTGAGTGAGACACTGCTGGATCAAGTGAAAAACTCAGTGCTCTTGACTCTCCCAGGGAGCTAGACTATGCTCCCAGGCCCACCATTGCAGTACATTTCATTTTGTTTTTTATCCATTGGTTATACCTGCTTTTTCATCTCTTAGTGATTTTAAAGAACTATATATGGTACTTGTCAACCTCAGGAGGAAAACCCCCTGTCCATGCCACCTGGACTTGTGGGGGGGCAGAACCCCCCTTCCCAGTCATGCCTCCTGGGCTTATGGGAATGGGGAGAAACCCCGACCAGGCTGCCTGGGTTGGAGGGAGAGCTCACCACAGCCTCCCACCTCAGCGTTGGGGTGGAGCAGGGACTTCCCTAACACCCCCCCAATTTACAAAAAAAACCCTATTGTCAGCTAGTAACAGTGTTATACCAACTTAACGAGCACTCCAACACCCTCCCTACATCCCCCCAGGTCACACCAGCTGGACTTAGGGAGAGGGGTAGAGCCACCTACATTCCCCATGCCATCTGGGCTTCAGGGGAGGGGGGAAGAGAGCCCAGCCAATCCACATTGCCTGTGCTGGGGGTTAAGCCCCCCACAGCACCCTCCACCTGAGCTTGGGGGAACCCCCTAGCTATGCCACCTGAGCTTGGAGAAGGTGGGAGAGCTCTGGGAGTGCCCTCAGCCACACTATCTGCACTTGGTTGGGAGGAGAGCCCTCTGTTCACACCACCTTGGCTGGGGGGGGGAGTCATCCATAGCCCCCTACCAGCCTGATCCCCAGAAGGAGCAATCCCCTATCCAGCCTTCCCCACCACACACACACACACACACACACACACACACACACACACACACACACACACACACACACACACACACACACACACACCATCCAGTATATTACAGGGGTGGTCAAACTTATGGAACTCAAGATCCACACAAGTTGATTATTAAGCCTTTGAGAGCCACACTGAGGCATATAGCCATATACTTTTACCTACTCCAAATTACCAAGTTTAAAATTCATTTCACACTTTAATTTTATCATAAAAAGAGGGCAAATATGGATCCTACTAATGTCAGATTCTAATAATTGCTTAAGGTTATCATGAAAACTAGGCCTATACAGTAAAAACTTAGCTGTCGCTTGATATAAAAGACTGCAGGCTAGTGGCGAGCTTTTTAAATTTTGGGCAGTATCCATGTTGCACTTCTCCCCACCGTCTCCAACCATGGCTATGCTTCTCCACACCCCAATCCCTCTCTAACCCCCCAGGCCCTGACGCTGGCTGTCTCAGGCCGACCCACTCCCCTGGGGCCCCTTTACCTGGCTGCTTGAGCGGCTAGGCACAGGCTGGGGTCGTTCCCCTTGCTTTAAGCCCTGCCCAGGCAGAGCATCCAATATGGCCACTCCAGAGGCTAGGCACAGCCTGGAGCTCCCCCCGAGCATGCTCTGAGCATGCTCAGGGCAGGAGATTTAAAACTCCTAGGCTGGGGCTGCTTTCCTCTCTCTGACCCGCGTATAAACCGAATGTCCTTTTCAAAGGTGATTTTCAGGCACAAAAATCTTGGCTTATAAGTGAGTGTATACAGTAGCCTTTATATTAATCAAAAACAAAGCCTGGCAGATGTTTGCACTTGGGAAATCAATTTAAATCAATTTGAGAAATTGATTTGCTGTTGTTCTTCTGCGAGCCACACTTTTTCATTCAAGAGCCGCATGTGGCTCCCAAGCCACAGTATGGCCACACCTGGTATATTACTTACCTGGAAGATGAGTCAGTAACAAGGCATTCAGGCAGCTTTAAAATTCCCTCCCTGCCACAGCCATGGATTATGTGACTCAGCTGCACGCTGTAAGGAGGGGCAGCAGCTGAGTTTAAGCAGGCTGACTCACTATGCCTGCAATGGTCAGGAAGAATTTAGAAGGGGCTGAACCTGAGGATGGGTGGTACTGGGCCCCCCCCCAGCCCCATGGTAGTGATGCCTCTGCTGAGGACTGTCTAGGCATGCAGCAGTTCTGCAGAAAAGGAACTGGAACAAGAAGCTGGATATAAGTCAACAATGTGCCCTTATTGTGAAGAAGCTTAACAGCATATTGGGCTGCATTACTAGGAGCGTTGCCAGTAGATTGAGCAAAACGATTATACCCCTCTATTTGGTGCTGGTAAGACCACATCTTGAGTACTGTGTTCAGTTTTAGGCTCCCCCACTATCAAAAGAATGTGGACAAACTGGAAAGTGTCTAGCAAAGGGCAACAGAAATGGTTAGGGGGCTGGAGCTTATGATGGAAAGCTGAGGAACCTGGGCTTCTTTAGTCTGCAGACGACTAAAAGAAGGGTGGAATTCATAGCAGCCTTTAACTACTTGAAAGGGGGTTCCAGGGAGGACAGCAGTAGGCTGTTCTCAGTGTTAGTAGATGGTAGAACTAGGAGCAATGGTCTAGGTTAGATATTAAGAAAAAAAATTTCATTAGGAGGGCGGTGAAGTTCTGCAATGGGTAACCTAGAGCAGTGGTTTTCAAACCATGGGTTGGGATCCAGTACTGGGTCACAGGCCCTCAGGTACTGGGTTGTCGTGCCCCCTGTTGCCACAACCAAAATACTGAAAAGCAGTGCTCAAAGAGATAATTGTTGGGTCATGGGTATAAATAATTCTTTTCAAGTGGGTCCTGAGGAAAAAAGTTTGAAAACCACAGGCCTTGGGAAGTGGTGGAATATCCATCCTTACAGGTTTTTAGGGTACAGCTTGACAAAGCCTTGGCTGGGATGGTTCAGCTGGGGTTGGTCCTGCTTTGAGCAGGGTTAGGACTAGACCTCCTGAGGTCCCTGCCAACCCAAATGGTCTATGATTCTATTCTATGATTTTACATCTGAACTGGTATATTACATCAGGATAGTTGTGCTGAAGCACTCCTCCTTCAAAACATGCGCAGGCACATTCTTCTGGGCAGCCTCCAGCTCAATAGCACAAACTAACCAATAACTCTGGGACAACTAGAACAGTGTCATCGAAACCTTTCATACTTGGATTTATCTTTTTTTGGTAGGAGGACTATTCTTTAAAGCAGAATCTGCTGGCAAAGATAATGGTGCCATTAAAATTTGAAGATCTGTGTATTAGTCCTTCTATATAAACATCCCAGACAGTTTAGAAAGAAAGGCATTTGGTTTCTGTCAAAGCATTTATATCAGATCTTCCCCCAAACTCAGTAAACAGCTGACTGGATATCAACCAGACAAATAGATTTTTCACTGAGGCTACTCACTGAAGAAGTAACTGCCACAGCAAAAACCACAAGCAAAGACTAAGAGCTAGCATGACCAAGAAAACAGTGCATTTCCTTACTATTGCACAAACCCTAAGAAGCAAGGAAATCATGAAATAAAGAAACGTCCACATCCAACATGATATCAATTGACAAGCAACACCCCACCAAACACATGGCACTCAAACACACCAACACCAACATCTTTAATATGTTGAATTTCAGTTCAGTAACACTATCCTCTACCCTATGCCCACACAGAACTGAATCAAACTCATTTCACCAACATGGCCATATGAATATTTGGTAGCAGACAGCAGGGGTGTTAGTATTCACAGGCTCCCTTTTGTGCAAACCTGTTCTTTTATCATAAAGAGCATGGACAATTACACTTGCTATATATCAGGGGTCTCAAACTCAAATCACCATGAAGGCCACATGAGGACTAGTACAGGGCCGCATGAGGACTAGTACATTAGCCCATGGGCCGCAACACTGAAACCTTTTCATACAACAATATTGCAAATATCAGTAACAACAGTGTCGTTGCGGGCCGCAGGAAATAACTTCAGTGGCTGCGTTCAGCCTACAGGCCGCGTGTTTGAGACTCCTGCTATATATGATGAATGTACAGAATGAGACAGATTTTGATCACTCAGAGTAGCTGCAAACATAGCTGAGTATTCAGTATCTGAACATTTAAAGACAGCACATGCTGTGATATGGGGATGGGAGGGTTAGAGGGAAACTATAGCAAAGAAAACAAGGATAGCTGAAACTGTATGTGAAGGCTTTCCCCCTTCCATCTCCTTCTTATTTTAAAACACAGTTTGGGGGAGCAAGAGAAGGGAATGGCACCAGCCTTTGTCCACTGCTACTCTTCCGCATTCTATGAGATTTACAAGTAAGCCACAAAAGGACCCAGTTGACCTACTACATTTTCCCCTCTCTTGAAAGCTGCTCTCTGGTCCTGCTACTAAGATCATCAACAGCAAAAAGTTGAAGGATGAAACAAAACAAAGAAATCAAATTTATTTAACTGAATCTTTGTGGCAGTTGCTCTTAAGAAGTTAGTTGCTTTTCACTGTTTAGTTAAGTAAGTGGAAAGCACTTCTGTCATGGAAGTTATTTAGCTGGATGAGACTTTTAAAGGAAAGTTACAGTCTAATATCCCCACTGGATGCCAGACCACCATGCAGTAAACTCATCCTCTCCCCCTCCTTCCTGAAGGGCTGTGTCCCAGGTCTTTGGCCACCAACAACAGTAACAGGAGAAGTCTCATTCAGGTCTTCTGGCAAGACATATTCCTGCAAAGATGAAACTTCTCTCTCAACATAAGACAACTTTGCTCAGTAACAAAGTAGAAATCCTATCTTGTACAGTGATTTAAAGATCACAAGTTCATTCTAATTAGACTGAAACACAAGTCCCTAAGCACAAGGAAGTGTTTAAAACAATTACACAGTTCTGGGGTATCTCACAACAATCAAAGTAACTTGGGTTCCAATATAGTAGTTCGCTGCAGTGCTATATACACATATTAACTATCTCCATGGTGTGAACTTTCCCTCTGTTACACCTTCAGATGCCCAGCGCACCAAGTACTCCATGGAAGGACACCGCCATGGCACTGTAGATATAAATCATGTGATCTCCATGTCAATACACATAAATGCAGGGGCGTCGCTGGCTGAGGGAGGGACCCAGGCCACGAGCCCAGGCCCCGCCCCCAGCGGAGAGGCCCCTCCCCCAGCCTAGGCCCCACCCCCTGGACAGGGCCAGGCGCTGTCGCGGGCGGCCAGCCCCTGCATCCCTGGCCAGGGATGGGGCCATGGGTGGCCAGGCCCCAGATTCCCGTAGGGGGACGGGGCTGCCGCGGCTGCTGGTGGCCAACCCTGGATCCCTGGCCGGGGACGGGGCCACCGCAGCTGCCAGTGCCTGGGCCCTGGATCTCCGGCCCGATTGGGCCGGAGATCTGGGGCACTGGTGCTGGGGTTCGGGGCACATGCCCTGGCGTGCCCAGCGCCAGCGACGTCCCTGCATAAATGAATCATTAGACTCTTGAAGGTGTGACCACTGGCATGGCATAAACAAGGAGTCTTAGAACAGCTCGAGCCTCATGAAACACATTTTGATTTAGAGTGGTTACCAACCATCCCTCCTCACCCCAAAAAACTAAAACCCCCAACCCACTATTATTGCAAGTGACCAGTACAGTTCTGGAAGAGCTGTAAGTTCCTGCCCTGTTTCTTGGATTTATTCTAAAAGTGAAGCCCTGAAAGCCCATCCCTAGCTTCGATGGCTTTCTTTTTCTAACTGAAATGTCCTATATGAGTCAAGGCAACACAGCATAACGTGCTCAGCTATGCCGTTTGCACTGGAAAACAAGCTACTGAAGTTTGATAAGTGACTACCAGGCCTCCATGAAACAGGAATTCAAATGGAATTTACAAGCAGCGTAGTAAGACTGAGCTGCCTCCAGTGAGAAATTTTGTATAAAAGGCACTTCCAAGTAATAGACCGAGCTAATTATCCTTTTCTCTTTATTTTTCAGAATTACACAATCTAATGACCTTCTGTAGCCCCCACCATTGTATCTGCTCAGTTACTAAGCTAATGAAATGTGCACAGGGAAGTCCCTAGTAGAACACATGGTTTCTTCTTCTCATCTCCTTGCTTAAAAGAAGCTTTCACTGAGGAATAACTAAAAGGAAGTATTATTAGCTCATTTAATGATGGGGAACTCAGAAACTGAGCAGTTAAGTGATTTGCTCAAAGTCAGACAGAACATATGGAACCAAACTAGGAATTTTAAAACAGATTCCCAGCAATGAGGTTCAGTGTTTTAGAAACAAGACAATCAGGCCTTTTATTCAGTTTCAGTCAAGTGCTTTTTCTCAGTGATTATTTCTTCTGGACACTGCAATATACTTGTGATGGTACTGCATCTGTGAAAAATTAATTATTAATTATGTAGCTGGGAGTACTGTTGGCAATGGAGTCTGTTGCATACAACCTCCTCTCCATATGGTCAGGTGTAGACACTGAAGGAGAAGGAGCTGCAGGACAGATCCTGGAAGAGCTTTTCACATATGTGTTTTTGGAGCAGAGCAGTAATTGCCTATCACCACACTCTGGAGTTTGATAGAGGTGAATGACTGGAGTTTATCATGCTGGTGTGTCATTTAACATTAGCCATGTCACCCAGCTGTGTCAGCAGCACCTTCTGGTCAACTCTTGAAAGCTACAAAGAGGCTGACTACTTTGGGAACTGAGAAAGGGCCAATATCCATTGCCAGGTAGGGATCAACTTTCAGGGCTACACAGGTTGTCTCTTGGTATGATCATTTCTTTAAAAATTTTAAACATTTTATTCACCCCCCCCCCAATTAAAAGCTATAATTATCCTGCACTGAAGAGAGACAACAGTTGCAAAAAACAAGAACACATTGTAAAGTACTTCTTTCTAAGATCTATTTAAGTGACCTAATCATCCATTTCCTTTTTTAACTCCCTGTTTCATCCCAGGGAAGTCCATCCCACCTCAAGAGCAACTTCACTACATTGTAAAAGGACTATCTAGTGAGTAACAAAGATACAGATGATACAAGGGTGCAGTATGGACAGAAAGTATGTCATACCTTGAAATATATCTGAAATAAAACTTATTTCCTCCTGCAACTCATTGCCTATCTAAAAATCAGTCTTGTGACAACTAACCTGTTAACTCTGAAACAGACTCTGATTTTAAGCAATAAGCTGAAGAAACAGATAGCTTTGTCTGAATTGCAATTCATGTCTTGACACATTTTCCGCATACACAGCTTCCTTGCATCATTTGTACCTTTGCCTCTCACTGTACTCCTTTAAAAATTCAATAATGAGTCAGACTCAGTAATCCAGTTCCTATGCTGGCCTCTGGTAAGAAATAAAAACTGTGGAAGAGGAGTAAAAAAGGGGGGGTTATAAGCTCTATTTTTGTAACATAGAAGTTTAAAATACTCTGGCATCATACATATATTCGTAAATTCTCAGCAGGAGGCTTTGGCAGACCTATAAAATGTCCACATTACTTGTTGGTAAAAAGTGCTTTTAAAAAGGCCTTTAAACCTAAGAAGCACACAAAGAAGCAAAAAATAATAATAATTTCCCTATACCTACCACGCAAGCCAGACATTAAGTACAGGTACAAAACAATATAGAAACAAAGCGTCTGCTACTTTCACTCTACCATACCAGATGTTGTCTGCATGGGTTCTCCTCTTGTTAGGATTCCTACATTAGTTCATGGTGCGCATAAAGTATTCTGGGCCTTTTTTCCCTCAGTTGTAAACTAATTCATTTATGTCAAATATAATAGGTGGTAGTTTCAGCAGGTGGAGTCCCTGTCTATTTTTTTTTTTTATTATTATTATGTATATGTTACGTGTCTACAAAATAGAGCCCTGTTTCCCACTTGGGCCCTTTAGACACTACTGGTACATATGTTCTATTACTGACATCCACATACTTTCATAACTAATATCAATCTGCACTCAGCCAAAAACAAGTATCTAAACTAAAGGATAGAAACTCTGAAGCTGAAGTAAACCCTGAAATACGTCTAATGAATAGCATTCATGAATCTAATGTTAGATGTTAAGAAAAAAACAAATTAAATTATCATACAAATTTCATTTCAATTTTCTGTTTTAGCAGAAAGGTTTTTTTTTCCTTACGCTTTGTTTTCAGCAGATGAAGCAAACAGTTTAATTTTCTGAGAGGCAGTCAGAGTTGAAAATTAAGCTAAATCAAGAAAAGCACAAATAAACCTTGTGGCAAAAATTATAGTATTACATGGACTGACAGACTCCACTGTAATTTCAGTGGATGGAGTTGAAAGGTAATGAATGCATTAGCTGAGTATGAAGGCTGCTTAGAGTGAGGTAGAGTTCCCCAGAACACACTTGCAAGTTTACCAGGTACAGGCCACACTACATCTGCTTAGCCCACATGTATCTACCATTTTCATGTTCTTTAACGTTAATATCGATCCATGTTTTGTTTAGACAGTTAATAAGACCTTAATAATGTATTAAACCTCACAACTACACTATGAAACTTTTACATTTAATAACATATTAAGCCTGATAACTACACTATTTTGCAATGTGTTTACACTAAATTTACCTTTTTATTAATTTCCCCTATTAGGCCTGACCTAGTTCCCATTAAGTCAATGGAAAGACTTTGAAGAACCTGTCCCTATCCTAAAGATTTAACAGAATGGTTTTGGAGATGTTGGTAACCTCAAATTAGATAACAGAGGCAGCGCCTCTGAAAACCATGCCCAGCCCTCCCAGCTTTCTTGGACAAATAATTCAGTTTTAGCTTGCTCTCAGTGATAGAAGACTTCATTAAGTGTGTGTGATACATGCAAAGTTCAAAGCAAAGCATGTTTATTTTTATTTACTATGACTATATCTCTCTACCTCTCTCTTTTGACTGATGTGTCTAATGCAGTGGTTCCCAACCTTTTCTCTGCCATGGCACATCTTGATACCTTCAAATTTTTCGAGGCACACCACCATTAAAAAACTCATGAATATTCAAAATTAACTTAAATTACTTATGAATATTCATGGACCATTTTCGGAAATGCTGCTGTATAGGGTAGTAGGGGTAGCAGAGCAGGGGAGGTCAGGAGTCGTGTGCAGTGGCAGGAGTGAGTATGGGGAGCAGAGCAGGGCAGGGGTGGCAAAAGAGGATAAGGGGAGCCATGTGAGGAACAGCACAAGGAGGGCAAGAGAGGAGAGAGGAAGGAAGAACAAGGGTGGCTTTGTGGGAGGCAGGGGGAACCTGGGAGTGGAAAAGTAGGGCATGCGAACATGGCTCAGCACCCACTTCCCCCTTCTCCACAGTGGCTCCCTGCCACTCAGGGCAAATCCTTACCCCACTGCTGCTCCCTCCCACCTCAGTGGGTCCTGTCCTCCCCTCCCCCAGCCCCCTGTTGCCTGTGATGGACCCTCTCATCACTGCAGGGGCCAGAACTAGGCCTTCAGCCTCCAGCTATACCCCCCCACAGCCACCCCACAACCCCAGCTACACCCCCCCCAACCAAACAGCTGCCCCACAACCCCGGCTACACACCCATGTCTGCTACACACACACACCTGCCGCACACAACCTCCAGCAGCCCTCCCCCCGAAAGCCCTTACCTGGGCTGTTTGCAGGCTGCCTGACACAAGCTGCTCTGCCCTGCAGAGGGAGATTCACACACTCCCAGCCTCTCGCCCCTCTCTGCCGGCTAGGACTAAGGTGGAGCCACTGGAACTCTGTGTTTGGGCTGCCTGTGCTATTTTTAGAGGGACCCCTGGAACGCCGCGTTCCCGTGCCTTCCTCTATTTTTAGGGGGGCCAGAACGCTCCCTGCCTAAAAATAGGGGGCTCCAGAACTGTGTTCCAGTGCCTTTCTCCTTACTTTAACCCCTGCCTTTTCCCAGCCCTGCACAGCCCACGTGGCTGGGCTGAGCAAGGAGGGAACTTTAACTCCAGCTCTCAGGGATGCTCATGGCACACTTCGGGTGTTGCTGCAACACACCAGCGTGCCCCGGCACACTGGTTGGGAACCACTGGTCTAATGAATCTTTCCTGATCAATCTTCAACACTTAGTAAACTATTTCGAATGAAAAGCCATATTCATCTGTGAATCAGAACAAAAGTGAAAGTCATCGCCAGGACAGAATTCATTTTGTGTCAATGACAAGCTATTGTGGGTCTTCAACACCCCGATTCCACACAATGTTGAACAATGCTATGCTCTTGTGAGCTACATCAGTTCTGTTCAGCAAACACTGTACGTTCTCTGAGTCAACTCTCCAATGTGCTCACAATGGAGGACTTGTAAATCTTGTCTGTTTTGTGTAATACATTGATTGGTAGGTTTTCCATATGCCAAAGAACACACTATTGTTCATGCTAGAAAAAGTAAATGTAAATACTCCATTGTTTGCCTAAAGTGCACTTGCTGCATTGTGTAAATCAAACTGGCAAAAAATAAGCCAAAAGTCATGATACTGTGCTTTGTTTTCTCATGATAATGTAGCATCTAAATTACTCATCTCTTTGGTCCACCCTCTCAGTTTTTAAAAAAATACATATTAATATCAACCAAAACACTACACTTAATTTTGCACAATACACACCACAGAATACCAGTCCTGTTTTTAACAACTATATTTTTCAAAGAGTACATAAATGGTTTCCCAGTATTCTTTCCAATAAGGAATTCCATTAATACTCATTCTGATTCTGTTGTAAATTTATGGCAGGTTAACTTGCACTACTCTCTGCCTCGTAATACCTTAGTAGCACATATTTAAGGGCCCAGTTCTGCTGCGCTTACCCACATTGGTCAGTACCTTACCAGGCCAACAGTCTCACTGACTAATGAAAGAAAAAGTGACAGTATTTGGCCTAAATCTGTTACCTACTAAATGATTTCAAAATGATGAGTCAAAATTATTAAAGAACAGGTTTTTTTCTCTCTTTGACAGTCACTCAAGTCAATTAGCTTCCCTCTTAAAAAGAAACTCATGATTCAGTCAGTCAATCATAACATTTGGCAAACTTTCTGTTGCAAAAAGTAGACTAGAATCTCTCATCCTCATTCATGACAGGAGTTAGTAATCTACTTCCCAAATCAGTCCCATTATAATCAGTTGGATCCATTCACAGAATATGGTACTACAAAATTTGGATAAGGGGTATCAGAATCTAGTCCTGTATGACCTGAGTCCAAGGAGGGAAAGCCTATTAAAAATGTTAATAAAGAAAATTAATTCTTTCATGATTAACCTAAAGAGTGACATTCAAAACATAATTGACTTTAGATCTTTGGGGATGTTTTTCCTAAATTAGGAAAGTTTTAAGGGGAGAAAAACTTCTAGACCTACACAAAAAGTGTCACTATTATGTAATTCCCAGAAATCCTGACCCTAGGTGCCATGTATATTTGTCCACAGGAAGGCCAACTGTAGGCCCAGTCATTTACCACTCATCTGAAACAGATCAGATCAATAATAGGATAAGAAAATAGCAATATATATAAAAGATGGAGCTTCAGAGTAAAGACAAACCATTTCAAAAACTTCATATTAGAACACTCGCTTTTGTTTTTTTCCCCCCTTGATAAAAACAAAATATGTAAGCAGTTCAATCACTACATTATTTTTGTTTCCCAAAAATAATGGAGGCTTCATTATCTGGGATACTTACAATTGAATGTACAAAACAAGATGAATATACAGTGCAGGGAAACAATCCAACCCTGGCAGCGGCTGGGGTTAGGTTAATTTAATAGGTTTTTCTCACCCCTAAATGCCATTATTATACACAGCCCTTATCCAATAGGCTTCCTGTCAATTTAATTCTATGAAACAAGACAGAAGAAATGGTGAAGAGGCCATTACTACTCTTTTAACCACCAAAGCATTCTAACTCTGCAGTAAAACCATGACGATAGCTCCACCTCTAAACTTGATTTAGTTTCAACTGCCCAGGCCAATGGGAATACCTACAATGGTCCTTCAATTTAAAGTGAGGCAATTTGGGGTTTTCATTCACTCAGTCACACTAATTCAACCTTCTCCAAATTCTACTTACCTTTGGTACTTACGCAGCTCTCATTACCATTGTGTCTGAGCATCTCACTAACCACAATGACCTGGATGTAGGGAAGCGTTGTTGTTCCCATTTTGCAGATAACATCTCTATGGCTCAGCTCCCTAATTGACTTCTCCATGATCACACAGGAGGTTTGTGGGAGAGCAGAAAATTGAACCAGGGCTCCTGAGTCCCAAGCTGTTGCACTAACCTCTGAGTTATCTTTCCATCAAGATGATACTAGCTAATTGATTTGGGGGAATAAACAGAACTACTAATACACGATCCACATGCTGCAAAGCTGGTTCAAAATTAGTTTAGGATTGCGTTGATAAATTGCTACCAATACTATGTTATCCATGTGGAATAGCTGCAAAGAGCAGGCCAGAATGTCAAAAATGCCACCATGACCTTTCATTTACATAACAGGATGTCACTGTGTTTGTTCAGTTTCCTAATGGATCATTATTTTTAGGTGACAACCCTTCCTACTGCAGTGTATAATCAACTACTGTCACATTCTTACAAACATGTGTCTAATGTGTCTTTGCCAGCCATAGACTTTGGGAACATTCGGGAAGTGATTTCAGAAATCCCTGTGAAAGATTTATTGAAAAGAGATTGATGTGGATGCATGATCACTTCTGTAAGCTTGGGCAATGAGGAACTAAGGAGCTAGTAATGCAGGGATGTTTTAGACACGAGCCTGACCTCGATCCAAACTATCATTCATTCACCATATCTTTTCTTAGGAAAGAATAACTCACTAATTCTAAAAGAAGAGATTTCTCAAATGGAACAGGGACAGATAATTCTTGATGGGCACGTTCATCAAGCTTGAATGGATGTTGGCAGAGGCACCCCACTGAGACGGGAGAAAGATGAAGAAAGCCCTCATTTTTTTTTTTTTTAAATAAAAAAGACAGGTCTAACAGAGAGGTTCAAATTCTTCTCACAGTACATTCTCCTCCAAATTCTATTGCAGAACCATCAAATTACCCAGATCTCTGTTCCTTATCCTGCACAGGCTGCAGCACACCTACACTATTCAGCTAGGAAGCTACAAGTGCTAAGCATAGAGGAAATATATGAATCAGAGAGCAGCTTTCTTTGCCATCACAATGCATAGCACCCACTGTATAGCAGTGTAAGTGCCAATCAAAAAATTCCAGCCTGTTTGAAGAAAGTTTTCTATTGACTCTGCCTATAACTGTGGGAGGACTCTGAAACTACATAGATTGTAATTCATTCTAACAACTGTGGCTATGAAGAAAAAGGAAACAGACACAGTATTAAAATTAAAGGAAGAACAGCTAAGATACCCTCACATAACCTTTTTCAAAGAATTATTTTTATCCAGTTTAAAAAACAGACAAAGCCCTTACAGCAATGAACAACTATTTTGCAGCATTCATAGAAAGCCTACCTTTTTAGGAAACATTGAATAGATTGAAATGTTACAAATACTGCTGTAACACCAATTCAAAGAGCCCCATTTGCAGTCAACTATTACACTAGTGAGCTAAGAATTTATGTCTATATATTATGCTTTAGCCATTAGCTCAGCGGGATTTGCCTGCTTCTTCATGTACCTGGTGCACATTTTTTCCACCTCACCCTTTCTTTCCTACCTCAGAAACCTTAGTGAGGTAATTTTAAAATATGGGCATCCCTTCCCCCAGAACCTTTTTACAAAACAACACAGAATCTAAAATTTCATCATCTGCATGAGAAATACCAGGAATCTTGTCTTCTTAAAGGAAAGGGCACAATCATTTTTTCACCCACAAAAATAATTAAATGGACTGTGGAAATAGTTAGAAAAACTAGTTAGTTAGAAAAAACAACAGGTTAGGGACATATTTTGAGTTTATTAAGTTTGATGATGTTTATTTAAAAGCTTATCCAAACCTATTACAGTAGTCTGATGTGCCAAATCAGTATCCAGTAACAATCCATAATATAATTGTTAAAAAAGTGGTAGAGAAAAATATGCATCTCCTTAGTAAATGTTTGTCATTAAAAATATTTCAGTAAAAAGTAGAATATGTTAAAAAGGAAACTGTGAAGCCAGGCATGAACATCTACTTATTCCACCTACAAACGCTGAATGTAACTGTTAATCAGGCTAAGAGGAGCATTTTGAACATAAGCAAGAAACACTACCCTTTACAATTCTGTAACAGTCACAGATTTTAAACTTCAGAATTTTGAACACAATCTGCCATGTGCTCCCTTGGCATCGGTTGGAGATCTATTATTAGAAATAATAGCAACGATACCCAAGAGACAATCAGGAGATACATATACTGAAATCGCCATTTATGAAACTAGACAGGAAGAGGACAAAAGAGGTGACAAAATCATGAGTAGTAAGTTTATGTGCTAAGGCAGCCTAATAGCCAGTCAGATCAGCTGATCAGAGGAGGACTCAGGATAAGAATAGATATAAGCTGAGAGGAGGGATTTGACAATGAGCTATGGGATGTTTTTGAAAGATGCCATGCAGAGCAGGAGGAAGAGGTCAGAGCTTTTCAAACGAGTCTTTCAGTCAGCCAAAAAAGATCACAAAGGAAGTAGTCTAAGCATCAGGACTCCTGGTTAACACAATAAGAGAGCAAATCTGACTGCAAAGGGCAGTTGGGCCCAATGAATGGTCCTGACAGAGATGAGGTGTGACAGGCTGCTTCCCAGATCTGGTCCGGTGTGCCATTGTGACCCTCCAGTTCCCACTCCTGAGCCCCAATTCACCCCACTTTGCCAAGTGACCTCTCACTCCTGAGTCAGTCCATTTTGGCCTCTGATGTACAACCGGTCCCAAGCAGTGGGTGTGTGCCCTCTGGCGACTTCAGGGACAGTCTCCCACCGAGCACCCCCGGCCCTAATTACCACACCAAGAGACACTGTCTGTAGAGACTGGGGCCCACTCCCAACCACAATACTCTCAAGTCCATCCATTTAACAAAGAAACGGATTGTGCCCAGCCTTCTCCACTCACACCTCCTAAAGATCACACAGCTTTAGATAAAACAACTACTAGTGTATTGATCAGATTATAATTCTAAGAAAGAATATGGCCAGTCATGGCAGGATCACAATATAAATGAGTCAGGAGAGACCACAAGACAATAAAAGGTAAAACACATATACTACCCTAATATCTCTACTTAAACTAACCTCATAGTTCAAATTCATGCTCACGGTGCTCAACTGTCAGATGTTTGTACTTGCCTGAAGTCAAGCAAGGCCCAGATCTTGCTTGAAGTTATTTCAAGATGGAGAGCCTCAGCTAAAAGCCTCTACAGTCTTTCAGGTGTCTCTCTTTGTTCCCCAGCCACTCCTCTCACCGCTCCCCTTCCAGGCAGAGGTGATCTCTTGTCTCTTTGCAGCCACCTCAATTAGCATACCTTTGCTGTCTTCACCAGGTGCCTGTCTGCTTTCTGGGTGACAGCTGTCTCCCAGCCAGCCTCCTGAGCCAGGCTAAACATGCTACAAGTCTGTGCACATGCATGATGCTGCAGTGAACATATCATCACACTAATCATGTAGAATACATTATGAGCATCCATAAAGAGACACTGCATGGTGAAATTGGCAACAAATGATACAATCACAGTGTACAAGTGAACAGGAAAATCACATAGATCGTAACCCAGGGTGCACAGGTGTGCAATCCATGATGGGAGGTCACTGTGTCCCTGAAGAACAGGAAGAAGGTTAGTGGTAGCGTGGGAGCTTAGTAGTGGCTGTATAGTTTAAAAAGGAATTGGAGAGACAGAAAGGCAGAATGCTTGAGAAAGCAGGGAGTAGTCAGTAGATTATTTAGCAGTGTTGTGTAAGCAGAGAGTGGTTGGAACAATGCAAATACAGCATACGATTGTGAAGCAAAGAGGGAAAATAGGTGGTAAATAAGGGCAAATTGAAGGGTAAGAGACACTGAGTCATACAGGAGAAGGGCTGCAAGGACAAACTAGATAAGATTAGGAGAGAACAGACACACCTGGGATGTGGAAGAAACATAGACAGGTTGATACTAAAAAAGCAGGAAGAACAGGACAATGTTTGGGAAAGGGTCCAAGCTGAGTCTTGCTATTTCGTTTGCAGTGTTCAGAGATGAATGAACAGCTTCTATCATGATTAAAAGTTGGCGTTTGACCAATAAGATAGTGAGTGAGGGAGGAGTCCATCAGGTTTTAAACCAGGAGTTGCAAAATTCTTTCCCTAGCATGGAACACATCTCAATAGAGAGACTGCCCCATAGACTCATCTCTCTTCCCATTCATAACCATATAATATCTTTAAGGCTAAAACAACAGTTGCTTACATGGAAAAATAATATTAGCAAAGTATTCAATCTATGTTAGCCTGTTTTAATATATTTTAGAAAACAGCAGAAAGCCATGTAACCAGCCACCTCTCCAAAGGGACCATAGATTGGGAAATACTAGTCTGAACTGTCTCTTAGAAACTGGCATACATATTGTGATAGCAGATGCAAATTGCTAAGAGACACGCAAGCAAATCTTCCATGATTCCAGTAAACTGTCCCCACTATAATGTAGCTCAGTTATAGAAAAATACCTGCTTGGATTGTGCAGTTGATGCGGGCATTGGTTCATTCACCCCCGCAGCTACTGGCCTTGATTCCTAAAACACTACCTTCTTTAAAATGGTTTTGTGAAATATTTGGTCACTGATTGGCTGCAAGGGAACTTTTCAGAATTGTCTGGCTATGACTCGTAAAAAGCTGGAGTGGCTTTAAACCAAAAACTTGTTTAAAAATAACCTTTCAGTGGCATTTGTTTTGTTATGCAACAACTTGGACAAATATTACCAAAAGCTTTGCCCTCAGAAAATCTAGCACAAACAAAAACAAGAGAATGAAAGCCTAAATTTGGAAAACAGCTGCATATGGAGACAGGACACTAATTGGCACCTGAAGCCACAGCAGGCTATTCTAGGTTAAAATCAACAGGAAGAAAAAGGGTTTCAAGTAAGACTGGAGTTTTCACAGAATGTTTCAATGTGTGGGTTGTGGCCCAAAAATTGCACGATCTCCAATGCCCACAGAATCCAGACATTCGGGGAGGAAAGCAGCTCCACTCCCCCAAGGCCTGTGGCTTCTGCAATGTTCAGTGACCAGCCCTCTGAAGTTACCAGCAATACAGATTTCTGAAGCTGCCTCACCCATGCACTCCTATAGTGCCCAAGTAGTATTAATGTCTGCCAGAAAATGCAGATGAAATTCAGGTTGTTTAGGAAGAGACATGTTGCACCCTGGAATCTGCTCTCCCACCCTGGCCTGTTAACATGATTTTACCTTCTTCCCCCTCAAATGAGCCCTGACCATGGAGCTGTCACCAAGGGGCTTTCCTTAGCGCCCGGGGAGAATGATGATGAGCATAAGAAGAGGGAAATATGTCACACAGTTGCTGTTTTTCCCTTTGGTAGGTTTTCCCCTCATTTTTGGTTCAGCACAAGTCCACTGGTTTTTTGCTTCCTAGCAACATAAAGGCTTGGGAATGGGAAGGAAGACTAACACAATACTAGCAGCGAGTTTGTGGTCAGGTCTCAAACAGGTGTTGTCTATTTTCTGAAAATGAGCGACACCAATATGTGACATGAGGTACAAGCATCTGAGTGACAATGTGCCCTTTTCTTGTATTACCCTCAATGAACTGTAATTTTTGTTTCAAACAAGTCAGAGACTTTCAAAAGAAGACTAAAATTAATCCTAATGAGACTTGAACTCTTGGATAATTTCCATGTAATGGCCTGCTATTCTACTGGGGGTAGCATAGAGAGCAGCTGGTGTGGAGCATGAAGTCTCTAAGCTAATCACTAAATTGGCACAAAGTCCTTGTGTGTCTCCAATATCATTTATATGAATAGATGTGAGAGATTTAGGAAATTACTGTTACTTTGCCTTCCCCCAATCTTATCAAAAGCAAAAGACAGGATCAGTTGTTTAAACACAAATGACGGAAGTGACATTCCCTATTTTAGAAAGAAGAGAAAACAAAACAGTGTTAAGTGCTCTGGAAAATATTTATCATATTAAGGTTCAGATTCAGTATTCAAAACATAGCCAGTTTCCCACAGCTTGAAGGCTCACACACCATCACTAAACCAGGATTTAGTGAAATCTCTTTAAAATGTGGTATTATCTGTCCAATCCTACAGAATAAAATTCTAAGCTTTTAAATGGTAAAAAGCCAAAATGAAACCAGTTAGTTAGAGCAAACTAATTAATAAACACTTCAGAGGACTGTTTTTCATGGTACTGCACAGTTCAACTAACATGCGAGTCTGTCATCTTCGTTACCTTTTGATGATTAAAACAGACTTGCAACAAAATTATGCACAGCTGATTATTCACCTGAAAACATGTTTGTTGGCAAGTGCAACTTTTAGAAATACACATAAAAAGCAGAATATTCTCTTGGCAGTCTTGAAAGAAAGAAAACTTTACGATGAGGAAATAACTACATTTACAAGAATTCTGTAACAAGCAGGAACCTATTTACTTACAACACAAGACTGTACAGGTTAGAAAGCTGGCATTAATTTAGAACAGGAATTATCAAATACAGCAAATGTATGTTTACATTTTTGATACAGGAGTATGGGTTTGCAGTCATGAGTGTCACAGGCTGGCTGACCAATTAAAGGGATATGGGCTTAACCGTACCTGTAATACAATTAGGTCCTCTCCCACATAGGGAAAATCAAGAGAGCTGTAACTGGAGGGTCAGGCGACTCAAACAAGTCTTCTGGGAAGACAGAGCCAAACACTGTCCAATGGGATTTTCGAGCAATAAAATGGCAAGTGAATTCAGTCTTTCATAGACAATCATCAAATGAAGAAAAGTTTTAATGACCCTGTTCTTCAAAAATCTGTGCTTGCCATATGCCACTATACCCACCAGCATAAGCAAACTCCTCAAAGCTATCGACATATTTGGAAAAGCATCCTTCAGCTCTGCATCATTAATGAATTGGAGAACTTGGAGTGAAGTGTTTCCTGCATCACAAAATGTGACAAATGTTGTCCAGTTTGACATAAAGGTCTTTATCATTGATGTCTGAACATTTTCTCTGTGTCAGCATCTGGTGGAGATCCATATTATCATTCAATAGTGATTACCTGTCTGCCAACAGCTTGCTAAAGTAATAGAAAACAACCCAAGTCTTTTTCTGGTACTTCATTTGTCTGAATCTTTCTTCAGTGAACACTGGAGTAGTGTCAATGAAGGAGCAAGTAACTTGTTGAATTTTTCTCTCTTTTCTTTCAAACTTCCCGAAGACAAAAGGTCTCTTCCAGTTAAAACAAGTTTCCCTGAAGACAGGCTCAACTCCTAAGTTTTACACCATTTCTTTGGCAGCACTGATGGCATCCATAAATCCATTCTCCCTGTTAAGACACCACAAAATCAAGGCAGCTTTTCATCAAACTACCATAGTAGTGGTCATGAACTCTGCTGACTGAGATTGTATCGCCTTGCTTACAATATTTACTTGGAACATCATATTGTGCCGAACCACCACTGAAACCAGAAATTTGAAGTGAGTAATCTGGTTTGAAAGGCTTTGCACCTCATGTTGGATTCTGACATTGGCTTTACTCAACTGCACCAGTTTCATCAGGGACCCATAAACCTCAGTCATTTGGTATCTCCTTGGCCTTTGTTCTTAGTGGGGCTCTCTCAAGCCAGTGTATTTTAGAGACTTCATGGTAAGTTTGTTCTTATATCTTACTGTCTAAATGGTAACGCCACACCCCTTATGTGCCTTTGAGGAATGGTTGATAACTTTCTAGGAAGTTCACGGAAAAGACAGTCCTCAGAAAGTGTGGAAGATTTCATGAGAGTCTACAAAGGTCCAAAACAGTCTCAGAGATTAGTGAAAAATGAATCCACATACCGAATGCCTGAAACAATTTACTTTAAAAACATTCTGTTTTCCTTTTTATCACTAACAACGAAAACAGCACCCTGAGCCTGGCACCCCAGGCAGTCATCTGTATCATCTAAATCCAGATCTGTGGGCAAAATCCTCCCCCTTTCTAATGCAGGCACAGGTGGCATCAGTGATAACCTATACCACTCTCCTGTGCTAAAAACAGTGTTACAGCAGTGTTGAGAGTTTCAAATAGTAAGGAGCAGCTGACATTGCCTCAATTTTATTTCAGGTTTTACAAGTTGGTGTTTGTCTTAATGGCTTAGTTCCTATGTTATGTAATTATGAAAAAAATTCTTTTTTTTTTTTTCAAAAGTAAGTCTCTCTCCATCATGATTGTGCAGAAAAGCTTGAAAATACCATCCCTATAGGCTCAGGCATTGTTATGCAAACACAAGGAATCCAAATTTCTGATTAAAAAAAATTTTTTTTTTCTTTTAAATGGGGTTGGCAAAACCACAATTGCTCCCAACTCTCATAGAGTTCTCTGGACTGGAGTACCACAAAAAGGCCCCATACTTGCCTTGTATAAGAGGAGAAAAGGTCTGGCTGCTACAAAAGGTTGAGGAACCAGGCTGCCAGTTCATCTGTTGGTGGGAGAATGTGGAAAAGCAACCACTCAGAGAGGCTTCTCCACCTCAGCTAGGTATTTTCCCCACAGAGCTGAAGAACAGGTTGGAAATCTGAGACTTGGCAAGTCAACTATGAGACCAAAAGCACCAATAGCAAAAGTAGAAACACAGTAATGTAGCATACATGCACAGAACCCTTTGACCAGCCGTATCAACTATATAATGAAACTAACTATAATCTTGAGTCATGTACGAATGATGAATTCCTCACCCTAGATCACTGCACTATAGGATGTGTTTGCTCCTCCTCCACTTTCTTCAGATGTAAATTCATCTATTAATCACAACGAGCACATTACAGTTCTCAGCTTCGGAAGGTCAGTTTAATTTCTGAAAATGAACTTTTGTTCTCTCTTTCTAATCAGCAGCCCAACAAAATAAATTCTAACTTACTATCATCATAGATTCTCTAGACAGATGCATGAGCTAGAATGAGTGAGTACATCTTTTTTTCATAAGCTATGCATGATGTGGCAGGGCAAACATTAAGTCTTAAAAGGTTGATATGAATAGGAGACTGAGCAAATAAGATTGTTGTCATGCAGTAAATACACATGTATCAAGGCTCAACCCCCCACATAATACTTTAAGAAAAACTAGTATTTTATCCAGAGAACATTTTCAAAGGTTCCTCAACAATATTAGGCAAAATCTTTCCCCCCCCCCTTTTTTTTTTTTAAAGATGGCATGGGAATATGTTCTCAGGTGCAATTACGCCTAGGTAGTAATGTGAACATCTCAGACTAGGAAAACTAGTCAAAAAGATGAGGTGTTGCTTTGCATTGGTGACAGCAAAGTTGAGTCAACAAACCTGATGACGCAGAATAACCCAAATTCATCTTTAATAACTGAAAGTAAACTGTTTACAGATCATCCTGGTATGGAAGCCACAAAGAAAGATAAATCTGTTGACCTACAATACAGTTCCAGGGAGAGACTATAACATCACATAAACAACAATGCAATAGTTGCAGTAATCCCAAAAATAAGGTCATTCAGAAGACAAGTGAATCAAGGATTAAACTCAGACAGCTATAATCCAGCATTCTTTTGACCAACAAAACGAAACTTGTCATTCACTGCCACAGATTCTCCAGTGGCCAACCACCATCCTGAAGGGATGGAATTCAGGCCTTGTTTTCAAAACAGCTGCATGAGTAAGGTCAGGTTTGCCATTTAATTTAATATCTATCCAGACGAATCAATGATTCATCAGGTTTTTCAAATAATATTAGGTAGCTCTCTTGGAACTAATTTGAGATGCCAAAACGTTAATGAAAATTAGAAAAAAGGATGTGTTTTATTTTAACCAATTAAAATTATTAGAGATAGTGTATACACCTCATACTTCCATTATATGAATGATACAGATATTGTATCACATTTGAACAAATAGTAAAGTATTTCTTTACAAAAATGATCTTAGAAAGTACCAATGAGTTTGCCCCTCCATTTAAAAACCACTATGCTCCATTAGAGCTGATCGAAGACTGCTCTTGAAAGTCTTCCCTTGACCTAAGACAGTAGCTCTCAACCTTTTCAAACCACTATACCCTTTTCAGTAATCTAATTTGTTTTGCATACCCACAACTTAATAATCACTTGCTTACGATTCTGACATAAAAACACAGAAGTGTCAAAGAACACATTACTGAAAAATTACTTCCTCTCTCATTCTTACTATATACTTATTAAATCAACTGCAACATAAATACTGTTTTTACATTACAATGCATAGTATATAAAGCAGTATATATTGTCTGTATGAAATTTTAGTTTGTACTGACTTTGCTAGTATTTTTGGTGTAGCCTGTTGTAAAACAAGGCAAGTATCTAGATCAGTGATTCTCAACCTACTTGCATGACATGTAAGTGTGTCGCAGCACAGTGGTTGAATGTGTTGTGTGAAATCAGCTTGTCACCAAAAACCTGAGGAGAGCTGCAGTGGCAGGCTGATTTCATGCTGCTGGACTTTTAAGTGCTGAATCAATGGCAGCTCTCTGCAAGAGCTGCTACTACTGAATCAGCATGGCTCTGCTCTGTTTCTCAGCAGCAGGGGCTACCAGTCAAGCCTCCCAACACTGAAAATCCATTCCGAGGAAGAATTTCTTCAGCAACAGGGGCAACTGCAGCTTGACCCACCACCAAAAGTCCTGGTGCTGAGAAGGAACTATGGTGGCAGGCAGAGGTGCAGCGGTGCATCACACACAGCTGGGAACCCTCCAGCCTGTGTTGTGAGGGTGAAGGGGCTGATCTAGACGAGTTGATGTGCTATCCTGGAAGAACTCTGTATAACCCAAGGGTACATGTTCCTCTGCTTGACAGCAACAACTTAAGATATGGTTGTAACATGGAGCATCATCAAATTATTGTCCTGAAGAGTGCACCCTGTACAGTGGCTCCTGTCCTCTGATTGGCTTCCATCCAAGGAATTCACCTCAAATTCTGACTTCCTCTCATTGCAACCTTTTCCAACAATTATTCTGATTTGCTTTAGGGAAGTCTCAACAGGACTTATCCTCCCTCCATTTAAGAATAATACCTTTAGGAGAAGGTTCTAACATTCTTACACTGATATGCTGACTTCAATGGGAGTAGTCATGAAGTAAAATACTATCCAATATGAATAAGACTACCAAAATCTAACCTTTTGAATTAATGTGTATTTAATATCTAGGCTGAGATGGCACGACAGGGTGGGAAGTATCCAGATGCCTAAATTCGCTTTCTGGTAACTGATAATCAGAGAAGAGGAAAAGGGTATGCTTAATCAACATATAATTATTTCTTGAAATTATAGTCATTTTGCAAATCAGGCCTCTTTAGATAATCAGAGTGCAGGGAATATATTAACGGACAAAATAGTTACAAGTCCTTGTGCTCTGATTGGCTACAATGAACATTATGAAAATTGCATTAAAATGGTCTGAGAAGGTTCTACGATGATCAATCAACATATATGCATCTGATGTTCCCCCGGTGCAACCTGGACTGCTGCACTGCAGCACCACCCCAGTCCCACACTACTGGAGCCTATCTTACTCTGCTTTGCTGTAAGAACTCCCACTCTCAGACCGTTCATACATGACCTCCAGCCATTCTTTGAATTATGCAACAGAATGACCCTAGTCAATACTCCCAGTCCCAGATGCAACCTTAGGAACCTGCATCTTATAATATTCAATTATGCTCACTGAAAAATGTAAACTCATATACGTTTGTCAATTTAACAAAGCAATCGATATGCACCAGTCTTGTTATTCCAAGTGGAGTCTTCAAAACATTTCAGAGGCGCTCCTTTAGGTAAAGTAAACAAATGTATTAATTACAGAAAGATTTTAAATTATAGTAAGTCAAAATGTAACAAGTTAGATGTGGTCAAGAGCAACAAAAGCAAAATGCATTCTAAACTAAGCTTAACACATTTAGCAATCTTATGGACTTAGGGATTGTCACCATAGACTGGCTGGTTTCCCTTCAGCAGGCTCTCTCCTTTGGTCAGCACTTCAGTTGCTTGGTGGTGTTTGTAGACCAAGGTGGAAGAGAGAGAGAGAGAGAGCATGGCAAATGTCTCTTTTTATAATGTTCCTTCTTCCCACCAGGGCTTTGTCCCTCTCTCCTCAGGGCCAAGTTACAAGCAGAATCCTTATGTGATGGACTCATTCATATCCTGAGCCAATCAACCTTATCTTATTCTGATTCCAAGCTGGCCAACAGACAAGAGATGACTAACTTGAGAAACCATCTGATCCTTTGTTTATTCCTAGGCCAGTCCTTTGATCCTGAAAGACTGAGGTGAGTTTGTCCTAGACATGCCTTGATGAGATGTTAACTGCCCCTCTCCTCCTGGAAACTTTTGTATCGATATATTTTAACCCAAGAGGACACGTTTGGGAATATTCCATAATGAAGCCTCATTACTGTACACTCAAAATTACAACAGTCGTATTACTACGAAAACAATAGTCTTTCCTGAGCATACCAAAGACATCTTCATTAAACAACATATAATTACACAGTAATGTAAACATGGGGGTGCAGAGTGTCACAATGCACACCACCACACATAAAGCACAATACAGTGAAGCCTAATTTGTCTATACTCCAAAGTTTTGTTTGTTATATCTAGAAGTTGAATCACATGTAGCAGAATATGTAGAAACAGAAATAGAGAGAGAGGGAAAATCCACTGCATATACTTAGAAATCCTGTCTAGCAACTCTTTCCTTCTATGTTTAATAGAGCACAAGTATTTACAATGTTCTAGTGGAAGGAGAATGCCAAAGATTTTTAAAAGAAAAAAGTTTAAATGTGTTAGATCTCAAGTGATAATAATAGATTGATACCAATAAACAGCCTCATAGCTCAAGAGATCACTCCTAAGTATCTCTAATCTAATAATTTTGCTCTACCTTTATTAAAGGATTGATTAAGAGACTGATTTTTTGGTGGTCCGTTGGGTGGTTGCTTAAGTTTGCTTAAAAATGATTCCACTACTGTTCGTATTCTTTTGATCAACATCCCTCCATTCCAAAAGAGAAAATGTGAAAGATAAAAATAAAAAAGCCTCACATTTAATCTGCAAGACTTCTTTACCATTTCAATCAGACACCCCACCAACACACTGTCTGAACCTCAGTTGTGCTAGACTATCAATGTCTTGGACCAGGGACCAGTTGTGCCTTTGTTGTTTGAAGAATGCATTCTCAGCTAATCATGATGCTTAACATCAGCAACACAAAATTAGTCTGATTTGTATAAGTTGTATAAATATGATTTCAGTAGTTATATAGATACTGGATTTGCAAGTGACTCAGTTGGGCCACTGAACTCCCAACTCTCTTTGGTTTTGGCTAATTAAAGAAATGTTATGAAATTCTAATTCTTAGTTTTTACTTTGACCCAAGTGAAACATTAATTGATGATCTCCTTTTCACAGCTGGTTTGGCTAAAATTTTAGACTATCACCCTCCTCATAAGGTATAAAGGAACGATCACATATGTATTTTTTTACTTCCTTTAATGACTCTACGTATATACTCACTTTGATTTTAGTACATCAAGGTTGGAGATAAGGTTAATGTTGAAGTTCTAACCCTGCATGGTTTGTTTTGATCTGAAATTTATTATGTTAATAAACACAAAATGCTTTGAATATGAGAACTGTTAACTATGTACTAGAAGAAAATTTTATTATTATTTGCCTTTTCCACACCACGGGCTTTGCTTTAAAAATTGCAATTAGTACTCACCCACTGCTGTGCAACAAAAGTGAGGTGTAAGGACAGAGTTCTGTTGCAATAGGTTGGGCAGGACACAGTGCAATCTGAGAAAGCACTATTTTTCCTAAGTAGTAGCTGTATTAGTCTAGGTCAGAAAAACAAACAAACAAACAAACAAATAAGGAGTCTTGTGGCACTCTTTAAAAGTGACATAGGACTTCTTGTTTATTTTACTATTGTCCCTTTTCTTCAACCATAAACCAAGAAGAACCAGACCTTTGATACTTGGTTCTTGAACTACCATAAAATGTTAACTATTTTAGGTTTCATTTTTTTCCTTAATTAAAACAAAACTTTGTAAATCCTTGTAGTATTTTTCATTTCTATACTTGATTTGTTATCCTGCACTGGGCTTGCTTTCTCTATTTTAAACTTTCCAAACACTTATAGTCCACCAACAAACAGCAGTCCTATTAGCACCTGGGTTTGGATGGACCATTTGAATATTCTTTTATATACATCATCATTATGTCCTCATATTTTCACACCAGGAATGATGGGTGCATCCTATGCATATAAATGTGATATAATTCATTCCTTCCACCTCAGTCATGTCTTGGCTTAAGGTTCTGCTTTGTAACAGCAACCACTAAATACAAATATCACAGTAAATGGTTATAAAAATGTCAATGAAAATCTGCATTTCTAGAGTACTTTAAACAAAACAGACAGTAAAACATCCATAAACTGAAACAGCTGTTAAAGATCCAAAATTGTGTGTAGAGATTTCTAGTATACAAGAAGTCATGCACTCCTCAGATATCTTCTAATCTAAAACAAATGAGCCTTGTGGCACTTAAAATACTAACTAATTTATTTATTGCATGAGCTTTCATGGGAGCAAATCCCACTTTAGATGCTTGGAAGATGGAGGAACTTAAAAGCATCTGATGAAGTGGGATTTGCTCCCATGAAAGCTCATGCAATAAATAACTTTGTTAGTCTTTAAGTGCCATAGGACTCGATTGTTTTACTGAACTAGACTAACACGGCTGCCCTTTTGGAACTTCTAATCTAAGACACCTTACTCTATGAAGATAAACATTGAGGGCTGCAGAATTGGCCCTTAAAAATATAATGAAAAGGATTTGTATTTCCTGCACTACAAAAGATATGTATGCTTCAACCTTCAAGGAATGAAAATGGACTGTAGATCATGTGACTTACAGGTTTAACTGCCTGCAAACAAAAATGACCAATGCAACCTTCAACAGGAAGTCAATTAAATAAATTACAAAGCACACAGCAGTTGCTAAATATAAACTAAATCAAGAAAAGGTCTAGAGAGAACACTAAAAAGCCTCCCACTTCTTACATTTTACCTACATTTTTTCCTGCAGCTATATTTAAAGGCGCTTTTCTGTATCAGCCTTTACAGCACTAAGGGACAGATCCAGATGGACTCTTTACACTGACTTCAATGGGAGATGAATCAGGCCATAATAGAGCAAAGTTATTTTTTGTTATGCACAGACTTTCTGACCCTGATTCAAAAGATCAGGTATGACCTGCTCAGTCTCTGGCTTTAGTTGTTTGTGCTATAAAACCTCAGGAGCAGAGCACAAAGAACCCTCAAATTGATTCTTATTAGGTAAAGGAAGAACTGATTTTCTGAGAGACTCTTATTTCAGGATGCATCTGTTGGCATTAAGTCTATGCATGCACTGTGAGCTACTTATGATCTTGCAACAAACAATAATTTTGCAGGTAAGAAAATGTTGAATTGTTAGAAAAATTAAATTTGTCATTTTGTCTTGCATGCTTGTCAACTTTCTAGTTCCCCTTTCTTCCTCTCCATGACCTTGTGGCCTGTAATAATACGCTACTTTTATATTTTTTCCCTTAGAGAGCTATGTGTACACCAGCAACCACTACTGACCCCTGTGCCAACCTCTATTCCCCAAACCTCGGTCAGTGTCTGTAGCCCACTCTGCTGAAAAAAGTAGCTGCTGCCTGAAAATTGGGTGGCTTCCACAGCTGAAGTGTTGGGGGGGGGACAAGGAGGATTTCCAGGCATGCCACAGAAAGAGGCTGCCCTGAGAGACTCCTCCATGCAGCATGCCCAGGGATGAGTCCCCCAAGCCCACCCTGGAAAGAAGCTACCCAGAGTGCCCCCTATCTATGGCATACCTGGGGCAGGGGTCCCCAGGCATGCCATAGAAAGAAGCCATTACAGGTCCAAGCAGCTTCTTTCCATGGCATGCCTTGGAACCAAGGGATGTCTGGGGCACTGCTACTTGCTTTTCTGGGGCAGGAGCAGCACTTCAGGCAGAGAGGTCCACATGCTGCTCCAAATCATTTTATGTGCCACTGCCAGCAAGCGTGCTGAAGGTTGCTGACCCCTGGCGTACACAAACCCTCAACAGCATTATTGTGTTAGGCAACTCCAAGCTGTAGATTTTTACTCTTATCTAGTTCCAAAAGGGCAGCCATGTTAGTCTAGTTCAGTAAAACAAACAAGGGGTCCTGTGGTACTTAAAGACTTAACAAATTGATCTATTGCTTAAGCTTTCATGGGAGAAAATCCCACTATGTCAGACACTTTGAAGATCTTCAAAGTCTTTAAGTGCCACAGGACTCCTTGTTTTACTCCTATCTGTTCTAGGATAATGGATCCAATTACTAATGATTTTCCTTAAAAAGACTGCCCATTTGGTTATGTCCAGCTAGACGAAGAAAGCTGTTGATAGATCCAAAGGGGAAGGAACTTGTACTCTGTTCAGATACTTTCCCACTGTTTGGAGGAGATGTCTAGACCACTGCACAGTTGCAGATGTGAACAATTTTTTTTACATCAGTGAAATTAAAAAAACTCTTTTTAAAGTTTAAATGCAATTCTGCCCCAACAAATAATTATAATAATTTACTTTCACTTTCTAGGATGTTTCCTTTTTGCATTTCACTTAGCCTGTGCAATGAAAATAGATTGATCAGTACCATTTTTAGGTGCATGTGCATTAGCACAATTTTGCTGTCGTAACATTCCCAACACTACCAGGAAACATTTTCACAAAAAACACATGCACGGAATGGTTTCCACTGCAATTACAAAACAATATCTCTCTCAGGTTATTCAGTGAAACCACACAAACTTTTAAAACCTATAAATAATTAAAAATATGGGGACTAAAATGACATCATCGCAGTCAAATAGCCAAAACGCATGACAAACCTGACTGCCGACAGTAATGGCTGTCACAGCTACCTATGAAAGCAGTGCTTGACCCCACTTCCTCAATCAGCATTGCTGGAAATCCTGTATTTTCAGCCCTGTGCTGGGAAGTATTTTGTGCCACTTACTGGCAACCCATCCACTCACTGGGAAGAGAAGGGACATGGTCCCATTCATTCCAGTCCTTCTTGATCAATGGGATGCATGCATGGAGTGTATTGTAACAAAAATTATATGTAATCTCTTCTGTAGGACAGTGAAAAAGGTGCTAAAGTGTAGGCCTCGTTGGAGCCGTGGGTTGCTATGGTAGTGGGGTCGTTTCTCTGGCAAGTCATGTATCTAAGTTTCTTTAACAAGCGGCCTAAAGTTGATAGTTAAAGTGTGTTATCTCCCCTTTCTCATGCTTTTTCTCCTGACCATCTGGACAAGGAATGTAAGCTAGACTGTCCTGTCTTTGTTCTAACTGAAAAGGGAGTATTGCCTCCTATCTCCTGCTCACCCTTCTTGGCACCATAGCCTCACAAGAATGTAAGGTCAGCATCTCTAGGCAGAAATTAATGAGTTTGCAGGTACTGCGGCTGCCCAGGATAATGCAAATGATGTCAACAGTAAACAGAGGCGGGGATAATTATATGCATTCTTTAATCATTAATATGTATTTAATAATGTTAATGTAACCATATAAGGGTCTCTAAAACATTGTCAATCATGTAAGCATTATCATAGCATTATCATACTGTACTGGATAAAAGTGTTGTGATGCTGCCCCTCGGGGCTCTCTCTTGCACTCGAGTTGTTGGGGGGGCCTGCTCAGAGGGGCTAGCACTTCTTTGCTGCCCTCCGATGCAGTTCCTTTTGTTATTCAGCTGAATAATAAATCCTGAACCACACCTCGTTCTCTGCTAATTTGAGTCTCAGCTGGGAACGGGCCTTCATCACTGGGAAGGATCGGTGGTCTCTCTTTCCAGGTTGAGAGCCCTGATTAATTTGTCCCCCACAGTATGCATGTACACACATATATGGTGGAAATCGGCATGGTGAGGAAAGGAGAACCTGAGGATACTGACCATGATGAGTACTCACACTCCTACAAAAACAAGTGAATTTGTACAATGTCACCCTGGTATTTTCAGTATTTCAAAAGACCTTCACAGAAGAATATAAAGAAATCCTCCCCAGTCAATGGAAATATATAGCCCATTAAATTTTGTCACTCGCCCAGCACACGCAGCCAAAAATTAGATCTGAGGCTTTAAAAAAAATTCAGATCTATCTTGTAGGATTTGTTTGGTTTTGTTTTATTTGGGAGAAAGGCTTAAAACATTTCATACATTTAATTTATTTCCAACTTAACACATTGTCTGGAATTTTCCTTTCCCCAGTTTCCCCTACTAACTCTAACCTGAAATGCAATTGCAATTTCAGGGCTTTATTGGGTGTAGAGGATACAGCAAAGAAAAAAACCATACAGAACAAAAATTCTAAATAGTCTGAACAAACTAATCCCGAAACTAGATGGGCAATTTACATTGTGCCTGAGAAAAAGCAGAAACCAAAACATTTGAAATGTGTCACAACCAAAATAGAGAATCAATGCTTGTTTGTTGTAAATTCCATATCTGCCTATAGCGGATCTATATTATTAGCCTCACATGAGAATAAAGAAACCCTTTTTTTCCCTCTCCCTATTTAATCTACAGATGTGTCAATCTCCTTCAACAATATTTATGAAGACAAACAAAAAGCAATTCAACTAGCTCACAGATTACATTTCCCCCATGCACAGTGTTTAGAGCAGTGGTTCTTGACCTTTTTCAGGTCATGACACACTTGGTGGCATATCACAAACCCATAGGGCACACCAGCCCACCCATTCCCAGGCCAAATCCAGCCATCTCCCTGGCTCTCCATGATACATTTTCCACCGTGTACCAACACAGTAACATGTTCCGACAGAGTGCTTGAGAACCACTGCTTTAGAGATTTCTCTTTCACCATGAAAACACCACAAATTCAGGCACAAGAGAAACGAGACAAAAAGATGATCACAAGTGACTAAAAGGCAATTTTACACCAGCTTAACAAATTAGTTTTTCCTCATCCTCCCCATTTATTCTTTCACTCTATTTTAAAGACTGTTTTCCTTTCACGCAAATTCTTCACTAATTTTGAAATGAAAACAACTCTGACAAAGAGTATATGTAAAAATAGATTTAGGAAATGTTCTAAAAATATCTGTGAAAATGACTGTTTAAATTACATGGCATAAATTAAAGCCTGATGTACTATTTTCCTCTCAAACTGAAAATAAACATCCTCCCATTTTCAGTCACATCTCCTCACTTTCCATTTCTGAAATAAATACTATTTCAATCATGACTATGTCATTAAAGTTGTTTTTATAACTATAAACGTAGAGTACCAAAAATAAACAGTTGACTCATAAGAATTTATTAAAATGTATTTTTACAGGGGAAAAAGGTACTTCTTATCCTAAGACTTGCTGAAGTGTTTCTATTGACAAAGAGTTGACGCTGTCTTTTAACACTACTACAGAGAAAAGGTACAGGCCATTCATGAATAGCACCTTACATTAGTTATTTTTATTAAGAGGTGAATTGACCAAATCATCATAATATCAGTAACAGAGGTCATATTTGAGGCCTTGTTGCAAATTTTAGAATACATTTTCTCCAGTGACCTGTGTAATGTGAACATCAACACTTTAGGCTTGTTTACATGAACACAATTCACAGCAAGATAGGATGTAAATGTTTCATGTACTAACTCTTGATCTCAGTAGCATCACTAGGATTGGGCACAGGGCGCATGGGCTCCAATTGCGTCAGACAGTGCCCTGAGCTGGGTCTGGGAGCTGGGGCCATTTTACATCTCCAGCCCTGCTGTGCTCCCAGACAAATGGCCCAGGACAGAGCAGAAGGGAATCTAAACCAGCCTCAGGTCAGCCAGCCAGTGCATCTGGAGGCTCCCCCACTCCAGCAAAGGTAAGTTCTGTGCTGGGTGAGGGGGGCCTCAGGAGCTGGGTGCAGGTCGGGGCAGAGAAAGGGGCTCAGAGCTGGGGTACATAGGGCCAGGGTAAACAGGGGAAGGTGCACGCAGCCAGAGCTCGGATGCGTGGCCTAAAGGAAGAGCTTGGATGCTGGTGCCATGTGAAGTAGGGACTGGGAAAGGAGCACGGGCAGGGCCTGTCCTACCATAGAGGCAACCTGGGTGGTCGCCTAGGGCACCAAATACTAGAGGGTGCCACCCTGCAGCGCACAGGCATGTAGCCCAGTGCACAGCAAGGTGAGAAGCTTTTATGGCTGGCTCTGCTCCCCACTGAAGAAAACACAAGTGCTCGGGGGGGTAGGGCCCAGGAGGACGGAGAAATGGGTGGGAGGGAAGGGGGGCAGGAGACCCACAGCCGGCTTGCAGCTCAGTCAGCTTTGGGCCAGCCCAGCCCACCACTCACCCAAAGCAGCTTGCCACACCAGCCACACCCCCAACCCCTCCCATAGCCTGCTGCACCAGCCGACTCACCACCTAGCCTGGCCCGCGGGGGGGGGGGGGGGGGGGGTGCCAAAACTCACAGGAGCCTAGGGCACCAAAAAACTTTCGCCTGGCCCTGAGGACAGGGCAAGGGAAGGTGCACACAACCAGAGCAGGAGAGGGGAGAAGAAGATTTGTGCAATCAGAAGAAGGAGGGGCTGGCTGGGAAAGAATCTCTTTTCTGGATAGCAGATTTATACCTGAAACTCAGGTTGACTTACCCACCTACGTCAATTAAACACACACCCAAAAGACGCAGGCCCTACAATAGATGCCAACCTAGTTATTATTATAGTAGGATGTGCGTTAACTATACCAATGGAAAGAAAACCCCTTCCCTTGCTGCTGCAAGTATCTACATGACAGTGGCACAGCAGCAGCACTGTAGCATCTGTAGCATTGACATACCTTCAGTGTCCAAGTGGACTCTTCTGTCACACACACAGAGATCCAAGTGCTCTTTAATTTACTCCCTTTTCAAACTGCATGAGGGAACTTTTATTGAACAACGGCAAGGTCCACAAAGTTAGCGTGGGGAAGATTTAAACCCAGCTTGCCACGAACTAAGTGTTTGTGTATACAAACCATTAACAGTTCAGAAATTTTTTGCATCTCACAGTCACAGGACTTGGCTACATGGGACACTCTGAAAAGTTAACCTGAATTAAGTGAAGATGTGAATTTAAAGTGAACTAGTAAAACTGTATTGAACTCATGTCCAGACATTCTCATTCAGAATATAAATGGCCTTAATTCAGTTTACATAATGGACTTACAAAAACTTTTATTCTTCAGAGTTGTCAATGCAGCAACTTTAAACTAAACTCCAATGCAAGAATTCATAAGAACTTAAGAACAGCCACTCTGGATCAGACTAATGGCCCATCCAATACAGTATCCTGTCTTTGGACTGTGTCCAGTGCCAGGTACTTCAGAGAGAATGAACAGAGCAGAGCACTTAGCAAGTGATCCATCCCCTGTCATGAGATCCCATCTTCTGGCAGTCAAAGACTTAGGGTTGCCCAGAGCATGGGTTACATCCCCAGGTTACATCCCTGACCATCTTGTCTAATAATCGTTGATGAGTCTAACCTTCAGGAACTTTTCTGAATTCTTGAATTTAGTTCTTTTTTGAACTCAGTTGGCCTTCACAACCTCTCCTGGCAATGAGTTCCATAGGTCAACTGTGCACTGTGTGAAGTAGTACTTCCTTTTCTTTGTTTTAAACCTGCTTTCTATTAATTTCATTTGGTTATCCCTGCTTCTTGCCTTATGTGAAGTGGTAAATAATGCTTCCTTATTTATTAATTTCTCATGTGGAAACTGTTCCATAACTCTAGTCATTTTTGGCACGCTACTCTTAAATGGGGTGACCAGAACTGCTCACAGTTGCCTGCAGTCGCTCAAAATATGAGTACCAACAGCTATGTCTACACTAGGCACAGGAAGTTTGGGGCTGGTTTGAACTAACCTCAAGCTTATAGGCTCAAACTAACTGAATGTTCTACTTCAAACTAATATTTAGTTCAAATTACAATGCACAGCTAGTTTGAACTAACTGGCTTAGTTCAAACTTCTTAAGTTTGAATGAAGCATTAGTCCATGGCCACATCGCGTCTAGTTTGAGCTAAAAGTTCAAACTAAGCACTTAAGTCCAGACTAACCACCGGTACAAACAAACGTAAACTAAGTGTTTCTTAGTTCAAACTACGAAATTTCTTAGTTTGAACTAAGGAAAGCCTAGTGTGGCCATGGCTAAATTAGTCCAGACTAAGCCTCCTTTGTCCAGACTAACTTGCCAGGGTAGACATAGTCAACCTCACTGAAGATTATTAGGAATGAGAACACAAACCCCAATTGGTTGTGAATTCTGTACTTAGATTCCACCAACAGTTAACACAGTGTACATTCCTCAGGCACTGTAACAGCCTAAGCTTGGAGTCACAGAAAGTCCCCTTTGGTATTTGAATACATGTTGCTACCCCAGAGAGCAAACCTAAACAAAAGACAATCCCTTACCCCAAGAATCACAAAAATATCCAGGTTACTACCAGTCCCAAAGTATCAGTTACCTACGCCAAGTCACTTGCACCTTAAATTGCACACCAACAGACAATGCTATTTATTAATCCTGTAATAAAACTACACAAAGACTGCTAAATAGGAAAAGGAAATTAGAGAGTTATTTACAAGGTTAAAATAGGCAAACACGAGTATGCAAGTGAGTTACAATCTTAAGTTTCAAAAAGTGATAGAAGCTTCCATAATCAGCAAGCTCTACCTGTTCCTTATAACTAACTCAGTTAAGCAGCTGCAGATCTTTTGCTTATGCCTGGAACAACCTTGCTCACTCCCACCTCCACCCCACCCCTTCAAAACCAGGCAGCATAAAAATAATTAATTTATTTTGCTTGGGGTTTTTATACCCCTACCACTCTGAGTTGCAAACTCAGCTAAGGGAGGGATCCACCTGCAAAACTCATCTTTAAGGGGAGGAGAACTGAACAACAGTCTTTTGTCCTCTTTAGTGTTCCAGAATAGTCTGGTATCAATGGACCTTTCCTGCTGAGAAGGCCGCAACACCTTGAAGTGCTGATCTGCAATAGAAACTCATGAATGATTATCTCCTTTGTTCAATGATTTAACTTAGTCAGAGGGGCTCACAACATAACCACTTAAATATGATCTTACAATATGCCAGTGTCACAGCGGTATTCAAGGGTGTGGGTGTACCACAGATTTGCACACCAGCAGTGTGATATTTTCTGTGTTGTTATTTATTCCTTTCTGTTAGAATTTTTGACAGCCACTGAGCAGATGTTTTCAGAGCATTATACACAATGACTACTCGAAGATCTCCTTTTTGAGTGGTAACAGTTAAGAATTATGTATAGTTGGGATTATGCTTTCCAATGTTCACTACTTTGCATTTATCAACACTGAATTTCATCTGCCATTTGGTTGCCCAGACATCTAGTTTTAAGAGATCCCTTCACAGTCAGCTTGGTCCTTGACTATCTTGAGTAATTTAGTATTGTCTGCAAACTTTGTCACTTCTGTTTACCACCCCACTTTCCAGATCTTGATCTTGAATAGCATACGCTCCAGTACAGATCTTTGGGGGACTTTGTTATTTACGTCTCTCCATTGTGGAAACTGACTGTTTATTCCTACTCTTGGCTTCCTATCTTTTAACCAGTTACTGACCCACGAGAGGATCTTTCCTCCTATTCCACAACTGCTTACTTTGCCTAAAAGCCTTTGGTGAAGGACCCTCTCAATGGCTTTCTGAAAGTCAAAGTCCCACTGATCACCTTTGTCCACATATCCTTTGACATTCTCAAAGAATTATAACAGAGTGGTAAAGCATGATCTTCTCTTTACAAAAGCCATGTTGACTCTTCCCCAGTATATTGTGTTCATCTATGTGTCTGATAAATCTGTTCTTTACTATAGTCACAACCATCTGTCTGGTACTAAAGTTAGGTCACTAGTCTGTAACTGTCCAGATTGATTCTAGAGCCTTTCTTAAGAGTCAGCATTACATTAGCTATCCACCAGTCCCCTGGTACAGAGGCCGATTTTCATTACAGGTTACAAACCACAGTTAGTGGTTCTACAGTTTCATATGTGAGCTCCTACAAAACTCTAGGGTGAAAATGTTGCTGTTAACTTTTGCACCTTTTGCTGATTGCTCTTCAAATTATTTTTGGCCTGCCTGATTATACTTTTACACAGGACTAGCCAGAGTTTATGCTCCTTTCTATGTTCCTCAGGAGGATTTAACTTTAGATGTTTTAAAGGATACTTTTGCCTCTAACTGCCTCTTTTAGTCTGTTATTTAGCCATAGTGGCATTTTTTTCATCCTCTTACTGTTTGTTTATATTTTCATTTGAGGTATACTGTTAGTATGAACTTCTATTATGGTGTCTTTAAATAGTTGACACACAGCTTGCAGGCATTTCACTGTTGTGATCATTCTTTTAATTTTCATTCAATTAACTTCCTCATTTTTGTGTAGATCCTCTTTCTGAAGTTAACTGCTACTGTGGAACAGTTTTCCATACAAGGATGTTACATTTAATTACATTATGGTTGCTATTATCAAGCAATTCACTTATTCATCTCTTGAACCAGGCCTTGTGTATTACTGTTGACAACATCAAGAATTGCCTCTCGCCTTCTGGATTCCAGGACAAACTGCTCCAAGAAGCAACCATTCATGGTGTCTAGACATTTTATCTTTGAATCCTATCCTGAGGTGACATGTACCCACTCCGTATGGGTACAGTTGAAATTCCCCATTCTAACTGGGCTTTCTGTTTTTGTAGCCTCCCTATTCCCCCTGAACATTTCACAGTCATTGTTACTGTCTCCATGCTGGTCAGGCAGTCAGTAGTAAATTCCTACTATTATACTCTTATTATTTAAACATGGAATTCTGTCCATAGAAATTCTATAGTAGTTGATTCGTTTAACTTTTTACTATATTTGACTTTATGCTTTCTTTCACATATAGTGCCACTCTCCCAGCAGCACAACCTACTCTCTCATTTCTATATATTTTGTACCCTTGTGTTACTGTGCCCCATTAATTACCATCATTCTACTAAGTTTCTGTGAGATCTATTATAGCAATATCCTCATTTAATGCCAGGCACTCATTTTCACCCATCTTAATATTTAAGAAAACCCTACAACTGGCATTTCTGAACACATCAAAACAAACAAGGAGTTCTGTGGCATGTAAAGACTAACCAATATATTTATTGCATGAGCTTTCATGGGAGAAAATCCCATTTTGTCAGACTCAGTGTCAGAGCCATAACTATGGCAGGGCAAGTGGCGCTTTGCTCCAGGCACTCTGGAGCAGCTCCATTCAGCTGCTCCATTAAAGGGCGTGTTCCCCACCAATTGCTCCAGGTACCGGCTGTTGTAAGGGGCATCGGATTCTTTAGTTACGGCTCTGCTCAGCGTGCCAAAGGACTCCTTGTTTGTTTTGCTGAATTAGACTAATATGGCTACCCCTTTGGAACCTGAACACATCAAGGCTCTTGCTTAGTGGAGACAGAGTGAGAACCTTGAAATCCTGTTTCCATCCAGGTTTAGCAGTAGCCTAACACGAAATAAAACTTCATGACTTAAATTCTTTCAGAATTTTCAAAATGATATACACCCAATAGTATATCCCTGTAATGGTCCCTTTATATAAAAGCAAGAAGGCAAAATTGGAAAAGAGTAGATAATTGCATAGTTTGATTCATTTGCTATTTTCTCTCCAGATTAAGAACATAATGCCTCTGCTACCAAGACTCATCACAGCAATGCTGATGTAATAAATTTCCCACAGGGTTCAACTAAGATAATTTGAGGTTCTAGGCATGTGCTGCTGCGTTTTGGATATTGTTGGTGTCCTCCTTCTCCTCCAAGCAGAAGGTCACAGAGTTAACACATCCCTGAGATGCATGAAGCAATTTACACCTCTCAGAGCTATTACAGCAAATTGTCCACCACCTCAGGCAGATGTCATTGCATTAGGAATACTCAGATGTGTTTTGCAAACTTTCTTCAGAACCAAAAGCTAGAAACATTAATTATAAAAAAACAAGATAAGATTCTAAGTAAACAAATGATTTCTGGAATCAGAACTGAAGACACAGGCCTCCAGTACCTACGCTTTAACTTTGTCCTGATTCCACAGGGGTGAAGTCATGGGTAATAAAAAATGAGTGATATCAGCCTTTCCTGTTGTCACTTTTGCAGGGTACTGTTCTCAACACTGAGCTGTAGGGTACTGTTTTCAGCACCAAACCCACACTCTCAGAGAACATAGCTGCAGGGGAACTGTAGTTTAACCCAGTATAGGAAATGAGGATGAGAAACCTGTTCAGCACAAACAACAGAATCTCAATTCACCAAGACAACGTTTATCAAATGATAAGAAAGCCACTATAGTTTCCCTTCCTCCCACCTTAAAGTCAATGGATTAACTATCCTTCTGTGTCTAGTCTAGAAAAAAAAAAGTATACATTACAAAAGTTCTAGACTGCTTGTGTTAATAATTGCTAATCTGGGATCTCTGCCATCATTTGCCAGTTAGCATTGACTGAAGAGATTTAGAACATACCAGAAACATAATTCAGCACCTCTCACACTGTTTTGAAAACTGTGACTGCAGTTTCACAGATACTATGTCTAGCAGGTAGCCATCTGCAAAATCTCATCCAGCTAGGCATCTGAATTGCGGGAGTTGAAATAAACAAATTAAATTAATGATTTACTGTAATATTGATGGTGCTCATAAAGAGATTGAAACCAACCTTTAAAAAATAAACTGTTTTTATTATCAAGTTTTATAACAAAAACATCTCAAAATGCTGTACATATTTACTTTACAACTCTGAGTGGTACAAAAAGTATTTCTATTTCTCCAAATTAAAATTAAATTAAAAGACAGGACAACCTCTAAGAATTCAACCAGCTGATTATGACACAACATTTCAGAGCCTGCTCAACTGTTTAAATCTGGTGTCAAGGAACTCTGTATTTTCCTGTCTTACACTCCCCTGCATTTATTTTCATCCAATTCTGTAAGCTCTCCCTCTTCAAAGCATCTGATGAAGTGGGATATTCTCCCACGAAAGCTCATGCGATAAATAAATCTGTTAGTCCTTAAGTGCCACAAGACTCCTTGCTTTTTCTGTATTTTCCTATTTCCCCCTCTATTTTGCCCTGTGCACAAAGCGAGAGAACTACTCACAACAGGAGTAAATTTCCACTACTGCATTGCACTTTTTTTGCAGAATGCACCAAGCCAAGGAAAGAAGCCAAAAGGCCATGGGTCATAGTCTCAACAGACAACATTGCCACATTGTATTAAAAGCCTAGGTTAGTGTGGTGAAGAAGCAGACGGCAAAAGATTTCCTTGATTCACTTAAAAGTTCTAACTGAATTTCCCCATCTAGCTAAAAGTGAAAAACAGAGGTAAAGTTATGTGCATTAACCATAGCAGTAGAAAAAAAAATATTTTCTTACTGCAAGAAGTATCTATATACAGAAATTCAATTTTCTACAAATCAGCTTGGGGCTGATGGGGAACAACCCAAAAACCACTTCTAATATCTTTTCTCTCCTGGGTTTCAAGGATTTATTATTTCTATATTGCTAATCCACCACTCCAGACTGACAGGGTTCTGTCATCTTCCTCTGAGGCCACATTGATACTTGAAACTCCTGAATGAATAGCAATGTTCATTAAGGATATGGCTTTTTACAATACTTCTATATTGGCAATTATTATACCAGAAAAAAAAAGTCTTTTTGCAGGTACAGTTTATTTTATTTGGGGAACCAATATAAGCTGTGTCTACACTCAAAGGATTTGCCAGTAAAGCAGTCCTAATAAAGCTTTTACAGCATAGAGTAAGCTTGACTATTAGTCAGCAGCAACAAATGGTCGCTACACATTTCTGGTGACTTCTGGCATGTTCTGTGTCCTTCTCTCCTTCCCCCGTCCTTGCCAAGAAGAATGTCTTTTGTTTCACTATATTCTCTGTCTCCAGTAGGAAGGGGCACACCACATTGCTTCTCCCACTGAAGATCAAATTCCACTTCTTTCTCCATCTTCTCTACACATGATCTTTTTTCTTATGGTCCAAATCTGATGTCCTATGGTCAACTCAAAAGATTACGGAACACCGCGCCTGCTCTTATAACCATGTGCTTTCTTAAGGTCCCCACTTAAACCCCTCATTTCTCCTTCCAGCTCTACTCTCCATCCACACACACACCCCTCCTCTACACACTCAGCTTTTAAACATTGGTATGTATCAATGTTGATGCATCTAAATGGAACATATATAAATTGTGATACATATCAACGTTTAAAATTTTAATATGGAACAACAATAAGGGCATTCAAGGTGTCTGGATTCATGGGTAGGAGAAACTCGTTGAGCAGGGAGGAGACTGAATAAGAAATGAACAGGAATTTGTGGGCAGAGAAAGTTATGGAAGGGATGGGAAATGGCATGTGATGGGGGACAAAGCAAACAGTGGTTCTGTGTGGTGAGGACACTGGGGCAACAAAGCAAGGAAAACAGACATTCATATGGACAGCTGCCAACATTCATGATTTTCACTACTGAGAAACATTTCTTTAAACACTTGGTATAACTCTTCAAAACTGAAATCACTATTAAATACTGTTTGAGTTTGATCAAATTAATGTTCCAACCACCACAAACAGGAAATACGTATCTGCATCCCTCTTTGCAGCCTACAACCATTATTTCACCTTCTTCATATTACCTCATCCACATCTCCCACCTCCACACAAAATTTAGTCTCTGAACTCTAACCTTAAGTATCAAGACTGCAAAACATAATCATCTCTTTACTTGTTACATCAGATACCTGTATTACAAATTGTTACTTCCTATAAAGAAATTTTATTACAAAGTATTTCCACTTTGAAAAAATCCCTCCGTTAATAGTCATCCAGCACAAAACATTTCAACACATCAACTAAATATCTCACACACACACCTCCGACTTCAGTACAGCATCAACCTTGTATTATGCAGGAAGTCACACTAGATCAGTGGTCCCCCTTCATAAGAGAATGTGGCTGCTCCTGCTTCAATCTGTGAACAGAGACATGGCTAGGCTGGGAGCAGGTAGCCAGAACAGCCAAGACTGGGCCTCAAGAGCCCAGAGCAAGCATCAGGATCAAGGCCAGAGCTGGAGCAGGCCAGGGAACACGGTGGGGCTGGGTGATACTTGCTCCCTGCCCCCTCATGGGGGCTAGGCTGGGCATTACTGCTCCCCCAGACTTCTTCCACAGTGGTCCCTTCTGGCCACATAGCCTAGGTCCTACAGAACATTTTCCATTATGACAAACAAGGAGTCCTGTGGCACTTAAAAGCTAACAAATTTATTTACTGAATTAATTTTTGTGGGAGAAAATACCACTTCATCAGCTGCTTTGAAGATTGGGGAACTTACAGAATGGGAGGAAATAAATGCAAAGAAGTCCAAGTCATGGGAACAGGACACACTGTAACAGCAAATCAAAACAGCTGTAAAGATTCGAACACTGGGGAACAGAGGAAGATGAGGTCAAATCATTAATGGAGTGAAATGCTTACCCACTGGTTATAGAACATTCTAAAACCAGTGGGTCAGTATTTCAATCTTTGTGATCACTCCATTAATGATTTGCTGATTGCAGTGCTCAGACAGATGAATACCACATCAAGGTTTCAAAGAGAAGCTGCTGAGATCCAATTTATCTGCAAATTTGGTTGCCTTGCTTCAGAACCTAATAGGGACATTGGATTTTTCTCTCATTACAACAGGTGACTTGATCTCTTCTTCCTCTGTACGCTGCTCCCCAGTGTTTTAATCTTTACAGCTGTTTTGATTTGCTGTTACAGTGGGACCTGTTCCTATGACTTACACTTCCCTGTACTTATTTCCTCCCAGTCTGTAAGTTCTCCCATCTTCAGAGTGTCTGAAAAAGTGGGGTTTTCTTCCACAAAAGCCCATGCAATAAATAAATGTGTTAGTCTTTAAATGCCACAGGACTCTCTGGGGTTTTTTTGTTTTGTTTTGTTTTGTTTTGGGTTTTTTTTTTTTTTAACTGAACTAGACTAACACGGCTGCCCCTTTGGAATGCCTCCATTAAGGGAAAACATTCTTGACTAATCACACTACACAGTCAGAGCTGAAGACTGCTTATTTGCATGGACGCAGACAAAAGAGGTATGTGAGGCAAGCTGTGTATGTGAGCAAATTAATGTGGAAAAAAATAAAATCATGGTTGTGTGTTTCAAGGGATGGCTTAACTCAGGCCTTCTTGGATTTTTAGTTGTTTTGTTGATAAAATAATCACTTGAGAAACCCTCAACTGTTTTTATATGCTCATTTCCTTTATGAGAATTAATCAGCTTTGCATATTGTTTTTGATCCACTGTCACTATTTAAAAAAAATTAAAAAAGCAATATCAATTCTTTCCATGACCAATTTTCATAGTAACAACAGATTTAGTGTCTGGATCAGCAAATTTTTATGACAGTGTTGTTGTGCTAAACATAGTATTTATATATCATTCACAACCAACACTTCATTCTACAGGTGTCCCCACAAAAACAATGTAGGAACTCTTTTTCTCATTTTTGCTGCTCTATGTTCCTGCTTTTAAAGCTATAGCAAATTCCTATTGATTCATTATGACACTTTACCTACATTTCCTCTAGGATCTCCTACATTATATTAATTAATATTTGCACAGTACACTAACAGCATACATTGCTAAGCATTATTACTTCAGCTCCTTCCAAGCCTTAATTTACAGGCCAGGTGCTTCCCCTTTTCATTTTCTTACTGAAGACTAAATCCCTCAGTACTGAACTGCCCAGTTGCTTTCACTTTCCCATCATCTGTTTCTATTAATATAATGATGCTGAAATTCTCTCTGTGTTCACAGTTCTAGTTCCCCTGTTTTTTATTGCCTTGCTTCTTGCTCTTGAAATTATATGAATACCTTAGCAACTCCTTTGGTGATTGTACCTCTCTTTATTACTAATTAACCATTTTATTCCTATATGACACATTCATCTTGTTTTATCCTGTCAGCCTTTTGCTAGCTTCTACATGGACTTCATTTATTTGCCCTTTCCTGCCACTCCATTAGTTCAGTGGTTCTCAACCTGTGGTCCATGGACCACTGGTGGTCTGCGGTAGTGGAGGAGAAAGATAATTACTACAGACAAATGTACTGTGACAAGGGCAGTGTGTTTGTGAATGAGCACAATAAATTATTAGAAATAGCTGCATTTTCAATACTCCTTGGTATACAAGTTTGATTCCCATCAGCGATAGGCTATGTTAAAATGTTTAACATGGTTTGCTTACATTGTGGCCTGCAAAAGCTTCTGATGATGACGTAGTGGTCTGCCTAAAGGAAAATGCTGGGAACCACTGCATTAGTTGAGCTGTCCCACACAGGAGGTCTCACTCCCCAACCAGCACACTGTTCTGATGGAGTTCTTCCCACCTGCATAATGTAAACTGAATCTTTTCCAATAGAACCATAATGCCCAGTTCTTAACTTTTCAGCTCAGAAGACAGAACTGTTTTTCTCAGAAAATTACAATGGTGGTCCCACGTTTATTTTCCCTTCAGGAATTTGTATTTACTTTTTCCCTTCCACCCAAAAATCTGACATACAGTACAGGGAAATTACTCGTGAAGCGCTTTATTTCCCACATGACTGGGCAGGCTGGCTCCACAGCACTCCCAGCCTAGAAACCAACGAAGGAGGAGAAGGACAAAGGTCAATGACTTTATATCACCTGTAGGTTCCTCCAATCGCTGGGGTCAATTTGACCCCTAGCATAAATTAGAGCTGCCACAGATTCAATCTAATTTACAACAGTCTGGTCCAGAATCCCTTGCTTAGGGTCCCCATGTTGTTCTATTCCTGAAGGATCTGTTCCTTGGTGCATTCTTTACTAACCCTTGAAAACACATCCCAAGGTTCCCTGACAGGATCAACATGGGTAGATATTACTGGTCAATCCCTCATCCAGATCAGCAGCTTGTACACAATCTTGCAGCATGAACTCCTAAACTTTAAAGCAATTGATCATCTACAATTCAGAGTCACCACTACACACTATATGAATCTGCAGTATTAGATGGCCAAGAAAGGATACACAGGCTTATGTACTACAGTAATGAGCACTCTAGAAAACGCAGAATTGGCCAGAGTGGAAAGAACTCCATACCTTTCCTCCCTGTTACCTTAGTGTTGCCTTGGCTCACACATTTACTAAGAATTGCTCAACATTTGGGGATTTTCTTAAAACCCACAGACCCTGTAATCATGCTATTATATGAAACTTTCAGCTTCTATTTTAGAAAAGAAACCTTTTGGCCTTCACGGTTGTCAGAAAAGACCTTGAAAATATGCCTTTGCTGAACCTTAAAGGCTCAAAAGCCAGGAGGCAATGAAAAAACTCAACATGTATTATGTTTAAGCCGCGCCTGATTCAGTTTTTGGGCAGAGGTTTGGCAGTGCTACTATCACAAGCATTCGCCAAATTTTCCTTCACCTGTTACAAATAAAAGCCAAGTCCCACAAACGCAACGGCTCTGAAGAGGATTATTAAACACCTATTTTTCTTCTGGGGCTTGGAGACTAACATTCCCCAGTCAACATGTCATTGTAAAGAGGCTTGTATAGAGGCCCTCATAACCCAAGAGGTTCAAAGAAACACACTCCTCCTCCCTCCTCCCCACCCCACTTCCAAGAAAACCAAGACAGGATCATAGCCAAACTACAGATGCCAGCAAGATGTGTGACCTTCCTCCCCAGGGAACAAGGAACAGGCATGAATTCAAAAAAGAGAAAAATGCATGTCAAGAGTCCTAAGCTGAGAGCAATCAGAGCAGTCCTGGCAAAACGATAGCTCAAGACAGTGGAATTCTGCTCTAATTCTGCAGCTACAAGGGAGGTGCAGTCGTTTGTTCACTGGACCTCACTCCAGCAAGCCCAGCTAAGCAGACTTGCCATGGAAGGAAAATATGGCTCTAACAGGTTACCATAAATCTGGGTTTTTCCAGACATTAACTCTTTTTGGTCCTCTGATCTTCAGCTTTCTGAAATATGGGGGGAAAAAATCAAAAAAATCCAGAATTTTAACTTGCTTGGTGCAGACCAGAAAGAGCTGTCTCCACACCTCAGTTGGTGTCTCCTCTGCATCCACAGTTGCTGATCCTGCTTGCGCCAGCCCCACCTGCCAGTTAAGCATAGCTACCAAGTACCTCTTGGCAGGACCACCTACCCCATCAAAGGGCCTCCGAGCCTGCCCTGGAGGACTTACAGAGACATGCTGACCGGCTCCCAAGATCTGAGAATGGGGACAGGCCTGAAGGGAGATGCTGCAGGACAGGTTAATGCTGTGTCCTGGGCCTGCACCAGCTGTCCTATCACAAAGTGTCACTGCTCTGACCTGGAGAGTGAGAATATGGGTACCCCTCTACATCCACTCAACCCCCTCCTAGTACAAACACCCCTCCTGCCAACTGTAGCCCTTTTCCAGCTCCCTATCCCCCTCCTTTGGCAGAGTCCTTTATTTGGGAACTTGAAACATGGTAATCATATTCTAAGGATTTACAATCATCTCTGTGGCTAGCTAATCTGACCACACATGTACCTATATTTTGCCTTCTTCATACAAAAGTAGACCACTCAACAAAGACCAAACACTTTTTGTGGGTTCTAACGTGCTGACATTGGGTGATATTACATGCTCAGTAGCTAAGGGTATCATCAGGAGCCAGATTTGAATCCACGATTTCCTTTTATCTACAGCACTCCTGCATCATGACACATGAATTATAAGTACAGTAAAGCTGTCTGTTAAAGACAAGAGACAAAAAACTATAAACTAGGAAGGAGTTGGTTTATTCCTGGCAATATTCTGTTGGGATCAAAAAGCTAACTTCAGGGGGTTAATTTAATGTTGTGCCACAGACAGGCTTGTGGTAGGCCCTTGTTAAAATTCTGCCACTAAAATGAAGGGTGGTTTGGGAGGCTGTATCTACATGTCTAGAGGCCTGTGTGATGGATCTAAAGAGTCCATCCCAGCAGGGATCTTATGGGAAAAAAAAAATAGTCTGTGATCACATAATCAAAGACTGTGCCGTAATCCATAAGAGGGCTGAGTTAAGGTTGCACAGGCTCTCCTAATTCTGACACTGCCTAACATTTTGAATGTATGATTTTGCAATCAATGTTCCAGTAACATAAGCTTTTTTTGTATGTGAAGAAGATGTAAGCTATCACAAAGAATAAAAAAAAAACCCAAACAAAAAAACAGTGTCTCACTGCCACCATAGTGAGCTGGCTTGTTTGCATGTATAGCAATGCCAGCTACTAAATGGAATCAGAACTCCTCAACACTGTTATAGTTCCAGACTCCTTGAGCTCTGGTGGCAGGAGCCTATGATTTTGTAGAAAGAACTAATTCTAACCCTACTGTCCCTCTGAAGTTCTCAGTAGACATAAGGTGCAGTATAACAATAAGGACAAACCCCTGGTAGCCACAATTTTATTCAGTAAAACAAACAAGGAGTCCTGCTGCACTTAAAAGACTAACATTTATTTATTGCATGAGCTTTTGCGGGAGAATGGAAGTGGAAGTGGGATTTTCTCCCATGAAAGCTCATGCAATAAATAAATGTTAGTCTTTAAGCGCCATAGGACTCCTTGTTTGTTTTACTGAACTAGACTAACATGGCTGCCCCTTTGGAATTTTATTCAGGTGCATGATCCACAGAGCTGGGTGCTCCCATGTTATTGGCTTCCTGCTGCTGGTTTCCAGGGGTTAAACTAGTTTTAAAGGCAGCTAAACACATTATTTCCCTAGCAATATTGGGGGGGGTAACTGTCTGTGGAGCATTATGGAATTGTGAATAAAAGGAGAATGGTGAATCATGACTGGAAGAGTATCACGTCCACAAAATAATCCCCCCTTTTAAGATCTAATCCTTACTAGGAAAGTGTTCAAGAAACCCTGTAGCAACTGCTGGTGTGGCTAGCTTTCCAATCCAAGATCAGATTTTATAGTGTTATACATAACATTTCCACAGGATTTCATATGAGAAATTATTTTAATAAATGCTGCAGTGTTTGTTTAAATAATACTGATACATGGAGAACTGCCAGCAGAACTAGCAACACCCTAATATTTATCAGTTTCCACCTATGGTGAAAATACAGCTTTTAGAAGACAGAATTCTTACTTAGTAATTTTCACATTCACCAAAAGCTACATGAAGAGGCCTTATAATGAGCATTTCAAAACATCAACAGGGAATTTTTGCATCAATGTCAATTCTAGCTGCCTCCAACTTACAATTTCAAAACCAAATCACTGCACTGATGTCCTTTCTTCCATCATCTTCAGCACAGAGACTGCCTTCTAAATCTAGATAAATTAGAATTCTGAAGTGTTTGTCCTTACATGTTCTCCGTTAAAAGTTCACAATATTCACATATCAAAATGTGTTTTGTTTCTCTTCATCAAATGTTTGGTCACTGTAGCAGAAGAGTTGTACTCATTGTTGGGGCAGACAGACAATTTACCTTATAAATGGGAGGCTACATGTTTAAATATATACATGAAAGTAATACCAGTTATGTTTCTTAAAAGATATACTCCAGCAGCTCAACCAGAAGTCATGGACTTGAGGCAAAAATTATTAGGTGAGGTTCTATGGCTTCTGCTCTGCAAGGGGATCAGACTAGATGATCACAATGCTCTTTTTTAGCCTTACAATCTTAGGGTTGGAAGGGACCCATGACATCATCTAGTCCAACCCCCGACTAAAAGCAGGAGCACTCCCACGAAATTATCCCGACCAGGGTTTTGTTTAACCGAGCCTTAAATGTTTCCAAAAATGGAGATTCCACCACCTTCCTAGATAACTCATTCTGATGCTTCATCATCCTTCTAGTGAGAAAGTTCTTCTTAATATCCAACCTCAACAGTCCCTGCTGCAACTTGAAACCATTCTTCCTTGTTCTGTCCTCTGTTATTACTGAGAACAGCCAAGCTCCCTCCTCTTTCATGCACCCCTTCAAGTAGTTGAAGGTTGCTTTCAAATTCCACCCATCTTCTCTTCTTCAGATTAAATAAGCCTAGTTCCTTTAGTCTCTCCTAAGTTGCATCCTGCAACCCCCTAATCATTTTTGTTGCTTTAACATTCTATAAAATATGGTACATAACCTACATTGCTGAACACCGATAGTGAGGCTCAGCATTACACCATGCACAAAAACAAAGACAGTTCCTGCCCAGAAGAGTTTGCAGTTTAAAGATTAGGTGCATAGAAAGGGTGCACTGAGAAATCCAGGAATATGGGACAATTTAGTTTTCCCCTCCTCTCATTAAAAATTCAATTCTTGTGAACATATGGGTTCTTTTCCCATTACAAAAGGTAATTTGACTTCAGGCTTCCCATGGTTTGAACCTGAAAACTGCTCTGATTTGCTGTTACTGTATGACCTGATCCTATGTTTTACACCCCCTTGCATTTAGTTTCATTCCTTTCTGTAAATTCACCAATCTTCGAAGCATCTGAGGAAGTGGGATCTTCTCCCACGAAAGCTCATGCAAAAAATAAATCTGTTAGTCTTAAAGTGCCACACAACTCCTTGTTGTTTTTCTTGTTACTGGTTGTTTTTTTTTTCCAGTGTGGTGTGAATGACAACCCTAGCAAAGATCATTCCATTCATCTTGGACAAATGCAAATAGAGCCGGGAGAAAGAATGTACAGGGCACCAAGGCAGACATATATAAAAAGTCTAATAAAAAGCTATTCACGTGATGCAGTTTGCTAATTTTAAAATCTTACTGTAGTTCCCATTCTTAAATGTTACTTGTGGAGTTTATCTGTCAGTGTCTTGAGTAGCATAACCTAATTATAGTGTTGTGCAAACCACAAGATTCAGCTGTATCTGTACCATCCCTCTCCAGCTAAAGTGAGCAATGTCCTCATAGTAGCTTATTTGATTTACAATGCTTGTCCATTTTATTTACAGTAGTGTATCCTTCACTTTCAGTCTCATTTTTTCATCTCCTTTCCTTTTTAACTCCTACTCACATGATTTGGAGACTGTAAGGAAGGGCTCAAATAGGTGAGGTGGCAGAAGGGAAAGAACTAGCTGTGAAGGTGGCATTGGGACAGCTGTGACTGAACTAGATGGGTATGAAGCTGGACAGGCAGGGTGGCCTGACAAGAAACAGCACCGCCTTGTCTATGATGAAGACTAAACCACACTGATGAACCAGCACTAAATATATGATTTAAAACAGTTCAGGCTAACACAGTTTAAATCCGTTTCCCTGGTTATTGTGAACCAGGTGCAGCCATTGTGAAACTTTTTAAAAACGTTAAATCCAGAGCAAGATCTTTTTAAAATATGGCTTCCAGTTAAGAGCTCTCAGTTAACTATACAGAAATTAAATAATAAATCCCCGGAAGAGGTATCTGGATAGACCATGAGGGGAAAAAAAGAAGAGAAGAAAGGAAGAAGTAAAGTGTGGTCCATATGGTGTTCAGTGAGTGAAGACCATGTAAAAAGCACATGTAGTTTAGAAGTGCCCACTGGATAATAATGGATCACTGATCTCAGGTGAGGGACCAAGGACTACAGATGGGATTCTGTACTTGGCCTCTAAGTGGGAGATCAGCAAAAGAGAAACAGTATTTTCTGTTTTCTGTTGAAGAAATATAGGTTGGAGACTCAAGGAGGATCTTTTAATTTTAAATGGTCAATCATAGGTCAAAATCTATTTGAGACTATAAATTGAAGGTGTCTGCCTCCTTTTTTTTCCTTTTCTCTTTTTTTTTTTTTTTTTTAAGCCTTAGGTCAGGGGTTGGCAACCTAAAAGATAAGAGCAGCCATTTTAAAAAATTCCTTCAATGATCAAGTGTTTTAAGAGCTGCAATGGTCATAGTCTCCTGGTGGGAGGGAAGGGAGCCCCAAACCAGGAATGGACCCCCTGCAACGTCCCCTGGTGGCAGGAGGCACTGGAGCCCAGAGCCTCAAGGGAGCAGTCGAAGAACCACATGTGACTCCAGAGCCGGAGGTTGCAGACCCCAGCTTTAGGCTGTCCTCTGTGGCATTTTCAATGATGAAGGAAGCAGATCTCTCTACTGAACCTCCATCCCTTTAAAAAAGCAAACCAAGACAGTATCTCCAGGGCTCCAGTTCTATTGATAGGAAGATGCCACTGTTGCAGGTACTTCCCAAATAACACCTTTTTAGACCAAAGAGTGTAGTAAGGTCTGAAAAAGAACTAATGTTGCAAATGGCACAGAGCTGGGAAAATAGGAGTGCTCTTGTGGACCTGCTCTTTCCAAATCATAGGCTTTCCCTTATAAGGAGATCTGGAATGCCCCACAGACCCACATATACAAGTAGCACGGGATACGAGTAGCATGGGATAAAATTTTAGGAACTTCTGGTGGCATAGATACTGCCAGAGGATGATGGAAAGGCAATGGTATGATTATACACCACAGAGCACATAACAGTAGGTTTAATAAACTCCTGTCCCATAAATACCCAGACAGAGCTCTCCATACCCAAGCCCCAATACTAGTGAAAGGCTTACAATAGCACAAAGGAGAGACAGCACACTTTAACAGGGAATCTGAACCCATTTATACATATAGTTAAGCATATCTGGAAAAGAACAGCTTGGCCTTTTTGTCCTCCTTAAAACAAAGTCAGTTTTAGTAAAGCAGGGTGATTATAAAGGAGTTCAGGATGTATATAGTAACTAGAGCAGGACGTTTATCTTAAGATTCACTCATCTCCATAGGGAAATAGTGAGCACTACTTTTTTTCCTCTTTTAAACTAAAAGCCCTTGGACATAGCATCCACCAGCAATCCAGGTTGCACTTGACAAGGTTCGAAAGATGTCTCAGGTACTGCAGAGAGGTTCAGAAACTGAAAGTTATGTGATGCCACGTGACACTTTGTGAAACTCTGACAAAAGTGTACAATCCTTAGTTTGTCACACTGGACAAATGCTGATCACCAAAGGTGGGGAGAGAGGAAGAGAGAGAGAAAGCCCTGTCCGTTGAATACACCTCCACATGCAAGCACGGAGATGACAACTACTGGGTGTACTAAGAGATGGTCATCAATTGTGGCACATTACTCCCCCATGTCTATGCTTACCAAAACAGACTGTGAACAATATTTGGCAAAAGCATTTTCAGAGACCAAAGAATTCTCCTAATTTCTTACAATTAGTGTTGATAGAGGATATTTGGCAGTAAATATTTACTTGGGCATTTGCAGTGTTGAGATAAGGCCAGTTCCTGAGAAAGTAGCTAGGATCCCAAGTATCTCAACAACACCTGTCAAGATATGTAGCCCTGCCTTGAGTGCAAGGAACTGAATGACTAGATGACCTGCTGAGGACTCTTGCAGTCGTACATCTCTATGATTCTCTCTGACTTAAGGGAAGTGGGGGAGGATGGTGCATGTTTCAACATTTGTGTGTGGAGAAGCTATCATTTCCAGGAGATCTGCCAGACTGCCTGCTTCAGATTGCTCCCTGGACCCACAGCTCCTCGGGAATCATTCTTTGATATCTAAATGAGCTGCTTAGATGCTAGCGACCTCTGCACCTGATCGAAGTCGGTGGCCCAAAACAACTCTAGTAGCATGCAGTGAAGGAACTGGCTTGCTTGCCACTCATATCCTAGGATCTTTACTTTGCAGTGCTAAGATCTAGTTCCCCTTTTTCCTGCAGGGCTTGCATCAGGTAAGGCAGATTTTGACTCCACTCCTTTTGCAGCCTGGTGTTGGTCTTCCAAAGCCAAAATCTACTCCTCAGTCTCCACTCTCCACACAGTCAGAGCCTGCAGTGTCATTTGAGCTGTGCTCAGAATGGACAACACACTGGTGATGTTATCAGAAATAGTTCTGCACCAGTGAGCCTGCACCATAACTGCAACTCCTTCTTCAGTGTGTGTTTTGACAGGCAGAGGTGTCACAGCCATTTGTCTCAACTCTTATGATGTTTTTCTGTTCCATCAGAGATTTGGAGGGTCCTACTGTCATCCATAAAAAGTTCAGATGCCTTTTAAAAGTGCAGTAGAAATTTTCTGGATAAGGATGAATAAGATCCACATGTAATTGGTAGGGGGCTCAGGTCACATTTCAGAATCAGGCAGCCATCTTCCTTCCAAAGCTCAAATGAGTCCTTGTAATTATATATAAAATAAAATAAAATAAATAAATAAATAAATAAATCCCCTCTCACCCCTACGGGTGGTATGTGTCATCCTCAACCTCGGGTCCTCTACCAGAGGCCTGGGAGTTTGAGGGTTCTGCGCAGTATCTTAGCTGTTCCTAGCACTGCACTCTTCTGGACAGAGAGCTCTGATGTTGTTCCTGGGATCTGTTGGAGCCACTCTCCCAGCTTAGGAGTCACAGCCCCGAGTGCTCCTACCACCACTGGGATCACTTTGGCCTTCACTTTCCACATCCGTTCTAGTCCCTCTTTCAGGCCCTGGTACTTCTCCAGCTTCTCATGCTCCTTCTTCCTGATGTTGCTGTCACTTGGCACTGCTACATCTATCACCACCGCTGTCTTCTGGTCCTTGTCTATTACCACGATGTCTGGTTGATTGGCCAGTACCTGCCTGTCTGTCTGGATCTGGAAGTCCCACAGAATCTCAGCCCTGTTATTCTCCACGACCTTCTGTGGAATCTCCCATCTGGACTTGGGAGGGTCTAGCCCATACAGTGTGTAGATGTTCCTGTACACAATGCCGGCTACTTGGTTGTGCCGTTCAGTGTATGCTGTTCCTGCCTGCATCTTACATCCTGCCACTATGTGTTGGATGGTCTCTGAGGCCTCTCTGCACAGTCTGCACCTTGGGTCCTGTCTAGTGTGGTAGACCCCTGCTTCAATGGATCTGGTGCTCAGTGCCTGTTCTTGTGCTGCTATAATCAGTGCCTCAGTGCTGTCTTTTAGTCCAGCCTTTTCCAGCCACTGGTAGGATTTCCCCATGTCAGCCACCTCAGCTGTCGATGGTCCAATCCATGCAGGGTCTTGTCTTGCCATGGCACTTCTTCTGCTTGATCTTCCTCCCATGTCTGCTGCTGCCTCAGGCATTCTCTCAGCAGCTCATCTTTGGGTGCCATCTTACTGATATACTCCTGGATGCTCTGGGTTTCATCCAGGACAGTGGCATTGACACTCACCAAACCCCGTCCGCCTTCTTTCCGGCTGGCGTACAGTCTCTGGGTGTTGGACTTGGGTGGAAACCTCCGTACATTGTGAGGAGCATCCGGGTCTTCACATTGGCAGCCTCCATGTCCTCCTTTGGCCAGCTCACTATACCGGCAGGGTATCTGATGACTGGCAGGGCGTACCTGTTGATGGCGTGGATCTGGTTCTTCCCATTGAGCTGGCTCTTCAGGACCTGTCTTATCCTTTGGTGGTACTTGGATGTTGCTGTCTTCCTTGCCTCCTCATCATGGTTCCCATGTGACTGTGGGATGCCAAGATACTTGTAGCTGGTCTGTATGTCTGCTACGTGGCCTGCTGGTAGCTCCACCCCATCAGTCTTGACTACCTTCCCTCTCTTTACTACCATCCAGCCACACTTCTCCAGTCCGAATGACATCCCAATATCCTCACTGTAGATCCGTGTCAGGTGGATTAGCGAGTCGATGTCTCATTCATTCTTAGCATACAGCTTGATGTCATCCATGTAGAGGAGGTGGCTGATGGTAGTTCCACTCTTGAACTTGTATCCATATCCAGTCCTTGTGATTATCTGGCTGAGGGGGTTCAAGCCAATGTAGAACAGCAGCAGGGACAGCGCATCACCTTGGTATATGCCGCACTCGATGGCCACTTGTGCAAGCTGTCTTGAGCTGACTTCCAGTGTTGTCTTCCACAGTCCCATTGAGTTCTTGAGGAAGGTCCTTAGTGTCCTGTTGACTTTGTATAGCGCCAGACATTCACAGATCCATGTGTGTGGCACTGAGTCGTAGGCTTTCCTGTAGTCAATCCAGGCTGTGCTCAGATTGGTCTGTCTACACCTTGAGTCTTGGGGGACTGCTCTATCTATGAGCAACTGGTGTTTTGAGCCTCTGGTGTTCTTCCCAATGCCCTTCTGAGCTGTGCTCAGGTACTGGCCCATGTGGTCCTGTAGCTTGGCAGCTATGATGCCTGAGAGGACTTTCCATGTTGTGGGGAGGCAGGTTATTGGCCGGTAGTTGGATGGTGCTGTTCCCTTGTGGGGGTCTTTCATGATCAGCACTGTCCTTCCTTGTGTTAGCCAGTCTGGGTGGGAGCCTGCTGCTAGCAGCTGGTTCATCTGTGCTGCTAGGCATTCATGCATTGCTGTTAGTTTCTTTAGCCAGTAAGTGTGGATCATGTCCGGGCCAGGTGCTGTCCAGCTCTTCATGTTCTTGACCCGCTGTTGGATGTTGGCTACTGTGATGGTGACTGGTTCCTGTTCCGGGAGATTGCTGTGGTCTCTTCTCAGGTCCTGCAGCCACTTTGCACTGGTGTTATGAGTCTTCTCTTTCTCCCAGATGTTCTTCCAGTACTGTTCAGTTTCTGCTGTTGGTGGCTCTGCTGTTATTGTGTTGTTGCACTGCAGTTGGGAGTACACCTTGGATGGTTCTTTGGAGAACAGGGCATTTATCTTTTTGGCCTCTGCTTCTCTAGTGTATCTCCTTAGCCTGGTGGCCAGTGCTGTGAGCCTTTGCTTAGCAGTCTCTAGGGCTTCAGATGGAGTCAGGCCCTTGTATTTTCTCAGTAGCCGAGTCTTATCCTTAATCTCTACACCCTTCTGTAGTTCCACCAGCCAGCTAACTTCTCTCTGGGTTGCCTTGATCTTATCCTCCAACCTCATTTTCCAGAGGGGAATGTATGTACTGCTGTTCTTCTTGATCGTGTAGCCAAGCATCTCCAGGATTACAGAGGCTGTAGCGTATACCAGTTCATTGGTTTCAGTGATGATGGTAGTAGGAATTGTCATTAGGGCTCTATTGGCATCTTCTAGCATACTATCTGATGGTACTTCTCCAACGAGCCTTGGTAATCGGTCTCGAGGGTTGACTGTAGCTAGTTTATCCATAATCTTATGCCTCATATCAGCTGCTGTGTTCTGTAATGGAGGGGGTGGCAGTGAAGTTCCAGCTTCAGGTGTTGGCTGCACATCTAGTTGTTCTTCTGGGGTTTCTTCTTGAGTCCAGGAGGTAATGTGGAGTTGGTCTATCTCCAGTTGTGAGAGCAGCTGCCTCTTTACTATGTTGAAGCGTTGGGTAACTAGCTGTTTCTCAGTTAGTGTGGATGCAGGTCTTTTGTCCATCCATAGCTCCCTCATACGTTTCATATATCCCCTCTCATTAGGTCTGCTGTTGTAGTAGCATTCCATCAATTCCAGGTTCTCTTGTCTCGTCCATGCATGGTTTGTTCCAGTAGCCCACTTATCGTCAGATTGTCCTGGTTCCCCAACATCTGGCGCGGACCTTGTTAATCCGGGCGACGTCTGAGCCAGCATGGCTCTCCTAGTTCATATTACTCATATATTCGAGGTAGGCAAGTGAGGCGTTAGGGGGTCTTTTGCCCAAGGACCCCTACTGGGAAGGTAGGCAGGTACCCACTGGGATTTGAACCCCAGTCTCCCATATCAAAGGGCATTGCTATTAACCACTACAGCACTCTTAACCACTATGCTATCAAGTCACCTATATATATGTATATATTTATATATAGATAGATAGATAGATATTTCATTTTCATGCCCAAGAAGGACTAGTGCACATTAGGGATTATGTTGAAATATGATCATTAAGAACTAATTCACTCCAATGTAAAGGTGTCATGTGCCAGTCTTCAGGAAACATGTACAGGTGCCTGAACCTAAAACTATTGGCTGGGAAGGGAACAACAGCAAACTCTACCTCTAAACTTGGGCTAGCTAGTTCATATAAAGAGGCCAAGCAATCTGTTGAACTGAATCTTGAAAAACAAAATAGAACTTAACAGTGAGCTGTTTGAAACAGGAAGCTCTGAGATACAAGCATAAAACTGTTTCCAGAGGGGGAAAGAGAGAGTCTTGTTTCCAAGACAACCAGCACTGTTAAGCACACTTCAACTGACATGACTAAGTGAAGAGTGTGAATCAACTGCACATATAGCCAGTCCTCTGTTGTCATTCCCTGTGGTTTTGGAAATCAAAATCTATTATACAGCCCTCCACTGTTGGCATACTCTGGTCTTGCACATGGCTAAACAAACCAAAACAAATAGCAACCTGCTTCCCTTTAGGGCTTGTCTAAATGTGGAAACTGACCAGAATGGTTACTGAACAATCTGAGCATGGACACTCAAAATCCAGAAAAATATATTTTTTCATTTTAGTTTAATTAAATTTTCAAAGTGTATGGTCGTTCAGTTTTTGTACTCCCTACCTATAGTCTTCTACTCTACTCACCTGGGCCTATCATTATTTGTCATATTCTTTGCCCATGTGACTATAATCCTGGTATGGTGGACTCGTTCTGCCCCTTGCATAATATGTTCACTGGAAAAGCAGGAGTTACAAAAATCCTCATAGCACTCCATGTACTACCAATCAGCTGGTTTGCAGGTGGGGGCATAAAACCTCAGGTGCTCTAACTTATTTTTTCAAAAAAAAAACCAACCAAACAAACAAAAAAAAAACTTGAATGATGGGAAACTGCTTCCACCTCAAGCACTGGAGTAATATCAGGTGTAGGTCCCAAACCAGAAGAATGTCACTTGCAAAGTAGTGGGAGAAAGCAGGCGCAACACACTATATCATTTTGACCCTAATATTGGCAGGATCATAGTACTCCTGTGAAAATATGGGCAGATAATTTAAAATATAAATTCCTCTCGTCCAAAGGCCTTGCCCTCAACTATTCCTATAAATCATCGTGTACATCAACAACACTCCACAAAATAATAAAAGAGGTGTCCATACTAGTGTCAAAGCACAGCCTCTGTAATAAAAGAGCAGAAACTTTGATACATACAAAAAACCCCACAATCATGCAACAGTCACATAACAAAAAAATTCAAATGGATTGTTAGCAGGGTTAGTTACAAAAATCAGTTTTGAATTTTCCTATCTGTTTGCAAGATAGTTATTTATACGCATCTATTTTTTCACCTCAGAACCACCGCACACTGGCTTATCTATGTTAAAGTGATGGCAGTAGCCGACTTTTTGAGTTTCAACAATACAAAAGAAAAAAAAAAGCTGCTGTGTAAAAATATTCAAGCATGCCTACAAACAGCTGGACTAGGGCAGCACTCTGCACCCTGTGGCTCCAGACCCGCATGCGGTTCTTTGGCTGCCCCTTGCAGCTCTAGGCCCCACCACTGTCACCAGGGGACACTGCAGGTCACCCATGCCTGGCTCTGGGCACTCCCCCGCCACGAGGGGATACTGCAGGGAGCTGCTCCTAGTTCCAGGCTCGTCCCTCCCCAGCAGGGCAGTAACTATGGCAGGGCAAATGGGGCGTTGCCCCAGGAGTGCCGCAACAGCTCAACAGAGCCGCTCTATCCAAGGGTGCGTTTTGCGCTGCTAGCCCCAAGCGCCACTAACTGCAAGGGGTACACTCCAATTGGAAGGCTCCCCGGGTGCTGAAACAGAGCGTTGTGGCTCTGCTCCCCAGGCACCCTGCAGCAGGCACCCTAGCCCACCTTCCAGCTCCCTCGTCCCCCAACCTGTTGCAGCTCTTGAAACACTTGGTTATGGACTAAGGTTACCAGATGTCATGCAAAAGGACAACGCCTTCCTTTTTACCTTCATGTCCTCCATCTGACAGGCCTTTCACAAATACATGATTCTGTCTGGCTTTTTATTTAGAGGGATTAAAGTATGCTGGAATGCCCCAAAACACCCTGTTTTTAGGGGGGAAGTATACCAGGGCCCCCTAAAAACAGAAGAATATTACATGACTACTACATTTTCTCCATGTATCCTCCAATGCCCTCCTTCTTATACTTCCGTGTCCTCCTTTCCACACTTTGGTATCTGGTAACCCTCTTATTGATGGAATTTTTTAAACATGGCTTTTTGTCTTTTGGATTGCTGACCCCTGGACTAGGGAGTGACAAGTTATAAACCACCAAAAACCTGACCCTTGAGAGAGAGTGGGACAGTGCTGAAGTCAGTAAACACTAAGCATCTCAGCTTGTTTATAATGGATACTGCATGTGCAGGGTCAAAAGGAGCAGCTCAGTTAGTCTAATAAAGCAAAAAAAGCAAGGAGTCCGGTGTCACCTAAAGACTAACAGATTTATTTATCGCATGAGCTTCTGTGGGAGAAAATCCCACTTCATCAGCCACTTGGAAGAGGGGGAACTTACAGAATGGGTTTGCATCTTACTCTGATTTGCTGTTACAGGATGACCTGATCCCATGTCTTACGCTCCCTTCCAGAATGGGTCTGCATCTTAACAAATAACCTGATTTGCTATTATAGTATGACCTGATCCCATGCCTTACACTCCCTTCCAGAATGGGTTTGCATCTTAACAAATAACCTGATTTGCTGTTACAGGACAACCTGATCCCATGTCTTACGCTTCCTTCCAGAACGGGTTTGCATCTTAACAAATACCCTCATTTGCTATTATAGTATGGCCTGATCCCATGTCTTATGCTGCCCTGCATTTATTTTCCTCCCATTCTGTAAGTTCCTCCTCTTCCAAGCGCCTGGCCAAGTGGGATTTTCTCCCACGAAAGCTCATGCAATAAACAAATCGGTCAGTCTTTAAGGACCACAGCACTCCTTGCCTTTTTTTTTTTTTTTTTTAAGCATATGCACGGATTAGGTAGGCAACGCCACACCCCCTTTATTGGGGCAGCAAACACCACACACCCTTGGCTCCTACATCCCCAAGGAGCAGAGCCCCCGTCACCACACCGGCCGCTTTGACGCTGCACCACCCACCCCCAGAGCAGCTCCGCCGCCCTCGTCTCATTTACAATGCAGGGGACGCTCCCTCCCCACAGCGAGGCTGGCGCCTCCTGCGGCGACCAATGGCCGGGCGCGGAGGCGAGTCACGCACGCGCCGGTGGCCTGACGTCACACACACACACACGCCCCGCGGGCTGTCACCAGGGCAGCGGCACGGGCCGCATCCGGGGCCGCCAGCCCCCCCCCCGCGCGCGCGCCGAGCCCCGGGGCAACTGTCACCTCACAGCAGCCGCCGCCTCCCGCGCGCGCGCGCAGAGAGGAGCGGAGCCCCGCGCTGCAGAGGCGGAGGTTGCCGGGCGCGGTCCGGGGCAGGAAGCGCTGCGGCCTCGCGCTGCTGTCCGGCTCCGCGCGCCCGCCCCCGTGCATCCGCCCGCAGGGCGACACCCCTCCGACTTACCGGCGTCCCGCTCCTCAGCCCGCCGCTGGAAACCGGCTCCCGGCTCCGCCAGCCGCCCGCCGGTTGTGACGGCACAGCCCGCCCGGCCCCTCCTCCCGCCGCAGCCGCCGCGCCCCCTGCAGGCCTGCTCCCGCCACCGCGCCAACTGCCGCAGCGCGGGGCCCCGCCCGCGCAGCCGCCGAGCTCAGCTGGCTGCACGCGGGGGGGGGGGGGGCCGCTTTCAGTAGCGGAGCCGCTCGCCCCCATGTCCAAACCTCTGTGCTTGTCAGGCAGGAGTGGGGTGTGCCCGCTGCCCCCCACTGCGCACCGGGCTTGGATAAACCAGACACAAAAGAAAAAAGGGTCACAAGGTAAGCTGCTGGGGGGGGGGTCAAATTCATCACCTCTGCTTAACATGCAGATGGTCCTGGGTTCAATTCCCAGGGGGTTGGACGCGATGATCTCACGAGGTCCTTTCCAGCCCTATACTTTGCTTTGATTTACTTGCCCGTCTCCAGTTTCTCACAGAGAAACCCTGCAGAAAACAGCTGGAGACGGGATCCAGTCTGTTCAGGACTCCCAGGGAAGACTGCTCAGAGTTCCCGTCCCACATTAAACTACCACTCAGCATAAACAACTTTATTAACCAACTAAACAAACCTTACTCTAAGAAAATGTGATAAATTTAAACAGAAGCCCGGGAGTCCCAATGTTCAGGTGGAGTCACCCTTATCTCAATTGCTGTCTTTTAAGTCCTTGCGGCTTGAATGCAAAAGAGACCCAATCCTCATCTTCTCTGGCTCTTGGAATCCATGCAGTCCTTCCTTTCGTCTCCTCAACCAGCACCATGCAATCAGGTCACTGGCCATCCAGCTTTCAGGTCCACAACATGAAACACACCTGTAAGACAATCCAAAGCTGGGAGAAAACGTCCTGCAGTCCACTCCAGGCTCAGCTCCTCTCACTCAATCACTGGGCACATGGACTCTGCAGCTCTCCATTACCACTTCTCTCTGGGCTGCTGCTCTCATGCTCTTCCCTGGGCACGTAACTCCAGCGTAACAATAAAACTTGTGGAGCATGCTCAATGTGCTCCCACGCCCTCTTACCAGAAGGTTCTAGTTTCTGGGCTGCAAAGTCTGCCCAGCAAGGTGACACAGCCATAAGGAATCCCTGAAAGATTGCACCTTCTTAGGCATGTGAGTTACAACAGCACGCTGTGCCAGTGGTCCCCAGCCTCTTCTCTGCTATGGCACAGCCTGATGCCTTTAATTAACTTTGAGACACACCACCCTATAGTCTCCAAAGGAACTCATTCATATTCCTTGGTCAAGCCAGGAACTCAGTTGGTTTTCAAAAAAAATCCACAGCACACTGGTTGGGTAACGTTGCACTAGGCCAGGGGTGGCCAAACCTTACAGAACTCAATAGCCACACAAGTCGATTATTAAACCTTCAAAAGCCACACTGGGGCATGTAGCCATATATGTTTACCTACTCCAAAATTACTACATTTAAAATTCATTGCACACTTTAATTTTAGAAGGCAAATATGGATCCTACTAATGTCAGATTCTAATACTTACGAAAGGTTACCATGAAAAATTAGGCCTATACAGTAAAAACTTAGCTGTTGCTCAATGTAGAAGACTTCAGGCTAGTGGCAAGTTTTTTGAAATCCCAACCATGCGGCGCTTCTCCACGCCATCCTGACCCCTTCCTGAACTTCTACACTGGGCCTGCTTTCCTAAACTGATTTTCTGACATTCTTCCAGGAGCCACACTTTTTCATTCAAGAGCCACACGTGGCTCCCGAGCTGCAGTTTGGCCACTCCTGCACTAGGCTATTACTGAAAACTTGCTGACTGTTTCACGCTTACCATATTAGCATCAAACCCATCAGTTGGAATAGAAATACTAAACTGGCACAGTAGCATACAATGCACTGGACACAAGTCTGCATGAAATATTGGATTGCACCCACTTTGCGTGTGTTTCTGAGGTAGGCAAACAGTTGTTCCCACCATTTTCTCTGCCATGGCACACCTTGCTACCTTTCGTTAATTTGAGGCACACCACCATATAGCTTTCAAATTAATTCATGAATATTCATAAGCCAATCCAGAGCTCTTTGAGCAGTTTTTCAAAACTTTTTGTGGCACCCCTGCTCTGGCCTGATGGCACACCTGTGTGCCATGACACACTGGTTGGGCAATACTGAACTAGACAACCAAATGAGTTGATCAAACAAGGAGTCCTGTGGCACTTTTAAAGTAACAAATTTATTTCTTGCATGAGCTTTCATGAGATAAAAAGACCACTGATGAAGGGGGATTTTCTCCCACAAAAGATCACACAATAAATCAGGGCCATAACTAGAAGTTCTTCTTTGAGCACTGCTCCAATACATTCAGTAATAGGCGTGTCCATGCCACAGCACACAATTGGACAAAATCTTTTTGCCCTAGCCTGGCAGAAGAGGGCTGGTGGCCACCACCCCTTCACCACCTCGTGGCTATACATGGGGCTGCCCCCCCCAGCCCCTCCTCAGTTCTGTTTTTTCTGCCCTCAGCGACAGTTCGCTGAACAGCCCACTTATTGCAATCACGCAAGCAGCCTGTCTTCTGCCATGTATGAGCCACCCGCTTGACTAGGAACACCTTTTTGTGGACATCGTTCCACAGAAGAGAGCTTCTTCCATCGAGCATGCAGCCTCCGAGCAGGAACATCACTCCTTCCTGCTGCCTGCAATACCAGGGTTTAAACCTTGTGCAGCCTGCAGCAAGACCTTTCCACAGGACGACGCCCACGAGAAGTGCCTCCAGTGCCTGGGTGAAGCCCACTTGGTCACCATTTGCTCTGTCGGTCCTTTAAACCTCAGACAATTAAAGACAGAGAGCAAAGGTGCCATGCATTAGCCTCAGGGCAAGTGTGGCAGCCTACCCTCAAAGCTTTGGGGCTTCCTCCAGCACCAGAGCCCTCCTGGTGCCACTCTCCCAGAGAGCAAAAGAAGATGAGCTCGGTACCAGTGTCAGTACTGAAGTGTTGGTGCTGATCTCAGTCCCCCACCCGGGGGTTGGTGTGGGACCGGCAGGAGTTAATGCCAGTCTGAAGGCAGCAAAGACACTTCTCTTCCTGCCACCGCCTCCCCCCAAGAAGAGGGGTAAACCGGCCTTCGCTTCAGGAGCCTGGTTGCCCCGAAAGCAACACCGGATACTGTCACCAATCTCAGTGCTGAGTTCCCTAACACCAGGACCAGCCATGCGGGGCCCCGGTCCCCCTGAGTCCTCACCCCAGCACTGTATTACTCTGCCTTCACCAGCACTGCAGATGTAGTCCCAGGAGGCCTCACAATCTCTGAACCTGGAGGAGGGTGTCTCTAGGAGGAGTAAACGGCCCTGTCCATGGCCTTCGGCGTCATCCCCTTATAGGTACCAGCCTCACGAATGATCCCCCCCAAGAAACTCCAGCGGGTTCCTGCGATACTGGTTTGCCCAGCTCAGCACTGGTTCCTCCGGCACCAAACAGAGCCCTAACCCCATGCCCCATTCCTACACTGGGGATCACATGGCACACTTCGACCTTCTTTGCTGTGTTTCTGCTCGTGGGGTTGGAGGTCCAGTCCCCTACAGGGCCTGCTGACATCTTATTTGGGCTGGTGTTCACCTAAGCTGAGCCTATAATTATCCCCCTTCACCCTAATGTGTGGGACCTTCCCATGTCATGCTGGCAAGCCCCTGGGTCCATTGCCCCAGTATCGGACAGGGCGGGTCTTAAATACCAGGCCCCAGCAACTGAGTTTCCTTTCATCACCCCCCCTCTGGCACTATCTCAAGGGATGGTGGAAGCAGCACTAGGCCCAGGGAAGGTTTCCCATGACCCTCTCCCAGCATCAAAAGGATGCAAGGGAGTTGAGATCTCCTCGGGCGGAAGGTTTATTCTTCATCTGCCTTCCAACTATGGGTAGCCAGCAACCAGGCCCTAGTAGCTAGATATATAATGGACGTGTGGGAGTCCATGAACAAATTCAGACACCTACTCCCACAGGAGAATAGGGAGGACTATGATGCCTTCCTTGAGGAGGGCAAAATAGCATCTCGGGACCTGCTTCTATCAGCTTGGGATGCCGTAGACACAGCCTCCCGCAGCACGGCCTGAGCCGTAGCCCTTCAGCAGGCAGCCTGGCTCAGAGAGGCAAAGGTGCCCCCCTCCTCTCAGCAGGTCATACTCAACCTACCTTTCGAAGGCAAGTCTCTCTTTGCAGCTGAGACAGATGCCGTGCTCCGTAGTTCCCAGGACCTCCGAGGGGATATAAAATGCTTGGGCCTGCTGCCTTGATGGCTCCCTGCCCGACCACCAGTCCGTAAGAGGCTCCCAACGCCCTCTCTTAAGCCTTTCCTGAACTACTCCACCAGATGTATTGACACTTGAAATCTTAAACCTATCACCCTTGTAGTTGACAGTCCCTTGGCCCTACCATCAAGCCAGGGTTACCAACTATTCCCCATCTCGGGACAACATTACCTGGCCCGGTGAGAGTACCGGGAGAGAAACACCTGCCTTGCGTGGGGGGATGAGACCCCAATGCAGGGTACTACCTTCGTCCTTCAAGAATCACCCAGTCGTTCTGTCAGGATCCCTAAGGATTTCTATCGGTGGGGGATGCCCCCCTCCCACTTTCCCACTGTTGGTGCCACCTCTTGCTCTACCTTCAAGGATACATAAAGCTAACACGTGGGTAGTGTTCGTAGTACTTGGAAGGAGCTGCTCACCGGTTCAAGGTTCTCTGGGGTCAGGGCTGGAGGAACCCTTCCCTCACCTTCTTTCTCCTGCCCCATAAAAGTACGTGCTGTCACTACACCACGCAAGGGGTCATATCTGGAAGGCTGTAGGCCCAAATTTCCTGCACCTCCACATGCCCTGGATGACCAGCTAGGATCCATCTCCCAATGGTTTCTAAAAACCCTCCTCTTTTTCTTGGAGGACACTTCCCCTCCTTATGGTTATGCAAAGTTCACGACAATTCCCTTTGTGCTACTTCCTCGAAGGTTGCCTTTCTCTCCCTCCCAGAGATACTACTTCCCCCCATGCAGTTCACGAATGCTGGGCACCAGGCACTGACATTGTTTGTGCCGGGTGATTCCCACCTGTCCAAATTAATAATAATGAGAGAGAAGGGAAACAAAACAATCCCTACCATTCTGTCTATTGTTGGGGCAGGTCTCGTGCCCTCCTTTTCCACTCCTCTTTCTGGGCCAGCCTGCGTTGTTCACCTTGGGTTTGGGAGGGCCCGTCAACTTGGCTACACCTGGCCTCAGGATTTGAATCGAGGGACTGACCAACCAGTAGCCTAGGTTCATCCTAGTGGGTAGTCCCCTGGGTGCATATGCTCTTTTATCCTCTCAGTAGGGGCCCTCATAGGTTGACAACCCTCTGATGCAGCTATACCTCTCCCTCTCGTCAGGTTGTTCCCAGCCCCCCATGCTAACACACCTTGAGAACTTCTCACTGCCACAGAGCTCCTTGTTTTTTTCCCCATTTCTCTTCACTGAGAAGAGAAAACCCCAATCTCTTTGTTGGAACAAAATCTCTTTTGCTTTGCCAACTACACAAACCCAAACCGCTGGATACGGCACAGGCTGTGTATTACTAGAGCGGATTAGGATAATCTGGAGCTGCCATGATCACTGGCTCTGTCCACCTAGTCCCCAGAAGGACATTTGGGGAACTGAGGGAAGTGACCCAAGGGCCTTCAAAAGAGCCCATTTATAGGTGCTGATAATGGGACCTGGGTGGTTCCTTAGGCGACCCTCCCTTCCTGACATAGGGATGAGCCCCCATCTAATTACAGATTTGACCCTTCCCCAACTCACTCCAAAACTTACCTCATGGTCCAGGGGACCCCTTACTCTTATGCCAGTGCCACCCTGTTCACCCACTGTTTCCATGAGGGTCACTTGTTAGCCATTGATTAATGGCGATTCTTTATCCCAGCTCATGCTGGGGTTTCTTCCCCTTTTTTCCCTGGGGTTTGTTCATCCTTCAGGGGGTTGGGTCAACAGACGCTGACCCTCCTTCCCCCTGCCTTCACGGGTATGCTCCTGCCCTTAATGTACTTGTAGTGCTGTGATCATGCCCTGCTGCTTTCCTTCTCACTCCTGGTACCTAATGGAGGGAGTAACCTGTCTCCCACTAGTCGCTACCACCCTTCAAGAGTGCTTCCCCCAGGGCCAGAGACTCACTCTCACTCCCAGCCCACCCTTTGTCACATGCTATGTGGGCACATGTATGCCGTGTGGGTCAAGGGGTTTATGCCCTTCACCAATGGTCATCTTTCCTACTCCCTTCCGTAGTGGCTGTGCCCCAGTTAAAAAAAAAAAAAAAGGAAGGGGGAGGAGGGTATACCCTACTGCGGTGACATACCCTTACTCCATCTGTCTCTGATGGAGCTAACCTCTTTTCCTTTCCCCTTGTACCTAGACCTTATCATAGAATCATAGGGTTGGAAGGAACCTCATAGGTCATCTAGTCCAACCCCCTGCCAGAGGCAGGACCACTCCCACTAAACCATCCCAGTCATGGGTTTGTCCAGCCGGGCCTTAAACACCTCCAAAGATGGAGATTTCACCACCTCCCTCGGCAGCTCATTCCAAGGCTTCACCACAATCCTAGTAAAAATGTTTCTTCTAATATCCAGCCTCAGCCTCCCTAACTGCAACTTGAGACCATTGCTCCTCGTTCTGTCCTCTGTTATTACCAAGAACAGTCGAGCTCCATCTTCCTTGGAGCATCCCTTCAAGTAGTTGAAGGTTGCTATCAAATCCCCCCTCAATCTTCTCTTCTGCAGACTAAATAAACCTGATGCTTTCAGTCTTTCCTCATAGGGCTTGTGCTCCAGCCCTTTAATCATTTTGGTTGCCCTCCTCTGAACTCTCTCTAGCATGTCCCTGTCCTTTTTGTAGTGGGGAGCCCAAAACTGAACACAGTCTTCTAGATGTGGCCGCACCAGTGTGGAATAGAGGGGAATGATCACATCCCTTGATCTGCTGGTAACAATTCTTTTGATGCAGCCCAGTATGCCATTGGCCTTTTTGGCAGCAAGAGCACACTGCTGACTCATATCTAGCTTCCATGACCCCCAGGTCCTTTTCTACACTGCTGCTACTTAGCTGAATGTTTCCCAGCCTGTAGCGGTGCTTGGGGTTTTTCGTCCCACGTGCAGGATTTTACACTTGTCCTTATTGAACCTCATAAGATTTCTATTGGCCCACTGTTCCAATTTATCTAGGTCTCCCCGAATCCTGTTCTTGCCCTCCAATGAGTCTGCTGGTCCCCCCAGCTTGGTGTCATCCGCAAACTTACTGAGAATGCAGTCTATTCCATCATCCAGATCATTGATGAAAATGTTGAACAGAACTGGCCCCAGGACTGACCCCTGGGGCACACCACTCGTTACTGGTTGCCAGATAGACATGGAACCATTGATTCCTACACGCTGAAACCGTTGATCTAGCCAGTTCTCTATCCACCTTACAGTCCACGCATCCAACCCATACTTCCTTACTTTGCCAATGAGAATGTTGTGGGAAACTATATCAAAAGCTTTGCTAAAATCAAGGTATATCACATCAATGGTTCTTCCTGCATCCAGAAAGCCAGTCATCTGATCATAGAAGGAGATGAGATTGATCAGGCATGATTTATCCTTGGTAAATCCATGCTGACTGTTCCTGATCACTTTATTTTCCTCTAAGTGTTTGAGGATGGATTCTTTGAGAATCTGCTCCATAATTTTTCCAGGGATTGAGGTGAGGCTGACTGGTCTGTAATTTCCCGGGTCCTCCTTTTTTCCTTTCTTGAAAATAGGCACTACATTCGCTTTCTTCCAATCCTCTGGCACCTCCCCCATTCTCCATGAGTTTTGAAAGATAACAGCCAGCGGTGCTGCTATCTCATCAGCCAGTTCCCTTAGCACTCTTGGATGAAGTTCGTCCGGCCTCATGGACTTGTGCACATCCAGCTTCTTTAAGCAGTCCCTAACCTGACCTTCCGTCACCAAGGGCCTGTCTTCTTCTCTCCCATCTGTCACACCCATGGTAGTGGGCTGGGAGCTGACCCTGCCTGTGAAAACTGAAGCAAAAAATGCATTGAGCACTTCAACTTTTTCCTCATCCTCTGTCACAAGGATGCCTGCCCTATTCAGCAAGGGGCCTACACCTTCCCTGATCCTCTTCTTGTTATTAACATACTTGTAGAACCCCTTCTTGTTATCCTTTACATCCCTCGCTAGCCTCAACTCCATTTGTCCTTTGGCCTTTCTGATTTTATCCCTGCAGTCCCTAGCAATATCTTTATATGCCTCCTTGGTCATCTGACCAAGCTTCCACTTCCTGTAAGCTTCCTTTTTATATTTAAGCTCAGAGCAGAGTTCTCTAAGCCAAGCCATTCTGGCTGCCTCACGTTTGTTCTTTCTCCTAATTAGAATGGCAACTTCCTGTGCCCTTAGCAGGGTTTCTTTAAAATATAACCAACTCTCCTGGACTCCTTTCCCCTTCAGATTAGCTTCCCAAGGGATCCTGCCCATCAGTTCCCTGAGGGTGCCAAAATCTGCTTTTTTGAAGTCCAGGGTTCGTGTTTTGCGTCTTTCCTTCCTTCCTTCCATCAGGATCCTGAACTCAACCATGTCATGGTCACTACTGCCTAGCTTGCCATTTACCTCTACGTCCCTGATCAATTCTTCCCTGTTTATGAGCACCAGGACGAGCGGTGTGAGGTCCCTAGTTGGTTCCTCTAGCATTTGTACTAGCAAGTTGTCCCCAACACTCTCTAAAAATTTCCTGGATTGCCCATGCACTGCTATATTGGCCTCCCAGCAGATCTCAGGGTAAGTGAAGTCCCCCATGAGCACCAGGGCGTGTGATCTAGAAGCTTCCACTAGTTGTCCATAGAACACCTCATCCACCTCCTGCTTCTGGTCTGGTGGTCTATAGCAGACACCCACCACAACATTCCCCTCGTTGCTTTCCCCTCTCAATGTAACCCACAGACTTTCTACTGGCACACTTCCACTTCCATAATGGAGCTCTGAGCAGTCATAGAGCTCTTTTACATATAGTGCTACTCCTCCCCCTCTTCTTCCCTGCCTGTCTTTCCTGAACAGTTTATACCCATCCATGGCAGAGCTCCAGTCACGCACACTATCCCACCACATCTCCGTTATTCCTATAATATCATAGTTCCTTGTCTGCGCTAGTATTACCAGTTCTTGCTTATTTCCCAGGCTCCTCGCATTAGTGTATAGGCACCTAAGATACCCAGCCGATTGCCCTACTTTGTCATGTTGATTTCCAATTCTATTACATAAACCTCCTTGCATTTTTTCTTGGAGTTCTCCTCTCCCACTCTCCTTGCATATTGGGGCTTCAGTAGAGCACTTAAGACATTTATTTGATTCCCTCCCCATGTTCCAACTACCTTCTCTTTTATTGCTGGTGCTACAGTCCCCCTGTGCCCTCCAAAATTCTGCACCTGGGGCATTGCCCTGTTCACCCCAGCCTACTTACTGCTCTGCAATAAATAAATTTGTTAGTTTTTAAAAGTACCAGAGGACTCATTTGTTCTGCTCAACTAGAGTAACACAGCCACCTCTTTGAAACTTGTCACAGAGGAGCTAATGTACCCCTGGAAAACTGGTGCATTTCCACAGGAGCACAGGTTGGTTGAGAACCACTGATGTAAGATATGGTGCTCCATGCCATGCAAGATACAAAAGGTGCCACCCCCTGGCCCAAAGTGCCCTTGGCACATTAGGAGAGCATGCAAGTATCAGCAACCACACCCACAGGATGTGGCCATTCAAAGCTGTGAACAGTACTAACAACCTCTAGCTTTCAGAAGCAAGTCAGCTTGGTTCAAAATAAACTAGCTGATTTTTTCTTCTAGTTTTGGAACCTTTGGGGTGCAGTCAGTTAAATCTTGAAGCTTTGCTTTGCAGCTATGTAGGCTAGAAAGTTACTTTACAACCAAATTAAAAAACAACAGGAAGCTGGGCTTTAAGTAAAACATCAAATATCATGAAACCAAATCACACATGTTAGCAACACTGCCTGAAGTACTCTGACCCATAACTGCCAGGTGTGTCACTGGCTTTAAAAAAAATGACAAAATAAGAGGCATTCAAAGAGACACAGATGTTTACATTTTGTTTTAAACAAAACCTTACTGATTTTCTCCCCAATTTTTTGTTTTGATTTAAGCATTTTCTGCAGTTTTTGAAACATGAGCATTTGACAGCAAAACTGGCCAGTTTCTTTTCCATGCCCAGTTTAAAGTGCAAAAGTAAACTGACAACACACACAGGAAAATTTTACTTTGACCCTCACTGGCTTTTGTTAAAGTTTGTATTTTAAACAAAACGGATAAGGATTTAAAATGAGACAACTCCAGCGTCTCTCTAAAATAAAGAAAACAAGTTCCAATCCTGCAGAAGGTTCTGTGCCTGCAGATAGTCTCATTCTGCACACATGCACCCTGCAGAAAACCCTACTGAAGTAACTGATGATATGAGTGGCAAAAGTATTTACAGATTTTAAGAGGATATAATTCAAGCTATAGAAGCAAGTACAGCATATTTCCTGTTCTCCCTTTTACATGGCCATGGTCAACTGTGCTGCCTTGATATCTAGAGCACTTTCTAAAATGCATTTATTAAAAATCCTGATCCACTTAATTTATCAATCAGTTTATTGCATATGTCTGTCACTCCAGGCCAGAGGCATGCAACCTGCTCAGCTAAGGGCAAAACACATTATTTCAAAAAGCCCAAGTGGCCACAACTGATACCTAGCGTCTACGTGCAGGGAACGTGTCAGGGTGAAAAGTGGCTGGAATATACTACTATATGCTTATCTCCAGCTGCTATGTATACGTGGTAGAAGACTGTTGCTAGCCACTGGCTCTAGTTAGAGCAGAGAATCAGACAGCCATAGCTGGGTATTGGTTCGTTCTCATCATCTCTTTTCCTCTCTCCTGAGCAACTGTGTGGAGGAGGGAGCCATCTTTTGCTAGGTGTTCCCTTAGGCTGAGGCAGAGCCAACAGAGCTCGCAGTCTGCTCTTCCACCACCCCATAGCAAAACAGGCAATGAAACAAACAGAGCTTGTCTCTCTTGTCATGCAGCAGGGAAGCTGTGGAGCAGCTGCAAAGAGATCATCTGCTCAGCAGGGCTAGCTCAAGGGGCTGTAGCACCACGAGAGGGCTTGTGCTTTTGTGCCCCCCGTGGGAGGCTGGGGGTGGCGTGGAAACCAGCCTCCACTCTGGACTGGCTCTCCTTGCCCCCAGGGTAGGGAACAGCCAGCCCAGAGGTGGAGTGGCCCTTCCCCTGGGCCAGCTGTTCTGCCTTAGGGGTGGGGAGTGCCAGTTCAGAGGCAGAGTGAGAGACTGGAGTCCACCCCATAGGCTGGCCGCTCTGCCTCTGGGGGCAGAATGGCTGGCTTGGGGAGGGGCAGGAGCATGGGGTCCAGCTTCTGAGCCAGCCTGCCCTGCCCCCGGCATGGTGCCACAGCACCCTTAAGCCAGTGGCACCCCGAGTCAGGGCCTCATTGGCATATGGGTAGAGCTGGCCCTGCTGCTCAGAGTACAATGGCCAGAGCCCAGCAAATCCACAGCTATCTGCGGAGCATTTTTGCAGCTTGCAGATGGCTGTCTATCCAAATTGTCTATCTAGAGCCCTGTGAATTTGTAGGTATCCACAGATCATTTCTGTGGACCAGAAAGCACATATGGATACAAATTTTGCATCCATGCAGGCACTCTCCTAATGGTCCACATCAGAGCTGCGGTTCAGGCCACAGGAATAATGGTGGTAAACAAGGCCTCCTATTGTCTCCCTGTATTATCCCATGCTAATTCAAACACGACAGTCTAAAAATCACAGAATTTAATTCAGAGAGCCTATTTTCAACCGAAAAATCAAATATAAATGTTTTTAAACATGTCTTTGGCCACAGGGTGGACCCAAGAAATGACACGTATTTAAAAATGCAAAGATTATCCAAATTAACCATCTTAAAATCCAAAAATAAAATAAAGAAAGAGGCAGAGGCACTTAAAAGATTTCCTGAGTCTACCATAAAAAATAGAAAAAGACCTCCAAGCACACACCAGCTGCTCATCAAAAGCCTGAATGCATAGGCAAGTCTTGTACTGTGCCCAAAAAGTTATCAAACTTGTACTTTGTCAGATCAAGATGAGAAATGAGTTTCAAAGTAGCGGGTCCTCCAGTGAGCACGCAGTGCCACCAGCACCCATAAGTATAAATTTAGGGGTTGTCAAATCTAGGATCCCTGATGATCTTAACTGCCAGGATAAAGAGAGGGAAAACAGAGTTCATTTGATACCTAGGGCTCAAGCCAAAAAGGGCTTTTTATATAACTCTTATCATAGTACTGAACATGAATCTAAAGAGAGCATCTTAGACAAGTGTTCTGTAATCCACACCTTAAGAAAAACACTTCCTATTTATTCTCACAGGGCCAACCATGCCAATGAACAAAGGACCCACAACAGGCCTTCTCTGACTAGACCTCCATATTACAATATGCACTAGTATTTTCTAACCCCTTTAACTCCCAGGAGTAGCCACTGAAGGGGTGCAAAGGTATCTGAATAAAAATCACCAATACAGGCTGCAACAGATATCTAAAAAATAATAATTCCCAACCTCTTAACCCACTCCTCCTCCCCCAAAAAAGAACTTGCAGAGAAAACATCTCCAGTCCCAAATTCACAAGAGTAAGTCATCCATAAACCTACCCACTCCAAGTGTGAATTAAAAAGACTTTATATAACAGAGTAAATAGCAACATTTTAAAATTAGAATCCATTAAATAATTAACAGACTTTATCCTGCAAACAAATGGGGAAAAGTAATGGATTTTCAGTGTGCTACCAGAAGACCAACTTCACAGGTTCAGCATTCTGTTGCAGGGGTGCCATTTCAGATTTTGGTGATGGAGAGGGACAATTTTAACTTTAACTGTGATTCCAGCAGCTACAAAGGCACTTGAAAACTTTAGGATCTTTTTGCAGATAACAGCCTAGAAATTAGCTGACAGGAAGATTGTATCTTATTCCTTTATAAAGAAAGAAAATTAAATATTAGACCCATTCAGTTTTAATATCTTGTTTCAAGTCACTGACAGGACCATGGTTAGGTTTAAAAATTTAGTGTGTATTCTTAATCTTGAATACAACAATTGAAACAATTGTAGAAAAATCTAGATTGTTTACAATCATTTAAGTGATTTACTTTTGCAATTCATCAAGCTTGGAACAGATTATTTAATTTTTAGAAACATTCTACTACAAAAAGCGCTGTGAGTTTATACTGCACCTGCCTGGGGCTCTAAGGATGTTACCATACCACAAATAATAGACTAAAAACTGATTTGAATTAGGGGTGAAACCTGAAACTTCCATTGTCTCAGTACCACCCATCCTGTATGTCCAAAAATCTTAAGTCACACTCACAAAAAATCATGATTGTCTTTAAATTGATAATATGATGTAAAAATAATAGATTTGGTATTCTTTTTATTTGCCGCCTTCTTGTTGAGCCTTTAAAGGTGCACTGGAGCCATGTTTTGAAGTTTTCTCCACAGCCACAAGGGCTAGAAACTTATTTTTTCTTTAAGAGTGAAGGCTGAAATCATCACATATCCACTTGATTCCAGGAGCCAGGGCTTTAAGGAAAACAATCATCATGAAACTCAGGAGAATTGGGAACACTGCTTCTGTTTATAGACTAGTTACTTTCCAAAAGGTTCTAAAATACAACAGTACAGAGACTGAGCTCCAGGTCTCTTATGAGAATATTTAACACCAAACAAATTCCACATTTTAAAGTTATGTCAAGCAAGGTAGGAAAATAGACAGGGAGTTCTGGGCCTCTCTTCCTCTTGAAAAAAAGGTGAAGAGTCAGATCTTCCAGTACCTGATCAGATAAAACTTCTATCACCGTAAACACCTCCATTCATTGATATTAACGTGCTCAATAACTACACAGTTCATACTTAAATATCTGACCCATCTTACCCAGGACTACATATTTGATATACACTGGCTCAGGGACTAGATTTTCCAGCATATTCTGAACATTGCTGAGCACACAGATGGTGCCCAGAGAATACTACAAACCATGACAATCATCACCTTTATGGACTCTGTGGATGCATTTTCTGTTCTTTGGTCTGGAATCAGCCTGAATCAGCTGAAACCCTAAGAATGTGAGGCATAAACACAACTGATATTCATACAACACTTTCTCATTTCTTCCTTTTCGCAAGTTCAGAACAAAAAATTACAACAAATTCATGTTCAGTTAAAATATAGAACCGCAAAGCAGCTATTGCTGTACATCCCAGCATGAGACAGAACCTACCATCCTTTGAGGATTAAATGATCTCTCATATGACTCTCACTCTCCATCCATCTTGACCTCTGTGCTGCTTTTCATGCTCTCAGCCGAGACATCCCTCCTAGCCACCTGGGATCATTTGCTGGTGATGCAAGAGAACTGGCCTTCTTGGCTTTGCTCCCATCTATCAGAGTCCTCTTTTTTTGCATCATGCAGTGGTAGGCTGGTCAAAGGGACAGTGAGCTAGCCCTCAAAGACCTGAGTTCTATTTCCCCGTGGCTCTTATATATGACTTTAGAGCCAGTACCTTGGGAACAGAGTTTCAAAGGCATCTTAGTGAGGTTTACAAAGCCCCTAACTTTCAGAGCCTTTTTGAAAATCTCAGTAGGTGCCTAAATACTTTAAAAAATCTGGCCCTTAATTCTCTCTGTGCCTCACTGCACCATCTGTACAATGGGGAAACAGCACAGCTCTACTTCACTGAGAGCTGTGAGGATAGGTTAGACACTGAGAGGCACTCAGATAATACAGTGATAATGCCACATGCTATCCCTTCCCTTGGTTTTGGCCCCTTCACATCTCTCTTTCTTAATGTAACTGGCTGTATTTCTTCTGAGTCCTGAGTTCACTCTTCAAATTTCTTCACCACCTTCCCCCACAGAGAAATTCCTGTTTTACAGACTCATCTAACAACTTTCAGATCCTTAATTTAAATACCAGCCCTTTCATAACCACCATGCCTCTGTTGATAAACAAAGCAGTCTCCTTGCGCAGAAACACAAGCTGACAGCAGCATCTCTCCTCTACACAGCTGGGACTAGAAGTGTTTCAGAATTCAGAAGGGGAGGCAGAAGCCCTCAGTCCCACCTAAATGGTACCTTTATTCAGTTGGGCTTGTTTATTTACTCTCTCTTTTCCAACTCCTGTTAGAGTCTATTAAAAGAGAACACAAACTAAAACTCTTCAGTTCAGGGCGATGGCTGCGATGCCATCATTAATCTTTTAATATTTAAAAGGGCAACCGATCTCATCAGAAGCCATAGTGGAATTACTTTCTTGTCTCTTGCTGTCCATTGATCATTCCTTATTAAATTAAGACGACAGAATATCACACTCTGCTAAAAGACACAGCCTCCTATGAAAAAAATCTAATATATTTATTAAAATACTACAGCAGAAAAGTGTCCTAAATACATCACCTGCTAGTGATCTGATTACAATTGCTCATAAGAGTTTCCTCATCTCTAAGCAATAGTTTCTTCTCCCTTCAGGATCTATGAGAAAAGTTATTAATCAGCCTCTTTTAAGTTAGAAAATAAAGCATAGTGCAATGCAAGAAGCAACTCTCCATATATGTCATTTTTCTAAAAAATTTCTATATAGCAGTGAACATCAGCTCATTAGAGGACACGATGTCATGGAGAAAATTCACGTCCATTCTGATCTAGAATTCAGAATTGTTTGACACTGCTCTGGTTGCTTGTAATAAAGCCATCCTAGCACCCGGAAAAATAAAAATAGTTTGACGCACATTTAGAACATGGAGAAACAAAGAAGAGAAAATAGAAAGTTGTTAAAAATAGATATTTATATGTAAAAGAAAAAATAAAAACACAGCTATGTTACTAACTTGTGGTTTCTGGTTACTCAACCTTCAATTGTGGAGAATGATGTAATTCAACACTCATGTTATTATGTAAACTACACACAAACATAACGTGCACTTATATTGTTTGTCCACACCCCAAAGGTGCACCAGCTGCGAGAAACATGCAGGTACTTGTTATAGCTTCCCTGCCAGAGTTGCATTTATTGTATTATGAATAAAAATATTTTTTGTAAATCTTTTAAATGATATTTTCACCCCAAAAATGTTTAAGTACTGGAGACTTCAGAAGCTTTTCTTCATCTAAATTCTAAAGGGGAATTTTTAGAAATTGACTCTTTTGGTGCTCAGAGGGCACCCAGCCAGTGAAATCACCATGTGATTTTATTCTCTGAAAGCTTATTGGTTTACAAAAAAAAAAAAAAAAAAAAAAAAAAAAAGGGGGTTTTAAAATGTGTATTTTTTTAAAAAACCTAGATTTTGCTCATCCAACCAGCATTGTCACAGAACTTAAATGAAAGGGCAGATGACAACCAAGGAAGAAACATCTGTTTCTTACTTTCATCAGCAGAACAATGGAAGTGCCTATTTCCAAAATACACACAGACTTGGGGAAGCAAAATGCTGACATTTAGGAAACATTTTCCATAAATAGAGGCTTTTTCTATTGGTTGTCCCTAGATGGGTATATCTTAAAAAAAAAATAAAAAATTACACATTGGCTAAATAGTCCCAATTCCTGTCACATACAACGAAAACCTTTACCAACAAGATTTATTCTTCCTGAACTCCTATTTTATGGCATGGGTACACAGGATATATTCATCTATCTGTTTCTGTTTTGGTGCAGACAATGTGCTTAGCACTGAGAGCTGAACAGAATTAGAACAGCCTCTGCCCTGAAGAGTTGACCTCTGTAGGATAAAAAATTGGACCCCAATCTTGCAAACACTAATGAATCTAGTCTCACACATGCAGTTACCCAAGTGCAGAAATGTTTGCAGGACTGGGACCATAGAACACTGTGGTAAAACTAGATGTAGTAATAACCTCTACATTTGTTTAAAATTCATAACATATGGGTGGGATTTTCAATAGCATGCAGCATTGTCTGACAGAGCTCCAATTTATTTGGAATTGGTCCTGCTTGGAGTAAGGGGTTGGACTAGATGACCACCTAAGGTCCCTTCTAACACTAATATTCTATGACTTTCTTTCTATTGAAGTTAATAGGAGCTAGCTTGGTGACAAGCAGTTTAGAAATTTGCATCTTAAGTTAATTTGTATTAAATTACATTATTACTGTCTCAGTGGAGATAAGTATACTGATTCTAAAAATAAAGAGAACCCCTACAGACCTATTCAACTTTTTACACTTTTTAAAAAGAATAAGATTATAAAGTGTTTTGTTAATTCATCATTAACACTACTACCTCTAGGGTCTGCACCTCCAAGCTTTGGTCCTGAAATAAATACAGGAAAAACAAACATTCATTACAGTTTGTGTCCTAGTTTATGCATAGAGCATTACTAACCTTAAGTCAGTCATAGGACTTAAAGATCAAAAAATCTGAAAGACAAAACTAATATTTATATGAAAGCCACTGTAAAAGAGAGAGAACAGGAATAGTAAATGAATTAAAATAAAAATGACTTTGTATATATCATAACCAATGGTTCAAATCAAACGTGGAAGCTCATTTATAGTATTGTGTAAAGTTAATTTACATTTTATAAAAAAGAAGTAGAGAGTTAATTTAAAAAAAAAGTTTACCTAGAAACTTGAACAGCTCTCAGGCATGGCAAAATGGTTCAAACCTCCTGGACAATTATATAATTAGGCATGTTTTTAAACAGGACATTATGTCACACAAGATTGAAATGTAGCAATTATGATCTCTTCAATAAATCTGCATTTAAAGTAATTTAAAAATTTGAATTATATACAAGTTACTATGGTGTCCTAGAAAGTCTAACAGATAGGTCTAGTTCCAGGCTATGAAACTATGTCAGAAAGTAGTCCTGAATAAAGTGCAAATGAAACCCTGATGATAAATAAAGGTAATCTCAAGGCATCAAATAAGTATTTATGAAGTACTGGAATCTCAAAAAGCAAATATTTAGCCACTACATGCAGAAGGTCCTGGGTTCAATTCCCAGGGGGTTGGACTCAATGATCTCACAAGGTCCCTTCCAGCCCTATGATTTGATTTGGCACCACTGATTTGGCACTAAAATTTAAGAATATTTGGTCAACCTCAGGTTAACCTTATAATGGAAAGTAAGGTAACAGTTACCTATTCATGTTCTGCTAGAACTGTCTGCCGAATGATGTCCAGATGAAGCTTACAGTGTTGCTCTTAAATGAAGCTTGGATGACTGGACTTGTGCCTTGGAGACTGCACGTGACTTGAGAGGCAGTCATCTAAACTAAAACATAAGAGATGCTGGCGCAGCACTCTCATGAAGGAGCCCATGCTCTGAAGGACTTGTATATCACCCTAGTGATCTGTCACAGATAAAATTTGATGAGCTTTAAGACAAGCGACAAAGTCTTTTCTTCTTCCCCACTGTACAATTTTTCTACAGAATAAGGAATTGAGGACATTTTGGATTAGAATGCTAAAGTGGATGCAGCCTAGCATTGTGTCAATTTATTTACTACATTTGTACCTAAAAGATCAGAGTAGCATATGTTAAACACAGGAAAATTCCATAAGAAAAATTGTTTAAAGTTCTTTCACAGAACAACCAGATTTTATATATTTCAAAAACAAATCAAAAGTACCTGGAATATTTACTTTAAAAAGTCACTGTTTATCATTGCAAATATCAAGCCATTTTGGGGGCCCTGACCTTCAGTTAGCAGTGTGTGCACCAATGATCCATCAGAGAAGGTAGGTAAAAAGTGCTTTTTTCCCCTCCTTCTGCTCATTTCCCAATTTATGTGTCAGTGTTCTTGTTTAGTAGTCAAGTTGGCTAAAATTACTTTGATTTCCACATTTAAGAGTTAAATTATCTTTATTTTGGTTGCAAAGGGCTCCAAAAGAAAGGGCTTACCCCCACTCCAAAAAAAAAAAAGTTACTTTTAAAGTTTTAATGTTAGCTGAAAATAACCATCTCAAGCTATAACTAACAACTGAATATTGCATAAAACTCATTTTTTATAGTTCTTGTTCATGTTTCATTGATCTCCTTGCTTCATTTTATCTTGTATTTAGAGACATTTCTTCTTTATGCTCAGACCAACTTGATAAATGTCTCAGACATCTGTTTTATCAAATTCTGTCATTAAGGAACATGAAAAGTTATCACAATATTTCCTCATGATGCCTCTATGTATTTTGGGTACAAAAACTCTAGAAAGGGAAGGTGCTCTGGTTCTAATGTTCAACTATTCACAGCAAAGATGTATGGGTTAGGGACAACAACAAACCACAAGGATTCCTGTGGCACTTAAAGACTAAACAGATTTATTTTTCGCATGCACTTTCATGGGAGAAAATCCCACTTCGTCAGGTGCTTTGAAAATGAGGGAACTTACAGAATGGAAAGAAATATTTTTAACTACTGCTATAAATCTTGTTTTGTTAATAAGACAGAACATGGCTAAATAATAAATGATATAGAAAAGGGACAAAACGTCTGGTTTGGTCTCCCTGGAGCCACACATTCAGAATAGAAGTAAAGACAGAGTGTCAAGGAACTCCATTCTCCTGAATAGTTTAAGAAAACTGAGTAGCAACATTAAGCTTAGGAAGCTGATCAAATAATGCCAAGTGACCACCTAGTATGTGACCACAGTCAAGTGTTCCAAAAAGGATACCCTGTATGTGGCTATATTTGTTGTTCTTGTTATTGTTATGGTGCTGTTCTTTCATTTTTAGGACTTGGTTTTAGTGTGTTTTCCACTGTTCTAAGCTCAAATAACTGATAAAGTAATTTTTGGGTATGATGAATAAGTATCTGAGCTAAGCCTATTGCAGACAAAACCTTCATTCTCCTTTGTTACTGTCATTACTGTTCTAATAAATTAGTATTTTAAAATATTGGACCAATCAACTAATCAATTATTTTTGGACTTGTGAAATGGCCAACTCTAGACAGCATACTATAAAGAACACTCTCATGTTACAGACAGATAAAGCACTGGGAAGAAACATCCTGTTTAAAAAACAACCAACCAAAAACAAAACCAGCACACCAAACCACAACCCCCAACATTTTCCCTTTTCCACCATTTATACTTTTGTCTTGCAGTTGAACAACATTACGACAAGCAATGATACAAACCTGCAAATTAAGCAGTACAAAAGGAACATGTGGAAATGCTGAGAGTTTAGAACACTATTTTACCATATAAAACCAGTCATAGAAAAAATTATATAGTTTGTGGCACACAATGTTTAATATACAATTAATAAAAAATGTGATGTAGACTTGTATTCAAGAGTGTAAACTAAATTTGTTTGGGTAGTGAGGGAGAAGTCCAGCATAACCTCAAAGGAATCTGGAGGTTGGAATGCCTGTGCCAACAACACACTATGATAACAAGAGCCAAAATCTCCTCAGCTGCAGGTTTGGATAAAAAAAATTATGACATTTAATTACTCTTAGTCCTCATATACAACTTTTCAGCTGCACAGCAGTACTGGTTAGACTAACTACAATTCTCTTAAAAGCTGTTCTTATCATAAAACAACCACAATCACTTTCTGACAGACATCTCTTTCTTTTAAGAGTTATCCTAACTTTATTTTAGCTCTTCAGAAGTGAAAGGCTACAATGCATTAATGAACTTTGCAACAACCATCACATTAAAAAGAATTGGGGGGGGGGGGTGTCATGAAGAGATGATGTCACAAGTCTTGAGGACTGGACACTTACCAAACAGCACTCTCTAATCAACTGACACAATGCACTATTGAGCCAGGCCACTTCCTTCCTCCAGAGGCTAAAATGTACATTTCACAGTGTACATTAGCCCTGCAAATCTGGGAAGAGCCTTAGCTTAAGTTTCCGGTATGACACTGTAGAACATTACTTAAGTGGCCTACCAGTTTCAGTCATTTTAGAATATTCATTCCGACAATGTTTGATGATTTTAGGTAAAACTACAAGCCTGAAAACCTAAAGGAATTCTCAATTTCAAGAGCAACTGACTCGGCTAAAAATTGCTACAACTTATTTTGGATTTTGTGCAGTTTATTAAAAATGCATTCGAGTGCTCATATGACTCCAAACTGCCAGTAATGATGTTTTACTTTTTAATATTTAGGTGCATGTCAGCCTCAATCTATCAGTGTTCTTGAAAGTAGCTATTTTCCATGAGAATACTCCACGACCAGGAAGATACAGCCAATGTTTTCTTCTTATTTTAGTCTTTGTATTTGCTCAAAGTGCTGACACACCCACAGTCCCCCATGCTTGGAGCTCTTCATATAGGCTTCAGTATCCCTTTCTTCCTCTGAATCTTGCTCTGGCATCCAGCTAAAAGATTGAAGCATAATTAAATTAACACACTGCAAAATGTAAAATACTACTATTAGAATTGCTCAGAAGCCCTGTGCTTCTATTTCTGGCATTTTACAAACATGTGCGTGGTAAAGAAAAGGTCAATAAAGAGACTAAATGTCTCCATTAGATAGAGAACTGGTATGACTGCACATGGGTAGCGCTGTCTTCAGAAACCTTACTTCTAAATCATACTAATTGACTAATGAGTACTGTATTGTAGACTTCAGATTTGCTGAAGGACCATAAACAGAACAACAGTATGTTACACAATAGAACTGAGATAGTCAGAAAGATGCAGATGTGGAATGCTCATTAGTCCGATCTTACTGATCATTATTAATGATCTAGAACAGGGGCCACAAACACGTGGCCCGTGGACTGCACTGCAGCCCCTAAAGCTATTTCCTGTGGCCTACAACACCACTATTGTTATTGATATTTGCAATATCATTGTAGGAGAAGGTTTCAGTGAAGCAGCACTTGGGCTAACATACTACTCCTCATGCGCCCCCCGTGGTGATTTGAGTTTGAGAGCCCTGATCTAGAATGAGATACACAGCAAATTCAGATGAAATCAAAATGGAAGGTATTGCAAACACCAATGAGGCTGACATAATGTGAAAAGGAACTTACAATGTCTATAAATATGGGTCAAAAATAAAGTGAGATTTGACTTAGGAAAAATGCAAGCTAATATCTAAGCGAAATAATACGCGTATATAAAATGGGAGTGAAAAACCTAAGACGTTACACAGCATTTCCTAATAGATGACAGTGGATAGCTGCTCTACAGTAAATCATTTTTAGCACCACAAAGAGAGACTGCAGCAAGAAGTACCACCCTCGCATAGCTCCTCTCAGCTTAAATTGTCTGCCTTGTAGGCAGCAACTGCTGCATGTTCTTGGATCCAACAAGAATTCAGTTAGTGTTTTCAACATACTTAAATCTGAGAAATAAACTTATTACTAAAACAAAATCATTAACTAGAATTGGCTGCAACAGCAGAGGAAAAAAGTAAACATAAGACTGACCATACTACACCAGTCAGCATACTGCTGCCATCTTTAGGAAGAGGAATGCATTAACTCTCTGCCCATTCATGTATCTAATTGCTGCCACAGGAACACTCTTCTTCTCTGGATTGTATTATGTCCTGAAGTAGGACAACTTAATCTTTGTCTTTTTGATCTGTCCTTGTTACATATAGAGCTACAATGTGAAATATTTGAAGAATGTTTGCAGTGTTGTTGTAGACATTGTAGAGAGCAAGTAATACGTTTGAAGACACTTTTCTAGCTTATTTCTAAGTTGATTATATTTTCATTTCTAGCCAAAGCAAGGCAGTTTCCACTGGAGGAGGTAGAAAGCTGTGAGACAACAACAATAGAGTGGTATGAAAGAGCTTAGAAATGTTTACTTCTACATACCCTTCTTAATCTAAAATTAAAAGAATAGTTTATATATTATATAGTAAAGTAACACATCAAGCAAGACCAAAACAAGGCTATATGCCCCTTCACGTGTGGAATGATTTGAGATTAATTTTGCTCCTCTCCTATTTCTAAAAAATTTATGAGAGCACAGGTCAAACATTTCCATACAAGAAACCCATACCCAAGTTGGGGAAACTTCTTTTCCTGTCTACATAGGTGTGTATAATAAGCCTCTTAACTGGCTACTTGAGCACTAACTCCCCAAAAGGAGTACCATTCGATCATAAAACTGACTGACTATCTCCTTAAATTAACAGTCATCCAATTATTACCTACGTACATTACATTAAACTACGAAACTTTAGGTGGAAGCCAGAAGTCCATTAGCATAGTAAAATGACCCTTCAATGGAGTTTCCTTTTAATTTAAATGAGAGGAAGTCAATTATTTTTGTCAAGGTCCAAATTTTTTGGTCAAGATATAGTCAAAGTCCAAACTTTAGAGAAAATAAAAATAAGTAAATAAAAAAAATTTGGAGTCCACTGAAAAATTCATGGTGGTCTCGATTTGGTCAACAGTCTGCCTACTGACAATGCCTGATTTACTCCAATTTTAAATTTAAATATCTTGTTGGATTATACCTATAATCTAATACATTATTTCACCTGAGCACAAAAGATGCACTACACTAAGGTTCACAACAGTTAACATTTATTAAGAACCAATACAATAAGCAAGAAGCTATTCTACTCAGTGATACCAAACTGATTAATTTCAACAGCAACTTCCTCCTCATCAGATTTGGGGGGGGGGGGAGGACATAGGGGGGACACTGGCAACAAAGACTAACAAAAATCAATCAAACCAATCACTTACCAATGACCTTTTGCACTCAAAAAAGGTAATCTGCAAATGTCTGCAGTGTCCTTCCTTCAAGCACTGTTTGGGTTTTTTTCCTTCCTGTCACATGAAACATAACAGCAAAAGAATCTCATGTATTTCTTCAGTGAAAAGGACACTCCAGACAATGTTTCATTAAAGAGTCCAATGCATACTGTTCATACTCTGTCCAAGATCCTTTAATGCATCTTCTTTCCCACGGAAAGTTACATGTAAGTGGACCTGACAGTTGTGAAAGTCCGGATATTAATCCTCCTCTTCTTCCCTGTCCCTAGACATGCGCTTGTATCAGTAAAATGAAAACAAAAGAATAATCTAATTGGATATGTTTGTTTTAAGGGGTTTTAGATGTATTCAAACTAGCCTTAATGTAACTCTAACAGCAAGGTACCATCACCAGAAAGACAATAAAAATAAATAAATAAATAAATAAAACAGTGCTAATCTTACTGATGAAGGCATCAACTATACACCCTCAGGGAGAGACACTTTCTATTCAATGTACGCACATACAACACAGACAGCAGCAGCAGGGCAAGCTTCTTTAACATGCTGCTTATGTACTTCAACCTTCACAGAAGGGGCCACCTTTAAAAGATGAAAGTTCTCTTCAGTCTCTAGTTCCATTGAATGCGCAGGCCACTCTTCAAGTACCTACCAAGGGGCCTACCTGTGTGGGAGCTTTCCATACAAACTTTTTCTTTCAATAAGTTAAGATTTTATGAAAAGTATGGATTTTCTGTTTCGACATTTGATAGAAAAGAATTTTCAGACCACACCTGAAGTCCTGCATGATCAAATTTTAATACATGTGGTACCATTTTTCCAGCTCATGACCGCACACTATAATCTAACCCACTGTGACACTTTCTCAGGGTACCGAGAACTGTGAGTATCCTCTTAGCCCCCTACCTACAGAGAGCAAAAGACTTACTGTTACCTAACTGGATACCAGATCCCTGACACTGCCTGCCCGTTAGCCACCCAAACAATCTCCTCTGGGCAACGTTAGCCTAGTTTGTTTGAGTTAATTGAGGATTAGCATCTATAGAATGTCACAGCACTGAGACACATTTATTATCAAAAGGTTAACATGTAAAATTAAGTAAGGATAATAAAAGTAAATTACACTTAAAACAAAAGTCATAGCATGCTTTCTAGAAATTGAAAGCATCTTAGCAGGCTAACCTTCTGCCTGTGAAACCAGGAGTCCTGCAACACTTCTAAAGACTAACAAATTTCCTCCCATTCTGTAAATTCCCCATCTTCAAGCACCTGAAGGGGTTTTTTCCTCCCATGAAAGCTCATGCAATAAATAAATCTGTTACTCTTTAAAAGTGACACAGAATTCATTTGTTTTGTTCGATTAAACTAACATGGCTACTCTTTGAAACTTCTGCCTAAGGAATATTATAGCAGTGTTTCCAGCTAGGATAGATTGGGATCCTGCTTTCTGAATGATATCCCACTGATTAATTATTTCCTCAAGTACAGAATAAAGATGTGTCTTTTTGCCTACACTTGTAACCCCCAAATTCATCACTGGTCCCCGGAACAAGGATGCCACCCTCCCATCCCCATAAGGTTTATTCCCCTGGATGCTGACTTTGGGTTGACTTCAAATCCACATGCTAACTTTGTATGCAAACAGGACAGTCTGCTGTATTGGCTTAAAATGCTTAATTTACATTTTGAACTGAGGCAGGCAGCTGATATACATCCTTTGGAAAATACCTATTGTCAACTCTGCATTTATTCAGACTGCAAGGATACATTTCCTTTATAGATACATAACTTTCTACATCATATCCACACATTAATTTCAAAACAATTATTAATGGAAAGCAGTGTGCTAGATGTAGAGAGTTTGTCAGGTCTGTCAAGAGTTACTGGTACAAAACAACATTACATTACAAGAGGTGATTGGACCTCATCTTTCTCCATATGCTGTTCCCCAGTGTTTGAATGTTTACAACTGTTTTGATTTGCTGTTACAATGTGACCTGTTCCCATGACTTACCCTTCCCTGCATTTACTTCCTCCCATTCTGTAATTTCCCCCATCTTCAAAGTGTCTGATGAAATAGGATTTTCTCCCACAAAAGCTCATGCAATAAATAAATTTGTTAGTCTTTAAGTGCCACAGGACTTCAGGTAATCAGCACTGAGGGATTCTCAGAGTCATGCTCCCATTTCTTACCATAGTTCTGTTTTCACCTTAGAAGTGCTCAACGATCACTAAGTCTAACAGTACTGTTGTCTTAGTTCCCATGTTTTCCCAAAAAGAAAAAAGACAAAACCCTCAAATGCATAAAATGAAATACTTGGGATTACAATTTTCAATTCTTTTTTTCTTTGGCTATTTGCCTTGGCTTTCCAAGGCTCCCTAGACCCATTTCAAGTGTAGAGTGGGTGAACTCAGCCAGTGATCTTCCTGAGGTTTTTTTTTTTTTTTGGTTTTGGGTTTTTTTTTTTTTTTTTTGGTAGTTTACTGTGGACACTAATTACTTAGCAGCACAGGTGTAAATAAAGGCATAACTTCAATAAAGTCACGCGTACACACATAACTAGTTGCAATGGTTCTGCTGATTAGAGATAGGGAGGGCCAGCATCCAGCTCTCCCCTTTCAGCCATGCCAGCACCACTACGCTCTAAGAAGCAGCGACTGTGTCAGTTCCATCCATCTATGTTGGGACTAACTAGCACAGGGAGCTGATCTCTCAAGCAAGACACTAATCTTTGCATGGGATCATCACCTTTCAAAGGCAACCCTGCTTACCAAGCCACGAGGGCCCAGCTGCTTTGCAACAGCAATAATGCTGTGGGACCATGTGTGAGTCCAGTGCACAGGCAGAAATGGTCCAGGTGTTCTTGGCACCCTAGATGAACTATGATTTTGGTACCCTCCCCCCACATGTTATAATACATTTTAAAAAAAAAATTGCTTCCATTTGGCTCCCCTTAAAGCCTGGCACCCTAGGCAGCCGCCTAGTTCACCTATATGGTCGAACAGGCCCTAACCACAGGTTAGATCAGTGTTTCCCAACCAGTGAGCCATGGCACAAGGAGTTCCCTCTGGGCTGAGTAGGTATGCCACCGAATTTTTTGAAAAACTACTCCAAGAGCTTGGGATTTGGCTCATGACTTCCTTTGGAAACTACATGGCAGTGTGCCTCAAATTAACTAAAGGTAGCAAGGTGTGCCAGGGCAGAGAAAACGCTGGCAACCGCTGGGTGAGACGGAACAGGCTGCCCAGCTGTGGACAGCAAAGGGAGCTCCTCCTGACAGCTCCCTGGCTGGGGAGATCTCACCCCCAGGCGACCCAAGGGGCCTAACAGCAGGCCCCGCCCCCATACCTGCATGGCGCAGAAGGTCTCCCCACAGGCCCCACCCCCACTTCTATGACGTAGGAGGGTCCCATCCCGCTGTCCCTACCTGCATGACGCAGGGAGACTCGAGCAGACAGTCCCGGAGGTCTTCCCGCACCCCCGCGCAGGCCTGCCCGTCCACCTCTTTCTCCTCATAGTACTTGGGCATGGCGCCTCACTTCCCCGGCGCCTCTCTACCTTGCTTGCCCTTTGACCCCGCGGCGGCGGGGGGGAGGAGCCCGGCCGCCTCCGCCCCGCCGGGACAAAAACTACCCGACCCAGCGTGCCGCGCGCCTCGCGCTCCTGGGCCGCGTGAGGTCGGCGGGCGCGCGGCGCCGCCCGCTACGTTGCCGGAAGCGGCCGTTGGAGCTGGCAGTGGGCGCGCGGCGGCCCGCTCGGGGACCGTTGCCCCTCGCGCTGGGGGCGGGGCCGGAGAGGCAGGTGAGCCGCGGCGGGGGGCTGGCGAAAGGGCGGCTCCCTGCGCCCCACACACGGCCGGCTCGAGGCACTGGCGTCAGCGGGGCGCGGGGATCCGTGCAGCGGCCGGGGCTGCCCCTCCCCCCCGACATCCGGGGCTTGTTCTTACCTGTCGGCTCGCCGGCACCAGAGCCCTGCGTGATATCCGCATCCGCACAGACGGCCCGGATATCCGCGCCCCGTTTCGTGCGGAGGGAGATCGGATACGGATCCACGGCTTTGTATCCCTGCAGGGCTCTAAGGGAGAGCGGCCAGGCTGGTGTCTGAGGGCTCCCAGCCGCCACTTGGGTTTTATTGACGCGCTCAGGGTCCGGCTCCTCTGTGTGTTGGGGTCAGCCAGGGAGCGCCCCTGGTCGGGCTGGTGGCGACCCCAGGATTTGTTGGGGTTTTTTTTGGGTAAATCTCAGTTTCTTCCCTGCCATTGTAGGGGACCACGGTGCTAGGGCATCTCAGGCCTCCTTTTCGCTGCCCCTGACAGGGGATAGTCTAGTACAGGGGTTGCAAACTCAAACCACCATGAGGGCCGCAGGAGGATTAGTACGGTAAGCTGAGGGCCGCACCGCTGAAACCTTTCCATTGCAAATATCAGTAATGATCGTGTCATTGCGGGCTGCCAGAAATAGCTTTAGGGGCTGCATGCAGCCCGCAGCCGTGTGTTTGAGACCCCTGGTTTAGTCCAGTGTTTCCCAACCAGTGTGCCGCAAAATAATTTGAACATCTACTCCAAGAGCGCTGGATTAGCTCCTGAATATTGATGAGTTCATTTGGAAACTATAGGGTGATAAGCCTCAAATTAATTAAAGGTGGCAGGGTGTGCGATGGCAGAGAAAACATTGGGACCACTGGTCTAGTCTCATGTGGGCTGTAACACTCTGGTCTAATTCAAGTGGTTGGGTTTAGTGTGTGGGATTGGATGGTGGTCATGTCCTACGTTCCCTCTAAGCTGTCCGCGTGTGCGCGCACACAGGTTGTGAAACCCATGCACACAACAAAATAAAGCACGCACAAAAAATGCAACAGTGCTAATATTTTTATGCTACTTTAATAAGGCGATTTCAAGTAGCATGTTTCAAATATTTTGTAATTTATAAAATCATTTGCATCACCATATCCAAATCAAATGTAGATATTATTTGCATCATACACATTCGCTTCATTGCGCTCACAAGTTTGACCACACTCACTGGAGCTCAACTGTTCTCGGTAATAACAGAGGACAGAACGAGGAGCAATGGTCTCAAGTAGCGGTTAGGGAGGTCGAGGCTGGATATTAGAAAAAAAACTTTTTTACTAGGCGAGTGGGGAAGCCTTGGAATGAGCTGCCAAGGGAGGTGGTGGAGTCTCCATCTTTGGAGGTGTTTAAGGCCCGGCTGGACGAAACCATGACTGGGATGGTTTAGTGGGAGTGGTCCTGCCTCTGGCAGGGGGTTGGACTAGATGACCTATGAGGTCCCTTTCAATTCTATGAGTGCATGCAAATTTGGACACTGGTTCCAAAAATTTGCACAAATGAAATTTTTTGTGCTTACAGCCTATGAAAAATTCGAGGGAACATTGGTCATGTCCAGTGATGGAGATAGATTGGGCTGGGCAATAACTTTGACAGATGGGCTGGGGGTGGGCAGTGGAGAGCTGGCTGTGGGGCTGGCCAGAGCAGCAGTGGAGGGCTATGTTCCCTCTAAGCTGTGCGTGTGTGCGTGCGCACACAGGTTATGAAACCTGCGCACACAACAAATTAAAGTGTGCACAAAAAAATTCAACAGTGCTAATATTGTTATGTTACTTTAAGTAGGTAATTTCAAATAGCATGTTTCAAATAAGGCTTTGTAATTTATAAAATCATTTCCATCACCATATCAAAATAAAGTTTAGATATTATTTGCATCATACACATTTACTTCGTTGCACTCACAAGTTTGACCACAGTCACTGGCATGTGCACAGATTTGAATGCTGTTCCAAAAATTTGCACAAAAGAAATTTTTTGCGCACACAGCCCACGAAAAGTTAGAGGGAACATTGGTGGAGGGCCCCCAGCCTCGGAGAGGGGTAACAAAGAAGTAGGGCAGAGCCCACCAGGGGTAGGGGAGCAGCGTGATGGTGGAGACCCAGCCCTGGAGCTGACTGGGGAGGGCTGGCAGAGAGCTGGCTGGGAGCAGGTGGGGTGGTGGCAGCAGAGGGGGGCCCGCAGAAAGCCAGTCAGGAGTCATAGGGGGCCAGACAAAGCTGTGAGACTCCCTCCCCACCCCCAGCTGAGAATCACAACTGCATTAGACTGGAAGTAAGGCTTGAAAATACTTACCGGAGTGCTGCTCTGGACTTCTCTGGCTAAATGTAAGCCCTGCTTCAGGCCCTTAAACTATTCAGAGACCTGAAGATCCTGTTCCAGTTACTTTAATTAATACAAATTGGGACAGTTTCAACAGGACACAGTGAGAGACCCATCCCAGAATACCCAATGATCAGTGGTTAGGATACTCATCTGAGACATTGAAAACTGGATTCCACCCACGTCCAGCAAAGGGGTAATTTTTAATGTTGAGTTCCTATAACCTGTGTGAAGACCTTGCCCACTGGGCTGAAGTTTATGACAAGACACTATCATTTCACCTTCGTTTTATTTGCTTTTCTTGTAAGAAAGTGATTGTGCATGGAGAAGGTTCATAACTTTGAATCCTAAGCAAATGGAGATGCTTCCCTTCAGTCCACAGTTACATGCCTGTGTTTCTTTGAAGAGTGGGGCATTGTTATATTTTAATCATTTCAGATACTTAATGCATTTTAAAATGTATATAGAGCATTTTTAATAAAAACATTCAGGGGTAATTCTAATACTGTACATTTATACTTAGTATTTGAAGAGTGCTTTGTTTCCGAAGCACCATACAAAGATTGTCATAGCACTCCATGCAGTAGTCAGGTATTACCACCATTATAGATGGAAAGGGGAGGGATAGTCATTGTACACTTTGAGTTAATAGCGGGGTGCAGGGTGGTCAGTCTACACTGCTGGGACTGTGTTGGGTTCCATAGATTGATGGAGAAGGATCAATGGATCAGGCAATGGAGACCTGTGCAATTGATCCTGGAAGTGTTCTCCACTAACACTGTAAATCCACCCCCTCAAAAAGATAAGACTGCATCGACTGGAAGGCATTTCCCATCGACCAAGCACAGTAGAGGTGCTGCCGTAAGGGAGTATGAGTAAGTCAACAGTAGATATGCAAGCTACATGCCACCAGCAGTCTAAACCTGGAATTTGAATTTATCTTGTTGGTGCCAATCCCTGTGTGCACATCACTAGACCTTGCTGTCTCAACACTTTGTTTTTAAGCAGCAAATTGGTTAATCATTTAACAAACATGGCCAGAGCCTTCTTTCTAGCTCACATTTTTGCATGTAGTCTGTGTCAAACAGTAGCATTTAGCTAGCTACTTGCCTGATTACCCTTGCAAATCAGATGTATATCTGTAAGTCATAATTAGCATTGTATAACTGAAAATATTTCTGATTCTACATCTGCTCTTTGTCATGTCTAAGATTATGCAAAATAACTTCATTTTAACTTTTCACATCTTTCCTTCAGAAAAAATGTTGCCAACCACTTCAGTTAATTCCCAAAGCCACGGCAATGGTGCCTTAAATTCCAGGGATGCAGCAAGACACACAGCAGGTGCAAAACGCTATAAATACCTGAGAAGGCTCTTTCACTTCCGCCAGATGGACTTTGAATTTGCTGTTTGGCAGATGCTCTACTTGTTCACTTCACCACAGAAAGTTTATAGGAATTTCCACTACAGAAAACAAACAAAGGACCAGTGGGCAAGAGATGATCCTGCTTTCTTGGTGTTGTTGAGTATCTGGCTCTGTGGTGAGTTTCTTTCTCCATGAACAGCAAAAATGAAGTGGGAAAGAGGAAGAACTGGGCACTAGCCTAAGATTAGGAAGGCCTGGATTCAAGTCCTTTTTATGTCACAGACTTCCTGTGTAGTCTTGGGCAAGTCGGTCTCTGTGTGTCTCGCTTTCCCATCCTTATAAAGGTGTTGAGAGGACAAACCCATTAAAAAGTTTGGGAAGTGCTCAGAGTCTACAGTGATAATGGCTGTATAAATACCCAAGATAGAAAAGATCTTTCTCTTTTCAATAAAGTTGCAGGAATGTACCTTCACAAGGTTTTTGACTCTAGATCAGCGGTTCCCAACCAGTGTGCCAGGGCACACGGGTGTACTGCAGCAAACACCCAGGGTGTGCTGCAAGCATCCCTGAGAGCTGGAGTTAAAGTTCCCTCCCTGCTCAGCCCAGCCACATGGGCTGTGCAGGGCTGGGAAAAGGCAGGGGTTAAAGGCAGGCAGCATTCCAGCCCCCCTAAAAATAGAGGAAGACACAGGAACATGGAGTTCCAGGGGTCCCCCTAAAAATAGCAGGAGCAGCCCGAACGCAGCATTCTGGTGGCTCCATCTTAAACCCCACTCCACCTTACCCAGTCAGCAGAGAGCTGCGGGAGGCTGGGAGTGTGTGAATCTCCCCCTGTAGGGTGGAGCAGCTTGTGTCAGCAGCCTGCAAACAGCGCAAGTTAAGGGCTTGGGGGGGTGAGGGCTGCTGGGGGTTGTGTGGGACAGGTGTGTGTGTAGCAGAGGAAGGTGGGAGTGGGTGTGTAGCAGAAGGTGTGTAGCTGGGGGGTGGAGTGTCTGTGGCAGGGAGCCACTATGGAGAAGGGAGAGGTGGGTGCTGCGCCATGCTCCCCGGCCCTACTTTCTCACTCCCCAGGTTCCCCCGACCCCCCCACAAAGCCACTTGTTCTCCCTTCCCTTGTCCTCTTGCCGCCCCTACCCTGCTCTGCTCCCCACACACACCCCTGCTACTGCAGACACTTCCTGACCTCCCGTGTTTTGCTGCCCATTACCCCACATAGCAGTATTTCCGAAACACTGTGCCATGGTTCATGAATATTCATAAGCAATTTAAGCTAATTGAATATTCATGATTTTTAATTGTGGTGTGCCTCAAAAAATTTGGAGGTATCAAGGTGTTCCATGGCAGAGAAAAGGTTGAGAACCACTGCTCTAGATACCCATAATCAGAATCAGCTGATAAGTTACATGCTTAGAGTAACAATTTAGAAATTAGAGAACCAGGGTAAACTTCAGGGCTTAGCAGCATCTTGACCAGGGGTGTCAAACATACAGCCCGCAGGCCAAATGTGGCCTACAATCCTCATCCATCTGGCCTGTGACGGCACTCTGTGGGACCCACTCTGTCCCCCTGAGAAAGAGAGAGCACGTGTGTCTTGCATGCCCACTGCTGCAGGAGTGTCAGGTCTCATGACAGAGTGCTGGGCACTCTGCACCGTGAGACCATACTCTCTTCCTGACGGAGTGGTAGTGCAGAGCCCAGTTTCACAAACACAGCACTCCACCATGCTGCAAGAGTGCTGTAGCATTTTGATTTATACTTTGTACAGCCCACTTGAAGTACATTTAAGTCAAATCTAGCCTGCCATAGCAATTGAGTTTGACACCCATGGTCTAGAATTCTTCAGACTTTTTTTATTTTTATCAAGTCTTCTCTGTTCTGTGTTTGTGTGTGGGTTTCAGTAATTATAAATGTCCTAACAATGAAAACCACAGGAATGAATAACTGATTTTAAAAAAAAGCTAAACATTTGGATGATTAGAAAATGGAACATATTATTTGTATTACATAGAGCCTAGGAACCCAAATCATGGATTAAGACCATTGTGGTAGACACTGTGCAAAACATGGGATAAAACCACAGCCCCTGATTTTGAGTCCAGACAAAGTACCCATTACGCAGGGCTCTGTCTTTGGTTCCCTTCTCATCTCTGTCATCTCTCTCTTTGGGTTATCTTATCCAAAACAAATTTAACTATTTTTTCCTACGCTTGTAGATCTACCTCTTTCAGATCGCTCCCTTTCTGTCCAAACTAAAATCTTGGACACATGCTCAATCTGACATCTCTCCTGAAATGTCTAGCTATCAGCTTAAACTAAGCATGGCTAAAAAAGCTCCTATTTTCCCTCCTTTCTTGATCACTCTGGACAACACCAGCATCTTCCCTGTCACTCAGATTAGTAACTCTGACTCAGACTTCACTCTAGGTTGTTTCAGGCAGCCAATATTTAAGATTAGGCCTTTTTTTGTCCATACAGCTAAAATTCTTGTCCATAATGACATCATTTTATGTCTCAATTACTGTAACATCCTTCTCTCTGGCCATGACAAATGCAGTCTTGCCCCACTCCTATCCCTTCATGATGCCACTGCAATGATTATTTTCCTTGCATGTGTATTGACCCACATCCATGGTTTGAGTTCCTCCAATGCCTGCTCTTCAATATAGTATCAAACGGAGGCTGCTTATATTCACTTTTGAGACAATCTGCCTATCATCTCTCATTGAAAATCAATCTTTTGGTGCACACTTCTGCTTTGTCTGTGATTCCAGCCTTCACTGCCCCTTACTCCATTGTCAGATTTTCAGACAAGCACCTTTGTGCTTTCTTCTGTGCTGATTCACACAGTTGGGAGGAGTGCTCCATAAACATCAGCAAAGCTATGTTGTTACCGATTTTCAAATACTGTCCCAAAACTCTCCTTTGCCATGATGCCTAAGGAAACCTTAACAGTTATGCTTCTTGTATGATGAGACCGTTGCCTCTCATGCTGCCCAGTGCTGCCTTGTTGTTTACTTATAGTCTCCATCTGTTTTTATTTGTTGTCTCTTGTCCAATACTTAGCTTGTAAGTGCTTTGGGACAGAGACACTTTTTGTATGGTGCCTCGCACAGTAAGGTTCTGGTCCATGATTAGGGCTGCTAGGTGTTTTAATGATGCAAATAATACAGTGGCCAAAGCCACAGAGACTGGACTTAGGCCATCACAAGTTAAAAGAAAATCTCTTGTAAGTTTTAGATCAGATTGCCTTTTAAAAAGGCAACACTACCTCTAATCCATTTTTTGACATGGACTATACTTTGTCATAATAAAGCTGTTGCTTCTGAAACTTGTGGTTGAATGGGAAATATTTCCTAGATCTACTTGTGTTTCATGAATGTTTTCTGGAAACTCCCAAAGGAGCTCTGTAAATGTCTTACCTGTGTTCCATTTTCCATTTTTATGTAACCAAAATGGACTGGAAATCTGAATGCCAGTCTGTATTCAGCTGACATCTGACTCCTCCCAGCCAGAAGACAATGAACTGTCACATGGTTTTGCTGTACCTGAAAACACTGTCTTAAGCACAGCTCATTGGTCTTATACCAGGGCTCAACAAAACTGGCTCCAGACTAGGTGCAAGCAATCTTAGTTTTGGTCACTAGATGGTACTCCTCCACTGCATTTCTGCAGCAGAAGTAGGAGCCAGGCTCCAAATCTGGGTCGCATCAAGCTGTTTTACACTACACTTCTGTATAACAAAGTCTCTTCTTCAAAAGAAGGCTGTCAATTTAAAAAGGCGGGATTAGTTCAGTGGCAGTTCTGTGACACTGGACCTAAGCCAGCTGCGTCATACACACGTGGTATGGTATGCAGCATTTAAATAAAAAAAATTGGCTGCCTTGCAGAAGATCTTAAGGGTGAGGAAGAATATAGGGGAAAACACTGGAATTTCAGACCTCTTACGAAAAGGTAATCCCTGGATGTCAAAGTTTGAGGGGTGGTTGTTGTTTGGTGATGCAGCATTTTTCCAACTAGGAAGAATTAATCTCATTTTCCCCCTACCCAGTGTCTACTATAGGATTTGGATTTGTGCTGGACATGGGATTTTTTCACACGCTAAAACTACTACTTTGGGTTGTGTTTATTGACTGCGTAGGTGTTGGTCTTCTCATAGCAACTTTAATGTGGTAAGTAAATAATTCCTTCTGGAATCAGTTTGACTCTTGCTATACAGCAGTTGACAGTTCCCTGTTGCTGGGCATTGTACTTACATCTGCAACTATGACTTTGCTCAGAAGAGGGGGTTAAGAGTTTTCATTAGCTGGAAATAATGCTTTTTTTGGAAAGAGTATTAAGCCTTTCATTTCTCTTGACCCCTTTCAGTAATGAAAGGTTAATAGGTAGAGGAGACTTGTTATATGCATCTCTCAGTGCCTAGTCTCCCGCTGAGCTGGTCAGCAATAATTACGTAGCATTTCAAGAAATCTTCTATTGCTGATGTAGGTTTTCTTAAATCACGTGCCTGTAAACATGCAATGGGTGCTTGTTTTGGTATTTTTAGTCAAAGCCAGCTTTCTCTCTGCAGTATTTCAGTGATTGTTGTCAAGTCATTCCTGAGGAGCCTATAACAGTTTCATTTGTGCATTTGTCACCTTCTTTGCTCTGGTGATTTTTGTTTCCTGCCATATCGTGCTGACATCACTCTTCTGAGAGCAGGGCATGTGCAGGCTTTTCCCCAGGCCCAGGAAACGTGTTTACCAGTAACAGCACCAGTGTTTCCTCTTTCAGAGATGCATGGGGATTCTTCTGTTCCTTGGTTCACTGCAGGTGCTTAGGAAGTTTCCTTCCTTATCCAAGTCTTTCCTTCTGGGACACCTGCACTGACTGGCAGTAGCTTCTCTTTCCTGCCTCTGGCACTTGGCATTGGATGGGGGGGGGGGGAAGAGAAGTAGCAACAAGAACAGCACTCTTCTCCCATCTCTGTATGTGGTCTCTCCACTAAGCCTCAAAAATGGAAAAGGTAGGGGTGGTACAGAGACATTCACCCTCCCTTGACTTTTTCCATAGGGTGAGAGGAAACAGGCCCCATCTTTTTCACTCCCCTCCCCTCCAGGCAGCCCCTGGGAAGGCCAAAGGAATCAGTAGGCCTCTTCCACCACCCAAAGCACAGCATGCTGCAGGGATGTACTGGATCCAGTGACTAGGACAGGCAATGGGGGGCAGTGGGCAGAGCACACCCTTATACAGATAGAGCTGGAACACTAAGTACCTCTCATGGTGGTGAGCGCCAAGAATCTCCCTGCAAATACATGAGACTGCTAGTACTTGAGGGTAGCACTGATGGGGCAGGAGGTGAGAACGCATAGGATGCTGGCTTCTCTCTTGGAAACAGTAGTGGTAGGACACTCCTCCACTTTGAGCTGGTCGGGGAGACCAATAGCAGAAGTGCTCTCTTGTCTTCAGTTACTTCCTTGAGGCACGTGCACAGGAAGGGCTGTTTTTCACACAGTTTGCTACTGTTTGTGTAGCACACTTGAAGCAACAGGGAGATTGTGGGGAAAGGTAGGAAAGACGAATGTAAAAAGTCAGTGCGGTATGTGAATAAAATACTGAATTCTTATTTGTAAAAATATTTTAAAGTGGATGACCTTGTAAAAGGAATAGATTATTTTTTCATCTTTGGAAATTTCTTGATCATAAAAGGAATGTTCTGGTTTTATTGCTGGTGTAAGCCCAACCTGTGTGATCAAATTCTTATCTCTAGGTTAAGTCAGACAAAAACTTCCCTAGACTGCAGTAGAAATTTGCCTGAGATAGGAGGCTAAATTACGGATTTGGTCCCTAATCTTAAAATTAGAAACCAGCTTTGGCCTGCTGCGTTTTTGGTAGTACTCCTATTCAATTACCACCTATATTTTAAAGTAAGGTGTAATCTTTTTGGTGGAGATGAAGAATTTATTAAATAAGGGACTTCGCCGCCTTTTGTCCCTACAGTGAAAATGCAAGTAAGATGTCAGAAGGCAGTGGATGGACTACTGAAAGACAATGTTTCTTCAGTTTCCAAAGGGATAGCTGTGTCAGTCTAGTCCAGCAAAAAAAAAAAAAACCAAGGAGTCATGTGGCACTTTAAGACTGTTAGTCTTAAAGTGCCACATGTCTCAATGTTTCTTTAGTAGCCAGAAGGCACAGAATTCAGTCGTTGCAGAAATTTGTTTGATAAAGTACACCCACAGTCTTTGCAAAAGTTGTTGCTGTTCTGTGCACAGCATTTGTACTTTCTAGTTAAGCATCAAAGAATGTAACCATTGCTGAGAACTAGTGTAGACCAGCCTTCTGTGAAACCATCTTTTTGAGGAGATGCTCACTTTTCCCTAGGTTACCATAATTTCTTCACAAGTTAGGGAAATAATTGTTAATCATCCTAGTTTGGCAGTTATACAGACACATTTGAAAAGTGTGTTTATAAATCAAATAGAAAAGACTCAGTATTTTCCTCTATGAGATTTCATTACCTTAAACGTAGAGAGAGATGTCAAATCAACATTGTAACTTTAGGAGACATGAAAGTGCAAAACTGTTTCACAACTTACTCCTTTTGAATTTATTTTCAATTAGGTTTATTTCTAATAAGTACTTGGTAAAGCACCAGAGCAGAGACTATGATGTGGAATGGGGATATGCTTTTGATGTTCATCTGAATGCTTTTTATCCGCTTCTAGTCATTTTGCATTTTATCCAGCTGTTTTTCATCCACTGTAAGTAGAACACCCATTTTAATGCGTTTTGCCATGGGGTTGGGTCTCAGCCAGTAACTGAAAGTACCTGTCGTCTTTTGCAGATATTATCCATGCGGAGTCATTCATGGGATATTGTGTTGGGAATACAGTATGGCTGATTGCAATTGGCTATTATATCTATGTGACATTTCTAGGGTACAGTGGTAAGTAATGTAAAAATTTGTTTTTCTCTGGAAATTTTAGTTAGGCAGCTGATTACATGAAAACAAGAGTATTGTCCCACTGTTACTTCTAATACTGGCTTGTCATCATCTCTAAAAAGCAGAAGAATTCAAAGTGTATTTGTCATGTCTAACTAGACAGATGTCTTCGCCGTCTGAGGGCAGTTCCATACCCTCCATTGGCAGTTTGCTCCATTCAGTTAATTTTTCTCCTGTCGTCTAAGATTCCTTTTGTCCTTGTGGTTGGAGTAATTTGTACTTTGTCAGAATTCCTATGTACTGCCTTATTTAAATGTCCAAACCGAATGAAAAAGCTTATGCCTAAAAGAATTTGTCCCTTGATAAGGTGGTATTAAAATACTCTTTGCACAGCTATGGTGGGTACCCATTGGTGCTGGCTATTGTATTGTACTATGATCTAGTTAATATGGTGCTTCAATCTGTTACTGCTGGCCTTCCCCACTGACTGGAAAGGTGGGTAGTAAACCCAAAACAATCATTCAAGAGGTTGTCTGTGCTATTGTATACGAACTTACCCCTCTATTCTGATGAAAGGTTTTCTGTATCTGGGCAAAGGGTGACCAATCAGTCTCCAGTTTTAAGAGATTGATGAAGGGCTGCATTGCTGCCTCTAATAGGGTCCCAGATGCAACACTTGATGTGTTTGGTTCATTAATGCAACTACTGGCAGTTTTTAAGAGAGGTTTGTTCTCTGATCATCATTGTAATTTCTTTTCCAGCATTGCCATTTCTGAAGAACACAGTTGTCCTTTTGTATCCATTTGCACTCCTAATTCTGCTGTATGTGCTCTCATTAGCCCTGGGATGGAACTTCACCAAGGCACTTTGTACTTTCTATAAGCTCAGAGTGAAATAACAGGACTTCATGTGTCTTTACTGTGTAGTTTCTTAGCTGCTGTCAGTCTGAACAGCTAAGACCTTACCTTGTAAATGGTTGTAAATTTTCTCTTCATTGTAGATAAGTGTATAAAAAGCTTGAAGTGTCTTTCAATTTTTAATGATTAAAATATTTACAACAGAAAAAGTTAGCAGCTCTATCAATACTTTTGCAGGATGTTTTCTGTAATAAATAACACAAATCAGTTTAATGGCATAATCCTTGACTACTGTGTACTAAATGGGATAAGAGCTATGTTAAGTTGTTGTAGGAGAGTCAGATGCAGGCTCATTGTAAATAAACTGGCAGATTAAAAGTACTTGTTTATCATTGTGCTGTACTCAGTTTAGCTACACTAACACCTACTAATGTGCACTCCTGATGAGTCACAGCTTCTAGCTATGCCCGGGCATCACATGGCTTGAGTTCCCATAGTGCAGCAGCCACAAACCCAAGGCCTGCTGCTATGTGGGGCAGGAGGTGCAACTGGACCCAGAAAGGTGTAGTGCCGACCAATGTTCCCTCTAAGGGGAGAGAGCAGCTGAGCAACTCCTGTTGCTTGCTGCACTCCCCTCCCCCCGCCCCCCCACTCGCCCCCCCCCACTCCCGGCAGCACACCCCCCTGCTCCTGCTCGCCCCCCCTCCCAGCCCCCACAAACTTACCTCTGGGCTTGACTGGAGGGGCAGGCCCAGCCCTAACTCCTGGGCCAGAGAAGCTCTACGGAGCATGCCCAGATTTTCTGGGCATGCTCCGTTAGAGCTTTTCTGGGCGGGAGTTTTCAAAGCTCCCTTGAAGGAGTCTGGCTGCCTTCCCTGCGCTGGTGGCTGCGGCGGGCTGCACTGCAGCGCACCAGTGCAGCTTAGAGGGAACATTGGTGCCGACCCCTATCCGTATAATGGAGGAATTAAGACCAGGTAATACCTTTGCAGCTACATGGCCTTAGGGCAAAAAAGGCAGCGACAAGTCAGCCTGACACGCCAACCCTGGAAAGCAAAAGCACCCACATGGCCATTCAGAATATCCAACAGTTTTGCATGGATTTTTTTTTCCCCCTTATGCCTATTCCTCTTGCAGTCTCTATTTCATCTTTGTGTTATCTAGTCCTACGTAAACCCACCCCTTAAAAGTGTGGTACTTATAACTGTGCATGGCTATCCCATGATTTGTTGTGTTCCACCCCCTTCATCCTGTCTTATTTAGACTGTAAATTTATCAGAGCAGGGACCAGCATAATCACAGTGGTGTAATAAAAGTGACTAAATTGAATTTTTTCCACAAAGTCTTGGCTACCACTGAAGATTTTGTATGCAATACTTACGAAGAGTGGCCTACGTTCGATATGGAAGGCTTTCACAGACATGGCATTGGAAGTATGGTATTTAATCCACATTTAAGATGTTATCTCAGTACCTTAAAATAGTACTACACTGTTAAGGCAACAAGTTGGGTCTCTTATGGACAGAAGTGGTCTGTCAGAATATGTAAGAACTCCGACAATTTGTTTTTTTTCTTAAAGCCTTTATTTCAAATATATGGGGACAGCAGTGGCACATACAAACAGTGATGAAAGGCACAACTGACATGACCAATATCAGGTTTTCAAACATAGCAGCAAGTTTTAAACAAAACTAGCCAATCTAACCAGTATTATAGCTGCTCGGGTGGGGTTAGTTAATGAAAACATGGGGGGATGGGGAAGTGTACAGAGTAAGTTCTGCCAGGAAAAAATGTTTCAGGCCTTAAAAGTAGTAGCATCCAAAAGGCAAGCGGTACAGATGGATAATCCTAGACACTACTTTCCAAAAATGAAGATGGCAGTTTTCCAAAAGCAGTGCTTAATGTCAAACTCAAGCACTGGGTTTTAATTTCAAAAAAGATTTTTTAGAACAGAAACTAGTTACAGTAAGAAATATTTGATTACTAGATTCTTTCTTGGAAAAAACTACATTTAGCTGAAATACCAAATCTGCTGGCAGTTCGTTTTACAGTACTGTAGGGGCCACTGTTAAGGCTTCAAGAGACTGCACTCCAAGTCACCTATTAATTTAAATCTTGGCAGACACTGAGCAGCAACAAAAAGAAAAATGTACCATTTGACCAAGTAAAGCACTATGCCTTTGATCCCAGGGAAGCTGGGAATTCCTGTTGTGACCTGCTGTACATTGGCGCAACAGTAAGAGCGCCTGACCTGCTGATTAACACTTAAAAAAAAAACAAAAACCAACCACCCTTCATTCCTTTCTTCATAGGAACATTTAGCACCAGTAGTGATAATCATGCCAGCTACCATTAAAGTCAACAGTAATAAACTTTTAGAATTAGGACTTGATCCTGCACCATTAAAATTAATGGGAGTTGGATGACTGTCTGTAAAGACATCAGTGTCCCCTTGAAACAAAGTTTCATATTTCTCAACATTAAGCTACTTGGCATTTGAGCTCAATGTATACAGTAGAAATTACAAACACCCCCCCCCCCCAACACTCGAAGTCAGGCAACATGATACGAAATGACACTTTCTTGGGTGTCAATATTTACACCAATCCAGATTTCATTTTCAAGAGCAACAGCATAGCAATACGACAATTCTTCAGTGTTAAATTGTAATGTTTGTAAATATGAATGAGCATAACCATGTTTTTAAAAATATTCTGTTTTAGTCCAATTTCAAAGTGGATCCTTGTTAGTAAGAACAACCCTAAAACTTAAGCACACACTTGATTTTATGAAATGATACTGGAATGAACTTGTATTTTTGTTTCCAGAGGAAAGCAATGTTTCAAGATTAGATGCACAAACTGTAGCTCAATACTTTACTCTTTTTGGAGCAAGTATTTCAAACAAACTTACTGAAAAGACTTTATACTTGCTTATGGGAAAAAATGAAGGAAAAGTGCAAAATTGTCTAGTCTTGCTAAAAGTAAATACAATCCCTCAACATACTCAGACGTATAGGTGTTGCATATTATAAGGCAGGAGTACAAAGCCATTCGGCCTTAAATCTGGCGAGTATCTTGTCTTAGACTTTGAAGTCAGAAGCCATCATGATTTTCTAGTTTAAGCCTTTAGAAGGCAAAGAAAACCAGTGATGTAAGAATTCTAATCTGCTCTAACTACTATACTTGCCTTGAACTGGTCAAACCACCCTGGCTGGAGGCCAAAAAAAGCAAAAAACAAAAAAAGTCCTTATTTATCCCTTTGACTGTAAGGATTACTTTTCACATAATGCACATAAATGTAAGCTAAAGGAGCATAAAGTCTTTTCGGAAAAAGACTTCTAATCCAAGATGTCCTGACACAGTGCCAAATCCTACTCATGTTACTTAGCCAAAGTCTTCAGCAGGACTACTCAGAGTAAGTCAGACAGGATTTAGCTATGAATAGGCCAACTTTTTGCAACTGCTGTAGGCCCCAGTAAATGTCATCAGTTCAAAAAAAAAAAGAAACCAGTATTTTAATACAAGAGCGCTAAGTGGGCATAAAATCTGGGGATTTAAACTCAAATTTGAACAGCAAAATCAAGATATCTGGAAATGCCAGCTCTTCCAAAAAAAAAAAAGTCCTAAGCTATAGCATCTTCAGAAACAAATACAACTCAATCTGAAACACTTACTAGTGTAAAGCTACTACAGGTTTTATTTTCCCTTATAGGGGTATTTAAGGCTGAGTCAAAGTTAACAAAATGTAGAAAAAATCCTAAAGGTTTAAAAGTCTATAGGCACTCCAAGACATTGAGATGAGCTCTTGTGTTAAATACTATCGTTTCTGACCAACAAAATACACACAAAAAGAAACAGTCTTGTGGCACTTTTGAAGACTTAATTCTATTTATCGCATGAACTTTCATCGGTGAAAAAAGTCTCATTTTTCCTCCCACAAAAGCTCATGTGATAAATAAACTGTTGGTCTTTAAAGTGCCACAAGACTCCTTGTTTATTTGGTGAACTAGACCAACACAGCTACCCCTTTGGACCTTGTCATAATGCACATATGTACATGTAGAATGTCTCTCAATCATAAATTAGGGGGGATGCAATACACAAATTAGCTAATGTCCAGCAATATTTGAAATGCTCTTCTGCCATAAATAAATGCATCTCCAAAAAGAAGAGCTGACCACTCTGAGCTCTCAAATTCTGATTCACAAATCACTCGAGTACAAAACAATCCTATGTAGAGAAAATTTTCTTTAAACAACAACGAAAGCTAAATCTTTCCTGCCTACTTGCCTTCTAATTTAACAGATAAAATCCTGGGAAATCAGCAAAGTTTTACTGGATAACATTAGGTCTGAAAGTGATCCTGAATCTACAAAGCCTATCCACTCCCCAAATGATTGATGATAAATTCACTTGTAATGTTGTGGCACATTCATTTAGTAAGAGTGCAATCTCATGAACATTTTAACTGTCAACATCCCAGAGTATTTTATTTCTAGCTACTGCTAGTAAGAGCCAACAAAACTATAAATTAATCCTTTTTCTTTAAAGAAAAAAAAAATCACCACCACAGGTCATCAACATGGAGGTAATGGATGGTAATCGAGGAGTTTCAGTTTAATTTTGACCATTAGAAAAAAGTTCTTTGAAAAAATACGTAGAGCTAACAAAACAACACTAGCAACACAAAAAAGCCCAATCAGTTTGGGGTGAGTATCTACACATTTAGGGTATGTCTACACTTAGTCTTTAAATCAAAATAATGCTGACTATTTTGATTTAAAAGATTGCAAGTCCCACACTATGTTTCCTTATTTCCAAAAAAGGAGCTCTGTCATTTTGCAATAAGGAAAGCCATTTTGATATTATAAAACCTAGTATTGTATTGAAATGACAGTTAAATTGAAACTTATTTCAAAATAATGCAGTGTGGACATGTTATTTTGATTTCACTGTTATTTTGATTTAACACTTTTGCCCTTCTCCTTCCCAGGATGCTGTCTTTTTTCTATATATTGGGTGGGGCATGGCCTTTCCAGAGGCCATGTTGCCACACCTCCCATGGTGCCCTCTCTCCTAAATCGAACTCACAAGTCCTGTCCATGGACATGCTAGTTCAATCTGAGTTTCTAGTGGGAACATGTTAAATCAATTTAAGGATTTTTATAGCGATTTTATTAAATCAATTTAACTTGAATGGATTTAACTGCCTAAGTGTGGACATAGCCAGAGAGATGTTTAGAGTTTCTTATATGTTGAACGTTGCATTAGGAACAGCTGAGTTGACAGAACAAACCCATAATCTGACTATGCTAAGAGGAAAGGCACCTAAAGACAGTACTGATAAATTTATGATAATCACTTTACCCTCACTGAACAATAAGACAACAGTTGTTGGCAATTTAAGTGCTATGTCAAAAGCATTTATCGAACAAAAATTAAGTCATGATATAAAATTTAATAAATAGCTATAATTTAAATTAAATGCATCGTTCGCAGGTACAAGTGTGGGAAAAATAAACCCAAATAGTTTTCCAAATTTTTGCTGAGGTGGGATAAAACCAGTACATTTTCACAAACCATTAAATGGCATTACATGTTATGAACAGTGCTGGAAGCAGCACAGAGAGCTTACATTACCCCTTTTCTGGGCTGCTCACCAGTTAAAAGCACTGTTCTTTTCCCTGACTTTAGCCCTGACCCTATTCAAGTCAATGGAAGTCTTTTCGTTGATTCGCACGGAAGTAGGATACATTTTTCACCCTTTAAAAAACATAAGGCGTCACAACAACACTTACATAAGCTAAATACTAAAACACATTTTGACAGACCTATAATGCAGTTAATTACAGGTGTCTCATTATTATTATTTTTCCTGATAAAAACATTGTTTACTCATTTAAAGGACTTAATGGAATTCTCATGAAAGGGCAGCATGAGATAAACTTCAAAATATACAGCACAAAAGTAGGGAATGCTTTCCCATACAGAGAATGAATTCATTTAGTTCAGGAACAATCTACAAAGTTTTTAAAAAGGGATAATTTGGTATCAAAATCTCCCTCTAAAATGTGATGGATTAAATTTAAAGTCACTGCAGATTTAGTTTATACTGAGATACTAAGATTCTTCCACATGCTCTTTAGGTGGCCATTACATGTAAATCTGTGGAATACGATAGTCTGCAAGAATGATGTTCTTCAGAATTCTGGCAAATAAGGCATGCTTATGCCTTTGAACAATCTCAGATTTTTTGGTACAAAAAAGTACTTAATTTAAAAACTCAATTTAGTTTTCTTAACCATGGCCATATAATATGGTATTAATTTTTGATGTTTGCAGTTGCAAAGCAAAATGTAGAAAGATAATTTAAGCTAAATAATCCATTAAAAAAAAGCTATTATCAATTTAAAATTTTACTGCATAAAAATATGTACTTTTCAAATTATTTTAATAAATTAAATATCCCTAATGTTTTTGAATATATATATATATCCTGATACTCTATAAAAGAGGGTTTTGTTATAGCAAAATAAATGGAACCCCAAAAGTACCCCCTTCATAAAATGTATTTAATAATTATATTTTTTCATCTTCAAGAAATGTAAGAATATGTACAACTTCTCTGTATTACTATACTATCAAAATAGAATGGATTAACAGGCTTCTGCAACCATAAGATGGTAACATCACGTAAAAGTGAAGGACAGCTTGGATCTCAGATGAATGTTATCAGCGTGGAGCATCTGTTTCCAAATGGGTATGACAAGAAGGGTTACTTACAATCGTATCATCTACAGTAGATTTCACAAGAGGTAGAGTTTGAGTGAAAAATAAAAGACAATTGGAATAAGGTGCATGCTCAGTATTTTCAATTTGTGACTTGCTGAAGATGCAGGACATTATAGGAAAAGTTTGCAAGAATTCTCTCTTTTCTTCCAAACATATTTTGATCAGTTTGTGACCTTTTTAATGTGAACCTGTAATGAAGAATTTAAAAAAAAAAAAAATCACTTTAAAAAATCCATGTTTTAGTATGTTATATTAAGCTTTAATTCTTAGAAAATTATAAAAGAAACAGCTTTCTGGCTAATCCAAAATTCTTAGCTTTAAATATGTAGATGCAATTTAGAGACATATCAAATTTTCTATTCTGATTTTTAAAAGGGATAAAGTATACAGCAACTCACCTCATTCAGAATTGCCCAGACTGATGAGTTTTGTATTACTGAAAGCCGAAATGCTGAAATAGGGTTTAGACTTGGGTCAACTGTCCCTTCTGCTACACCATTTTCAAATTTACCTTCAAAATGAGCAAAAACATAGCCTGAATAAACAGTTGCTGGACAAATTAAAATACAGTATCTGGTTCGTAGAAAGGTTTCTAATTAAAATGAATTCAATAAATAGATTTGCAACACTATCATCATAAATTGGTAGCAGTAATCTACCACCAATAAGGTGTTTTTTGTGTTTTGTTTTTAAATGACTTAAGTCTCACAGTAGGAGGAAGGAACCTACCCCACTGCCGTGGGGCGCTGGACCAATTTTTGTATGGAGGGTGCTGAGCCACTGAACCAAACTGTAAGCCCTGTACATGATGAAAATGACTTCAAGCTGGGGGTGCAGTAGCACCCGCACTCCTCTAGTTCCAGCACCTATACCACTCCCCAAAAATCTTCCATAATGCACAGAACTCTTTGCCATCAGCTTCAGTTTTTCATTGGCAAATACAGAAGAAGTCTCAGCAGACAGACGAAGTAGCAGAGATACTAATAGAATTGCAGAACATGTGGGCTGGAAGTGACCTCAGGAGGTCATATAGTCCAATCCCCTGCTAAAGGCAGGGCTAATCCCAACTAAATCATCCCAGCCAGGGCTCTGTCAAGCCAGGCCTTAAATACCTCTACGGATGGAGATTCCACCCCCCAGGTAATAAGGAATAAAAAAGCCTAAATTCAGCGTAGCTGTGGGTAAACATTGTACAGATACAAAAATTTGGACTGGCATCTGTGGTAATTAAATTATATACAACCTGCAGTCCACTCCTCCTTCTATGTGTATCTGCACCAGCAACTTGTAGAATGGTGATTCTCAACCAAATGTTCATCTCAGGAGCTGCAAGTCAGTTTCTGCCTTCAGCCCGGTGGACCCCAGGTCTGGGCTTTCACCAGAGCTGAAGCTGGGAGTCCTGGCACTGCCCCCCCCCAGGGCCTTGGGCTTTAGCCTTGCCAGAGACGATGGGGCCAGGGCTTCAGCCCCATGGGTGGCCCCTGAAACCATGGCTACTGGTTGAGAACTGTTGCCAAGAGCCCTACGTGGATAAAAATAATTGGATTCACATCCAATCTGCAAAGATAACTTTACAGCATCTGCACCTGCAGGTATCTGGATTTGCAGATCTCTAGCTGTGGATGCTCAATGCCTCTGAAAGTCAAGGCACTTTTGTTTAGGAAACTAAATGTGGATTCAGCTATCTCATTCTAGGCAGCTGACTTAAGTTTTGGCTTAAATATATTCAAACTGCATCAAATCTATACAGATATTGGTATTCCTATCAGAATCTTGCATTATATCAGGATGAACAAATATGATGTTAAAAAGGCTACTAATAAATGAAAACTAAAATATACTTTAGCTATAATTTTTTAAAAAGTAGTAAATTATGGTTTTATTCATCACAACTAAGAATCACATCAGAACTTTGTTTAATACATCAACCTGAAAAAGGCAAACAACATTTACAAGGTCAGTTACCCAAGCTGAATGATCAGAAACATATCAAGGCTTTTTTCTTAAAAAAAAAAACAAAAAAACAAAACCTAATTAATACAGTAATAAAACAAATCTATTTTGTGTGTGTGTGTAAAATAACACACACTGCTGTTCTGTGGTGTACAATATTACCTATCCTGAAATAGCCGTCTTCTAAGCGTTTGTCTTTGGTTTCTTTGCTTAATACCAAGTCTTCATTCTGAAATAAAACAGGCACAAAACAAAATAAGAGCACTTATTTTATATGCAAGTAACTTTGAAAGCTAGAGCAAAATGGGCTTGCCCTCATTCTTTATTTAGAGCACAGCTTTACTAAAAACTTTGAACCAGCCTACTGTTTCCATGAACAAAGACATGCTATTTATAATATAGGCTTTGAAAAGTACCACTCATAACAACTAATATCCTGAAAGGACAAGGATGTGCACCAATATCTGCAACAGAAAAGGAACTCAGGGGTAAAGCCTGATTTATGGAGAGAAAGATTGAGAAACCTTTTCCCAATGCAAAAGGTACTTATGAAACAACACAGCATATTTTAATAAAAAAGGTCTAGATTGTCTGCTTCTTGTGTTCAGAAAAAAATCTGGTACTTGCTGACTTCTGTTTTGCATATCCAAGCTTATACTTCTACAGGTGTTTTTTGTTCTCATCTGCAGTTTCAAGAGGCAGGATCAGAGACCTCACCCAACACATCGTGCCTGGCTACTTGTTCTAGAAACTGGGAATGCTTCCAAATCTGAAACACAACTCAGTTTCTAGCACTAGAACAATAATCAGCTTCCACTGAACAAATCTGTCTACAGAACAATTGGTCAACAAACAACTTTTACTCACTTCCAAAGAACAGGTGGGTCAGAACATTCTGCCCAGATACGAGACAGCAGGTGTGAACTTTCTCACTCTTATCCAGACTCACCATTCCTACAGTGAGATTTTCATAGTGGGAAAGCCTCATGCAAGCCTACTTGCAAACAGAAGCAATGACACTTTAAGAGGCCATTTGGTGTCGCACTATGCAATACGCTTGGTAAGGCAGTGTCTAACTCCCACTGCCTGAAAAATGTGTAATTAAGTGACCATGTTGCTGCCCTGCCAATGTCTTTATTCAACACAAATGATTTACCAGTCCAAGAAATAAATAATGTCCTTGTTTGAAAAACTTCATCTTTCCTGTAGGTTTTGTTCCTTTACTAAAGGTTTGTTTAATATAATACTTCAGCTATCAAGCAATTAATGCTTTAGATCAGCTGTTCTCAACCACTGTACTGGGACAATTACCGTGTTGCCACACAGCAGTATGTTGCAGAGAGTCAGAGAGATGCCTGGATTGGACCTGGGGGAGTGGGGCTGGTGAGTCCTGTAGGGTCACGATATGCCACCAAGTGTGTCACAAAAGGTTAAATACCACTGTTTAGATGCCCCCCTCTTTTTCTTTTTAAGTCTGTTGCTGGATGAGTTTTCCATATATTAAATTTTTTTGTCAGGTAGATCTTAATGGTCATGGACATCAAATGTTTGCCAGAGCTTTTCTTATTGCTTTGTAGAGAATGATGGGAGGACTATTTTCTCAAACCTGTGAAATCCCTAATTTACTTTTGGTGAAAAAAAGTAAGGTAAAGAGCCATCTAATGAACATGTAAAATATAGCATTTGATTCTTCAACACACAATGCTTCTAGAAAAGAGACTCCACAGAAAATGATGGTCACCAATAAGTTCAATTTAATAAAGAAGCAGAAAAATGAAACTGAAGAAAGGAATGTGAACATTTGCATCCAGAATCAGATGATCTAAATTTGAATTCTGAAGAATCCTTGGGAATTAATAAAAACTCTTGGCAGGTGGATGAGATGAAATCCACTAAAAGCAAGAGTCAGCAACGTTTGCCAGCCCCTGGGCCAGCCCTACCACCCAAACCCTCAGCAGGTGCCAGGGTTGGGACCAGAGCCATGCCTTCCTTTTCCCTACTGACACCACTCCTCAGCTGGGGTGTGGGGACAGGAAGCACACGCTCCTTTTACCTGCTGACCTTGCCCCTCCCCAGCTGAGGAATTAGGTGCAACCCCATTTCATTCCTATTTTACTGTTGTAAATTTGGCTGAAGATATTTTTGGTATGCAATCATGCATCTCCAGAAATAATTTTTGCATTTTAACCATTTGTCTTTTCTAGAATTTCATTTTTGTATGTATGAACATCAATAAATCTGGCCATTCACAACACAAAGAAAGCATGGAGAAGAAAGAGAGTGTTGTTTTGATTAAATTGATGAATACTAGCAGGATCACTGCTCTGATATCACTTTGAGTCATCATGTATTAATCTTCCAGACACAATGATAAGGGTTCTTCCAGCTGAAAATCTCTGTATCAGATGGATACCAGTTGCAATGAAATTACAGACACAAATAATTTCAGATTAGTCTTTTGATACCTAATGAAGTAACCCTTTTTTTGAACCAATACCATAACTCTTGTAATAGAAACTTTTATGTTAGAAAAGACCACAGATTCTCCTTTAGACTATGGTTAGGGTCTAACTTCAGATTGGAATTAATGTTAGTCACTGCTTCACCATTCTGAGACGAAATCCAAATCAGTCGTGTACAGCAAATATAAAGTTTCAGATTCTGTTCTAGTAACCTAACAATTTAGATGCCATGATATTTACTTGGCTCAATTTGTGCAGGATCTTTTAAGTCTGGATGTCTGGTGATGAAAACGAAGATGCAGAGCAAAGCCACTTCCACTAAAATTCAAGTCTTTAAAAAACACAATAGTAGCAGTGACACAAAAGTAGATTAGGAAACATCTCTTCTACTCCGGATTACTTATCTCCCTTTTATCAAGATCTGTTCTGAATGAAAGTCTCTGCTTCATATGAATAAGATCCATTTAAAATAAAGTAAAGAGGGATAAATAATAAGATAAAATGTTTTCAATCCCACTGAAAGACACCCATATTTTCCCAACCCAATAAGGGCATTAGAAATTTTTGCTTTTAGGCTAATGTGGAAAGGAGAGGGATTAATGTAGACATACCTTAAAAGGCAAGACCTCCACTGTAGTGTTCAGTAGTATATCTCCTGGATGCTCTGGGTTTCCACTATGAAACAAGTATCTATAAATGCAAAATTCAAAACAAATGATCTGCACACCTCAGTCACTATTGGCTTAAGAAGTAACATTAAATGAATTACATAACTTACAGTGGTAAATGATCCTGCGTCATCTATGAAGATTAGGTTTCATGTACTAATGTACTGGAAAGCTCTATTTTAATGAAGGCAATGGGCACTAATTTTTTTTTCCATAGGATTTAGGTATTACTAGAAGTTGCACTTTGGAAAATAGCTCCACAGGGCTGATAGACATCATAGGGTTATCCTGTGATACAAAGGGGACTAGGAGGCAACATGGTCCGTTTCATAAAACACAGAACTGGGAGTTAGGAAAATTTCATTTATTCTTGGCTCTGCTGCTGATCAGCTGGGCAACTCACATCAGCTGACTGCATTCCATTTTCCCCATCTGCAAAGCTAATACTAAATAACTTCTTTCATAACATACTCTGAGATCCAGGAATGAAAATGCTATATAGTAAATGTTAAATGTTATGGTCATCTACATGGAAATTTGCTGGTCAGGGCAAAAGCTACAGAATAACTGTGAACTGGAGTTCCAAAGAGGCAGTCGTGTTAGTCTAGTTCAGCAAAACAAGCAAGGAGTCCTGTGGCACTTTTAAAGACTAACAAATTTATTTATCGCATAAGCTTTCATGGGAGAAAAATCCCACTATATCAGATTTTTGAAGATGAAGTGCCCTACCTACAAAGCACCTGACGAAGTGGGATTTTCTCCTACGAAAGTTCAGGTGATAAATAAATTTGTTAATCTTTAGAATTGCCACAGGGCTCCTTGCTTGTTTTGCTCAACTAAACTAACACAGCTACCCTTTTGGAACTGTTAATGCTGAGTTTACAATATGCAGCATGTGAACAAGAAACACCAGCATTTTTTTTTTTACCACTAGGTGGTATCTATGTTTGGTAATTTATTAAGGCCATTCGCTTATATTAATAGAGCACAGACTAGTTTTCTAACATTAATGTCTATGGAATTGCTCACATAAGTGACATCTAAATACACCTAATTTAATAGGCCTTTATTATTCTTAATGCATCTAAATAAAAAAGTAAAATCTATTAGCACAGAAGCTCTCACTTCAGCTGAAACATAAATAACATTTAACACGCTACACACCCATCAGTACCCATAGCTAACATGAGTTCAAGATTTATCAGCTAAAATTACAAAAATTACTCCATTTACAATTTATTAAAATATAATCGCAGATGATAAATTTCAATTTGATCCTTACAGAAATCATAAGAAGAAGAAAACAGGATTCTAGTACTGATTCAAGAAAACATTTCTATTCAGGTCAGACAGCACAATTAATTTTAAGCATCTGTTTAAGAATTGTCTGGAATAGGGAAACACACTGATACAGCTGTAGGCAAAAAAAATTCTTAAACAGGATCAGGCATCTCAGAGCCAAATTCTGTTGCCAGACATGCAGATGAGCACCACTGACTTCAGTGGGAGATGCTGAGTGCAACAGGAATTGCACAGGAATATTAGAACAGAATTTGCTCCAGGTACCTCAGCTCTGTAAACTCTTTGAGAAGAAATGTTAGTGATTTTTACCAATTACTGGTAAATGTTCACTACATGAGTTTACACAATGCTAACATACAAACAGAACTGATCACACACAGGCCCCTAATCTGCAGCTTTTATCAGACAGTATTCTTATTGAAGTTAATGGAGAGTTTGCCAGGATCAAGGACCACGAAACCAACCTTGCAGTCCCTTTTCTCAACATTTATGGAATCTCAACATACAGAGTACATTTTCCAGATTCTGCTATAAATTTCAGTGATAAGTATGCCAAAATTACAGCAAGGCAGCCCAGAAAGATATTTATGTTTAAATGTGCACTTAGAGCTATTCTGATATCTACATGTATTCTAACACCATAAGCACTAGTGGGAGTTTTACCATAGTTAATGAGATAAACTTTCCCTGACCATTCTCATTTGCCAAATTTTTTTCATAAGGGAAACTCTCTAAAATAACAATTTTTAAAATGCTTCTGCACAGAGATAGGAATAGTGCTTCTTTGTGACCTTTCAGTCCATAAATCTTATTGCTGGTAGCAATACAGAGCTGGGAAAATAACCTGAGAAATTCCTGTAAAATCATCAAGCTGTCTGTGTGAGTTAATGGTGAAAAAATTGCAACAGTAGTGTTTTTCCTGCTGCGTGATTAACATTTAGACACAAAGAGGTGATTTTGTTCATTTACTTCAATTGTCAGCTACACTGTGCAACACACACAAAAATCAGCATCATGTCAGGATGAGTTACAGAAGTGATTGACCTAAATGAGTTTCCATGCTTCCTTCCATCCAAAACTGTCCTTTTCACTTCTCTCTTTCTATGTAAATAATACTCACACGTGCCATTTCCCTTTCACAGATCAGGAATATTAACATAATCAAAGAATGCACATGAGATAAAAATAAAGTTATACATGAGAGTATGTTATTGCAGTTGAGACTTGTAAGCATTTTATTTCTCCTCAAAATAAAATTGACAACAGATCCAAGTTACTATTACACAGGTGCCATCTAGCAAACTGTCTTGCAGTATGCTTGCCGTCCACTACTAGATTACAATCAGAAGGCCCAAGTGGTTGAGTTGAGCTACATAATATTTTCCTGACCTGACTGATGTGCAGGAAGATATGCTTTTGTTCATGAGCTACTAAGACATCTGGCCTGTACTTTAACAGATTACAGCCAATGGGAACATTGGAAATAAACATTTTTTTCTGCTTAAGTGACTTTTCTTTTGGTGAATAAAATTCAGGGGTGTGGCCAGGATTTATCCAGTTAGCAGGACCTGCAACTGACAGGGTGTGGGAGCGGGGGGGCAGGGGCTGGCAGAAAAACAAGCACTTCTGGGATCCAGTCACATGGCCAAAAGGCAGGAAGTTTGGGAAAGCAACCAGTCAAGAAATTAAGCTGACCACTCGAGTTTCCAAGGTAGCAAGATAAGCAGAGCATTGGCAGCAGAAGTAATCAATTGGGTGGGCCTGGTTTCAGACTTTGCAGGCCATGGCCCACCCATAGCCATATCCATGCTAAAATCACTGTGGATGACATTGTGTCATCTATCTGCTATTTAAAACACAATATCATTAAACATTAGCATTCTGGAAATTGCACACACACAGAGGAAAGAAAGTATATACCGGTAAAATCATTCTCCCCCCCCCCCCCAAGTATATATTATATATAAAAATAGGTGTGCCACTAACAAGTAATTTATTTTTGTAAATCAAGCTCTCTTATAAAAAAAGGAACCATAAAAAGCTGCTTTATTCCTGACACCTTTACATGGAGTGTGGATCAGGTTAATAACTCCCTAAATTCTGTTGTCATTTAAAAAACCTCAACCATTTACAATGTGCACCTTGGATAATATAAACTACTTTCTTGGACTCTGTTTCAATGTACATAGAAATACAAGATGATACAAGTGACTAATGTAAAATGTGACCGTGAACTGCATGTGCCATCTTGTTTTTTGGTCATTGTATGACTTGAATGCAATATAGAATTTTGACATTTCATTTGATTCCAGAGAGTGAACTAGATGTAGCACCTAAAAAAAACCGTGTTAGAGAAAAATATAATCCTCTGAAATAAGCGTTAATGAAATCCTTCACAATCTAGCTGTGAAAACCTAAGAAAAAACACTATGTCTCTCAGTTGTGTGTTAAAGACAGTAACAACTTCCTCAGTTAAATGCTGAAGTGCATTATTTATTACAATAATATCCAATAAAAAAAACTAGCTTCAATCAGAACTAGAGCCCATTGCAATAAGGCTTCAAGAAAAATTTTCTAAGACTTCATGTCCTGGGTTTTATAGAAACTCACAAAAAGGATGATTCATATAAATCTATGTCAACTCAACTTTTATTTGTGCTTTTAATCGCCCCCTTTACAAACCTAAACTGTTTAACCTCTAACAGCAGCAGTTCTTCATCCATGCTTCTCACTGATTGTACCCTTTTTGATCACCTATTGATTGTGCAAGACTCAAAAATCATATCAGGAAACAGAAGTAATCTTTCTTAGCAACATAAAAAACTGGATGCTTCCAATTTTTTTTTTTTTTTAATCTATGCTGTCTTGGCACATTAATTGTTTCTGTGAGCTGAATTTCTGCTTTTAGGCATTAAAGGCTTCTGCCTTGCATGCTTTTAGATTTTATTTCAAGATAGTCAAATGTACTTACTTTATACCTTTGAGGAAGCCAAGGCTTTCCTTTCTTCACAGCCACCTAGTATAGTCACTAATGAGCTTGATACTGAAGATGAGCATGGACATCACTTTTAGTTTTATACAGTTTAGTTGTATATTCATTTTCTTTGTAATTCATCTGAACTATAATTATACTAGAGTAAGGAAATAATACTTCCCATTAAAATCCCTCTCTAAACATGTGTGATTCTTATTGAAAATGTGTTATTTAATTTAATTCAAACTACAATTTGATTTTTTTTTTTAAGAACCTGTTGTTGCATAACTTACAACTGCACCTTAATTTAGCTGGAAAAAGTATTATTTTTTCCCCTGTCTCTTTATGTGCCACTGCCTAGTGAACTGTTTGGTCTCTTTACAAAATCCTGCGAGTATAAATCTGGCCACACTGAAGTCAAGGAGAGTTTGGCCACTGAGTTCACTGGAGTCTGAATTTTACCCTTCATGGATTTGAGGATTCCAAGTAGCCGCCTTATTATGGTGGTGGTTCATGTAGAGGTACACTGAGGTGTTTGTCTCTCTCTGTACAGATGTTTAAACAGCTCTAGATTTAATGATCTTCACTGACTGATGTATGTTTAAATGATTTTTAAAAATAAAAAAGGAACATTTTAGAGAACAGGTTAATAGAGATGTTAAAATGTGGTTTTCCTCTTAGAAATCACCATAGCACGCTTAATTTTTTTTTCTTCTGTCCTGAAAACACACTTTAAATTTAAGTTACAGTAAGAGTATCTGCTTAGTTTAGGAGTGATCTTTGTAAAGACTGGACATTATCCAACATTTACTGAACAGCTATCAAATAGTAGTGAGAAATACGTAATGTGACCCTAATTCAGCAACGCACTTAAGCCTGTAGTAAAGCAGCAGTTGTAACTGTACAGCTTCTAAAATATAGTTATTTTGGCTCTAGTATTAAAGTAAGATATCCATAAATTAGGAGTATGTGTGAAAGCTTTGACATCAAGAATTATCTCAAGTACACTGACTGATTTGCAGTACAGCAGTCAAATTGTTAAAATATAAATTGTCATTGTGAGATTTTAAAAAGTCAAGATAAATTGTGGTTTTTAATTGCACTGTTAAACAACAACAGAATAGCATTTGTTTAAATACTGTTGGTATTAGGGGAGAAGGGTTTGTATGTTGAGGAAGTACTGTCTCTAAACAGAACACACACAGACCTGAATGCTTTTTTAGCAAGCAGCAGCTGCTGTTGACAGCACTCACTTCTGAGGCAGCAGCAGGAGCAGCACACAGGCTACTCCTGTTTCCCATCCACAATTCAGCAGCAACCAGGACAGGGTGTCCCCCCAACCCATAACATCAACCTTCCTGCCCCCTACTCCATGCAGCAGATGACAGGCTGTCTGTCTAGAAGCAGCTTGGCCAGGGGTGGCTCCTACGTTCCCTCTAAGCTGTACATGTGTGCAAGCACACAGGTTGTGAAACCCATGCACACAACAAAATAAAGCATGCACAAAAAAATTCAAAAACGCAAATGTTTTTATGCTACTTTAAGAAAGCTATTTCAAGTAGAATGTTTCAAATAAGGTTTTGTAAATTATAAAATCATTTCCATCACCATATCAAAATAAAGCTAATATATTATTTGCATCATATACACTTGCTTTGTTGCGCTTGCAAGTTTGACCACACTAACTGGAATGTGCACAAATTTGGACACCAGTTCTGAAAATTTGCACAAAAGAAATTTTTTGCGCACACAGCCTACAAAAAATTAGAGGGAACACTGGGTGGCTCCATGGCAGAAGGAAACTGGAGCAGCAGTGGAGCAGGGGAGAGGAGAGGACAGGAGGAGCAACCCTGCCATGGGGCCATGCGGCAGCAACCCCTGAGTATGGCATACTGGTGTGTGATAAATGTTCCTTTAAAATAATAAAGCATTCATTTGCTTTGAGTTAAGCGCATGCCTAAACTGCAATTAATTGACAGCCTAATTATTTTTTATTACAAATATTTGCACTGAAAAAAGACAATGCAATCTACAAGCTGAAGCATGAAGGGACATACAAATATTCAGCATATCTGACACGTAAATAGCTTACAATGCTCGCTACACCACTGTCATGCAAATACCCATCCTCACTTTCAGATGATATTGTAAATAAGAAGAGGGCATCATTATCTCCCATAAATGTAAAGAAACTTGCTTGTTTTAGGCCTAAGCTATACTTGCCTCAGAATTCAGCAGCAGTCAATGGGAACCACACAGGCTATGCAGAGTAGCTTGCATATCTCCTAATGACTTCCTAAATTCTAACTGGTGCTGTATCCCCACTACACTGTGCTGATCTCAAAATGTCCTCCCGTTGATGCAGTGTTCATTATTTTGTGGGGGGTAGATTTATTGAGTCGACTTATTTTTCTTTAAAGTCAAGTGGCCGTGGTAAAAGAAAACCTGCACTTGGGGCGTTACTGAAAATGACCTGCTTGACAATAATGTAAGAGCAGACAAGAAAATGCGTGTATAGGATGTAGGGCCAGACAAGATACTCTGTGGAACTCAACAGCACTACAGTTTTTTAAAAACGGTATTTTTACTTCCCATTTTAAAAATCTCTCAATGTTGCTGAAACACTGCTGTGTGAAGAACATGCCAAAGGAAAATATACAATGTTAACATGAATTTTTCTACAGGATTTTAGTCAACGTGATTCCCAATGTTTGAATCTTAAATGCTCTGGATTTGCTGTTACTCTATGACCTGATCCCATGTCTTATACTCCCTTGCATTTATTTTCATCCCCTTCTGTAAGTTCTCCCATCTTCAAAGCGTCTGATGAAGTGGGATTTTCTCCCATGAAAGCTCATGTGATAAATAAATCTGTTAGCCACAGGATGCTTGCTTCTGTGTGAGTGCCTGCTCATGTCCATTCTACATCAGGTGGAACATACCTTGGCAGTGAACTCAGAGTTCATGATTATGCTGACTACAACAGTGCTCTCCCAAAACTGGCATGCTGTTGAACAATAGTATAATGGGCCATTAAGGTATGGATTGATGACCAAGCCATGGCTGTGCAGACATCATAGATCAGCATGTGAGAGAGGAACACTGCGAAGGAGGCTTCAGCTCTTGTGGAGTCAGAAGTCAGAATGGCTGGAGGTGTGATGTTAGCCTGCTTGTAGCATGCCTTGATGCAGGCAGTAATCCAGAATGAACCAATAAGCTTTTCATCCTCTTAGCTATTACTATGAAGAGCTGCATGGACTTACAGAAGAGCTTAGTTTTCTCAATATAGGAAGCTAACACGCATCTAGCATCCAGAGCATGGAGCCTCCATTCCTCACAGTGGAGGTCTTAAGTCTTTTGAAAAGAAATCCAGTAAGATGATATCGAGACTGTTATGAAACTTGAGATACCATCCTTGGGAGGAAAGCTGAGTTGGATCTCAGCTGGACTTTGTATTTGAACACAGTATAGGGTGGCTCCACTGTGGGGATGCTGACTTCAGAGACCCCCTTTAGCAGACACGATTGCAACCAGGAAGCCAACCTTCCATGAAAGGAGAAGGGAGCACAAAGCTAATGGCTCAAAGGGGCACCCTGTGGGCCTGAACAAAACCAGGTTCTAGTCCTTGGGTGGAGGGGCTGTCAGAGTTGAGGGTAAAATATTCCTGTTCCTTTGAGAAACCTAGCCATCATCTCATGCGAGAGCACTGACTTGTCACTTAGAGGACTCTAAGGCTGAAATGGTCTTCCAATGCATCTTTATGGACAGAGTGCTGGGCTCTGTTGGTTTATGCAAAGTAGATAGTCCTGTATAGTCTGCAGTAATGAATGAGATGAGAAAAGATTATTCAGTTGTCCAGCATGTGAACCGTTTCCACTCCTCTAGGTAAGTCATTCAGGTAAACAGTTTTCTATTGCCTAGCAAGACCCACTGAAACTGTTCTGAGCAGGCTCGCTGCTCAGGATTTAAGCATACAGCAACCATGCCACCAGGTGTAGAGTGGCAAGGTTCAGGTGAAGCAATTTGCTGTGGTCCTGAGAAACTGGATCTGGGTACAGTGAGAATACATGGGGCTATGCCACCACGATGTCCAGAAACATGCCAAACCAATGCTATTGTGGCCATCCTGGTGCTATAGGGATGACACTTGGCTTGCCTTATGTTCAGCAGGACTCAAACCCAGAGAAGTAGGACAGAAGGCATACTGACACAATGAGTCAAGGAAGGCATCTGAAAGGGAGTGCAGACTGCACCCATTCAGTAAGCAAAACTGGGTGTACTTTCTGTTCTGCTGGGTAGTGAATAAGTCCACCTGGGGTGAACCCCAACTCTGGAAGATGATCTGGACAACCTTTGGGTGGAGCGATCACTTATGGTGGAGGAAAGATCCTGATGAGGTGATCTGCTACTATGCTCTCAGTTCCTATGAAGTTGCTGCTCTCCCAAGAGGTTTCTCAGAGGAAGGCACATACAGCCCCAGGGAGAACAAGGCAGCCCTCAAATCTTTTGGCACACAGAACCTGGTATCAGTCTGCTCAGAGAATAAGGCTGAGCTCTCAAACAGAAGGTCCTGAATGGACTGCAGGACATCATGGGGCAGCGCAGAGGACTAAAGCCAGGAGATGCACCTCAGTGATTGTGGAGGTCACTGATCAGGTTGCCAAGTGTGCAGTGTTCAAAGCTGCCTGCAAGGAGATCCTAGCTACTCTTCTACCCTGTTCCAAGAGAGCAGCAAACTCCTGATGAGACTCCTGGGTCAGGGAGTCCTTGAATTTATCAAGGGAATCACAAAGATTAAAATCATAGTTCCTCAGCAACAACTTTTGGTTGGCAGTATGAAGTTGCAAGCTCCCGATTGCATAAATCTCTCTCCCCAGAAGAGCCAGTTTCTTCACATCCTTGCACTAGGAAGTGGTATTTGCTTGCCTTTGGCTGCCCCATTTATTAGCTGCAGCCACTACCCGGGCTGGGAAGGGATGGGAGAAAAGACAGTCGAAACCTCGAAAAAGCACATAGTATTTCTTCTTAACCCACATCAGCATAGGAGCCACAGAAGATGGGGTTTTGCCAGAGGGCCTTCCCTGGGCCCTAAGCTACCTTGTTACAGGCAGGGTGGTTTTGGCATATGCTTATAAAGATGTGTGTGAAGGGGGGAGTTCTCCTTGATTTCCTCCACTTCTAGGCCAACACAGGATGCTACTCCTGAGAAATGGGCCTTGAAGTTGTCTTGTAAGAGGAGACTATTACCTCTTACCACCATCTCACTGTAAGAGGGCAATGATGAGACTTGTACTAGAGAAGAGGTTCCCTCTTCCTCCACCACGCCTGTAGTGGCATCTCCTGCCCCTTGGTACTAAGGATGGTGACAGAGTTGAGGTCCAGTGCAGAGTATGTGGGCACAAGGCCCTATCTCTTGGAGGCTGCCAAGTTAGAACAATGTGACGGGAAACACCCAGGGGTTCCGATATGGCCAATGCATGGGCCATTGACTTGGTGGCCACAAGGCTTCTAGGGGGCCTGAACACATCCATGAGTAGACTGAGTGCTCTGTCTATGAGGCACCATTGGCACTTCCTTGGTGCCTGAGGAAGAAATCTCCCATGGTGATGATGGGGGCTAGGGTCCAGAGACTGATACGCCTTGAGAATCTTTGATGCCCTGGGGATTGATGCCTATGGAGGTACCCTCATGGGCCAGGAACTTGTACCAAGCCGGGGTCCTACACCACATTGGGGGAGAGTGCCACTTCAAGGACTGATGCCACTCCAGTGACCAGTTCCTCCCCAGGGTTTGATAGTGCTCCAGGGATCAGAACCACGGTTTGCTGGCAAAATGTGAGGCTTGCTCCTGGAAAATGCATAGGGATACCATGTACCTTCTCAGCACTGCTCTTTGCTACTCATAGGTACCCTAAGGCCTGATGGTGTGGGGCAATGGGAAAGGATAGCAACTTTCTAGCTGCCTGGGAAGCATCAGGTGTTGAAGAAAGTGCCACACAGGTGCCAAGGTAGCACAGTGGCTCAGCATGGGTCTCATTCCCAACGTTCGCTTGTCCTTATGCTGTGTAGGCAATTGACTTCTGTTGCCTTGCTGCTTTTTATGCCTCTTTGTGGCACCAATCCCCATCTTTGGTGTCAAGAAAGAGCTCTATGCCAGCGGTGCACTTCTGACTGACGTCAACGTACTTGGGTCTGAATCGGAGTCACTGGGCTCTGAGGCTGGATTGAGAGCAGTTTCTATCAGGATAAGCCTGAGTCTTACCTCTCACTCCTTTCTCAGACAGAATTTGAAACCCCAGCACCATGTGGCACTTGCCTCTTGTATGAGCCTCCCCCACACTCTTTAGGCAATCAGGGTGTTGGTCACTCATGGACATGTGCTTCCCACATGGAACACGGGGTTTGAAGCCTGGAGACCAGGGCACGTCTGGCGCCTGGGTACAGAATTCCTCAATTAAGAGCACCTAACGCTATCTCACAACTATTTACAATAATTTTACAATAATCTCTACACACTATGAGAACCCACTAACTGGAGAAACCTTGCTTGAAGCAGAAGATAACGACATTCCCACAACTGTCCCGGGTGGTAAGAAGGGACGGTGGGGAAAGTCGTGCTCCTTACATGAGTGCTAGAGCCAGCTTTATAGATACCCCAAGAGAAAAAAATTGCAGCAACTGTGCACACTGTGTGCATATATCCTGACAGAGAATGGACACAAGCAAGCCCTCAAAGAACAGAAATTTCAGAGAGCAAGTACTGTCTGATATTATCATTGTTTTAATTCATTCTAATAGCCTTTTTTTTGAAAAAGAAACGTAAGAGAAATTTTTAATTTAAAGATTCTGAGTGAATCTTACAAACAATTAAGTTTAAAACAACAACAAATAGAAAAAACTGCTTATATTTGTTTAGTAAGCCCCACCTAGAGAGTCTGGGACACTGTGGGGAGCCCCAGATCCTCCCCACCTTTTCTAGACATTGAACCCCAGGGGGGCAGAAACAGCCTGGGGACTGCTTTTGGGCAACCCAGCCCAGGACAGATGTAGAGTCCGGGGCTCCCCACAGGAGCCTGGATTACCTGGATGGCTCTAGTCTCTGCCCTGGCCAGGAGGCAGAGCCTCAGACAAAGAGGAGGAAGTGGGGGTCAGATTCTGGCACCTGTGTTTCCCCCACTTCTACCCAAGTTGTGGTGTTCCTGCCTCTTTTATCCTGCTGTTTAACCACTGTGGCATTCATCTGGTTCTCTTAGTGTCTTTTTTGATTTAAAAAATATATTTATTCTGAGTGTCTTATTACGGAGATTTTTAGTAGTCTTGAAGACGATTCACCTTCAACTGACTGGAACAGATTCAATTTAGCAGTCTTTTTAACTGCTGGCTGGCCACTGGATGTGGTGAAGTTTACAAAATAGATTTTACAGCAAATATACTCAAAATACAGTCAAATACAGAGAACAAAGATGATGGACAAAATTTTTAACTCACCTGTAAAAGTACCCATTTCATTTGATACTTTGTATGAAATTATCTTTTCATTATGCTTTAATTTATTATTTCTTCAATTCTATCTTCAACCATAAGTATATTTAGTTGTGATTCCAAAAGACAAGTGATTACTAACCTTTCTATATCGACTGGTTTATCAAATTTAAATAGAATATAATCCCCAGCAACTGGTGTAACAGCCCAGAAAAAATCCTCTCCCATGTAGGTTTTTTCCAGTGTATGTCCTTGGTAGACTTTTAATGATGTAGAAACCTCAGCAGGTGGATTCACATGAATTTTATGTAGTAATGGTTTCAGGAAGTCTTTATCCTGAAAGAAAGACAAATATGTTCTTAAAATGGTCAGGCAGTCTCTTCTCCATAGTGACTAATTTTGCTAGTATTTAAAAGCAAATGGAAAATAAAGAGCAATTAATGCATTATCCATTTTCACCACATGACATCTCAGACTTTGTACTGATGATTTAAAAGGTTACTGTATTACAGAGAAAAGGCTAGAGATTAAAAATGAGAGACTACATACATGAGTTATATAAAAATATGAACAGAGCTAGACATACTTCTATTCTATGCTAGATAGCTTTAATCAGGCTTAAGTGCAATCAGATTACAATATTATACTTCGAAATGCTATACTACAGAAAAAAAGTTAATTTTCTCATCTTTTGAAAAATTACTCATAAATCCTGATCCAGAAGGGAAGGGAAGTTTTAGCTACTAACTGTGAGTTTCTGAATCTTTCCTGCTAGAGAGGAGTGTAAGCCAACATGTTGGAAAAGAGAAGGCCTGAAGCGTATCCGAAGATTAGATTTTTGTCGATCACAATGTTTCTGAAATAAAATCAAGAAAACTTCATATTAAAGATAATACAGAAAGATCAGTAAGGTTTTACTGAAATTTTCTCATAATATTCATGAACTAAAACAAATTAAAAGCAAGCAAGTTCCAAAGGAGCAGCCACATTAGTCTAGTTCACTAAAACAAACAAGGAGTCCTGTGGCACTTAAATTGATTTATTGCATGAGCTTTTGTGGGAGAAAATCCTACTTCAGACACTCTGAAGATGGGGGAACTTACAGAATGGGAGGAAATAAATGCAGGGTAATGTAAGTCCTGGCATCAGGTTGCACTGTAACAGTGAATCAAAGCAGTTGCTAAGATTTTAACACCGGGGAACAGCATATAGAGGAAGACGAAGTCCTTAGAGACCCTCCAGTTTCTTCAGATCTTCCCGCCCTTTTCTGCACACAGATCTTCTCCTCCTTTCCTCCCATTTTGTAAGTTCCCCATCTTCAAAGCATCTCACAAAGTGGGATTTTTCTTGCACAAAAGCCCATGCAAGTAAAACAAGTTGTTAGTCTTTAAGTGCCACAGGACGCCTTGTTTATTTTAGAAGAAACCAGAGTTTTTTACTTTGTTCCTGATGCTATCTTCTTTCACTGCCTAAAAGTGCCACTGTGCTAGTCACTTGAGTTGAAGTTTACTCCTCTCCTTCTGCTACAAAAAGCTCGAGTAAATGGGCTTTGTACAGAGGAACTATATGAGAAATTATCCCTTTATCTGCACTTGGGGTACAGGGTAGCCTGTAACTCTCCACAAAAGCTACAGCAGCAAAATGTTGAGTTTTTAAGGACTGTAATAATTACCATGGTACCAAAAAAGGAATCTTCAGTATTTTAAAGATCTGCTGCAATTTTCTACAATACAAGCAAGCAGTTTAATCAATTTTAGGAAGTAATTTTAACTATTTTTTCCAGGAAATTCCTCAGAACTCACCTGCCCCACCTTCCCACGGCCCACACTGTAGTCATAGTCATCAGTCTTTTGGTTAGTGAGACCTGGATGAAATGAATTCTTAATAGAACTAGTCAATATTGCTTCTTCACTGGAAGGAGGGGTTTCTGTTTGGCTACATGAGGTACTCCCTACAAAACCGACCTCCACATGCACTTGGTAGCTTGAAAATGAAGAAACCCTAGGTGAAATCCTGGCTTAGCAAAGTTAATGAAAAAACTTCACTGACTTCAAAAGGACCAGGAATTTACTCTGAAACAGCATATCCAATGAAAGGCTCCTTTACTGAAGTACTGAGCACTACCATTGAGCTACTGAGATGAAACCTTACAAAAAAAAGTTAAGTAGACTCAAACATTGTTGTTAGAATATTAAATAAAGCTAGTGACACTGCTAGTTATCTTAATGGCATCTAGGCACAAACTTTTGAAGTCTGCTCTCCCCAAATAATACACTTCTAAGCCTCCCAAATCCAAAACATTAAGAAATCTAAGAAAACAATTTCTTTGTTCTGAGAGGTCTCCAATACTTTTTTTCTCTCAGAGTCAAATCTAACCAAAGAGTGAAATTTGCATTGGAATATAAAGAAAGGATAAGACATCACAAACTAATTATTAGATTCACAAATAATAAAGCTTTATTTTTAAATCAAGACCAAACATTACAAGTTCCATAATAAAAACTGAACTTACTGCATCTTTTTCAGGGTTGCAGACTTTCACCCAGAGTATATGATCCAAAAGCCAATCAATAGGTTTTTCCTTATAAAACATAAATATGAACTCTACAATAAGAGTAATATCTGGAGATTGGAACATTTTACCTGCAAAGACATTACTCAAAATTAACAACAGTTATTTTGAAACAATACTTTGGAGATCATAAGCCTAGAGACAATATTGTTTGTGCCAAGGCAAGCTGTAGTAGTATCTCACCATTGAAATACCAACTGGTATCACAAAGGGATGTATCAACAAGTTGAACAAAACTATATAAACAGAAAAAATTCACAAAACAGCTGTCTAGATTATAGCTCCCAACATATTTAAAATACTCAACATGCATAATAAAACAACTCAATATGAATATGGAAATTTTCATCAATTTTAAGATCAGAGAAATTCCTGTAAGCCATTAAAAATAAGATGTTGAAGATTATTTCCCCATGTTAAAAATATTAATTTTGTGTTTATATAGAAAAGGCAGCAAATGAGAGTGTGGTAATCAAAAGAAATATAGTGGAAAAGTTAATATTACCTAATTGTGATCTTCTATTAGTCCATTAGATTCTCAGCACATTTTAATTCTATTGTAAATTATACTACTGTGACTGCATAGTACTTTCTTTGTCAGTATTAGTGTAAGACACAATTAAAGAGGAAAAGCTTTGTTTTTATTCTAATCTGAATCATATATATTTCAATATTTAATTTAAAATCTTTAGTAAAAAGCACCCTGTTAAGAACAGAATTAATTACAGCCACAGATCAGATTATCAAAACCAATTTTATATCTCCACAAACACATTCAAAGAGAAACTTTTTAACTATTTTTGTGTGTATGTTCTACAATTATAGATCTTTGCCTACTATTAAAATGGATACATCAACTCTCTCTGCCTGGCAGCTAGAGTCCAAACTCACTCCAAGATTTTTAACTTTTTGCTCCCACTATTTTAATTAGAAAAAAAATTAAGAAACTGAAGGAGATCCTCAACCCAGCTCCACAGGCCCTTCACATGAGGGGTCCTAAAAAGCTTTAGACCCAGCCATGAAAGGATTTCTCCAGCCTAGGGTCTGCACAATGCAACTGTCAGGTTAATTTCAAGGGGCTCCTTGGCCTAGGGGACATGCCCAGGACAGGGCTGCAGCAATTAGCACTAAGAGATTCTGGGCAGTACTGCTGGTCACAGGCAGCTAGAGACAGACTTGTCAATTTCAAAAGGGATAGCCGTGTTAGTCTAGTCCAGTAAAAAACACAACAAGGAGCTGTGTGGCACTTTAAGACAGACTGTCAGTTTAGACAGGTCCTCAGGGCTGCCTATAATATACCATGGACTCCCAACAGCCCAGAACTGGGAGAGCACCCTCTGCCTCAGAACTGATGATTCTGTACTATGTTTCTTAGAGGTAATGCACAAAATTTCACCTTTCCTAATTTATTTAGTGAACAGACAAAATTTAAAGACTACACACTCGCACAGCACAGCAGTGAATGCAACTTGTTATGATGCATGGATGGGAGAATTCTACTCTTCTGCTGTCAGTCAAAACCCTTCATCGACATGGATGAATTTGTCACCTGTGTATAAGCAATTTCTCTTCCTATCACACTTTTTCTTACAAGAGATTATATCTATGCATAAATAAGATTTTCACTGTCAAAAGACCAGCCGAAACAAATTTCAACAAAAACAATATACCGTTTTTATAAATGAACTCGTAAAGCTTTCAACAGGGTATGCTTACAGACTCATCTCTATTTCAATCGTTGGTTTTCTAAGTCAAATCAAGAGGAATGAAGTAGTAAAATAGGTCAATATGCTAGCTTTTGCTTGTGGAGATATGGATATAAATCTCATCCCAAATCACAAATAATGCTTTATTTGGCTGCCTCAACACCTTTGTTTCCCCATATTACCAAAATTGTAGAACTTGTAGTATGCGTCCACATAGGAAACCAGACGTGGAATAGCAGAGAAGGGAAGCCAAGAACAACAGTGTGAAAAAATTTTGCCAGTGGAAGACAAGCTAAAGCTATTGGTTACACATTTTTCATGCATACTAAATTCAGTCTACTTAAAAAGAGAATAAATAAGTAAATTTAGACAATTAAACTCCAAATTTCTCCCTCTCAATAAAAAAAACCACTTAAGATGTGGTGTAGTCAAGGGTAAGTCCTGTTGAAAACCTACGGGCAATAATATTTGAATGAAATGGTTACAGAACTGAGTAAACGGATAAATATAGGTCATGGGAAAGCAAGAGATGCAAAAGACAGAGCACCTGGAGGCATTAATTTAGTTTTAAAAAGCAATTATTTGCAGAATCCTTACAAAGAAAAGCCAACAAATTGGCAAAACCTTTGCCTTCCAAGCTGAAATCAACAGTCTAATTCTATATCCACCTGCCACCATTTTAAATGCAATGAACTGATACACAGCCTCCTTTGCAATGATGATACAGAACTGAGTCTTTACTTTGTAATGCTGGAAGAAAAAAAACCAAAAAACCAAAGCCACACCACTCAGGGTTATGTTCCACCAGCCACATTTCAGAGTCTTCTTCCTGTCCAGGACTGGATTTTTGCATTTGGGATCAGTAATGTTAACTAAACAATGCAAGTGTGCCATAGATTCTCTGAATCATTTCCAATTTTGTCTTTATGTGGTTTTAGTTCATTATAGTTAATTAGGACAAACCAAATTGTGATTGCAGTTGTACCAGCTTTCAAAGTGTCAAATCTCTGAAAGCTCTGCAAGTTGCATCTATGCAAGTTTTGTGGCTCTCCTTAAAATCCATCATGTAGAAAATAAAGAACACTAAAATTACTTTCATGAGATAGTGGTGGTCAACTTGCTAAGATTCTGGATTCTGCATTTTCTGCCTCAACGCTGTTTGACAGAACTCTTCTACAAAAGAGTCATTTTTATGGTTGCTTACCCTTGGAAAACTTGAGAAGTCTCTAATGGCCAAATGACATCAAGGTTACTTTGGGCTGGGTGCATTTTCTTGATTTTGTTCCTTTGCTTAACATATTCAGTTATTTTTAATGTTGTTTTTATTTTGGTCCCAACTAGACATATAATTTGAACTAAGGCCAAATATTTAAAATTTGATTCTACTTTTTTTAATATATGAAAATTCAGATACGTAAAATATTTTCTTTTTTCTATAGCTTAATTTTGTCTCGACCACCCATAGCTAACTGCAATTACTGTACTGTATAAACACAGCATATAGTCATAAAAACATAGAACAAAAACTCAATCCATTTTTATTCCCTGTTCCACTTCCAGCATAAAGGAGGTAGTTTTGAGGTCATAGCACTGTTAATCAGAAACTCTGTGGTTGAAAATTTTTTCAAACTATTACTAAACTGAACATGTTTCTTACCAATAAAACCCAGCTGAGAAAATTCTAGAATCATCCAATCTTCAGAAGAGAGCTGAAGTGCAAAATTTTTTATTGTGCTGAAGTAATTCTGCTTGACAACAATGTCATCTTCAAGCTAAGGGAATCAAATACCCATGTTAACACCAAGTAGGAAGAACAAAGCACAACAGTCCTAGCAAGGACAAAATAGTCCTAAAATACATTTCATACACGTATTAGTCTGCAGATTTCTAGTGCAATCAGTACTTTGGTATCAAATCAAGCATTATACACAAAAATTATTTCAGTAAAAGCATGACCACAATCAACCTATTTGAAGATAATTAATTTAGAGACTCTCTATTCCAAATTCTAGGAATACGTACATCAATTCTACCTGGGAACATGAAAGAGTGAACCAAAGAAGAAATAGCTTTTTAAAACTCTTCTCTTTACAAGAATATGATACCCAGATAAAAATACTATTCACAGTGTACTTGGCTGCTGTTAGATTACAAGCTATCAACAAAGATCTCTCATTCTTGGTCAGAAGGCTGTGTCAATAATTAATATAATAGAACCTCAGAATTACGAACATTTCAGGTATGGAGGTTGTTTGTAACTCTGGGCAGGTCTACGCTGCCCTCCATTTTCAGCAGCAGAGATACCCAAGTTACTTAAAATAAGTGAGGGATACTCACCCTTGTGCAATAGCCAAAGCTCTTCGAGATGCGTGTCCCTGTCCTGCTCCACTTTAGGTGCATGGCCAGCCTCGTGCCTCAAATCAGAGATTTGCAAGCAGTGTACACGGGACGACCAGTGCACGTGGCCAGGACCTGTGGCCATTTTCGCACTACTGGTGATGTGCGCGCTTGTCACCCCCCCATCCCTTCTCTTCTGCAAAGGGAGTGGAGCTCCAAATATTATTGTTATGCTTTGGAGGAGAGGAGGGCGGGTAGTAGAGCAGGACAGGGACACACATCTCGAACCTTGGCTAGTACACAGGGGTGAGTATCCCTCACTTCTTCTTCGAGCAGTGTCCCTGTCTGCTCCACTGTAGGTGATTACCAAGCCGTCCCTGAGTTGGAGGGGGGAAACTTCAAAGCCTGGTTGGTGAATTTAATGGAGAACCGCTGCTCCCACGGAGGCATCTGAAGAGGAGAAGCAGTCAAAAACATAACGCTTAATAAACGTGTCCGCAGAGGCCCATGTAGCAGCCTTACAGATGTCAGATATTGGGACATTGCTCATGAAAGCTGTAGAGACTGCTACTGCTCTGGTGGAGTGAGCACGGACAGCCTCGAGAGGGTTTAAGGCCTTTTGTGTGTATGCAGATCATATGCATGTGGATATCTATTTGGATAGTTTTTGCTTCGAAACTGGTTGACCCTGAGAGCGCTCCGTTATGGATACGAAAAGTCTCAGCATTTTGCGGAATGGTTTCATTCTGTGGAGGTAGAAGGCTATAGCAGGCCTGACATCTAGTGTATGCCACACTTTGTGTTGTGGATCGGTGTGGGGCTTCAGGTAGAACATGGGAAGGTGAATGGTCTGGTTGAGGTGGAAAGGAGAATCAATCTTTGGGAGGAATTCAGGATGATGTCGGAGAGAAATTTTGTTACTGTGGAAAAATTGTGAAAGGTGGGTCTGCCATGAGTGCAGCGAACTTGCTGATGCGTCTGGCCAAAGTTATGGCTGTAAGGAAGACAACTTTCACTGACATGTAGGAGGGAGCAGGCCGCAAGAGGTTCGAAGGGCGGTCTTATTAACACCATCAGAACCATGGTGAGATCCCACTGAGGTACCGGTGGGGGCATATATCGGGGTAAATATTCTGTAATCCCGTCATGAACCTCTTGACCACTGGGTGAGAGAATAACATTGAGTCTTGTACCAACTCGTGGAAGGTAAAGATAGCGGCAAGATGAACTTTTGAGTTAAGTGACAATTTTGTGCTTTTCAGGTATAGAAGATAGTTGAGTACTTCCGGGATGGAGATCATCTCGGGACTCCTGTTTCTTTGTTTACACCACATGGAGAATCTACCCCATTTCTGCAGGTAAGTACATATAGTTGAGAGCTTCCTACTGTTTAAAAGAATGTGTTTCACTTGTTGTGGGCATTGCAACTCTATGCCCTGAACCATTCAGGTACCAAGTGGTTAGATGTAATATGTGGAGATAAGTATGGAGAGTTTTGCCTTAGGTCTGTGATAGGAGGCTCAGGACCATTGGCAGAGACAGCGGTGGCTTCTGGGACATTTGTAAATGACAGGGATACCAAGGCTGTCTGGGCCACGCTAGGGCTGTGAGTATGACTGTGGCCCTGTTGTGATGGATTTTCCAGAGAGTTCTGGGAATCATGGGGATTGGCAGAAAAGCATATAGGAGCCCCTTGCTCCAACTGAAAAGGAATGTATCACACCTGGAGCCTGGGCCTATGCCTGCTTGGGAACAGTATGCTTTCTATTTCTTGTTTGTGTGTGTGGCAAAGAGATCCATTGCTGGGACCCCCTATCTGGCAAATATTTGCTGGATAATGTCCTCCTGCATTTCCCATTTGTGGGTGGTTTGGAAGGTCCTGCTTAAGGTGTCTGCCATGGTGCTGTCTTTCCTGGGCAAGTATATGGCAGATATGAGAACATGCTCTATGCATCAATCCCAGAGTTTTATTGCTTCTAGGCACAGAGGTTTGGATCGTGCTCCTCCCTGGTGATTGATATAATACATGCAGGACATGTTGTCCATGCATACTTTCAGGGCTTTCTTGGAAATTAGGAGTAAAAAGTGTTTACAAGCATTGGTCACTGCGCAGAATTCTAGAATGTTTATATGTAGGTGTCTCTCAAAGTGACCACTTGTCTTGGGCCTTCTGGTCCAGGACGTGTGCCCCCCAGCCTGTCATGGATGCGTCTACTGTCATTAGTGGGTCCAGATCCACAGTCATGAATGGTTGCCCTGCAATAGTTCTCCTTTTTTGTCCACCAAATTAATGAGTGTCCTCCAGACCTCATAACGCACAAGAGGCAATGAATCGGGTGAAGGCCTGGTTTGAAGGTCTTGGTAAACCAGATTTGAAAAAGGATGCATGCGAAGCCTGGCATGCTTGATTAAGGCAATAGTTGATGCCATGTGGCCAAGTAATTGCATGCATGTGCACACTGTTATGGTTGGTGAAAGACAATTTGTACAAACTTTAGGATGTTTTCATATCTGTCTTGTGGAAGGTAGGCCCTCGTTGATGGCGTGTGAATCCTTGTCCCTGTAAAGAGGATTTCCTGAGCTGGGCACTTCAAAGACTTTTTGTAGTTTATTGCAACGCCTAGAGCTAGAAACAGTTCAGTGACCACTTGATGAGCCTCTTGATAGGAGTGCACCCTTCTGAAGATGATGTCTAGATATGGAAAGATCGTGATTGTCCTCTTGTGAAGATGTGCTGAGACTGCGGCCATGAGTTTGGAGTATACCCTTGGCGCCATACAGAGGCCATAGGGAAGTATGGTGTACTGATAGTGCTTGCCGAGGCAGACAAATCTAAGGAACTTTCTGTGTGCTAGGTGGATCAACACGTGAAAATAGGCATCCTTTAGGTCAAGGGAAGCCAACCAGTCCTCTCATTCCAGTGCAGGAAGTATGGTGGACAGCATCACCATCTTGAACCTCTTGGTATAGATGTGTTTGTTGAGCCTCCTGAGGTCCAGAAGAGGCCTCCAACTTCCTGATTTCTTCTGTGCCAGGAAATATTGTGAATAGAAACCCCTATTCTTGTATTGGGTAGGTACCTCCTCTATTGCTCCCAAGAGAATGAACTTGTGAATTTCCTGTTGTAACAAGTGTTTGTGAGAAGGGTCCCTGAAGAGGGACGGGGATGATGCATCTCTTGGAGACAACGTCTAAAACCCACCTGTCCATCAAAATTGATTGCCACTGACAGAAGAAAGGTAAGAGCCTGTGTTGGAAGAATGGAGGTGGGTTGGTGACAAGAGTCTACACTGGAGAGAGGTGGTCAGCCAAGCCCTTGACCAAAGCCTCAGAACTGGTGTTTAGGATTGCATGGTTGAGAGTCAGATGATGTTGCGTTAATCTGTTGGTGCCAGTGTTGTTGATGAGGTCGAGACCTAGACTTGTTGTATCTCCTACTCTGGCTAGGTTGCGAATATCTGCTTGTATAGGGCTGGAACCTGTGGTTCCTTCTACAGGATACCAGTGTATACCATATATCATCGCCTATAAGCCGAGAATTTTCTTCTTAAAAATAGCCTCTAAAAACGTCACTTGACTTATACGTGGTCGGACCAGCAGAGGGCAGCACCAGTACATGAGTTTTTACATCTCCTGGTCAGAGCACGCCTTGACGGTGCTCAGGGCTGTAACTTCAGTGTCTGGTGTGCCTGCTGGAGCAGCTAGATAAAGGGACCTGTGTTGGGGGGCATCGGCCTGGTGCAAGGACTTACAGGTAAATAAGAAGTGGGATCCCCAGGGCGGAGCCTGGCCGCACTGGTTTGGAGGGGTCAGCCCAGTGCACAGGGGCTTTATTAAGAGGTGGAGCCCTGGCACGGAGCTTGGGCACAGAGCAGGCAAGTAGGGGATGGGAGCAGGGCCGTCCCTAGGGGGGTGTGGGCCCTCGGCTTATTGTCCTCTGTGGACCCCTGACCCCCCCCCCCATGCCAAGGACCAGCCAGCTGGCCAAAAGGGCGTCCGGCTGCAGTGCTGCGGGTCCGCCCCACCCCTGCCCATACGCACTGTTCTGGGCTCCATCCCTGAACAGCAGGGAGGGGGCGGGAGGCAACGTGGAGCTGGTATCGCTGCCCCCCATCCCTTGCCTCTCCCCCCTGCTCCAGCATGCAGCCCAGAGCAGGGTGCATGGGGGGGGGCAGGACAGGGGTTTTATTAGGACTCAATCCCCAGCATAGAGCCTGGCTGGCAGAGCAGCAACTAGACAGACAGGGACAGACAGACAGAATAGCAGGGGGCCAGTGACAGACACTGGGTAGAGAGACAGGGACAGACGCTCTCTCTAACTGACCAGCATCCTCACACACAGAGATAAACATGGATAGATGCACTCGAGGCACCAGATAGATATACAGATGCACCAAAATAGACACACGCTGACCCACTCATCACCCCCCCATACTCACAGAGCAATACATAAGCTGTTTTTATACACAAAGGCAAAGGTGCAGGCCCTAGAAGGCACTGTGCTGACAGACCCCAGCACATGTTATTTCACTGTTATGGACTAGAGGGGAATGGCCACTAGTGAAGGTCCTAGTTTTCTTCAGGGGGTTGGACTAGATGATCCCATGAGGTCCCTTCCAGCCCTATGATTCTATGCTGACTAGTCCTGTCCCTAGGTACCAGTCACCCCTGCCTTTCCCTAGGCATCCATCTCTTCCTTCCCTCCAATCGCAGAGGCAACATGTCTCATATTTTAATTGGGCCACCTTCCAGTGGTGAGAGAGAGGTGCTGTGAACTAACACTCACCTCTTACTTCTGTGTAGATGGGCAAGAGTGCCTTTCTGGCCAACAGATGATCAGATCCTCCTCACTCATCTTGCCGCTTTAAGACCCTGGGACCAGTGGTTAAAGTACATAGGAAAATGGGAAACCTTAGGAACACCATTCCAGGCCCCACAAATCTGATAGGCCAGAGTTCTGGGGCACAGATTCCAGAATATAGAAAAATCAGCTGGAGCACCCCACAGCAGTGTATGTGTGTGGGGGGGGTGAATTAGGGAGAGCAGCAGGGAAACCCTGGGGAGCACGGCACCTGCCACATTATACCCTAACCACTAGTCAATTTATCACTAGGAATAATGAGTCTCACCGGAAAGCGTAAACATTCAGCACATGATGCAGCATTTAAATTACAAGTTATTCAAAGAGCAGAGGAAACTAACAACTCGGTCACTAGTAGAGAATTCAATATTGATGAAAAACAAGTTTACGAATGGTGAAAAAATAAAGCTCAATTACTACAAATGCCAAGATCCAAGAAGGCATGTCGATACGGGTCTATACAACTCACCCTTCTTGAGAATGACTTAAACAACTGGGTTTTGGAGTGCTGCCAAAATGGCAATATTGTAACTCGACCAGCCATTCATTTACATGCAATTCAGATGATAAAAAGTGGCAAATACCAAATTGAAGGTATTGAAACCTTTGTAGCTTCATCTGGTTGGTGTTCCCATTTTATGAACCGGTATGGTCTTTGCTTGCACCAGCGCACCAAGATTGCACATAAACTGCCAAAGGATCTTGAGGAAAAGGTCTGTTCATTCCAAAATTTTTTCATTAGAGAGTAAAAAGCACAACTATGAACTTTCTGATATAGGAAACATGGACGAACCACCAATGACTTTTGATTTGCCCAACAATCGAACTGTTGCTAGTGTTGGTGAAAAAACAGTTTTTGTTAGATCAACAGGGAATGAAAAAAACATTTCACTGTTCTTTCATGCTTAGCTGATGGGACAAAGCTGCATCCTGTTATAATTTTTTGAACACAAAAAACTGCCAAAAAATGTTAAATTTCCAGCTGGAATAATTGTCTGTGTGCATGAGAAGGGATGGATGGATGAAGAAGGAACCAAAAAATGGCTTAATGAAGTTTGGAATACACAACCAGGCATTGCATTAAAGAAGAAACTGTCCCTACTCATCTGGGATATGTTCAGGGCACACATCACAGACAAAAATCAAAGCTGAAGCAAAGTCGCTGAACACTACACTGGCTGTTACACCTTGAGGCCTGACATCAATGCTACAGCCACTTGACGTGTGCCTGAACAAGCCCTTTAAGGATCGCATCAGAAAGAAGTGGCAGGAGTGGATGTGCTCTGGCGAAGCTTGTTTGACCAAAGGTGGAAATTTAAGGAAGCCAGACATTGACCTTGTGGCTAGATGGGTTACAGATGCCTGGGAGGATATTCCTAGAGACATGGCTCGCCGCTTGTTCCTTAAATGCGGTATAAGTAATGCCTTGGATGGCACAGAAGATGATGCAATATACAAGAGTGATTTTGATGATGATGATGAGGATAACAAAGATAGTGCCAATGAAATATATGCTGATGACCTCAACAACTATGACGCTGAACTACCGTTTGGCAGCACAGATGTAGAGGACAACTCTGATTTTGAAGGATTTCGTTAACATAGTTTAGTTTATTCAACAACAGTATCTAATAAAAGTGTCATAATAAAACAGTTTGTATACAATATATGGACTATAGTCCTTTCTATGCACTGCAGATTTTTTCCCATGCTTCTTTTCATTTGTTGAAAGCCCTGAAGGATGAGATGAAGCAGACTTTGCCCCCCTCGGCTTATACAAGAGTCGTGCATTTTTGCTGGGTTTGGGGACTAAAAGGGAGTGGGTCGGTTTATACATGAACCAGCTTATAGGCAATGATATATGGTAGATCCCTAGCGTATGAAGCATTGCCCTTTAATCTTTTAGGGTCTGCATAACTTCGTTTGTCTTCTACCCAAACAGTTTACATCTATCAAAGGGGAGGTCCTCAATGATTGCCTGCATTTCTTTGGGCAGCGCCGCTGCATGAAGCCATGACACTTGTCTCATAACTATAGCTGTGCCAATGGTGTGGGCTGCAGAATCCGCCAGATCCAGAGAAGCCTGCAGCGCTGTCCTCATCGTAAGTTGATCCTCTCTTATTAAGGAGTTAAATTGCTCCTTTGTGTCCGAAGGTATGAAGGTGGAGAAGTCTGAAATCTTTGTGTGTATGTCATGATCATAGTTCGAGAAGACTGTGGTATAATTTGCTACTCTCAGTTGGAATGTACCTGAAGTATAGACTTTTTTTGCCAAGGAGGTCTAGTTTTTTATCTTCTTTGTCTGCTGGTGATGATTTGAAAGCCTGTTTTGACCTCTGATTCCCAGCCTCTATGACTAGAGAATTAGGCTGAGGGTGCAAGAAGAGGAATTTGTTGCCCTTCAATGAAACAAAGTACTTCTTGTCTGTTTTCTTGTTCATAGGTGTGACAGTGGCAGGTGTTTGCCAAATTAGGTTCACCAGTTCCATGGGCAGGGCGACTTTTTTTTTTTTTTTTTGGAGGTTGAGGACTAAAGGATTCTATATAGTTCATGTTGTGTGGTCGATCCTCTTGAACAGAAATATCCAGGGTATTGGCAACCCTCCTGAACAGTTCTTGGAACTGCTTAGCGTCATCCGCCTTAGAATTGTGGGCAGGCTGCTCACTTAGTGATTCCTCAGCAGTTATCTGTTGTCCCAGATCTGCAGGAGGTGGGTGGGGGTTTTGCTGAGGAACAGCCAAAGGCCACTGGGTGGTGGTAGGCAGTTGTGGCATAGGCGGGGCTGTCTGAAAACACTCATACTGGGGCCAGTTTCCCCAGCCCAGACAGAGGAACCCAAATGGCAGGTTCATATACCAGGTTGGGAGCGCAGTGAAATTTGCATTTGTCCCCTGGACCTGGAGATCAGGGAGCTGTTTCTGTGTTGGTGGCACCAGGCTGAGTGAGTGATTGAGGGCTGTCACCAGAGGAAAAGGAGAGTGACGTGATCTGATCATCAGATGAATGCATGCTGAACAGAGGTGAGAGGGGGGAGGAAGTAGATTGGTCTTGTTCCTCCAATTAGCAATGAAGTTTCTTTTTCTTTGGTGAGTGCGGGGGACTTAGATGGTCGGTACCGAGTGGTTGTTGTGGGAGCAGTTAAGCAGAGAGCAGCGCTGTGCTCAAAGAAGGTGCCGCTTATGGCACTGAGTCTTGCCGCAATATAGGCGGCACCGGGGAAAGAAACACCGGGGCCAGTGCTGTTGTCGGCATCAGGGTACACGGCACGGAGCGCAGGAGCCAGTGTTGTTGGTGAAGGCATCCCCAGCGGGGTCAGAGCCGGCTGTTTGTCCAGAGCCGTGGAGCCTTGCCCTTGCCCTCTAATGATGGACTCAGAGCAGCTGTGCTTGGTATGGCCATCGGTACCTGAGGGACCAAAAGCCTTGAGGGTACTGTTTTTGTCATGGTCATCCTTGGTTCTTCTGGAGGGTGCCGGAGAAGATGTGGTGGAGTGCTACTTTTGATCAGGCGGCAATCGTGATGGACAGCCAGGGTCCGATGCCGGTTTGAGAGAGCGCTCCATCAGCAGGAGCTTGAGCTTCATTTGGCAGTCTCTCCTGGCTCTGGAAGTTAGTTTTTGACAATGTGGGCATTTTTGGGTTTTGTGACCCTCACCCAGATACTTAATGTAGTCTTGAAACCCATCTGATGCCAACATTGCCTCCTAACAGGAGGTGCATCTCCTGCATCCTGGCAATGTCGGCATTCTGACAGCTGAGGTTTCCGTCAGCTGCCTGGTCTTCAGTTCCCATTGCTGCTGCTTCGCTTCTCTCTTCTTCTTTTCTTTTTCTTGTCTAAGTTGTTTGTTGTATTTTCAGGTGAAAACAGGTGGCTGTTAAAACAGCTGTTGGAGCAAGCCAAAACTGAGGCATTTTCCATTCGAGCGTTGAGGCAATCAGGAGGGAACTGAGGGATTGGGGGTGGGGGGCGACCTGCGTGTCACCAATGGTACAAAAACGGCCATGGGTCCCTCCCGGCATGCGCTGGTCACCCCATGTACGCTGCTTGCAAATCTCCAATTCAAGGCCGGAGGCTGGCCATGCACCTATAGTGGAGCAGACAGGGACGCTGCTCGAAGAAAAACTTGCACATCTCAGTTCAACTGCCCTATGCCCTGCATGTCCACTGCACCGAGTCAAAGGGTGGGGCTCTCTTTGAATCAGCGCTACTCCAGTTGCTGAAATGATCTGAATACATGGGGTCTTAATAGATAGGTCTTATTCCAGATCAATCGAGTGGGTCATCACAGAATTCATCAGTCCATCAGGAAGGTCAATCTGATGGTGGTGATTCCGCCGCCATCAGTGAACACTAGCCCTCTCAAATACTATTGGCTATGAACAAAATGCTATGGTTGTTCTTTAAAAAGTTTACAACTGAACTGATTTAGTACTGCTTTGAAACTTTACTATGAAGAAGAAAAATGCTGTTTTTAATCATCTGAATTTAAATGAAACAAGTGCAGAAACAAACAAACAATCTCCTTATCTTGTCAAAAAGGCTTTTTTAAAAAACTCCCTGTCCCCCCCACTAGTTTACATATAAAACATTATGGTACTACAGTTGCTCTTTTGAGGGAAGGGAGTATCTTTGTTGCTGCCTGCTCATGTACTTTCAGTTCCAAATTAGGTATGTGGTTGACCAGTCAAGCTTGTAACTCTGAGGTTCTACTGTACTTTACTAGACACCTACTGTAGTGAATCTGCTTGATGTTGTTACTTTCTGGTATACAACAGAACTGAACCAAAAGGAAACTACCATCTTTTAACTTCTGTGATGTTTCATTTGGTATTTTCCATGCACATTTCTTAGATGGGGAACTGTGGGTACTTACTTGTGCAGCTGCCTATTTTAGTGGCCTTGGAAAGGCTAATAATTGCAATAACCCTCCAAATATATAATAATTTTATTCATATTCTATTTAGGTTTTTACATGTGTCCATCACCACAATATGTATGAATACCTTTACAAATCAAACAACAGCAATTTACCTGTATATAATAAACACCCTTTTTCTGGGCATACATCATAAGAAAACAGTAGTCCAAATTTTGCTTTGTTCGCCATCTGAAATTAAATGTTAAAAATATAAAATAAAAATGATTTCACAATACAAAGTAAATTGCATTACAAAGGGTGATGAGTTATACATATTATTTGAATTTCAAAATAATTATATTTAGTATTATTTATTTCTTAGGAAATCCTTTGTCTACAAAAAAAACCAAACAAAAAAAAACCCCCAGAACGATGCTTCCCCTGTGTGTTGTAACAAAGAAAAAAGAATGGCCCAACTCAATTGGACCTTTTGCAGCTATCTGAACTTTCTCTGAAAATATATTGGATATTTCAAATGGTAACTAAACAAATACTGTTGGGTTTCTTACGCTTTTATTTCTGGTATTATGAATGAAAACAGAAAACAAAAACCAGGCAGCCCACATGATGTTATGCAACAAAAATCTTACAGTTATGTTCTGAACTCCCACACTGCATCTGCCCAGAATTTCACCTTAAAGAAAACTTATAATGCTTAACATTTAGGCTTCAATCCTAAGAAAAAAATCAGGGACACAGTGCTTCACATAGATGCAGGGATTCATCTGTGTAGTTTTCTTTGCAGAATTAGGGCCTTAGTTTCCACACAATTTCAAGAATATACAAAAAATGTTTCCGGAATTCCCATTCTTTCTGGCATTAATATAAACACAAAAAGTCTGATGGAAAAATCTTACCTGACTCTTTCTTTTGAGTCTCCAAATGTCTCTTTTAAATTTGTAAAGTCAGGATAGTAAGTTGCAGGTGGGGATATTATTTCCACCAAGCCAGAACTGATTTCTGTAGAAAATCTATCATCGGAAACATAAAATGAGTCATTTTAAGTGCAGTGGGACTTTATTTATTACTGATGCAATTACTGCATCTGACATAATATGTAGTTGTAATCATCTGGAACAAATGCATATTGCTACCTTTACAGTACATGAGAATAAAGGCTCATCTTCAAACTTTTATGAGACACAAGATTCAAGTCTGGTAAAGTGACATGCTGAAGTCTGTTGACAGCATAATATGGCAGTAGAATTTTTTAAACTAGCAACGTAAACAAAAAATTGTATAAAAGATTATTTTCCTAAGCAAGTCTTCCAGAACAGTACATCCTCTCACTCTAAATTGTCTAGAATAAAATGCAAGTTTTTAAATATTTAGGCTTTCCCTTCCACAGCTCAGTTTGAGCATACCATTGCAAAGAATAGCATAAAATACAGATGTCACAGAATCCAATTATGTCATGCCAACCCAATCCATTTATGTCATGCCAAATTCACTTAATCCTACTTACTTTTACAGATTAACCTACTTAATTACTTTCCCTTGGTTTGTCTTCATGTACTTTTTGCTAAAACCAAAACAACCTTGAGGGGAAAAAAAGGAGGAAACAAAACATTTCCATCATACCACAGTTTTCTCAAGAAAACAAAGCAAAACCAACCCGACAACTTACTCTTTCTCTAGACTTGCTACAACGCTATGTACGTAGTCAAGATCTGTCTGGGGGGGAAAAAAAAAGAGCAGTTTTGGAATTACACTTTTAAAAACAAAAGGTATTTTAAATAGTTACATTTAAAAACTATAATTTTAAAATACAAGGTGTTCAAATGACATGGGAAAACAGGTGGGGGGGTTTTTTGTTTTTTTTTTTTTGTTTTGTTTTTTACACACACAGGAGACATGCACCTAAAAATACTAATACTTTTTTAATGTACATTGAATAAAAGTTTGTTGGAGACTGACAGGAGATTCATTGCAGAAGAATTAAAAGTAAATTCTAATAATTTTTTCTAAACCTACAATAGATACCATGTCTGAAGAGTTTTATATAGTGAAACTGCTAATTGAAAATAAATAAGGAAAACTTGAAGTACAGTATTCACACTGCTCTCAAGTGAATTTGTAGCGAAGTAAGAACCAACTAGTTGCATTAGATTACAAAAACTCCTTCACAGTCTGGGATTTGGTTTGTTAGTTGGATAGTGCCAATGTCTGCAGTGAGGGAGGCATGAAGGCATATCTTGGTTCTGGGAAGCATTCTGCCTCTGGAACTGGCATGGGTCCCAGCACTGATATCAGTTGGCCTGCCTTTCTTACCTTCAATGGTGCTGCTGGTGTCTTGATATCGTTTGTTAATGTCGAGGATTCTGAGGACAGACTTCTTTCTCAGCCTATAAATACTGAATCCTGTGACACTTTTAAAGACTAATGAGTTTATCACATGAGGTTTCATGGGAGAAAAATCTCTAAATCTGTTAGTCTTTAGAAGTGCCACAGGACTCATCATTAGTTTTGCTAAACTAGAATAACACAAGCTACTCCTTTGGAATGTCTCAGTCTAGAATCCTCTCCTTAAAGTGAACTTACCACCTCTCCAAACTGTGTGTAAACTCAGTGCAGACATGCCTTTCTGCTCTGAAGCATGGAACTAGGGTCTCTTACTCAAGAGCGCATACTGACAACTGGTACAGACACTTTTGGTGCCAAACCAAGGTAAACCTGGTCAGTACCGGCAATGCTAGTGCCAGCATGCATAATTTTGGAGTCTAAACCTTCCTTTTCCTTTGGAACCAGGGGTGTGTATGAAGTCATCAGAGCACTTGCCTAAAACAAAAGTTTCTATTCCTGCCTGGATCCAGGAATGAAGATATCCTTCAAAGCTACCCTCATAGATTTCTCCAAGAGGTGTAGTTTGACTTTCAGTCCCAGGATTTCTGGGAGGAAGACAAAAAGAGCAACACACAGCATGCCTGTGGTGTATGTGTGCTTCCTTCCCAAGCTAGAACAGGCATGTGTGATGTATTAATCTACAATGGGCATTAGTATACTGAAAGAAAGACAGGGCTTGAACCCAGTGAGTTTTAAATATACTATAGCTAGTGGCTGGCCTAAAGGATCTCACATTGCTGAACAGGGAGATGTTCAGAAAGGTCTCCCCCATCTGTCTTAACTATTCTTTTACTATTTTTATTTCATTTTGGTGGGGAAGGCAGAATGAGGAGAGAAGGCCCAACAAAAGTCAAATTACATTAATTGAAAGGAGAACTGAAGAAGATTTTTTTTTACCAGGGAAAAGTTACAGAAAACACAAGTAGGTTGAATCACAGGCCATGTTCTTCTCTCACTGCCAGGAAAGAGGGAACTGAGGAAGGGTCAAGACTGCTGTGTCCTTTAGTGCCTTGTATGGGTGCATCAGGAGGCAAAAGGCATACAAATGGCCCCAACAGAAACTGCTAGAGATTCCAAGTTTACATCTGTGTAGAGCATGCAATCTACAGTGGGTGACCTACAATAATGCATACCTGAAAAATTACTGGTTTTAAGAATAATATCTACAGATAAGTTTTCTACAGACAGACAACTGGAAGTCATTTTTTTCTTGCAAACACTGACATTACAATGATCATTTATAGTCGTTATTACGACCCAAATTAACCTGCTCAAGTGCTTTTCTGACTAGGGATGCTTTCCTGAATCAAGATCTAAAATTTTAAAAGACATGACTTTCTACCAGATTCAGATTAGTAGCCGTATTAGTCTCATTCAGCAAAAACAAACAAGGAGCCCTGTGGTACTATTAAAGAACAACAAATTTTTGCATAAATAGCTTAAAGTTACAAGTCACTTAAAATCAAATCCTTCTTTAAAGGCAAGGTCACCAGCATTCTAAACCTGATGCATCATACAACGTATTCTTGTGTGTGTGTGTGTGTAGCTATCTTGAGAAAAGTGAGCCTTTTAAATTATAAATCAAAGCTTTTAAAAAAAAATCAAGAGAATCAATCTTTGTTACACCTACTAATTCTACTTTGAGGAACTGATTACTAATTTTCAAATCAATTAATTTCTAGCCTTTAACAAATCAAAGCAGATTCTAGTGGTTCATCAGAATGCTTTATTTACAGCCTCCTACTGGTTATTTTTACAAATGGTGGAAACAAAGGGATAATTTATACTCCTCTTTTGATGTGCCCATAATTCAGATGCGTATTAATGAGCTATGTGCACTAAAAAAGGAATCTGCGCCAACAATGTCTAAGGCAATATTAGTCCTGTTTTATGAAGGATACTATCCTTCAATCTTCATCACCGTTTCATTTCAGAAACCTGCTTTTATATGAACTATGGTCCATTATAGTACCTAACAGAAAGTACCTTGAATTGCATGGGATTATGTTTCCTCTTGAAAATATCTGGAAGAATACTTTTGGTGAACATGCCTCACGTAAAAGACATACAGCTTTGAGGTGGTCTTTTCTGTTCTCAGATTAAATTAAGTTGGGCATGTCTAGCAGTTGTATATATTAGATGTTCTGTAATGAACACTGCTAGTTAAGTAAACAAAATACAAGAATGGCCATACTGGGTCAGACCAATGGCCCACCCAGACCAGTGCCCTGTTACCCAACAGTGGCCAGCGCCATGTGCTTCACAGGGAATAAACAGAAAAAGGTAATCATCAAGTAATTCATCCCACTGGCCACTCCCAGTCTCTTGCAAACAGCAACTCCTGCCTATCCTGGATAATAGCTGATGATGGGCCTATCTTCCCATGAACTCGTCTAGCTCTTTTTTGAATCCCACTATAAACTTGGTCTTTACAACTCCTCTGGCAAGGAGTTACACAGATTGACGAGGAATTGTGTAAAGAAATACTTTCTTTTGTTCATTTTAAACTACTTGTTTATTAGTTTCATTTGAAACAATAAGTCCTGTGGCACTTTTAAAGACTAAAATTTATTTATTGCATGAGCTTTCGTCGGAGAAAAACCCGCTTTGTCACGTGATTAGAGTGGGATTTTCTCCCAGGAAAACTCTTGAAATAAATGAATCTGTGGCTATGTCTACAGATGAAATTTTAGTTTGGACTTGCTAGTCCGAACTAAAAGTGTCCTAGGTTAGTCCGGACTAGCCTCAGCTTTTTAGTTCAAACTAGCCATGCGTCCTAGTTCGAACTAACTTTTTAATTGGAACTAGAATGCACAGCTAGTTCATACTAATGGCTTAGTTTGAACTTTCTAAGTCCAAACTAACCATTACTTTGAGTATTGTATATGCTCAGTTTGAACTAAAGTTCGAACTAAATGGATATGTCTAGACTAACCACCGATACTTACTCATTTGGACTAAGCTTTGCCTAGTCCAAACTAAAATTTCTTAGTTCAGACTAGGCAAAGCCTGGTGTGGCCATGGTACATGCAGCCTGTTAGTCTTTAAGCATGGCCACAGGACTCCTTGTTTGTATGGCTGAATTACACCAACACAGCTACCCCTTTGGAATGAATTTCATTTGGTTACCCTAGTTTTTGTGTTATGAGGAAGAGTAAGAAGAGGTTACTTGCCTGTAACCGGTGTTCTTCGAGAGGTGTGCTCCTGGCCATTCCTTAGTAGGTGTCTGCACGCCCCGTGCACGGCACGCCGGAAATTTTTCCCCTAGAGTACCCGTAGGGTCGGCCGTGGCGCCCCCTGGAGTGGCGCCGCCGCCACTGCCTATATAGCCACGAGCCGACCCGCCCCTCCTCAGTTCCTTCTACCCTACTGTCTGAGGGGAGGTGGGAGGGATTGGGAATGGCCAGGAGCACACCTCTCGAAGAACACCGGTTACAGGCAAGTAACCTCTTCTTCTTCTTCGAGTGCTGCTCCTGTCCATTCCTTAGTAGGTGAATAACAAGCCATACCTCGGAGGTGGGAGACATCACAAGGAAATGGACTGAAGCACCGCTCTGCCCACCGCAGCGTCCTGCTGAGCTTGCTGGGTGACGGCATAGTGCTGCGAGAACGTATGCGGGGTGGACCACGTTGCCGCCCGGCAGATGTCGGCAATCGGGACCCCGGCGAGGAAGGCAGTGGAAGCCGCCTGCGCTCGAGTGGAGTGCGCCGTTACCCGCGGTAGGTGCCTGCCGCCCAGTTTGTAGCATTCTTTAATGCAGGCCACAATCCAGGAGGCGATGCGTTGAGAGGACACCGGTTGGCCTTTTTTATTGTCCGCCACAGTGACGAAGAGCTGGGGGGTCTTTCGGAAAGGCCTAGTCCGTTCTATGTAGAAAGCGAGCGCCCGGCGCACGTCTAGGGAGTGGAGACGCCGCTCCTCCTCTGACGCATGGGGTTTCGGGTAGAAAACCGGTAAGGAGATGTCCTGATTTAGATGAAAGGGCGACACCACCTTAGGCCTGAAGGAAGGGTGCGGGCGAAGCTATACTTTGTCCTTAAAAAACTGCGTATACGGCGGATCAGCCACCAAAGCACGCAGTTCGGACACCCGCCTGGCTGATGTGACAGCCACCAAGAAGGCAACCTTCCATGACAAATACAGAAGGGAGCAGGTCGCCAGTGGTTCGAAGGGGGCCCCAGTGAGTTTAACAAGGACTGTATTCAGGTCCCATTGGGCTGTGGGTGCCTTAATAGTTGGGTACAGCTTAGAAAGACCCACCAGGAAACGCTTGACCAGGGGAACCGTGAACAAGGAGGCACCCCCGGGGGCGCGGCGAAAGGCCGCAATCGCCGCTAGGTGTACCCTCAAGGAGGACAACGCCAGACCCTCTGACTTCAAATGCCACAAGTAGTCCAGGAGGCGGTGAACCGAAACCAGCTCTGGGTCCTCTCCTTGCTCCGAAGCCCAGCGCGCAAACCGGAGCCACTTTGCAACGTACGTGGACCTTGTGGTGGGCTTCCTGCTACCACACAATACTGTCCGCACCGGGGAGGAGCATAGCAGCTCAGCACCCGTCAGCCACGGAGGCACCACGCGTGGAGATGCAGGGCCTCCAGGTTGGGATGAAGCAGGCTCCCGCCGTCCTGGGACAATAAGTCCGGTCTGAGCGGAAGCGGAATCGGCCGGCGCTGGGACCACCGCACCAGGGTCGTAAACCAATGTTGCCTGGGCCAGGCGGGAGCGACCAAGATGACCAGCGCCTTGTCCGCCTTCAGTTTGTACAGCACCTTGGCCACCAGCGGGGTCGGGGGAAAGGCGTACAGGAGACCCCGGCCGCCCCAGTGGATCTCGAAGGCGTCCCCTATGGAGCCGGGGCTGCGACCCCGAAAGGAGCAGAAACTCCGGCACTTTGTGTTGACCCGAGTGGCGAAAAGATCCAGAAGGGGATAACCCCACCTCCGGAAGATCGAATCCGTCACTTCCGGGTGAAGGGACCACTCGTGCGTGAGAAACCTCCGGCTGAGGTTGTCCGCTAAGCAGTTCCGGAGGCCGGGAATATACGACGCCACCGGTCGGATCTCGTGGCGAATGCAAAACTCCCAGAGCCGCATGGCCTCCCGACAAAGGAGGGGTGAGCGAGTACCACCTTGCTTGTTTATGTAGTACATTGCAGTGGTATTGTCGGTATGAACCGATACCGACCGACCCCGGAGTTGGTCCCGAAATACCCGGCAAGCAAGCCGGATCGCCCTCAGCTCCTTCACATTGATGTGCAGGGGCAAGTCTACTGTTCCCCACATGCCCTGAGTTCGGAGAGCTCCAAAATGAGCGCCCCAGCCGACATCGGATGCATCCGTAGTCAGGCGCAGGGAAGGCTGAGGGGAACGGAACGGGACTCCGGAGAACAAGTTGGGGGTACGCGTCCACCAACTCAGGGACTCGAGCACCACCGGCGGCATGGATAGCATGGCGTCCAGACTGTCCCGCCCCGGGCGGAACACTGTCGCAAGCCACAACTGGAAGGGCCGCATTCGCAGACGGGCGAAGGGAACCACAAACGTGCAAGCGGCCATGAGACCCAATACGCGAAGGCACTCGCGGGCCGATACCCGAGGAAACCGCACCAGCAAGTCTATCGTCTGCTTTATCGTCCGGAAGCGGCTGGCTGGGAGGCTCGCCCGCACTGATGTGGAATCGAGGACCGCCCCTATGAACTCTATCCATTGGGCAGGAGATAGAGTCGACTTTTGAATATTTATTAGCAGGCCCAGGCGAGTGAACAGGGACCGGGTCACGCTTAGGTGGGCGAAGACCTCCTGCCGCGATCTCCCCACGATCAACCAGTCGTCGAGGTATGGGAAGAGCGCGACTCCTTGCTTTCGGAGGTGAGCCGCCACGAACGCTAGGCACTTTGTGAAGACTCTCGGAGCGGCGGAGAGTCCGAAGGGGAGGACGGTGAACTGTAGGTGGGCATGCCCCACCACGAAACGCAGAAACTTCCTGTGTCGCGGATGAATCGCGATGTGGAAGTACGCGTCTTGTAAATCGAGGGCGGCGTACCAATCGCCTGGATCCAGAGAGGGAACAATGGAGGCGAGGGAGACCATCCTGAACCGGATTTTGCGCAGGAACCGGTTGAGTCGGCGCAAGTCCAGTATGGGCCTCAGGCCCCCTTTGGCCTTGGGGACAAGGAAGTAACGGGAATAAAACCCCTTGCCCCTGCAGGACGGTGGGACTTCTTCGACTGCTCCTTTTTGGAGCAGGACCCGCACCTCCTCTTGTAGGGCAAGCCGGTGGGCCTGGTCCCGCAGGATACCACGAGGCATAGGAGGGGCCGAGGGGGGTAATGAAGAAAATTGGAGGGAGTAGCCCTCCTGAACCGTCCTGAGAACCCAGCGGTCTTTCGTAATCAGGCGCCAACGGGGCGCATAATGGGACAGTCTGTTGTAAAAAATAAGGGTGTTTGGATCCTGGGTGATTGGTACGTCTCCCCCGAGCTGACTTTCAAAAGGACTTCTTTGCACCCCCCGATGGGCGCGAGGGACCTTGTCCACTAGGGTGACGGCTAGCCGGCCGACGTGGCCCTCTACCCCTTCGCCGGTCCTCGTCCTGGCGGCGGAAGTAGGGACGCGAAGGAGGAGGCGCTGGCTTAAACGGCTTCCTCTGGCTCGCCGGAGTGTGAAGACCCAAGGACTTAACCAGCGCCCGTGAATCTTTTAACGTCTGGAGACGAGTGTCAGTCTGGGGAGGAAACAGATCAGGCCCTTCAAAGGGCAGGTCCTGGATGGTGTGTTGGACCTCCAGGGGCAACCCAGACGCTTGCAGCCAAGCAGAGCGCCTCATAGTGACCCCCGTAGCCATGGAACGAGCGGCAGCATCGGCTGCGTCCAAAGCAGATTGCAGGAGGGCCTTAGATACCACCTTGCCCTCCTGAATGGACGCGGAGAAGGCCACCCTGGAGTCCTGCTCCAAGTTCTCACTAAAACGCTCCATGGCGGACCAGGCGTTAAAGACATAACGGCTGAGGATAGCTTGTTGGTTTGCTATCCTCAGCTCCAACCCCCCAGTAGAGTAGACCTTGCGGCCGAACAGGTCCAGTTTTTTTGAGTCCTTGGACTTAGGGGTGGACCCTGGTCGACCTTGTCGCTCTCGCTCATTCGCCGCCGCAACCACCAAGGAATTAGGGGCAGGATGAGAATAAAAATGTTCGTAGCCCTTAGAGGGAACAAAGTATTTGCGCTCAGCGCGTTTGGCCGTAGGGGGAATCGAGGCCGGGGTATGCCAAAGCGCCTTGGTGGTGCTATGCACAGTTTTAATAAAAGGCAAAGCCACGCGGCCTGGGGTCTCTGGGAGCAAAATGTCGACCATAGGGTCCGCGTCCTCAACAATGTCCTCGGCCGGTAGGTTCAGGCCGGTTGCCACCCGACGAAGGAGCTCCTGGTGGACCCTAGAATCGTCCAGGATCGCTAGGGGCTTGGCTCCCGCCACCGCTTCATCGGGGGGCGAAGAGGAGGATTCCTCGAACTCAGGGTCCTTGGACTGTGTCCCAGAAGTTACACTACGGGCCCCCGTAGTGAAACTCTCCCTGTCCGCCTCGTCCCGCAAGGACTCAACCTCCGACAACTCCCCGGTACCGACAGGGGGAGGAGCGCCCAGCGCAGCTGATGGAGGGAGTCGAACCTGCGAGCGAGCGGAGGGCACAGCGCCCACTCGAGATGCGTGGACGGCCCAGGGAGTCCAGAAGGGCCACTGCCAGCCGGGCCACTGAGGGGGCGGAACTGCCGGCGCCGACTGAGGAACAGGACCTGCAACCTGTTGGGGGCGGTCCGGCACCGACTCTGGCGCTGAACTTGAGGAGGAGTGCGGGGACCATGGCGGTGCCGCCGACGGTACCGGGGACCGGTGCCGGCTCTCTCGTGGACGGCGAGGTGGAGACTCTCGGTGCCGCTGGGGGGATCGGATAGGAGGAGCTCCCGCCGCTGCGACGACCGGTGCCGGTGCCGGTGAGCGGTGCCCCCGGGGCGGTGCCGGTGCCGGTGAGCGGTGCCGGTGTTCCCGGGACGGTGCCGGACTGCGGCGCCGACTCAGTAGAAGAGCCGGCTTCCCTCGGGACGGTGCCGGACGCGGTGCCGAGGTCGACGACGGTACCGACGGGGCCGAAGGTGCCGCAAGCGCCTGCGCTGCGGCGAAAGCCTCCGGCGTAGTTGGCAGAGCCAAGGCCTCCTCCAAAATGTCTCGAGTCGGCGAAGAAGTGGAACCCGGGCTAAAACGTGCCTCTGAAGGGTCACGAGACGATGCTGGGGATACAGAGACCGGCTGGCCAGCGTGGCTCTGGCCGTCTCCCTGCCGCACCGGGGCACGGTGCGGGGACGTCTCCTCCCGCTTCCTCTTAGTCGGCACCGGGGAGGAGGAACGGCGCCGAGACGCTGCTGCCGTCTTAGTGCGGCCCGGCTTCGGTGCCGCAGACGGTGCCGAGGAGGCCGGTGCACTGCGCACCGACGGTGCCGTGCTGGACCCCGAATCGCCGGGGACCGGCCGAAGAGCCTCCTCCATGAGGTGCAGCTTCAGGCGTTGTACCCTGTCCTTTTGGGTCCTTGGCTTGAAGCCACGACAGATTTTACACCTCTCGGTGAGATGAGCCTCGCCCAAGCACAAAAGGCAATCACCATGCGGATCGTCCATGGGCATGGGCTTCTTGCAACGCCCGCAAGTTTTAAAGCCCGGCATGGCCCGACCCCGAGCCCGGGGCGGGCGAAGTATCCAACACGAACAACTAACAACTAACTAACTAACACTAACTAACTATAAACAACAAGAGATTCGGGTACTCCGAATAACGCGGCCACGTGCAATGCAGCACGAAGCCAGGGAACATTCCAGCGACCGACAGGGCGGTAAGAAGGAACTGAGGAGGGGCGGGTCGGCTCGTGGCTATATAGGCAGTGGCGGCGGCGCCACTCCAGGGGGCGCCACGGCCGACCCTACGGGTACTCTAGGGGAAAAATTTCCGGCGTGCCGTGCACGGGGCGTGCAGACACCTACTAAGGAATGGACAGGAGCAGCACTCGAAGAAGAAATAACATTTTGTTTCTCACCTTCTTCACATCAGTCTTGATTTTTAGACCTCTTTCATATCCCCCCTTAGTCATCTGTTTTCCAAGCTGAAAAGTCCTCGACTTATTAATTTCTCTTCGCTTGGAGGCTTTTACATAATTTTAATCATTTTAGTTGCCTTAGTAGTACCTTTTCCAATTCCTATAAATTTTCCTTAAGATTAGGTAGCCAGATGTACACATAGTACATCATGGATTTATTGAGATGTAATATGATAATTTCTGTCTTGTCTAGCCCAAAATTCTGCTAGTTTTTTTTTTTTTTTTAATGCTGCTGCGCATTGAATAGATGTTTTCACAATGACTCCTAAATCTCTTTCTTGAGTGGTAACAGCTTATTTAGACTCCATCATTTTATATGTACATGTTTATCAACACTGAATTTCGGCAGCAAAATGGCAGGTAAGTCTCCTAGTTATCAGAGACCCCTTTTTAACTCTTTGCAGTCTGCTTTGAACGTATCTTGAGCAGTTTTGTATCATCTGCAAATTTTGCTACCTCACTATTTACCCTCCTTGTCCAGATGATTTATGAATACGCTGAACAGTACTAATCCCAGTACAGACTCCTGGGAAACAGCACTATTTATCTTTCTCCACTCTCAAACTGGCCAGTTTTTCCTAACCTTTATTTCCTATTTTTTAGCTTGTTACTGATCCAGGAGAGGACCTTCCCTCTTATTCTATGGCTGCTTGCTTTGCTTAAGAGATTTTGGTAAAGGACCTCGTCAAAGGCTTTCTGAAAAATCTAAGTACAGTACATCCACTGAATGATCCTTCTCCTTTCACTTTTGGCAGTGTACTTTTTAATTTCTGTTGACCCACTCATAGAATTCTACCACATTGGTGAGGCATGATTTCCCTTCACAAAAAACATGCTGACTGTCCCTCAACCAATTGTTTTTATCTATGTGTCTTGATAATTCTGTTCTTTACTATAGTTTCAATCAATTTACCTGGGTCTGTAGTTAAGTTCACCAGTCTCTAATTGCTGGGATTGCCTCTGAAGCCTTCTTTAAAAACTGGCTTTAGATTAGCTATTTTTCAGTCATCTGGTACATAAGTGATTAAATGATAGCTTACATACCACACTTAATTCTGCAGTTTCACATTTGAGTTCCTTCACTACTCATGTGGCTATCATCTGCTTTTGGTGACTTATTACAGTTTAATCTATTTGTTCCAATACCTCCTCTAATGAAACCTCAATCTAGGACAGTTCCTCAGACGTGTCACCTAAAAACAACTAAGGTTTGAGTATCTTCTTCACATCTTCAACCATGAAGACGAATGCAAAGAATTTAATTTCTCTTCAATAGCCTTATTTTCCTTGTGTTGTCCTTTAATATCTCAATCTTCTAATGGTACCACTGGTCATTTAGCAGGCTTCCTGCTTTCGATGTACTTCAATTTTTTGCTGTTACTTTTCAAATAGTTGGCTAGCTATTCTTCAAATTCTTGTGTGGCCTTCCTAATTATATTTTTACACATGCCAGAGTTTATGCTTTCTATTTTACTCAAGATGATTTAACTGCCACTTTTTAAAGATTGCCCTTTTTGCCTTTAGCTGCTTCTTCTACTTTGTTGTTTACCCACAGTGGGACTTGTTTGGTCCTATTATTAGTTTTGTTTTTTAAATTTGCCCTATATATTTAAATTGAGACTCTGTTATGGTGTCTAAGTTTCCCCACAGCTTGCAGGAATTTCACAACCTTGGGTTTATCTCAGTTGATTGCTTCCCAGGATTCAGCCAAAGGATTGAGGATTTGTCTTCTTCAGAATGCTACTGAGCTCCTCCACCTTGAGCAACTGGACCTGAAGCGCCTATGCAACCTAATCAAACCCCAACAAGAGGCCACTTCTGAAGGAGCAGAACCCTGAAAGCAAATTAATCTGCAGTGTGATGCCACCATTGAGTTCACCTTGTGATGAGCCAGCCAGCCAGCCATCACGTAAGGCACACTCCAGCCAGTAAATTCTGTGGAGATTCTTTTAAAGGACAAGAGTGCTCTTGAGACACAGCTTCTAGCTTTGGTCATGCTGATGACAGATATTTACAGAAGGAACTATTCTGATGAACTTCTGAAAGAAAAATGGGAGAATCTACTGAATCACCTGAAGTCTTTTGCTTGATATGAGAGATCTTTAACATCCTGGTGAAATAAGCTTTTAAGTATCTTTACTTGTCTTAGAACAACATTTTAGAATTATTCCTGGACCTTTGATCATACATAAGATCATATATTCAATTCTCTCCCCCCAGTGAAGTCCCTAACTGAGAAAGGAAACAGTGAACAGCCCTGGATTCATTTATTTTATTGCATCACAGGCAGAGGGGGCCATGCACAGATTCCTAGAAACATTTGATGAGAGGGACAGGAAGATCTCAAGTGGGCATGAGAAGCCCTTCTTTGGAAGTTTATTGAGAGAGGAATAGGATGAGAGAACAAAGAAGCAGATGCCCAGTTGATATAGTCTGTGTTTCCTTGGAGAAAATTCTCCTCTGTTCAAAAAAAAGACAGGTCAGAGAGAAATTGAATGTATCCTGGATGGCTGGATCTAGAAACTTATGATTTTCTAGTTTTCTACTCTGCCAGTCCTCTGTGTCAGCAGGTGGGTGTTGAAACATGGCACTGACATCCAGATTCAGAGCCACTACTTTTCCTACTTCTATAAGGGTAACTCTGGCATTTCTACTCGAGAGAAAGAAGAAGAAATAAACAGAGCCCTGCGCGGATACAAAAATGTGCCACCGCATCCGATCCACATCCGCTCAGTGATAACATTAATCTGATCCAAAATCCGCATGCCAGGGTTTAGCTGCATCTGTAACCGCAACTGCAACCGCAACCGAGCTTAGGCTCACATACAACTATTCAGCCTTTAATTGGTTCATTTCCCACATGGGTCCCACCCACTTTTTCCTTTCTTGTTTGTGGTTCGCATGCTGTGCTATCAATCAGATTTCTATGCCAACTATGAAATCTGATTGACAGCAATGGCTTGCCAACTGGAAGCAAGAAAAAGAAGAAGCAGGCAGGGGAATGAGCCAATCAAAGGCCAGCAGTGAGTCTCCAAGTCTCACCTTGAGACTCTGATTGGCTGACAGATCACAATCTAGGATTGGCCAGAGCGCTTCCTGCTTCCCCTGCATGCTGCCCGTAGCAGTTTCAGCAATGGATCCCACTATGATAAGGTAACAATAGAAGCTACATCCGTGAGTTGATCCACAGCAATGAGTCTGCAGTTATCCGCACCTGCGGATGCAGATACCCGCGGATTTGCAGGGCTCTAGAAATAAACCTCCACAGAATGCTATTGTTATGCACTGCTTAAAGGAAAAGAAAAACAAAATGGACAGAAAATTGAACTAAACTTTTCTATTCTGGGTCTCTGTTTCAGGCTAATTTCTCCCCTTACATTTCCTGCTAAAAATAGTTCAGTTATACCTTGGAACAAGGTTACGGAAAATATGTTGTTTTGCTCATGTTAAATAATTCTTACCACTCTTTCATTAATAAATGTAATACTTTGAAACAGGAACTTGAAATTTGGTAAGTGGGATCATCCTAATTTCAAGACTGTTCCTTCTGCCATCCCCATGAAAATATGTAATTGTTCTGCCAGTTACAGAGACCCATTGTAGCACCTAGGCCTCAGAACTGAGAGGAGGGAGATGAAGTCTCCTGGGCTCTTGATGTTCCTGTTAGGTGTCTAGGCAGGATGGAGAAGAAGGAAACAATCTGACTTGAAAGCCAAAGCTGAGGAGAAAGCATGGTCAGGGATGGAATGGAAGCAATAAGTAGAGGATGGAGATCGGTGCCTAATCACTATCAGGCTTACCTTCAGAACTGGAAACCGAACCTAGGTGTCCCATGACTCAGCATTCCTCTGCTTTCTAACAAACATGCCTGAATACCACTGGCAAAATTAGAGTCTCTTCCTTCCTAATGTCTTTTCAAGCTGGAGGATAACAGCCTACTCTTGCTACCAGTTACTCCATTAGCTCAAGAAATAGAGTCCACTTTGCTAGAAAGTCACACACAAAAATATGGTAAAGGAATGTTAAAATTGTCCCCTTCACAAAAAAGCACTCAAAACTGAAGTGACAAAATTAAAATTGCCAGTCCCAGTGCCAGGAGTGTTGCTGTCCCCAGGCAAGACCTGGGGCCCAGGCATGGGCCTCGCCCCTCCCCACCGATGGCCCCGCCCCCAACCCCATTTCTGGGCCCGGCCTGATCCTCTTTTGGGCTCCTGCTGCCACAGGCGGCCTGACCCCAAATCATCAGGGGGAGCTTCCAGGAGTGGCAGCACTGCCGCAGGCAGCCAAGCCCTGGATCCCCGGCTGGGAACAACAGCACCGTGGCTCCTGGCTCTACTCCTGGCCGGGCATTCGGGGCCAGGCTGGTGGCCAGAAACTGGGGGCACTGGCACCGGGATTTGGGGCATGTGCCCCCTGTGCCAGGTCCCAGTGATGCCCCTGCCCAGTGCAACCTTAATTTGCCCTTGTAATTATGATACGTTGATGCAAAAGATGATTTCTATATGCAATGATTTTAAAAGAGGTGGCTGAAGGAGATTGCTGGACCATGTATGTTGATTTTCTGTAAGTCTTGGTGAATTCTGGAAGTGAGAGAAACACTAGAAGAAAGCTAATACCATATCATTTTTTAAAATAGGCAAACAGCATGACACAGGTAATTGTGGGCCTGCCAGTCTGACATCGATTCTGGGCAAGAAAACAGAAAGGCTGATGTGGTATTTAATTAATGAACAGTTAAAGGAGGATAATGTAATCAATGCAAATCAAGGCAGGTTTATGGAAAATAAACCCTGTTTAACTTGCTATCTTATTCTGATGAGACTGCAAGTTTCATTGATAAACAGCAGCCTAGAGGTAATATATTCAGATTTATGTAAGGCATTTGACATGGCACCATATGACATGTTTATTGAAAAAGTAGTGGTACAAAATGAACATAGCACACATAAAATGGATCAAGAGATAGCTAACTGAAAGGTCTTAAAATTTAATTGTAAATGGGGAATCATCAAGTGGATCTGTTTCCAGAAGAGAGAGGAATTTGCTCTTAGCCCCACACTATTTAACATTTTTATCAATGACCTCAAGCAATACATAAAGTCATTACTGATAAAGTATGCAGGCGTAGTTTAACAAAGAAGGTTAATGGCTCACTAGATTACATTCTGTAAGCACCCACATGAGGAAACAATTTTTAATAATAGGCTACTTCTTGTTAACAGAGAATAGTATAACATGATCCAATGTCTGCAAGTTGAAAAAAGAAATTCAGACTGGAAGTAAAGATGATGGCGGATTCTCCATCACCGAATTTTTAAATCAAGACTGGATGTTCTTCTAAAAGGTATGCTCTAAGAATTATCTGGGGAAGTTCTATGGCCTGTGTTATACGGAAGGTCACGGGTTGGCAACCCCTGGCATCTGTGCCAAAAATGGCACTGAAGCTGAGCCTGAGCAGCGCACGGTGCCACTCAGGCTCCCCCACTGGCCCCATTCTCTCCAGCGCTGTGCGGCCAGGCGGTAAGAGCTACATGCTGGGGTTTCAGGCCCCCCCCCCGGCCATGCTTCCCCACTGGGGATTATGGCCAACAAGACAAAGAAACAGCAGCATGCAGGGCTCCTGACCCCTGCTGGGCAGGGCTGGAGGGGAGCAGGGCACATTGGCCCACCCACTTCTGGCTCCGACCCTGGAGCCTGAGGCCACCTGCTGGTGAGGGTGAGAGCGAGAGCCAGCCATGGCCGGAACCTGGAAGCTGCTCACCGGGGCTGAGAGCCAGCCCCAACCCCAAACTGGAGGCCTGGCCCTGCCCCTAGCACCCACTGAGGATACAACGGACAGGGCTGGCAAGAGGACCAGCAATGGCTGCTGACCCCAGGACTAAATGATCACAAGAGTTCACTTTGGCACTGGAAACTATAGATTACATGATTTTTTTTCTACGAAGCTTTTGCCTCTTCCAGTAAACAGAATGGAGACTGCTCAGGGAATGAATCAAGACTCTGTAATGTATAAGACTACTGTCTGTAGGACCTCTGCTTTGCTGAAAGTTGGAAAGAGTACAGTTAATGCATGAGGGGATTGGAGTAAGAGAAAAGAGACGCTCTCATGTTAAGGCAGTTGAATGTTATGCTGGAGAACAGAATTCTATCCTTGCCTCACCAGCATGTTCCAATGTGATGTCTGGGACATCACTTAAACCAAATTTTTCGCAGGGTGGCCATTAATCATGTGTTCCTGATTTTCTGGGTGCCCAGCTTGAGGCACTTTACAACTTGATTTCCAGAAGTGCTTAGCACTCAGCACTGCAACTGCAAATCAACATCAGGTGTGCTCTGAATATATATAGGTCTATAAAAATGCTAAAATAAACTGAAAAATTAAGCTGTAGTTAGGCTCCTAAAGTTCATGGATATTTAATTTTAGCTTTTGTCTTTGAGCCTCATTTTTTCAGATGTAAAATGGCATATTTATTTGGCATATGCAATCCTGTCAAACCAAGCCACAGTGTTCTCATCAACGATGTTTAAGGTATAAAAACCTCCAGAAAATTAAGTTATTTTGCAGTCCTTAGCAATATAAATCATGGTTTCTGGTTGCCCACATCATAGTGAACTGTTTCTAAAATGCCACTGAAATGCCACCACAGCACAAATTCCATGTCTGGTATGAAACTGGTTCAGAAGGCTCCATTTCCTTCACAATAAATCAAACCTGGGTTGAAGATGAGGGGGGTCTGAGAGAATTATTTGTCACTTTCTCTGCAAACCATGAAGTTTGCCACACATCATCTACAATAAATCTTTCACTCAGTAAACTTACGAACAACAGGCACTGTGATGGCAGATGACTGTGGTGGCTTATATAAATGGGATAACAATATCATATTACCCCACAGGGATCATGCAAGAATAAATTGAAGAAACAACTTTCAGTTTATTTTGTAACTTTAATGTCTCAGTCTCCAACCTTGCCATTCTTTTAATGTTGTTTTTCATCATAACATGTATAAAGTTAAACCAGGATGAAGATATGTCTATGGGAGAAGGAGGATGAAAATGGTTAGTGACACTGGAAGACTTTAAAAAGAGATTCAAAAAACGGATTATTAAGCAAGGAAAGGTAAGAGAATCAGACAGTGTTTTGGTGAGTGGGACACTTATCCATATATCTGATTAAAAGATTACTGATCATTTTAACACAAACTTTGAAACTACAGTACATTAAAATTGATTTTTCCCTGCCCAATAAACTGTGTTTCACTTTACATACTAATTGAATGTAGATGGCCTCCAGCAAGACATGTATAACTTTGCAAACTGGTTCTGTTCTCTCATCATCCTACATTCCTGGAACTGCTTTTCTTACTAAACAAATAATATAAAATTGCAGCAACAAAACCAGACTTGTATTAGAAGATCTGGCATATTTGGTTTGTCAACAAAGTATGTTTCCAAAAGTGTCGAGAAATATCAGTACTGCTTTTGTGGAGATCAAAACACCATATGAAGGAGCACATTTATGCTGCTATAATTAAGGTTGTTTTAGGCAATCTCTTAGAAACCCTGTTTTTACTAGTTTTTACTCCAACACAGCCATAAGAATTCATTCTGTGTTGAACTTTGGCACAGCTTTCTCCAGGATCAAAACTGTTTTTATGATTAGTCTGAACTTTAAAGGTTTTGCCTAAAAAACACACTATGATTCAAACACATTAATATTTATTTGTATTTTAAAATCTTTAATGTTAAAAGTAAAAATCTGCAAGTTATTAACTCATAACATGGCTTGTTTTTAGAGTTAACACACAAGCCTAGAAGTTACAGGATCAGCTACTACCTTTCACAGGCTGTGCAACCCTGAGCAAAGGCGTGTCTGCAGAATGCAGATGTGAATTATATCAGTGTAATTCTACAGTACGCTAACTTGCTGTCCATGAACTGGTCCATACAACCTCTATCGGTGCAGAAAAATTTCCTTATTGTGTTTTCACATTGTACCTATCTTCCACCTTAGAAAACCTTTAGTGCACACCTGCAGGGTCCACACAGACCTGTTAGTGCTTTTTAAATTCACACCCCTATAATGCACAGTACCACACAGCTTATACAAGTCCCAAAATCACTGCGTGTCTATGTTCTGCTTTGTGTAATGGGATAGCAGCATCCGAACAGTCAATACAATGAATAAATGCATGCAACAATCTTTGCCTCTAAATGCAGTCTCTTTCATTGTATTTGAATTGGTACCTGAATTTCTGAAAATTTAATAAGTTAGAAGGGAGGTTTTATTATGTTCATTGGAAAAAAAAAAAAGCAAGGAGTCTTGTGGCACTTATAGACTAACAGATTTATTTATTGCATGAGCAGTCATGGGAGAAAATCCCAGACACTTTGAAGATGGGGAACTTACAAAATTGGATGAAAATAAATGCAGGGGAGTGTAAGACATGAGATCAAGTATGACCTGATCCCATGTTTTACACTCCCCTGCATTTATTTTCATCCATTTCTGTAAGTTTCCCCCTCTGCATTTCTTTTCATCCAATTCTGTAAGTTCCCCCTCTTCAGTGCATCTGATGAAGTCGGATTTTCTCCCACAACAGGTCATGTGATAAATAAATCTGTTAGTCTTTAAGTGCCATAAGACTCCTTCCTTTTATTTCTTTACTAGACTAACATGGCTGCCCCTTAGAACTATGTTCATTATGTATCACAACTGCAAGTACAGCGTATGCTCTGTATCCAAAGAGAAATACACCTGCCAACAGGCTGATGTTTGTGTTATGAACTCTAGCGGTGCTTTGTATTTCAGTTTACTATACACTGCTTCTAGCTACTGATGCCCTGAATCATGCAGAAACTGGAAAAACAGAGTTCCAGGATACGAAAAATGGACCCTTTGAGGAACTCATATGCAAGCACTGTTTACTGTAAAACAATTCATAAAAAGACATTATGGCAACATATTATAGAGTAATCATCTGTATGGTGCATTCACATACACGCTGCCTTCCAAAAAGAGTAGAATAGGTTCCTCATAAGGACATGCTTCAATTTAAGAGCCCATTCTTGCACCCCTTAATTAAGACAGACCCTGGAATTGTATTCTTATTCAGTCACACAACAGCTATCTAAATTTGTAATAGTAATTGTTTACATTCTTCCTTGCCTTGTGCCCCATTCTTACAGGATACAATTTTCAGAAGCACCCAACTGACTTAGGATGACTTCTGCTCCTCAATCAGTTTCTTTTGAAAATCCCTTCCAGTATGCACAAATCCTCAAACAGGCAGTGAGGCAGGTTGTTCCTTGAAAACACTGAAATGCCTTGCTCAGAAAGATACATTTTCATCCTTTGCTCACAGTGCTTTAGGTAGCTAATTAGCAATGCTATTAATATTTTTATTTGTACTCATTTCATATGAATAGTTGCTATTTTTAAGTATTTACATTTGAGCAAATACTAAAACAACAACAAAAATCACCAGAGTGAAGGCTAGACTTGCTGAATTCAACAACAAAACTCCCATTGACTTCCACAGAGCCTTCATCTTGACCATCTGTAGTAGCTGTCACATTTGTTAAATCCCAAGTACCCCTTCAAATGATTTCCGTATCTGTTACCCTACAGCATAGGTCAAGTCCAGGAAGAGAAATGCAGAGTGCAGCAAGCAAGGCAGTAAAGTCAGGGAGAGCATTAGGACACTGACAAGACACTGGGAAAGGAAATAAAGCTAAAGAGTCAACATTACCATAAATTTAGAGAGAGAAGCTGCAAGGATGATCCAGACATTATCTTCACAAGACATATTGTTTAGAATGACTTATCTAGGTTCACAGACTACACAACCAGCTAACTACAATTATATCTAAACAAATACTTTAGAGATCATCAAGAGATAGCTTGAAAAAGAAAAGAAAAAAATTACCCAAAGCTGATCATTCTATTTCTTGCAGTAAACTCTTCATTCTTACTGACCCCTTGTATCATACAGATGGGGAGGAGGAATAACACACAAGGTTTATTTATTTTTGTGCTAACAACTAGAAAAATAGTTTTCCTAAAATATTAATCTAACATTGCAAAATCAACAATTCCCTAAATTTTGTGCAACAGGCAGGAAATAAGGAAGAAGTGTGTTGAGGAGTGAGAATGCCAATGAACACAATTACTTAGAAACCTTAGCTGATTGTGCCTTTGAATACAACAGCTTCAGACTGCAGCAACTAAACAGGGTCTTGGTGTTTACATACGATGTGCAGCAAAGGTGGTGAATCCATGTAGTACAGCAAAGGAGAAGGAACTAAAAAATTAATCTACAATAGCAGGTTGCACAGGAGATGTAAATGGAGAAAGCATATATTCTCACCAAAGAGAACAAAGAGGATGAAAGGATTTATGAGTAGGAAGAATTGTGTTTTGTTTCCTTTTGCCTACAATTCAGCTCTCTTATTTAAACTATCTGAAATTCTTCCAAGAAGATATTTGTTATCATGGCAACAAAATATAACAAAAACAAAAAACTCAAAGCAATCTGCACCCAATATAAATGTGATTAGTTGTGCTTCATATTAAAGCCTGATAATGTGAATGTTATAGTTTAGCGAGGCTGTATTTTGTTACATAATTTTATTTGTAATCTTTCTTTTATCATCAGACTGGGCAGAATAACTCCTTTTCCTGGAGCAGTTTAACCAAATACAGATGTGAAGAGAAAGTTGATGGTTTTTAGTATTCAACATTCACCAAATTTACATGGAACACAACAATGGATACATTTATCTATTCATGATTTTCCTAATGAAATTTGGATTTGACAGGCAGGTGACTCAACTCTATAATTGATGTATTTGTGTGAAGTACATTTTCAGTATAATCTATGTCACTCAAAAGTTAATCAGTTTACTTCTGACATTTTAAAAACTAAAATAATATTGGATTATTAGTTTTGGCTTTTGGCCTCCAGTTTCATTCAACATATAAAGCTCCAGTGACTGTTTTTCATGTTAATTCATTAATTACATGTTTAATTTTTGTCAACTAATTCTTAAGACAATACTGGATATAGAAACCATAGCAGCAAAAGACTGTGTCTTGCCTCCTTTACCAAGTCATTGATGTAACATGATCTTTACCAAAAAATAGATAAATAAATAAGAACCAAAAGGTTTTGATCATGCTTGTATGCAGACGAAGAAATTCTCATGAAACAAATGTGGAACAGTTTCCCTACTTTTAGTTTCTACAACTTAATTAAGTTTATAAAAACAAATGTAAAGAAATAAAAATATTTTCAGTTATTAATACAAAGGAATTTGAATATTATACCAACAAATTTTGAAATACTTATGGGTGGCTTACTGAAGGTACACTACTTTGATTACATTCTCCTAAATAAGGAAAGAGTGAAATGCAACTTCTCTGAATTTTCTTCCTTACAAGACTTCAATGATGAATACAGATATGCTTTAGATGAACTAGAAGTAAAAAAACATTCACAATAAAAGTAATTATTACATATGCTACTGTTCTCATTTATTTATGATACTTTATTATTAGTGAGAGGCAGCTTGATTGAAAGCATAAAAAATGGAAGATGGAGGCTGGCATGACTGGTAACCAGAGGCAGGAGTCAACGTCTTGACGGGGAATGAGAGGTGATGGGCTGCGCAGGGGGAGGTTGCAAAGGCTATGTCTACATTAGCAAGCTTAGTTCAGACTTGCTTAGTCAGAACTAAGCAGTACCTGGTTAGTTCAAACTAACAGCAGCTTTTAAGTTCAAACTAACTTATTTAGTTTGAATTAGCATGGCTACATCATGCTAGTTCGAACTAAGCACTAAGCTCGAACTAATCGTTCAAATTTACTAGTTCAAACTAAGCTTAGTGTAGACTGGGAACAAATTAGTCCAGATTAAGCCTCATTAACCCAGACTAATTTGCTAGCGCAGCCAAAGAGCCTTGAAAGTAAAGTAGCTCACATTTGACATCATAGGGAAGGGTGAACCTGTAGAGGGATACAAAGATAGCAATGACATGGTCAATGACAGAAGTTAGGAAAATTATATTTGCAACAGCATTCTGAATGGATATGATTGGGACATGATTATATTTGTCAAGGTCAGAGAGAAGGAGGTTGCAGCAATTGGGACGTAAGATGACAAAAGCCTGAACAAATATTTTAGCTGCATGAATGGATAGGAAAGGCCATTATCTTGGGGGCGTTATGCAGAAAGAATCCATTAGATCTAAACACAGTCTGGAGAGAAGGACACGAGCACAGGTCTGGATCATAGATGATGCCCAGGTTATAAAATGAAGTGACAAGCAAGATGATGGTGCTGTCCACAGTCATCAAGAACAATGGCAGCTGGGAGAGTTTTGGGTGGAACATTAAGAGCTGTCATTTAGTCATACTGACATTGAGATGGCAGGCAGGCATCAATGAAGAGTTGTCAGAGATGCAAGCTGAGAGTATAGTCTACACAAGAGGAAACAGGTCTGGAGTGGAGATGTGGATCTGTAAATCATCTGCATGAAAGTGGTAAATAAATTTGTGTTTGCAGTTAAGGTTACCCAGAGATATGACATAGAAAAGGGAATCAAAGACACAGCCTTGTAAAACCCCCCACAGAAAGTTGCAGAGGGAGATGAGGAGGGTCTACCAAAGGACATGAAGAAGGAATGATGTCAGAAGTAGCAGGATAACCAAGAGAAGACAGAGTCATGGAAGAGAAGGAAGGACAGGATTTCAAGAAGCAGAGCATCATTGAAAATGCCTGACAAGTCAAGAGGGATGAGGGAGGAGAGTCAGTTAGGAAGATGCCACTAGAGTCCAAGAGGCAAAGCCAGACTGGAGATGGTTTAGAATGGAACCAGAGGAGAGGAACTCCAGACAGTAAGTGGAAACAATGTATTCCACAAGCTTAGAGATGAAAGAGAGAAGAGGCAGAAGCTGGAGAGTCAAATAGGGTCAAAGATGGATTTTTGTTTAAAAAAAGATGGGATTGACTAAAACATGTTTTTATTGTGAATGGAAAGAGCCATAAGAGGGGGAGAGTTTAATAAAGAAGAGGAAGGTAAAGAATAACTAGGTACAGGGAACAACAGCAGATGGTATTGGATAGGGAGTGGAACAAGTGAAGAGTTCAGAGGAGAAAAGAAAATGGGAAATTTCCACAGCTATGAGAAGGGAAAAGGAGAAGAGATAAGTAGGAGAGAAGAGAAGGCAAGCAAGAAGAGGGAATCATTGTGCAATATTTTATCAATTTTGTTTTGGAAGAAATTAGTGAGATGCCATGTAGACAGAGAGAAGCTGCAAGAGCACAGCGTTTGAAGAATGGGTCAAGAATGGGAAAAAGATGGCTGAGTTGCAGGCATAAGATTCAATTAAGATGGAAAATTAGAATTGTTCAGCTATGAAGTTTCCATAGGTGTAGCCATGTTAGTCTGCAAAAACATGAGTCCTGTGGCACCTTATAAACCAAGATTTCTTTGCGCATAAGCTTTTGTGGGCTCCAACCCACTTCATCAGATGCATGATTGATTCACCTGAAGAAGTGGGTTGGAGCCCACAAAAACTTATACCTGAAGAAATCTGTTAGTCTATAAGGTGCCACAGGACTCTCATTGTTTTAGCTATGAAAATTGAAGATATGAAGGTAAAACAAACTTTGTAGATAAAGAAGTCAGCCTGATCACGGAATTTCTACCAGAGATGCTCTGAGTCAGGGAGTAGGGCTAGCAGGATGGATCTTTCAAAGGGAAAAGGGTAAAGAGTGAAGGGTGGAGGACCCCAAAGCCTGGAGAGAATCAACAATCATATCAACAGAAGGAAAGTGATGGCAAGGAGGAGAGGATCGAGAGACTGCAAGTCATGGAAAGAATGAGTGACAGTCTGATGGGCAATGCTTACTGAGACCAGGTGACAATTAATATATTATCACAACAAACGAAATTCCAAGAAGTTTTATTTTTTAAGAATAAATAGGGATGGCCAAACAACAACTCATAAGCCACATGCAACTGACAGTTCGGCTGTGTTCACACAGCACTTTTGTTTCGAAACAAAACAAAAAAAAAAAAAAAAACAAAAAAAAAACCAAACCATGTTCACACGACGCACCGTTGTTTCAAAACAAGTTAAACCCCATTTGGGGGCGAAACAACCTTGTTTTGAAACGCTTGTTTCGAAACAACTCGTGTGAACATGTTGTTTCGGAACAAGATGTTCCGAAACAACATTTAAAGGGCTGCCCCCTTCAGCACCCTGGCCAGGGAACACTCAGCACCCCGGCCAGGGTGCTGAGGGGTGGCCCCTGGCCAACACTTGCAGAGCCGGGCTGCAGGCACCGGCGGGCTTCAGTGCTGCCCGGCGCTGCTCCCCGCCGGCTTAAGCCGGGCAGCGCTGAATCCCGACGGTGCCTGCAGCCCCCCTTTGCAGGCACTGGCGGGGAGCAGCGCTGGGCAGCGCTGCAGCCCACCGGTGCCTGCAGCCCCCTGAGGAAGTGAAATAGCAGGTTCACAGTGTGAACCTGCTATTTCATTTCCTGCTTTTTTCTTATTTCGAAATAACATTTTGTTAATTCGAAATATGTTATTTCGAAATAGGGCGTTATTTCGAAACAAGTTGTTTCAACACAACTTATTTCGAAATAACCATGTGTGTGTGAATACAGCCTTAAAGCGCAGCTCATGGAGCCCTCTATGCCCCCAAGTTCCAAAGGGGTAGCTATGTCAGTCTAGTTCAGCAAAACAGTCTGGTGGCACTTTTAAAGACTAACACATTTCTTTACTGCATGAACTTTTATGGGAGAAAAATCTCACTTTGTCAGCTGCTTGAAGATGGGGAACTTACAGAATGAGAGGAAAATAAATATAGGTGAGTGTAAATCATAGGATCAGGTTAAACTGTTACAGAAAATCAAAGCAACTGTTTAGATGCAAACAGTGAAGAACACCATATTAGAGGGAGGTGAGGTAAAAAAGGCAAAATCACCTGTTGTAATAAGAAAAGAAACCACAATCCCTGTCTAACTCTAATGCAACAGTGTCAAGTCTACATATGAATTCCAATTCTCTCTATGCCCTACTCCCAAACCCTTCACCTACCAGACTGCTGCAGCAGGGGATAGGCTTCTATCCTGTGGCAGGACAGCAGAGCTAAGGGCTCTTGCCCATTGCAAAGGAGGATCTCAGGGCTGGTGCCCTGACCCCCTCCTCCCCTTATGGCTGAAGCCCCTAGCCTCAAAACACCACCACAGGAACCGAGACTCTCAATAGATACACCTTGGCTCTTGAAATTCTGAAGATTTTAGTGCGTGGCTCAGAGGACTGGTAAGTATGGCCACCGCTGCTAGAAAGCGAGTAATTCTGTCTGGTCTCTGTGGATGTTCAAGAGTTCTTTACACATGTTGTATACATTTACCCTGTTGTCACTATAAAAAAAAATCCCATTTATTACTTCCATTCTACAACAGTCCATCTGCAAAAGAGACCAAGCTAAAATAATCCATAGTGCAATTCCTAGAGCTCTGCATGGATATAAAAATGCAGACCTGGAACTGGACCGCACCCATGCAATCTTGGTCTTTATCCAATCCGCATGCCATGTTTTACGTGGATCCAGAACTGCACCTGCATGGGCTCACAGTCAGCATTTTAGTATCTGATTGGCTCATTTGCCACATGGGATCCACTCATTTTTTTTCCCTTTCTTGTTTGAAATCTACATGCTGTGCTGTCAATCAGATTTCCCTGGCCACCAATGAAATCTCTGACTGACAGCATGGCATATGAACCACAAACATGAAAATGAAAAAGTGGGCAGGGAAGGCATGGGGCATGTGCCAGTCAAAGGCCAGCATGCTACATGATTGACAGTGAGTGGTGTCTCTCCAAGCTCCAGCCTGTTGTGACTGAGACGCTGATTGGTGGGCAGCCCACCAATCAGAGCTCAACTGGGATTAGCTGGACCACTTCCTTGTCATCTCCCCATGTGCTGACAACACAGATTGTAGCAGCAGCTGAAGGGATCATTCATAAAAATAGGATCTGCAGCCACAGATGCGGTTACCCACAGATCTGCAGGGCTCTACCAATTCCATCTTCCCAACAGTGTAAAACACTCGAAGTCTGATATAATAGGAAAAGTTTCAACATGTTGACTTTAAAGATTAATAACTTTAAAGCTACTGAACTCACTTCCTTCTGATGACTTGTTTTGTAGCACCTAAGACATAAAATGAAGCCAAGTTTAAAGGCTTTATGAGCTGTAACCACACGGTTGCATATGAAATTCCAATTTGTATTTTATATTCTATTAACTGACAATAACATTACAAAAATCAACACTAACACAAGACACCTAATCAAAACATTCTACTGCCAATTTACTAAGGGCAAGAGGGAAAGAGCAATGAAATAACACATTAATCTCTATGAAAGATGTAAATAAACAACATTGTGTATATACACACATAACAGTGTATTACTACAAGGTTTCTTAATTAAATGTCCTAATGGGGTACAGTTTCAATAAGATCCATGATAATTCAAGTTTGTAAATGGCTGTACAACGTACTTGCCCAATATACAGAGGATCTGAGTCAGTCAGCAGATATATACATGTCTAAGATTTAAAACACGAGTAGTCCTGCTGGCCTCAGTGAGAATAGTCATGTGCTTAGAGTTAAGTTGTACTTGAATACCTAGCATAATCAAGCGTATTGTGCCAAAAGCATGCCATATGCTTTACAAACAGTACTTCAATGAATTTATTTACTTTTGACCACCCAGACGCAAATACTTTGTGAATGTTAGTAAAAGATTGCCTATTAAACTGTTTTCTAATTAGCTCTAATAAAAAGTTTACAGAACTATTAAAAAACATTTGCCTAAACTGAGATATCCACTGTCTGATTGAACAGTACCAGAAAGTCAGCTAAAGTCTTGAGAACAATCAGTCAGAATGCAAAACAAGAGATCAACAGTTCTGAATACACCCTGATTGCAATCTGTGTCAAAGATGTTAAAGAGTATTCATTGATTAATAAAGTGGGTAGACAAAGATATGTGCTAGAAATATCACTAGAATAAATTATTGAGAGGTATATTTAGTTCAGATTAGTTTGCAGTCATTTAAGCAGAAGTGCTTCACTGAGGCAAATCCATTCAGAGAGCCACAAACATTTTTCATCAAAGCCTTCAATACAAAATCTGTTATTCAGTGATTCTTAGAAACCGTAAACACAGTTTCAAAGCATCACTTCCCAAATTCCTACAATCCCTACCATGAATACTATATATGTAATGTCATTTGGAGTTCCTAGATAAGATTAAATAGATGTTTTAAATATCACAGACTCGGTTAGCAAGCATACAAACTAGTTACATAGTGAAAGGGAAATGGAGGTTACTCACCTTCGTGCAGTAACCGAAGTTCTTCGAGATACATGTTCCTGACATGCACCACCTTAGTCTTTGTGCACCGCTGCACCAGGAGTGGGAGTTTTTGTCCAGCAGTGGCTCAGGTGGCGAGGAGAGGAGGCAGTGACGACAGTCGCAGCTGTTCCCGCCCTGCTGACATCAGCACCCCACTCACCCCGCAGTACTGCACTCTCCAGTTCCCTCATACCACAGAGACCGTACTCCCAATACAGAGTATTCCAAAGTAGAGGGGAGTAGGGCGGTTGGTGGAGCATGTCAGGAACACGCATCTTGAAGAACTTCGGCTACTGCACAAAGGCGAGTAGCCTCCATTTCTTCAGCGAGCAGTGTTCCTGACTGCTCCACCTTAGGTGAATATGTAGCAGTAACTATTGCGTGGAGGTGGGTGCTTCGAACTGCATGTCATGCACTGAATTAAGAACTGTGTGGCCCACTGCAGTATCCATAGAAGAGATCCGATCTAACGCATAGTGTTTAGCAAAAGTATCGGTAGAAGCCCATGTCACGGCCTGACATATGTCCTGCAACAGTACTCTCATAAGGAAGGCGACTGAAGACGCCATCGATCGAGTAGAATGAGAGTGAATAGGATCAGGTGGAGTCGTCTGTGAAAAGGCATAAACAGTCTGAATACATGATGAGATCCAGCGAGAAATTCTCTGCTTAGAGATGGGTTGGCCCTGAGAATGTTCTACTGTCGAGACAAACAGTCTGGGTGTTTTTCTGAATGGTTTAGTTCGTTCGAGATAGTATGCCAAAGCTTGTCTCACGTCAAGTGTGTGTAATATACTTTCCCATGCTGTGGTGTGTGGTTTTGAGTAGAAATACCAGAAGATGAATGGTCTGGTTGAGATGAAAGGAAGATGAGACTTTGGGAACGACTTTCGGATGTGGTCATAAGGAGACCTTATCTTTGTAGAAGATGGTGTAAGGGGGATAGGCCATGAGAGCTGCAATCCCCCCCACTCAACGGGCAGAAGTAATTGCCACCAAAAAGGCTACCTTCATTGATAGGTGTAGTAATGAAGCAGTGGCAAGTGGTTCGAAAGGAGGCCTAGTGAGGGCTCTGAGAACTCTTGTGAGGTCCCATGGGGTCGTACTTGTGGGTGTTGGTTCTATAGGCCCACCATAAATCTTTTCACTGTCTGGTGAGCAAATAGCGACCCATTCTCAACTGGATCATGAAATGTAGATACAGCTGCTAAATGCACTCTAACCAAATTTACTGAAATATTGGTCTCTTTCAGGTAAGTAAGGTAGTCAAGGATGCGTGGGATCGGAGCTAAAACCGGATTGATAAATTGTCAGGAACACCAAGAGGAAAACCATCGCCATTTATGAATGTAAGTGATTCTGGTTGCAGGTTTTCTACTGTTTAGTAAAATGTGTTGTACCGTGTGTGAACACTGCGGTTTTAAGTCAGTGAACCATCGAGGTTCCAGGCTGTCAAGTGGAGCCTGTCTAGGTAAGTATGGAGGTGAGTACCATGGTTCTGTGAGAGGAGATCTGGCACTTAAGGTAGTGTGATTGGCGGTACCTTGGACATGGCTCTGAGAGATGAATACCATGTCTGTCGAGGCCCTGCCAGTGCAAGAAAGATCACCGTCGCTTTGTCTTGCTTGATCTTCCGGAGGGTTCTGGAAATTATCGGTATTGGGGAAAATGCGTACAAAACATCTTTGCCCCAGTCGAGGAGAAAGGCATCTCCCACGGAGCCGTGACCGGTTCCTGCGCGAGAACAAAACTGTTTGCACTTCCTGTTCTGCATGGTGGCGAACAAGTCTGTGGTGGGAAAGCCCCATAGAATGAAAATGCTCTGTAAAATGTAATTATGGATTTCCCATTCGTGTTGTGTTGAGAAAAAACGGCTCAGTGAGTTGGCTACGAGATTGTCTTTGACGGGTAGATACTCTGCAGAAAGATGGATACCGTGATCTATGCACCAATCCCAGAGAGTGATTGCCTCTAGACAGAGAGGTCGTGAGTGGGTTCCGCCTTGGCGGTTGATGTAGAACATACACGTTCTGTTGTCTCTGTGAACCGTCACATGTTTGCCAGAGATTGTGGGGAGGAGATGCTGACGTGCCCTTAGGACAGCCCTGAGTTCAAGCAGGTTTATGTGTAATAGAGTCTCTGACAGAGATCATCTGTCCTGTGCTGTTTGGTCGTGGAGAAATGCGCCCCAGCTGATCAGAGAGGCATTGGTGGTAATGGTGAGGTCTGGTTGTGGTATTAGGAAGGGAATCCCCTGCAACAAATTGTCCTGATCCATCCACCATGAAAGGGTGTGCCTGATTGCAGGTGGAATGGATAAGAGTCTGTGTGGGAGCCGGTTGGATCGTTTGCATCGTGTAAGGAACCATAGCTGAAAGGGGCGCATACGGAGTCGAGCATACCTGTCCAGGTAGGTAGTAGCTGACATGTGCCCAAGTATTTGCATGCAAGTATGGCTAGAGACTATGGTAGTTTGGCGGATTGAAGCAGCTAGTTGTATTATTTTGTGATACCTGCCAAGGGGAAGAAAAGCACTTGTGAGAGGTGAGCATATTCGGGCACTGATAAATTGAATCTCCTGCGCCGGCCGTAGTGGTGACTTGGTGTAGTTGATATTGAGACCTAGTGATAGAAATAGTCTCTCTGTTGAATGGACTGCATGGTGTGCTTGTATTCATATGGGTGCCGTTAAAAGGAAATCGTCAAGATAAGGAAATATTACGATTTGCTGCTTTTGGAGAAATGCTGCTACCAGAGCCATTAGCTTCAAAAATACCCTGGGCACTGGGCAAAGTCCAAAGGGAAGTACAGTATATTGGTAATGGGTGAAACGGAATATGAAACGCAGGAATTTCCTGTGGGCTGGGAGCATAGGGACATGAAAATAAGCATCCCGGAGATTGAGAGAGGCCAACCAGTCTCCCTGTTGAAGGGACGGGAGGATCGTATTTAGAGTCACCATCTTGAACTTTTTGACCTGAATGGGTTGATTGAGTCGCCTGAGGTCTAAAATCGGCCTCCACCCTCCCGACTTCTTCTGTGTGAGGAAATATGGAGAGTAACACCCTTTCCCCCAATGATGCCTCGGGACTTCTTCGATTGCACCGATGTAGAGGAGGTGCTGAATTTCCTTCTGGAAGTGTTATACGAGGGTGGGGTCCCTGAAAAGGGACGGGTAGGGGTGTTGGGTCTTGGGGCGTGATATGAATGGTATGGAATAGCCCCTTTGGATGATCTCTAGGACCCATTTGTCGGATGTTATAGTCTGCCATTGTCAGATGTTATGGTCTGCCATTGGTGGAGGAAAGCCTGTAGTCTGTTTCTGAAGGTTAGATGTTGTAAAGGTGACTGTAGTTAACATGTTATAGAATGGTTGGCGACTCATGTGTTGAGCATCAAAACTGATGCTTGGCATTGCCTGGCTGTGAGCCGTGGAATGGCTGATTCATCTATCTCCTCCGGGGTTTGCAAGATTTGACTTTATAGTTATCAACAGGCCGATTGGGTTGAGTTTACGGAAACCTGGAGATGTAGGATTGACACTTGTGAAACATCGTCTTTGACAATGGGGTATAAATACCCAAGGTTCAGAGCGTAGCACGTGACTCTTTTAGGTTGTGCATTACATCATTTGTTTTCTGTCCAAACAGATTATCCCCTGTCAAACGGATGGTCCTCAATCGTTTTTTGCATCTGTCTGGGCAAGCTGGCAGAGTGGAGCCAGGAAGCACGTCTCATGACGATGGCTGTGCCTAATGTTCTAGCAGCAACGTCTGCCATATCTAAGGATGCCTGGAGAGCCGTTCTCGCAACCAGGTGACCCTCAGCAATTAAGGACCTGAAAGTCTATTAGTTTTGTATATAGTTGATGATCACAGTTTGAGAGTAAGGCTGTGTAGTTAGTTATCCTGAGTTGAAGCGCAGCAGACATGTATACTTTCTTGCCAAGTGCATCAAGTTTTTTATCATCTTTATTTGCCGGGTTGGATCTTGGGTAAAATTGTTTAGACCATTGATTGGCCGCCTCAACAATGAGGGAATTCGGTGGAGGATGAGTGAACAGGAACTTGTTGCCCGTGGGGGCAATAAAGTATTTCTTGTCCACCCTTTTATTGGGGGGGGGCGGATGCTGGGGTCTGCCATAAAGCAGTTGCAGGCTCCATAATTCCAATATCCATTGGAAATGCTAATTTACTGGAGCCTGCTGTTTGCAGGATCTTTTAGAGCTTGTGTTGGATAGTAGGATTATCCTCCAAAGAAATATCCATACTATCAGCTGCTCGTTTGAAAAGTTTGCAAAAGCTTTTCAGGTCATCAGTTCTGGTTTCCTGTGTGTATTCGTCTGATGGCTCGACGAGCTGTTCTGACAGGGGTGGTGTTCGCATGGTATCTGAGGTCGGCTGTACTTGGTATTGTTGCGGAAAGTTTGGCAAACCTTGCCCAGGTAGGTAAGTATTTGGTGGAAAGTGGGTCGTCCTGAGATTTGGCCAGTTAGGGTAACTCACCCCCAGTACAGGGGAATAGAAAAACCATGGAGGGTATGGCCATGGGTATGCAGCATTAGAATTTGGCGCCGCTGGTTGTAACGCCTGTTGATTTGTTGGTTCCAGCAATATAGGGCTGGAAGATGCAGAAGAGGGTAAATGCTGAGAAGAAGATGGTGATGAAGACGGACTGGAGTGAGAAGAGTCCATCTGGAATAGTGGAGATAAGGGAGAGGAGTGTATTTCGAGGTCTTCCCTTGAATCAATGTGCTTGCTCTTCCTCCTATGCTTGCCCTGATGCAGTTGCAGTGGAGGAGGCTGAGGGATGCATTGCTGCGGTGAAGTGGCAGCCGTTAGAAATGTGTCAGGTTGAGGCAGCTGTGTCAATGCAGGAAGGGTGGTCAGTGCCGGAGAGAGGAACTGTGGTACCGGGAAAGGTGAAGGTGCCGCTGCAGGATAAGGCGCCAGGCTGATGCCGAATATTGTCAGTGCAGTGGCAGGGGAAGCCGTTGTTGATGGCGCGGAGCTCGCCACCGTTGAAGCTGCCGGCACTGCTGTCAGAGCCGTGGCTTTATCAGAGGAAGCATGGTCTGATTTTGAAACTTTAGGCTGAGATGTCTTTGCGAGGTGAACGCTCCCCGAAGGGGGTTCCCGCTGTGAGCTTGTCTCATCAGTGCGTCTGGATTTTAACAGGCACTGGAGACGAACGCGCTGATCGGCACTTGTGCGCTCCCTCAGAGACCTGAGGAGAGGCACCAGGATCTGAAGCGGGGCGAAGAGCGCCCTCTAAAAGGAGAGGTTTCAGTTTCCTTTCTCTATCCTTTCGGGTTCGAGAGGTCAGGTTACAACAATGTTGGCACTTTTGAGAAAGGTGTGCCTCTCCCAGGCACTTAACACATGAGTGATGCCCATCGGATGCTGGCATAGCTTCATTACAAGCAGTGCAGCGTTTAAAGCCTGATGAGTTAGGCAGCTTAACCGGCAGAACAGAAGCTGTTTCAGACATCATGGTATGTTTGTAGGTTAAAGACTTTGTTGTTTTGTTTTTTTAGGTCTGGGTTGCTGGAAGGATCTCCCAGAGGGAAGCTGAGAGCCACCACGGGCTCCGTCCGTAGGCGGAGGCGGTAGGAGGGAACTAGAGTGTGCAGCACTGCTGTGTGAATGGGGCGCTGATGTCAGCAGGGCAGGAACAGCCATGATTGTCGTCACTGCCTCCTCTCCCCGCTACCTGAGCCACTCCTGGACAAAAACTCCAACTCCCGGTGCAGTGGCCAAAAAAGACTAAGGTGGAGCTGTCAGGAACACTGCTCACTGAAGAACTCAAGAATTTCCATATGTAATGAAGACTGAATACCAAGATGAATCATGTCCTATTTTAAAAGAGCTGGTAAAATAAATATAAATTGGAACCCTTCCTAATTAGGGAATATATTCTTAGTCAAATATGGTTATGTGAAGAATTAATGCTAGTTATATGAAATAAAATTGCCTCACGAAATCAAAGGGGAAAGATGCTGCATTACTGAAGTGTAAGTGCATAGTTGTCTAAGTTGCATAATTCCTGCACTCACCTAACATGGCGTTTAGGAATCAAGCTGACAGGTTGGGTGACAGTAGTGTATGGCATTGGTAGGCGACTCTTAATCATACTACACAAAATAAGCCCTGGATAGTGGATGGGGTTGAGTGGATATAGTTGCAGTAGCGGGAACTGTATATCTAGTTTTCTGAACCCTCTGGCACTCATAGTGGTTTGAACATATGCTTGTGGTAGAATGATTGATGGTCATGGCTTATACACTCGTTTATAGTGTTTCCTCTTCAGGCAGTGGTGCAAATACCCATAGAATGGAAGGTTGTCCTTGAATTTTTCAATGAGTGTAGAGATTCATCTTGAAAAGCAAGTCCTCTGTAGTATTTTGAACCTTCCTCGGGAACCCTGTAGAATGCAGCCAAGATTTACATCTCATGACAATTTCTGCAACTACCCTTCTTCACACAGTGTCGGCTGCATCCATTATAGTTTGAAGGAACATTTTGACCATCATTTTTTACCATGATTATTATTAGTACTTGTAGATGTTGCATGGGAAAGGTACAGTGAAACTTATGGACAAAATGAGGATGGCTGTTTTAGAGATCCCATGGGTCCCAAAAGGGCTAATATAAACCATCAACTGGTTGAGAGGGACCCCACAGCATTGGGTACCATCAGTGCCTTGGATACTTGCATCTAGATAGAAGACAGACGAGAAAGATCTTCTATCTCAGTCTGAATCATCTCCCTACATGGGTGTGAATGAATGTCTGGAGTATCCAACTCCTTCACAGAGAAGGTTAGTGCCTGCTCCACTAGAAGAGCCATTGATAACTGCAAATGACAGCTTCTGCCTATGGACTATGGGGGGCACACATCTCCTTGAAGCAGTTTCCTCCTCTGAGGTCATAATGGGCATTTCAGTAGTTGGCACTAACAGCTTTGTTGCATCCATCGTCATTGTGGATGGCAGGTCCCTACAGGGATGGGTCAGTGCCACTAGAGTCTACTCAGAAGCTGTAGTGTGGCATCAGTAGATGCTGATACTTAGGTTTATGAATCAGCTTTGGTACTGGCAGATCCTCTCTTCTTCACACTTTGCCTTCATGATCACAGGATTTAAGCAAGGAATCACCCAGCTTGGATGGAGTTGGGGAAGGGATCCCTTATCTAGGAAGAAAACCTGGAAAGAGAGCTCTTCATACACTTATTAGAGGGCCCTGTCATGTAGAGTCCTGCAGAATGACACTGCAGACTTACAGGTATGTCTTCACGGACGGCGGCAAAATCGTCACCATCAGCCCTACGTTCCGGGCTCAATTAGCAGCAAGCATGTACTCACCCCTGTGCTCCTGGACGTCAGTGCCCCTAAAAGGCATAGGGAAAAGCCAGCCACAAGTCATTTGCGGTTGGCTTCCCAGAGTGTGTTCCGGAAGCTTAGAAAGTCACTAGCAGTTACACCAGGCATATAAAATATAAATGTCAGTCGACTGCCGCCAAAAAGTCCTAGTCTACACTTACAGGGCTATTGGATCTGTTTTCTGCATGTGGCTTCAGGCTTGCAGAAGCATTGCTCTCTAGTTACAGCCAATGCATGGGGATGGCTCTTCTTGGCCAGGATCAGACTCTTCTTTGAACCACAGCAATCATGCCTTGCAGGTTTGAAGAGGAAATCAGTGAAAACTACTGCACTTAGAGATATGTGCTTCTCTCAAGCAACAGATACAGTGTTAGTGCTTGTCACTCAGACAGGGAATATGACCAGCAGATGGATCTTAAACCCTAAGTTCTGGGCATGGTCACTGTCTGCAGGGAGAGATGCCCAGAGGAAAGAACAAAGTAAGTCATGCTAATATTAGAAGCTCTAGCTACAATGAAATACTAAACTATTTGCAATATATGTACATGTTTGAAGAAGAAAGCAGCATGGAGAAATCTGTGGACACACAGGATTTCAACTCAGGTCACACAGCAGAAGGAACTGCTCCTTAAACTTTTGTTTCAGATCATGAGAACCCCCACCATGTAGGCACAAACCAATGGACGCTACTTGCTAGGAATCTCCAATCTCATGTGAATCCATATGTGGAATACATATTGGAGCCAGCCCTTGAACTATGAGTTACCTGGCAAAACATAAGTAAAAAGGCAGATTTCTCCATTTTGGCTGGCTCCCTGCCCCGCCCACCCCCACCTCTGGTGCATGTTGTAGAGGATGGGCTTTTCAAGGGCTGTTCCTTTGGAATGGGGGTTTCCGGCTCCACACAATCAACCAGATTAGTGGAAGAACACTTACAAGGATTCAATTTGCACTGCTCTCTAACTCAAGAAATGGGCCTTCGAGCAGGGACCTCCAGCTGCTGCTGCCATTGCCACTTTGGTGCCACACAGAGAGAATCTGGGTTCAGACATCTACAGACAACATTTGGCAGTGACGAGGTAAGCTCAAACTGAAAAAGCAGTTTCCATTCCAACTTCCACTGAATTTTCAATTACAGTAATGTTAGCTGTTTTAACAGGCTAAAATAAGTCTGTAAAATGTTTTTCAAGTTGGCTATGTTGCTTTCAAAACTAATGTCTGGTCACATCCTTCTCCAACTAGACAGTGGTATTATTTCTTACTCGACAGAATGCAGACCCTAAAGCCGGAATCACTATTAAGCATGCCCTCCTGCTCTTGCTGAAGTCAGTGGTAAAACCCCTGTGGATTTCAATGGAAGCATAACTACAAAGACAGCAAAGAGGCAAAGATTCTGAATCTGCCTACTCTGCTACTAGCTTAGCATAAAGAACCAATGTTCCCAATTCCAGACATTCTTTAACATTTATGAATGTAAAATATTCATCTACAAGAGGCTTTGGGGAAAAAAACGCAACTAAAAGATGAGAAAAAACAATGAAGTGGTTTGAACATGGCAGAAAAATATCTTCTGGGCACTGAAGTGAACCACAAACAAATATGATGTGGAGCCATTCTGTGGTTATTAGGAAAACTAGCTATAGTGATACTTGGATGAAATAAATCAATATGCAGTGGAGCTAATAGATGCAATTCTCAGAAATGGTAAAGTGCTATATGTGGTACCATTGTCCTCTCTGCTAGATGGGGTTGTTCATTTTCATGTGGTTATTTGGGTTTTCTGTTGTGGACTTCAAACAACACATTCAAAGCCTGATCCTGCTTCTATTATATCAATGGCAAACTCCTCACTGACACTAATAGTGGAAGATCAGGCTTTTAATTTTAAAAAAGTGGTCTGTCTTTCAAATAAGGAACAAGAGTCCTAACAGAGCTACCAATTTCAACTGATAAGAGGTGACAAAAGTTACAGCATACCTGGTTGGCTCAATGAGGACTAGTTCATAAAAAGTTCTGGTTGTCAAGGAGAGTTACCCGAGACAAATTTTGCACTATGCCCACAAGAAGCTGGATCTTAAGAAAAATATAAAAGAATGTGGGGGAGAGGGGAGAAATAAAGGAAAATAAGAATAGGCAAGAGTTGTAGTGGCAAGTACACTAAGTTTGGTTATGGCCAAGGATCTAAATTTGGTTCTCACCCCAGTCTTTCACTCCCAGGCCAACAGCCCACAAGGATGTTTGCAAGAAGTACACTGTGTTGTTCTTAAGCAGCACTTTGAGTATAGCGAAAACAACGAGGAGTTCTGTGGCACCTTAAAAGACTAAGATTTCTTTGACCATAAGCTTTCTTGGGCTCCAATCCACTTCATCAGATGCATGAAGTGGAAAATACAATTGAGAGGTATATATATACACACATGCCAGGATGGAGGAGGGCAAGTGTTAGCAAAGTCAATTCAGTTAGGGTGGAAGAATCCCATTCAAACCAGGTGATTAGAGCAAGAGAATGTACGAACAGCAACAGAGATAATCATTTTCTGTAATGCGCTAACATTACACAGCATATTACAGAAAGTAATTATCCCTGTTCACACATTCTCTCACTCTAATCAACTGGTGTGAATGGGCCCCATCTGCCCTTTGCACTGCACACTTTGCTAACACTTGCCCTCCTCCATCCTGGCCTGTGTATATATACACCTCTCAGCTGTAGTTTCCACTTCATGCATTTGACAAAGTAGGTTGGAACCCATGAAAACTTATGCCTGAAAAAAAAATCTGTTAGTTTTTAAGGTGCCACAGGACTCTCATTGCTTTTGCTGTACACAGACTAACATGGCAACCCCACCGGAAACTTTGAGTACAGTTGATACAAGGGTCAGTGGTGACAGACTCTACCTGAAGCCACATCCAGCCCTCCCTTGCCAGAGAAATTATAGATGCTGTTTGAAATTTACTTATTTACAGGCATGTGTGTGGCTTTTATTAATCAAGTCTTGGAACATCTCACAAATATTCAGTAATTTCATACCCTCATTGCTACCGTGAAGAAGGGAAGCATTATTATCCCCATTTCAGAGATGCACAACAGAGGCATGGAAATGTGATTTGACTAAACTCACAGTGGAAATCTGTGGCAGAACTGGGAAATGAACCCAGAGCTCAGCAACTGTTTTGTTTTGTTTTTTAACTTTGAAGAAGAGTGGATATGAGAGAACTGCTATCTTCAAAGCAGAGAACAACCTGTCTTCCTCATTACCCCAACAGAGCAAAACAGAAAAGGGAAACTTCTGCCTAAATTTTGCAGCTCTAATGAAAAAATCATTAACTAGAAGTAATTTTAGCATCTTTAATATAATGCAAGAATAAAAACCTGCAAGTAGCAATATTCACTATGAATTCTGATGTCTTAATTCCATTTGCACTCAATCTCCAAGAACGTCTGCTGCTGTATATGGAGATTAAGAGCTTCCAAAATGTAATATTCAGCCTGATGATCATAGCTGATATGCAGGAAAATGGAGAACAGTATGACCTAAAATTGACTCCCAGATTACTGTAATTTAACATTTCAATAGGAGTAATCTAAAATTTTAAGAAGACGCCTTTAGAATTTAACTTCTCAGCATGTTCTGAGAATTGTACTAGGACTATCTGTATGTCATTTTGGTTCTGTACTTACTCACAAAGTTTTAGATTATATAATCTACAATAAATACAGCCTCTGTACAACAGTATGCTCATACAACAGAAACAGTTTTCACAGTGTTCTCCATCTAATGGATGCAGGTTTGAACCCCAGGCATGAAAAAACACACTGTTTCATGAGTAAAACACACAGTTAGATGGATAAGAATAAGTCCTTTATAAACTCTGCCACTTTTGGTAATTCAGGCCACAAACTGCTAGAGAAAGCATACAATTCTAAAGAAAGATTTGCAGCCCTTGCAGCAACTGATACAATCCTTCCTAGGAGAGACGGTTGTCCTTAGTACCTAAACTAGAAAATGAGGTATAGTGAGCAACAATAGATCAGCTTTCCAAACTGTCTAATGAAATCCTGTCTGAATAGTGTCCACCAAAAGCCTGAGTTAACAAAAGAATGATCTTTCAGCAGGACAAACATGGTTTTGCTTTTTTTCATTATTCTGGACATTTGTCCACAGTTTGTTATGCATTATGGGCAAAATCCTCAACACAACACAGCACAGGGGATTAGGCATTTGGACATTGTACAAGAGAGGAATTCTCTCCATCAAGCCAAAGCTCTGAAGAGGCTAGTTCAGCCCAACAGCTACAGTAGTGCTGTCCATCCTCAGCACATACTACCATCAGTGACAACAAGCAACAGAGGATCTGCAAAACAACAGGTCTCCTGGACTTTCTGCTCAGAGAAAAGGTAGAGGAAAGTCCTTCACACACAGGACTTCAAGGTGATGTCTCTCAATAGAACACATGCACCATGCGCTGTCTTCATGCACCACCATAAACTCCAAAACATTTTTCTAGAAAAGAATATTTGTCCAGGTAGAATATTCCAATCAATTCTAATGATTAAGAAAGCTTAAAAGCAATGTAAAAACATGCAGGTGATTACCTCTCCTATGAAGACAACCATAACACAATCCAGTTTCTCTTCTGGAGACAATTTATCAATAAGGGAGTGAAGAGTTTCTGTAAGATACGACTTTACTTTTCTCTTCACAGTGGGGATTCCCATTACAATTGAAACTGAAATGAAATAAAACAGTCATATGCACAATCAAGTTATATGATACAAGGTTTTATATGAACAAAATATTAGTTCAGAAATATGCACAAAATATTTAGAGGGTGAGATCATAGTAACCAAAAAAAATGGCAAAGCATACAAGTATCATTAGGAACATAATTAACAGAAACAATTCCTAGAGGAAACATGGGCAGCCAGAAGACAGCAAATGCAGAAAGTATCACAATATTATTATGTATTGTTAAAATGCATATAACCATGGTATCAGTTAGTAAAGATTTGCACAAAATAGACTAATTCTTTTCCAAAGTTTAATCTCCAAATCTGGAACAATGGGTTTGTCCCCAGGGACATTAATCTTCTATGTGTGGGTTTTTTTTGTTTTGTTTTTCAGAAGAAACCAGGACTTGACAAAATTGGCACCCAGCTTCAAAGCAAAGCACCTGCCTGAGACACCCCCCATTGTTGAAATGCTGCCAAATCTGCAGAGCAGCAGTACTGTGTACAGGTGCCAGCAGTTTAATTTTTGGCTACCAAAGGGTGCTCCTCCACTGCCTTTTTATAGCAGAGCTAGGCTCCAGGCTACAAACCCCAGGTACCATGGTGACCTGGCACCCAGAATTGGTTGAGTCCTGGGGGGGGGGGGGAGGGGAAGACTTATAAAAAAAAACCTCCTCTTCCTCATACTCTATCTAAAATACCACCACTTTGATTCCCACCACATTGATGTTAACCCCATCCGCCTATCCCTATCTTGCACAAAGCTGCTCAATCTTCATACACATTGGCCCTACCCCAAAACACAAGGCTGACCTCCTACTGGGAGCAGAACAGGTGGTGGAATAAAGCAGATGAGCAGAACTCCATTCAGCAGTGAAGGAGCCTAGTGGCCCTGTGCTGACGCAGCTATGCTCAAAGGGATCTCATCTTTAAATACACAAAATCAAGTTAAAATGAAAATAGTGACTGGCATTCCTAACTCATCTTCTTGTGCCTGCTAACTGCAGAATTCTCAGAAAGGTATGTGATGTTAAATTCTGCAGTGAGTAGAAATCCCTACCCTACAGGCACAAGGGGGAAAGAGGAGGACACAGCAGTCAAGTAAATCTTAATCTCTATATTAAATTTAGGATCCTTGATTTTAATTTTTTTGGCAATTTAAATTTTGATATTGCACATGGTTGGCTTGACTTTTTTCCACTGGGTTAAGTCCTCCCTTTTGCTGGTTAAATACACGTAAACCATTTATTTCACTTTCATTAGTGTGTGCGATTGAGAATACCAAGTAAGATTTAATCATGTATATTTGATATATAGGCATGTATCCTGTTAAACCAAGGACCAAGTCAAACCCATAGACCACAAAAAACACATTAACTGTAAGTACTACTATCAAAACAAGGAAGCAAAATAAATATTAGATTATGAGAGCACTTCCAGATCAGATGGCAGACAAAGACATGTGAATTGATATGTCGGGCCTTCATGCCTTATAGACATACAGACATTAATCCAAGTACATGACCGTGGTTGGGCTTTATTTGCTTTAAGGGCTGCAGCTCCAAGAGCGGAATTATATGGGGGCCTATTGATGAAGAAGGAGCAGCACAGCTTTTGAGGATGAAACACTTCTTTTGGCGAATATCTGTATTTACAAAAGCATAAGGTATCAGTAAGAGTAAAAACTTAGTCTAATATTAGGAGTATTTTTCTTGTCCAACTTTATGGAGATAGCCAAGACAACTGTCATTAGGTGTCCACAATTTCAGGTCCACTACATCATACATTACAATTTATTAGTGGGAACACCAAAAACACCAATTTTAAAAAGGTTAAATCCATGCTCAATTTAGCTATATCTGAATAGGCAAAGGGATGCACGAGAAAACTATTTTCAGAACCTTAATATTTCCACACCTTGTTAGTTTTTATAAATCTCATTAAAAGGTAACACAAATTAATCCTGATTAAGTGCTTTTTACTGTATACCTTAGCACCTGGAGTAATGTGTGTGAGATTATGCAGTAAAGAGGAACACTGAAGCCAATTCCTTTCAATCTTGGAGTCAGTGCGAGTTCTAAGAGATATCACACAAATAAAAGTACGGTTCTTTATTCTTTGAGCTACCAAACAATACATTATGAGATTACCACAACAAAATTAGAAAGTCCTTCAAATGTATTTAACATAAGTATTATTTAAATTATGCCAGCATACCTCCTGTTCGTCCTAGGCCAATCTGCACAGCAGGCTGAAGGCTTCCTTCATTCTTCAACAAATGAGGCAAATGGTTATAGATATTTGGCACTTGAAGAGATTTTCTGCTTGTTAAGTCTTTCAACAATTTCAGTGTTTCATCTGCAAACACATATAAAAGCAATAATGTAGAAAATCCATCAGCAAGGTTATACATTTCTGCAGCAATATGCAATCATATGCAATTCCAAGACTGATCATTCATTCTTATTTTGTTTGTGTTAGGAACCACTTTTCATACTTGTGTACCAGGGAAGTAAAATCTTTTCTGCTTTTTAAAATAGTTATCAGTAAAAGTTGATTTTTTTAAAAATATTTTTGCTGGAAACAGGAACAACATACTTGTATCACTGCGTACAAAATACAGCATGCCATGACCAAGGACAGAGAGCAAAGAATTCACCTTTAATGAAATCCTCCATAAATGTTTACATTGGTTATGTCTTTATATTATATGTTATTAAAGGTATATTATTCCCAGAAAATTCAAAATAATCTGTACTTGCTCTCACAGAGGCTCATCAAAAAGCAATAATTTAATCCTCACATAACTTCAAAATTGGGTACACTTTTTCTGTGTACATTACACACACCAATATAGTACATAAAAACAGGACTTCACACAGAATAAGGTATAAACAGTCCCGGAAGTAACTTTGGATATACTTTATGTAATAAAAACAGATTCCCCCCACCAAACTACATATATAAATTAATTTACTGGGGTTAAATCCTAAAGTTAAACCAGTTCTTAAGATGCTTCCACAATAAAAGGATAAATATTAGCTTCGGAATTCCCTTGCCACTGTGACAATGCTTTAAACAAATACAAAAATGATAGCCAATTTTTTAAATTAGAAATAAAGTCATAGCACCTCAAATTGATCCTCTGAGAAATCCTGAATCTCAAAGATAATGGCAGGTCAGAAACTGGTTTGGAGAATTCCCAAGAAAACCTGCTCATCACAGAAGTGATAGTGACTCAGTATCAATCTTTTCCCAGTACTCCATACACAACTGGGAGTGCCTTTTTTGCATGAAATCTTAAAATTAAACTCCTGACACCTTATACTCTTGAAAAGGCCTGTGTACAAAGTTCAACAAATAAAGTAGTTAGCTTTCATGTGTGGGCTAAATTCCCATTTAGGAGATTACACTCTCCCTGGCAAAATTTTCTCTGCAGATTCAGTTACAGAAGAAGGCCTAAAAGTTCACCTAAATGTATTCCAGAGTGGACAAACATCAGGATCTGTAAAGCAATTTGAATTCATTCTAGAGCTAAGGTACTAAACAAATACAACATAGATTTCAGAAGATTTTATTTAAAATATCATAGTAATTTCTGGACACATTTACAATTCACTTAAGAATTACTGAACTGCTGTCAACCCAAAATAAGAGGCACTAATCCCAAAATTACAATGTTAAAAATAATTATTTCTAGCTCATACTTCCCTCAAGAAAAAGAAGGAATGAGATTCAGCTTTGTGTTATACCAAAGAAATCTCAACTTCGATTCTGTCAAACCAATGTGGTTAGTAAATTACAGAGTAGAAGGTCCTCCACTAAAAACACACTGACACCATTTATTCAAATCTGAGGTTGTCAGTAAGAACTCAACAGCTGACCTCAGTGGGCAGGCAGTACATGCGAGGGAACGCTGCCTTTTAGGCAGCTGGGTCCAAGACATGGGTTTTTAAAGATGTGTAATTCTACTTTTATTTGCATGTGAAGTGAAATGAAAAAGACGGTGCAGTTTTGGAGAACTGGTATATTTCCTATGGCAATACTTGCTGTCAAAGAAGGCCAATGACAATGCATTTTCCATAAATATGAGCATCTAGAAGTATAGATACAACCATCCCTGAACTTTGTGAAAGTTCAGATGAAGATCCAGATCCAAACTTTATACCTCAGCCCCTATCTCTAGTTCTGCACAAGCTCTAGCTTCTAAACACTCGACACTATTAGACTACTACAGAGAAAGCATTGTTGTTCATAAAGACATGGCTAACCAGGACAATGTACACATCAGAGGAAAAAAAAAAAAGTCACAAAACATGTTGCACCCAGATTTGCAAAAAATAAATGTTCCCAATGCACCTGGCATCCAAGGTGGCTATCTAAAATCCAGAAGAGTGAAGCATTAATGTACTGAAGGACGATTTTTAATCAGTACCTGGATGAAAGACCTATCCTAAAATATGAGCTGTAGAATACTGAGAAGACTCATCTTTCTGTATCAGGCACTACTTGTCAAAGTTTTTCAGCTTTCTATAGTACAACTAGGAAGTGACGATAGACCTCAAATAATTTCTCTAGCATCCAGGCAGATCAAATTTGTTTCCCCCCATAGAAAAAAAACCCAGGAGTATTAGCTTAAAAATGTATAGACTACGTGCTTTAGGAAAAAACGTTTTTGGCAATTTTTACTTTTTACAGACAAGTGAAAACTCGAAGTCAGGGGAATACGTTTCGAAACAGAAACAGGGCAAAATTGCTGCAATAAAGGTGCGCTATGCTACCGCTTAATAATCCTCCCACATGGCACTCTTACTGATTTTGAGAATTAGCCTCAATTTGGTTCAAAGGAATGAGGGATAATTATTTTTAAATATTTGATTATCAGTTTTGCCAAAAAGTGTTACAATGTTTGCTGCTACTTGCTACACTTCAAATTGCTTAAAAAGCAAAATTTAGAAACACAAAATTCCAAAATCAAATTCTGATAGGTAAAAAAAAAATTCCTTCCTACTTTTAACTAATTTTTAGTTCTTATCTGGTATTATGCTTTTAAAATTTATTAACTGCCTCATTTACATGGATTTCTAGTGTTTTTTTAAATTGCTCATCAGTTTTAGTTTGACATACATAAAAATATTATACAAATTGCTGTCCGATTACCTGTATTAAGTAGCACCCAGAAACCCAAAATTTATTTATCAGGCACTTCCACATGTATGTAGTCCCTGAAGAGATTACAATCTATTTTAAAATATGATACAATACGTGGACATAATGAAAGCGAATAGAAGATGAAGGAAATGGGCAAGTTCCGGAAACAGGAACATGCTGATACACAGACTCACTCAGTAAGGTGGTTTTCAAGCAACCCAGATTTTTAAGATTTTTTGTTCTTTCAATAATTACATATATGATGTACATCAGTAATCCTGATATGTAAAACATCGATCTTAAAAAAAATCCCAAAACCTAAGATGACTTGTACCTGAAAAGTTGTTTAATGCATCCTTACTTCCATTTGTTTCTGCTACTGCACGTCTGAATTGCTCCAAGATGGCATTTAGCTCAGAAGAACGCTGCAGGGTTCTATGCTCAGCAACTCGTAGACGTTCTTTCAAAGCATGGAATTCTCGTTGATAAGCAATCAGCTTTTCTAGAACGAAAAAAATTTCTGGTTACTTTCTTTTGAAAACACTTGCACTCTTACCTACCCTTCACCCACAAATAGTGTCTGTCTATAAAAGACCTTTGAAACTTTGGTCCCACAAGCTCTAAACAAGTAGAAAAATAACTTCTTTTGTAGAAGGCTGAAGGACTTTTCTTAAATTATGATGTTAACTGCAACGTTCTCCTGTTAACACCACAGTTAGAAAAAACCCAATGATAAAATATTTATGAGGAAACTAGCTGTACTACAGGCTAATGCTACAAACTTTTTGGGTTGAAGTACAAAATAAAGTTCATTTTCAGGGTGAATTAAGACAAAATCTATTTATTACCTGCATCGTTCAGAAGACCTAGACTAGTTACAGCCCTATCAGACTGCCAGCAGCGCTGACTTGTTAAAAAAAAATACGTCACCTTTTGCAAAAAACTTTTGGATCATTTGTATGAATGAATAAATGGAGTTTGGCAATACAGTTCAATTTTAATTATTTAACACTTTAGTACTAAGATATCAGCAGTGCCTATATGACTAAAGCTGGGGATTTCCACTAATATCAATAAAAAAAATGTGTTTATAGGAAAATACACATTTTATTTTTATTTTTTGAGGTGTGGAGAAAGGAAAATGAATACATCTCTGCCAGTGATAGCTTGCCTCTTGGGGCCCCATCACCCAAAAAGCTAAGCACTTCAGCTTTCAGAGACACTTTCTCCCACTCTTCCCTTCATTTTTGCCCTCTTCACTTTGTTAGCCTGTCAACTCTCCCCACCCCACATCTCTTCTAAGGTCCCCAACCCAATCACACAGCAGCCTCAACCCGATCTCATCCACTGTATTTTGTCAATGGATGTTCCAACGATCCATCTGTAATCCAGTGATGATCTGCTATGCCAGCTTTTAACTTTGCAAATTTTAAGTCAACTTCACTGGTAAAGTTTATCAAATAAATCGTATTTCTTATTGTTAAAAACGCTAATACAGTACAACCCCTTCTTTTCCCCATGCACAGCTCATCTTTCCCCTGTTCTTTGTACAGATTGCTTATACTATCATAGAGTCAGAGATCAGGACTGGAAGGGACCTCAGGTGGTTGTCTAATCCAATCACTTGCTCAAAGCAGGACCAATTCCCAATTAAATCAACCCAGCCAGGGCTTTGTCAAGTATCACCTCAAAAACCTTTAAGCATGTAGATTCCACCACCTCCCTAAGTAACCTTGCCCAATGCTTCACCAACCTCCTAGTGAAAAAGCTTTTCCTAGTATCCAACCCAGATCTTTCCCCACTGCAAGCCAAAACCATTGCTCCTAGTTCTGTCATCTACCACCCAAAATGGCCTGGCTACATCCTCTTTGGAAATCCCCCCTTCAGGTAGCTGAAGGTTGTTCTCAAATTCCCTCTCCTCTCTTCTGCAGGCTAAATAAGCTGAGCTCCCTCAGTCTCTCCTCATAAGTCATGTGCCCCAACCCCAATCATTTTCATTGTTCTCCATTGGAACCCCTCCAATCTGTCCATATCCTGTCTGCAGTGAGGGTCCCAAAACTGGACAATACTTCAAATGTGCCTTCATCAGTGCCAAACAGAAGGGAATAATCACTTCTCTTAATTGGTTTGCACTGCTCCTACTAATGCAGCTCAATATGCCATTAGCCTTCTTGGCAACAAGGACAGACTCTTGACTCATATGCAGCTTCTTTCTTGTACATGTCTTCCTTCCTCCTCATCCTGTTTTACATTTATTTTCTCTCTAGAGTTAGGAGATATTATCCGTTTAATATTTTGAAAACTAAGCTAGCTAGCTAAAATACAGTGTTTAGAAAAGAAGGAAAAAAACAGTTTGCAAACAACCTCTTGATAGTACTGCTTGTCAGTTTGTTTTACACACAGTAACACATAAAATGGTCTAATGCTTCCTACCAGTAAACCCAGGCAGCTGACTGAAATAAGAACTGTTGCTTAGTTAGCTGTATCAGGACAGCCCATGGGGAAGTAATAGTTTTTAGAGCAAGACTTGAATAGTGTGCAGTGAACAAGCCATGGAGCCTCTCACTAAACCATGAGAAAAAAAAACAGCTAGCTGCTCAGTAACGGTATACATTCCACTCTGCACACTGAAAGCGGCAAGGTCCTTTAGAAAAAATAAGTTCCAAGGGGCAGCCACATTCATCTAGCTTAGCAAAACAAACAAGAAGTCTTGGGGCACTTTTAAAGACTAATGGATTTCTATCACGTGGGCTTTTGGGGGAGAAAGATGTGTCAAACATCTGACAAAGTGTGACTTCTCCCACAAAAGCTCACCCAATACATTTGTTAGTCTTTAAAAGTGCCACAAGACTCCTATTTTTGGTTTTAAAAAACAATAGTATCTGATCGTGTAATTAAAGAGAATATAATAGATATACACTGCATGTAGATATTATGAGGTTTTCTGGAACAGTAATAAGGATTCCTATTACTGATTGCATGAAACCTTATTTTCCTCAACTTTATCTAGTCCCAACATAAGCCTGAGAAGAGGAGACTGAGAAGCTGCATTCTCCCATCTTCAAGGTTAAAGGTCTACTATGGAAGCCTAGCTAATGCACATCTTCTAATAGCCTATAGAAGGTAGCTCACATCTCAATGTACTTCCCAAGGCATCCAAGAGTAGTGCTCCCACACCTCAAAGCTGAATCTAACTTTACCATTCTCTCCAGGACACCTCTATTTTTAACAGCACCAAAAATCACACCTCACCAAAGATGTGAAGAGGTATCCTGAGGTAAACATGGAGTGAATTAAGGTCTCTGGCTTTGTTCAAAGGGATTGTCAGGAGCACATGGGTGTAAGTGGAAAAGAAGTATTCAGAACAGCTCAGAACTACAAGAGTAAAAGACACCAATTTTGGTTGTAAACTTAGGGCTTGTCTACAACGGCAGAGTAATGCACCATACAGGATATGATTTTTAAAGTGCATTACCACCCTATACATTAACTGGTCCACTTAGAACAGGGTTCCCTAGCACACTTGAATGTAGTGTTGCTTCAAACACTAATACATTAAATAGTGTTCTAGGGAATCTTTAGTGTGCACCAGCAGGGTTTGTGTGTGAAGCAATTAACATGCAACAATGGTAGTTGACTTCAGAAATTACACACTTGTAATTCACACCTCTTGTCCGTTTTGTGTAGACAAGCTCTCAGTCTTCCTGTTTATAGCAACAGGATCACTGAGGATCAAAGGGAACTTCCTCAAGAGGTTCTTTAAGCAGAAAAGCAGTTTTCACCTCTGCCTTCTCCCGCAGCAAGGAGCTGCACCTTAGATCTCCCACTTAATTCTTATACTTGTTCACATCCCTCTCAGTATTGTCTACACAGACCTACTCCTCCACTGTTCCATGGAGGGCATAAAAGGGAGTAACAAACCTCCTAAAATTTACAAGGACTGCAAGGGAGGGCAGATAAGACTATACATAGTTATTTCATAATTTGATCAACTACACTTCAAAATAAAGCTGAAGTGGATTGATTATCCTCCTCCATTTGGGAAAGAAATCAAATAACATGTTTTTAAAAAGCCAAGCCTATGTCTTCTTGGATTATTTCAAAGCTTGATAATTCACTATTCTTATTCATTTTTGTGATCTTTTGTTACACAATGTAAAGGAAGCAGTGAATGGATATTCTTGCAGTTGCAGCAACCAGCCTTTAATGAAAACTTTTTGAAGAAGATATTCCTTGGATTCTCACAGTACTAGAAGTAGTAGTCACCACACAAACTGTTATTCAGGATTTTCAGAAATTGTTGTAATTGAAGCCATCTGGAACTTCCGAGTGCTTAACCCTTCCAAAAAATTAAGTCACTTATTTAGGTGCCTAATAATTGATGTAGATGACTAACCTTAGGCAGGCATTTTTTAAAATCTTCTCCATTAATGATTAGCTATGCATGAAGCGTTTTCTTAATTTTTTTCCAACCAAAATACTAAATCATTTGCAAAAGGACATGGGTAGCTGATATATTTTTCAACACCCATTCATGTTCCAGGAATGAACCTTTCTATGGATAAGAGATTAAAACTTAAATAGAACAGAAAACTGAACAAACACAAAACTTTATGCAAACACTATAAAACACTCAAAGACAATAGTTCAACAGGTACCACTCTCCTCCACCACAAAGGGTAGAGCAAAAACAGATGTGATTATACAAATCTCATTAGCAGCTCAAGGTCAGATTTATAAATAGGGACCTCGCAATTTTACAGCTAGGAAAAATGCAGCAAGGACCATGAAATTAGCTCTTCCCTGTAAAATCTCATCTCCCCAATGCTGCTGAGAATGCCCCAGCCAGAATGGCTCCCTGCACAGCAATGGGGAAATATGAAGCCTCCACCAGCTGCAGGAACCTTTGGGGCTGATGCTCCAGAGCTTCATGCAGGAGGGAGAGGTACTAGAGGCGTGTCTGATCTTTTCCTTGCCGCTCGGAGCCCTCCATCCAGAGTCTGTTAGCTGCTACTCCTGGCTGGGCTGGGGCACTCCAGCAGCACAGGGGAGATCAGACATCTCCCTGCTGCCCTCAGATCTCAGCTCTAAAGATAGCACAGAAGAGAGGGTGGTAATCATGCCACCCCCCTCCACTCAGAACCCAATTGTGAGTCAGAGCCCCCACGGTTACAATACCCTGAAAGCATCTGAGATTGGTCATTTTCCAAATCTTATAGCTGTGAAAGTGACTAGAATGGACCTTGAATTTGGTAGGGCCCTATTTATAAGATGTTGATGTCCATCCAGTGCTCCCGTAAGCATTATCAAAACCAGCCAACGATGTAGTCAATATTTTTAAATCACTGACAGTTCAATGATCAATTGCTCAAAGATTCGTTTTATTTCTTTGAAACCTGATGATACTGAATTGATTTGACACAAGTAGAAAACTCAGATTTAATTACCTTAGCAAGAAAGAAAACATTAAAAATTAGAAAAATCTAAAAAAAAAGGCTACAGAAAGATTAATGATTACTTTAATAAAAATATTTAGGTTTCCACCCTCTTACTGAATGCTTCTTCCTTCTATTTTTATGTTGAATCTTACAATTTAATAAAGCAGAGGAAGAAATTCAAATACCAAATTACCAACCTCCATTAGGCTGATAGAAGGACCCCAAAATTAGATGTATCCTCTGACAAATATAACACCCTTTGTTCCTCTGCCGAGATGTAGTTAATGAGTAGAAAACATAAGAGAAAATTTCATCTTCAATGGTTTTGCAGTTTGGTCTTTGATATTTTTAAGCAGCATTTACTATTTTACAATAAAAATGGAAAGCTGATGTTTTGCCATACTTTGCTTTGGAAGCCAAAATATCAATACTCAGCAACTGTTAATACAGATTATTTTCTTGTTCAGAAATTACAAAAGAACTGGATGTATTCATTCTGTATCACTTGTTTTTATACAACCAGCAGAACTCCGGTAATTAAAAGTAAATGTTTAATCTAATTTAATGTTCTGCATTTCCTGGACAATTAACACTGTTCCTACTAGTTTAGCAGTTTGGTTCCTCCATCTTTTTTCCTTGATACAAGCAGGTCCCATAAACATCAAGAATCTAGATGTGTTCTTTTGGGAGCAGGTGTCTTGTACTGGAATCTCGAGGGGAGGACACACTCCACGTACTACAAATGCTGTCCACTTTCCTCACAGCCTCATGCCCACACACATTCTTACTTCTGCCTTATGTCTCCTCACCTATAAGTGTATGGACTCTAAATGTGTCTGCCAAACCACAAACATATCAGCAAGAACTAAAAAGCAGCTGACTGAAGGGAAAGTAGGTGGCTTGGAGCTCAGATATTCTACCTCACAGATGTAAGCTGCAGACAGAAAGCAGGTCAGCATTGGAATGACCAAACAGTAGGTATTCACTCAGGAGAAAATATATTTAAAACAAAGCTGATTGACAGCATGTTACAATTAAATGCAGGGACCAATAAAGAAAGCTAACACCTTTCAAAGTTGTTCCAGTCTCTCTGAAGGTTCAGGATAAGAATACACTATTGTTACACCTGACTTCCAGTGCTTCATTTGAATGAAGGAGGTGCCCTCGTTCAAGCCGCTAGGTGCCAGGGCCCAAGCAACTTCTCATATTCTAACTGATGCAGCAAGCCCAAAGGTGCCACTAAGCCTAGCTCCGGCAGCCTCCAGCACAAAAATTAAACACTGCTAATTCCCACTTTTCACAACCATAAGGGTCAGTTTTAAAAAAATAACATGAAATCTTAAATTGTCATGCACAAAAAGACAGTAGGAAGGAAATGGGCATTTGGCATTTACCTGTGTACAATGCCATATGACTCCTATTTGCATTTGGCAATCCTTCCTACCTCTTTTAAAGGAAAAGATTGAAAGACTAAAAAATAAACAAGACAACTCAGCAACACTTCACTGGAGCAAACACAGAAATAGGTTACATTAGTATGCTTTTATTATCCTTATAGTCTAGGTCAGCCACTAGCTGGTGATAGTTAAAGTCTCCTGGTCCTGAAAGAACGAGTCTCTATTGGAGGCACAAGACCATTTCGGAAAAGAGAGGCATGGGAAACAAGCCTTTTGCTCCCAAAAATTTGATTACTACTTTGTTAGTGCTCCCATCAGTTAATTTTAACCAGAAAAACCAATCTCTCAATCTTGACTGGGAAATCTTGAGATTCAAAAGCATCTCCCAGTCATTGCCAAGTTATTTATGTGTTATTAACAATTATTACCTCGTTAAAAAGTTCAGCAATGAAGATCTAAAATACCTTTATGTAATTAGTTACCTATATGGAAAAACCAAACGAAACGCTACATATTACTTCCTACATTAAAAAGCAACAGTAAGAGAATGTGACTGTAAAACAGTCTTGTACTTTGCTACCTTAGGTTTACATCGGATATATGTATTTTTCCCTAGCTGTGTTTTCTCCTGTAAAAACAACGAATCAAAATAAAGAGGTTGGCCTATTTAACAGATGTCAATAGACTTATTCATCTAAAGTTTGACATTTGTCATCCTGCAGGTTTTTTAATTGAGTACTAAAACACATGCTTTCAGAACAAATTGTACTATAGAAGTGTCAACAGGAACACTCAGTGAAATCACAGCTCTTGCTATTTTAAGCCTCAGACTGATATGCGTACTAAAATTTAAACTGAACCTTCCCAGCGGAGTTCAAATCATTGTGAGATGATTTTACCTTCTTCAAAAACAAAACCAAGGTCACATACTTTAGAACCAAAAGGCAAAGTATTTGAAACAATTCCTACACCAATGTTCCTAGCCTTATGTAACCACGGAACCAAACTTAGTATTTAAAATGTGCATAACAAGATTCAGAGATTATAAAACTACTGATCTCTATCTCAAAACTACTAGCATGAAGTTTACTCCTCTGTATTTAAAAAGGGCATTATAAAACTAAAAAACATGTTTTAAGAACAACACTCACAAATGATATTTTAATTTATAAGTTCGCAGGGGGTAGCTGTGTTAGTCTAGTTCACTAAAACAAACAGTCCTCTGGCACTTAAAGACTAACACATTTATTTATCACATGAGCTTTTGTGGGAGCAAATCCTACTTCAGACACTTTGCAAATGGCAGAACTTACAGAATGGGAGGAAAATAAATGCAGGGAAGTGTAACTCATGGGATCAGGTCACACTGTAACAGCAAATCAAAGCCAATAAGAGTCAAACAGTGGGAAACAGAACACAGAGAAGGGTGAGATCAAATCATCTGTTGTAATAGGAAAAATGTTTCAATCTTAACAACTGCTTTGATTTGCTGTTACAGCTTGATCTGATCCCACGACTTAATTTCCTCCTATTCTATAAGCTTCCCCATCTTCAAAGCATATGATGAAGTCAGATTTTCTCCCACAAAAGCTCAAGTAATAAATAAATAAATGTCTTTAACTGTCACAGAACTCCTTGAGCGTTTTAATTTTTTATAGGCATTTTCCTGGAGCTTTTCATATGCAGACTAGTAATGGGCAGACAATAGCTGATTTTTTTTAAGTAAATAATGTTTTCATTGTTGTTTTTTGTTTGTTTGTTTGTTTTCAAAGATTCTGACCAATTAATACAAGTCCAGTCACTTTGCTTGTAAGTCTGTGTTTATTAAACTATACTTTCAAGTTTCCATGCACTAGCACAATGCTACAAGCAGTGCAGAGAAGTGTATTTTTATAAAGCTCTTGCCACAAAATATAAATTTAACTTTTGAAAAAAAATTTCATCTGTCTTCGCTTTCATAAAAACTCATTTTTACAAAATTTTAAGCTGGAGCCAAAGATGACCTGACAGAATCCTCTTGCTATTATGAATATACCATATATGCTTGGGTATAAGCCGATGTGGGCATAAGCCAATCCCCCCAATCGAGCCCAAAAGGAGGAAAAACTGGGTGCCCCGTGTATAAGCTAAGACCTCCCCCTTTTGACCTTCACCCCTACCCCCTCCACCCAGTGCTGCTGCTGGCTTCCCCTGGGGTTCCCAATAGCTTCCCTAACCCCAAATTTCTGCTACTGCTTTTCCCCTGCCCCCCACTCTGTCCATTCCTCACTGCTGCCCCCTCACTGCTGCCCCTCTGCTCTGCCCTTTCCTCACTGTTGCCCCCTGCTCCCCCCTTCTGACCTTCCCTCACTACTGCCCCCTGCTCTGCCCCTCTCACTACTGCTCTCTGCTCCTCCTACTGCCCCCTCCTCACTGCCACCCCCTACTCCACCCTTCCCTTAGTGCTACTTCCTGCTGCACCCTGCTCTGCCCTTTCCTCACTGCTGCCCCCCCTGCTCTGCCCCTTCCCCACTGCCGCCCCCCTGCTCCCTTCTCAGTTCCATGCTGTTGCTCCCCTGTTCCCCAACACCCTTTCCACCCCCTCCCCGTCACCCCCCAACACCTGCTGCCACTCTTCCCAGTCTGCCAGGCACCCCCCCCCCAAATCCCC